>CM053408.1:17088092-17217277 GCA_028644305.1 Xerus rutilus | reverse complement strand
AGTAATGGAGGGGAAAGTTCCAGTCGCAGCGCTGAGAAGCGATCAGCTGAAGAAGAAGCTGCAGACCTCCCAACAAAGCCTACAAAGATCTCCAAGTTTGGATTTGCCATAGGTAGTCAGACAACAAAGAAAGCATCAGCCATATCCATCAAACTTGGATCAAGTAAGCCTAAAGAAACTGTTCCAACTCTTGCTCCAAAAACCCTTTCAGTAGCAGCAGCTTTTAATGAAGATGAAGATAGTGAACCAGAGGAAATGCCTCCAGAAGCAAAGATGAGGATGAAGAATATTGGAAGGGATACACCAACATCAGCTGGACCAAACTCTTTCAATAAAGGAAAGCATGGGTTTTCTGATAACCAGAAGCTATGGGAACGAAATATAAAATCTCATCTTGGAAATGTCCATGACCAAGACAATTAAATGATGTGTTTTGAAATTGGGGTGTGGGGTGGGTGTAAAGTTAAAAGGAACAGTTTCCTTTTTTAAAGAATGGTATAAGACTATCTTTGGAGCCGCTTTTTTTTCTTTTTCATTTTTTTTTTTTAAGATTGAGTGGTACACTAATAAATGAGAGTTTGAAATTAGAGGTAATTTATGTTTTATATACAGATTTCAAGACATTTGCTAATTTTGTAGTTTCATGTGATTAGTTTCCAAAGGTTACAGATAATAAAGAAATCAGAAATGGTACCTTTTTAAGAATTGCATATTTTTTTAGGCACAACTATTAGCACATTAAGAGGGAAACAAAAAGTTACTATCTTTTTAAAACTGCAAGCAGTTACTCTCCTAACTTAACTCCCTCATTACCTAAACTGTCTGGCTCCCAGGAACAGCCTTATAGAGAGAAGGGAGTATTGTACTGAGAGGAAAATGTTACTGGACTATTGACTGATAATAAATTTAGATAAAATTAAAATACAGCTTTTTTTCCTTATGGGCATTTGTTTTGTTTCAAGTCATCGTATACTAGGTATTGGCATTGCTATCAGTGGATACAGATGCTTAGCTCTTAAATTTTTTTTTCTTTTTTAATTTTTATGTGACGTATTGAGTATTTGAAATAGCCCACTCACATTAATGGGACTTGTCTACCTTCATTAGTCTTCAAAGAACAACCATTTGCTACCAAAGTAAATCAGTATTCTGAATGTGCTTCTCTTGGTTTTTGTTTATAGCTGATTCCTTCCTGTAAGCATTTCCACCAGAACTTGAGGCAAATCATAAGGAAGCTGTTTCTTTTAAAATACAAACCACCACCAAAAAATTTAAATGTACATACTACTTAAGCATTTGGCTGGTTTTTATTTTTTAAAATGTATAAACACCAAAAAAAAGAGAGAAATTTAACATTGTATGAAGACAACATGAGAAGATGCACTTTCTGTAACTTTGTCTAAGCATTTAAGTTACTAACTTGTTAAATCCAATTTAAATTGAACTCACTGCAGGATTTCTTATTAGTATGATTCTATGGTTTATTTGAAGTATGTACATACTGACCAGTGTCTTCTCAAAAGCACATTTTAGGTACTAAAAATAGAAGGAAAGAAAATGCATCTTCAGTCACATTTTATGAAATCTCCCACCACATATACTGTTAGATTTGTGTATCATAGGGTGTTTGTTTTGTATTTTTGTATTGTATATGGACATTATTTTTTAATGTGACAATTAAACACATCTTTAAAAGCATAGTCACAGACAACAGGAACATGGTAATATGATTTCCTTGAAAACTCCTACAATGTTAAATTTGGAGGCAGCTTCAGACTATTTTATTGGTGGTAATTAATTCATTGAGCTCTTTTAATTGGTAGTAAATCCAGAGAAGCAGCCTGTGTATATTCCTAACACTTGTTCACTTGCATTTAAGTTTAGAAAAAGCCCCAAGTAAAACAATGGAAATGTATATACAACTATTAGTTCTTACATGATTTAATTATATCAAGATACATGAATTTAACTTACTTTTATGTAGGCAAACTATCCATTTTGTCCATTTTACTGTTTGTTAAAATAACATCACTCTCCTACATATTCTTTTCTTGACCCAAGTGAAATATTAACCTAAGGTCAAGATGAGGAGAGAAACGACTGAGATGAATGTCTTTACTAAAATACCAATAAATTTTGTCAAACTCAAAAAAAAAAAAAAAAAAACAAAATGAGAACACTGAATATATAGAGAAGATTCTGTTTGTCCATAAAATATGCTTTATGATGGGGAACTAAACCATTAAAAATAACCCAAATGATTTTTTTAAAAGAGCAATAATGAGAGAGGATATTTGGGTAGACTGATGAATATGTCTTTGGATATATAAACATACCACAAAGTACTGATAATTAAATATGTGTAGGAATGGCTCCAGACCTGTTTAAAATAAATAACAGAGGAAAACCAAAAATAGACACGAGTGTGTATGCGTATGTGTGTATGTGCATATGTGTGTATATGCATCTATATGTATATATAAATAGTAGTTATTATTTTTAAAAAGGCATGTCAAATTCATTAGGAATGACTGGATGAAGCAAAAATATTAAAGCTGTGAACACTGGTTACTTATTTAGAAAAAAGAAATAAATCTAGAACCTTAGCATCCTTAGATGTTAAAATTAATTCAGATCAATAAGATTAGTAACTACTAATGTAACAAATTGAATCATGCAAAACTAAAAGAAAGTAAAAACAAATATTTGTTTAATTTCTAAGAAGGGGAAGAATTTAAACAATTTTAAAATTCTTAAAATTTAAAATTGATATACTCGCATATTTAAAAACTAGAAGACTTTTTGTGTGAAAAATCTTAAAAATCAAAATATAGTCAATCAACTGGAAAGTGTTAAAAATCAACTTTAATATACTGCTATCCAAAACTTGATCAGACTCAAATCATTATGTAGGGAAAAAATATAAACAATGATTTCACAACAGAAGAAATGCCAATGCTATTGAATATTTATAAAGATGTTTAATCTTACTTAGTTGTATAATCTTAAAAATTAAAATTTTATTTGCTAACCAAAATTAACAAAAACAAAGGAAAAACCCACCTTCAGTGTAAATGAGGGTGTCGTAAAAATACTGAAATTTCTAGAAAGGTAAGGGGACAATACTAATCAAGAATTCCACAAATGCTCATATCCTGAGGCTTAGTATTTAGCACTTATTATTTAAATAGCAAAAATATGTTAAATTTAGGAATTTGATATTATTCTTAAGTCAATATATACATTTTCTTTATGCTACTGGATAATAAGTCTCCTCTGTAAATCTATTTTTAACTATAAATTTAGCCAAGCAAAAGAGGCTTCTAGGAGATAAGAAAAAGAGATCTTGATGACTCCCTATTCTGGTTCAAAGACATAAAAGTGTTTATAGAACCCAAGTAGTTCCACTGAGGTTGTCTTATTTTTAAAATTAATGTCAAGAAGAGTTAATAGATTTTTTAAAAATCCTAAAAATTCAATACAGAAAAATTTTTAAAAAAGGAAAGAAGAAGAAAAGAAAAAGAGAGATTCTGGCCCTGGAAATCTGAATGTCAACACACACACACACACACACACACACACACACACACACACACATCTAGTACAAATATCATGAAGATAGAATAGGGGAGGGAAAAAAACCCAGCAGGAGGTAGTATAAAAATAATATTCAAAGAGATAAAGATAAAACATTTTGGATTTGGTTAAATAGATGAAATCTCAGATTAAGGAGATACAGAAAATCCTGACTACGATAGAAAAAAAGGGAATGTCTTGCTACACATATTATGGGAAATGTCCAGAAAACCAAAGGCAAAGATGTGAAAACCACCAGGGAAAAAGGATGCAGTTCTCAGGAAAAGTTGGCAGAGCATTACTTTTGCTAAGTGAGGGAGCCTCTGAGTTAGCCAAAAATCTGATATGCATCTACAGGAAATGGTGCTCATTCCAGAAGCAGGAGCTTTCCTGGATCCTCTTTGGTCCCAATGAGAAGGTGGAATGAGGTACAGGTAATCTGTATTTGCAGAAGTCTGTATATTGGAAGGTTATAGAGGTGAGTGCTAGTTCCTCCCTTGGCTGGGACAAACCTGTCTCACACAAGACACTCTATTTCATAAGGAGAATAAATATTTGCCAGTCTAGACAGAGTTCAGACTGATTGTTTAAAACTGATCACTGAAGAAATAGATCTATAAGTATATTTAAATGTGTAAAGTAATGAATAAGAAAAAATATGACTAATCTGTAAACGTGTAAATAAGGACAAATGCAAGTATACCAGCATAATATAATCAGGATATGAAGGTGAAAGAAAAAGAAAAGGCACAAAGTAGAAATATACTACTTTTATCAGTGCTAACAGTAGGAGTCAAAGATACCATAGAAATGAAGAATTTTAATTATAAGGTTTCAGTTACCAAAGTAACCACCAATAGGAAATTGTAAAACCTTCTGAGTCAAGAAAAACATACTCAATACAAACCAAAGACAGGATATAATAAAAGATTCTCAAAATTAATAAAAACATAAGCATTGCCTAACACAGGATGGAAGGACTGAAGATCAAACCTCTCCGTGATATCAATAATGCTCATCAGCTGGGGACATAGCTCAGTTGGTAGAGTGCTTGCCTCACATGCATAAGGCCCTGAGTTCAATCTCCAGCACCACAAATAATAATGATGATGATGATGATGATGATGATGATGATGATGATAATGCTCATCTATTTTTTAAATAAACTTAGACCAGATGGCAAAGTCAATCTAGCCATATGCTATTTACAAGACGAAGGTCTGAAAACTGTTAGAGATAAACATAAAGTGATTGACAAAGAAATATCAGGAAAACATACATTATAAAATAAAAATAACAATAATGTCAAAGTCGACTGCAGAAAAAAAATCATTAGAATGAAAAAATGTGATCTGCAATGAATATATAATGGTTATGAACATACGCAAGAAGTAATATAGCAAAACATTGAAAACAAAAGTCACAAAATATACAACAAATGAACAGAAATGTGGTGTTTTTGAAGAATTAAGCTGATGCTTCTCAGTCCACCATGAAATGAATAAGTAAGTACACATAGAAAAATTCAGTAACAAAACAAAGTGGATCCAGTTGATGTCAGTGTCTCTTCACCTTTAATAATGAGCCTGAGCCTTTTCCAGTGCTCCCCCCAAATGATCAAAAATGACAAAGAATACATCACAGAGTCAACTTGAATACATGCTCAATCACAGGAGGCATCACAATACCAAAACTAAAATTATACTACAGAACTATAGTTAAAAAAAAAAAAAAAAGGTCATAGTATTGGCACCAGAACAGACATGAACATCAATGGTACACAATAGAAAACACAGAGACACACCCACATAAATACAGTGATCTCATACTAGACAGAGGTGCCATAAACATATATTGGAAAAAAGATAGCCTCTTCAAACAATAGTGCTGGGAAAATGGGAAATCCTTATGTAGGAGAATAAATTTTAACTCCTATCTCTCCCCCTGCACAAAACTCAAATCAAAGTGGATGAAGGGCCTAGGCATTAGACCAGATACTCTGCACATACTAGAAGAAAATGTAGGCCCAACTCTCCAACATGTAAGCTTAGGGAGCAACTTCCTCAACAAGACTCTTAAAGCTCAAGAAGTAAAATCAAGAATCAATAAATAGGATGGTATCAAACTAAAAAGCTTCTTTACAGCAAAGGAAACAATCAAAAATGTGATGAGAGACCCTACGGAATGGGAGAAAATCTTTGCCACCTATACCTCAGGTAGAGCATTAATCTCCAGGATATACAAATAACTCAAAAAACTTAACACCAAAAAAACCCCAAATAATCCAATCAATAAATGGGTAAAGGAACTGAATAGGCACTTCACAAAAGAAGAAATACGAATGGTCAACAAATATGTGAAAAAAATGTTTAACATCTAGCAATTAGAGAAATGCAAATTAAAACTACACTGAGATTCCATCTCACCCCAGTCAGAATGGCAATTATTGAGAATAAACGTTGGTGAGGATGTGGGGGAAAAGTTTCACTCATACATTGCTAGTGGGACTGCAAATTGGTGCGGCTACTCTGGAAAGCAGAATGGTGATTCCTCAGAAAACCGGACTAGAACCACCATTTGTCCCAGTTATCTCACTCCTTGGTATATACTCAAGGACTTAAAATCAGCATAATACAGTGACATGACCACAACAATATTTATAGCAGCTCAATTCACAATGGCTAAGCTATGGAACCAACCAAAGTGCCTTTCAACAGATTAATGAATAAAGAAAATGTGGTACATATACATAGTGGAATGTTACTCATCCATAAAAAGAAATGACTTTATGGCTTTCACTGGTAAATGGGTGGATCTGGAGACTATCATGCTAAGTGAAATAAGCCAATCTAGAAAAAAACAAAGGCTGAGTGTTCTCTCTGATATGTGGAGTCTAACACACAATAAGGGGTGGCGGGGGGTGGGGGGCAGGATAGAAGTCCATTGGATTAGACAAAGGGAAATGAAGGGAAGGGAGGGTGGAAGGAAATAGGAAAAACAGTAGAATGAATCTGACATAAATTTCCTATGTACCCATGTGAATATACCTCCAATAAATCATCTACAATCACAAGAATGAGATCCTACTTAGAATAAATTATACTCCATGTATGCACAATATGTCAAAATACACTCTATTATTATGTGTATCTAAAAAGAATAAATAAAAAAAACATGCTAAATCAAAAGTAGATACAGTAAAGACAGCATTTTCTCCCAATATAATAAAACTAAAAATAACGACAAGAAAAGCAAAGACCTGGAAACTTTAAACTCTCTTTTTAAAAATTCTCAGGATGAAAGGAAATCCAAGGGCACTCAAGGTTAAATTTAAAAATTTAAATACAGTAGTAAAATTGATAATAAAAATGTATGAGGCACTCAATGTCAGAAAAAAAAGTCTAAAGTATAATTAAGGAATGTGATAAAATAATAAAGATTAACAAAGAAAGAAATTAATAGAGTCAGAAACAGGTAAAGAGAAGTGATAAGTAAAGAAGTGCTGATTCTTTGAGGGGAAAAAAAACAAAGCAGACGATCAAATAGCAAACTAATGGGGAGCAAAGAAGAAAAAGTAGAAAGATAATAACGAGGAAGTAGTCGGACATATAAAGTGAAGACTTGAGATGGCTTTGCTTGACTCTATGCATATAAATTGGAACAATGGAATGAAAAAAAACGCTGGTATGAAAACCTGAAATAAAAAGAATCCAAATAGAAAAACTGAAATAACTTATGAAGAGGGATAATAGTATTCTAGGGGAAATATTAGTAAAAAAAATCCCTTATAGCATTCCAAAGATAAACAAATAAAAAAATGAATAATTATTTTATTTTTAAAAATAAGTGTAGATCTACATTCAAAGTTATTAATACTAAGGATAAAAAGAGAGAAATCGTGTGGTCATCTCCATAGATAGCCTAAATATTTTTATTGGCTCTTAGTAAAGAAAGTAAAAGTAAAAACCTCGTAAGTATGAAAGATTTTGTGATTTAAAATAGGTGTATGCAACAAGTTAAATTGTGGAGATCATGAACATGTTCATCTAGAGATGATATAAAAATATCACTGAAAGTAATACGAATTGCTTCTTGTGGGCTGGGAGGAATCGCTGTCATCATCAAATGGCAAATTTTCTATACATGTGCATTTTAATCTAGCTAAATGGAATCGAAAGTGAGGTGCTGTGCAAATCCATGGCAGACAAGTCATAAATGTGGTTTTGGTCATGATAAAGTCACTGATAATGAAATGGCAGCTGAAGCGTGGGAGTATCATTGTTTCATGAACTGTGATCACAAAGTAAAGCAAAAAAAATGGAACAATATTTTATTATGTGTAATATGTAGCCCAAATTTTATATCCCATATATTTTTTTAATGGTAGTTAATTAAATTTCCTTAAAATTACATTGTGAGTAAAAGGTTTGCTCCAACATGATTGGTCTGTTCTTCTTGTTACCTTTATTTTATTTTTATTTTTTGGTACTATGGATGGAACCCCTGTGCCACATCCTGGAAGCTGACTTTGGACTCGTCATCCTCCTGCCTCAGCCTCCTGAATCATTGGGATTATAGGCATGTGGCACCATGCCCAGCTTCCTTGTTATCTTTTTAAAGTGCCATTTTGGATGCTGATGGTGGCTTTCCATGTAGTCCCAAGAAACTACATGGGTGATCAGATGAATTTATGATAACTTAAATCTAAGAAGAACAGTCAGACAAAATTATATTTTTCTTTTACTCCTTAAAATTATTCTAATGGCCTCATTTGTTGTTCTTATCCATTTAGTTTATTAATAAATTAATTCTCTTCATTAGTATGATTTCATACAAAGCAAAAACAATGTGAAGATCAGAAAAGAATCTTCCGGGTGCAGTTTCAGTTCTATTCAAAAACAGCTCAATTGTGAACTTCATCACATAAGTGCACCTCTGAATCAATTCTCCTTTAGTCTTGAACTCCTATAACAACACAGAAGTTTTAACTGGTGAGTTAGGCTTCCGTGTCTTGTTTACACCATGCTGCGAAAAGAACTCTAGGTTTATTGTGGGAAGACTTGGAGAGGTGTTAAGGGTTTTTCTCTTCTCCCTGGATAACTTCCCATCAGTTTGTAAACCTCAATTCCCTTATCTGAGAACAAGGATTAGATGAGTGTGATGTTTAGTTTTATGTGTCAGCTTGGCTAGGCTGTAGGGCCCAGTTACTGAATCACACATCAGTCTAGATGTTGCTGCGCAGGTGTTTCGTAGAAGTGGTTATTCATATATAATCAGTTGGCTTTAAGTAAAGGAGATGATCAGTCATGTTGGTGGTCTTTGTCCCCTCAGTTCAAGCCCTTAACAGCAAAAACTGAGGTTTCCCAGAGAAGAAATTCTGCCTCCAGACTGCAGCATCAATTCCTGCCTGAGTTGCCTGCTTGCCAATCTGCCTTATGGATTTGGGACTGTCCAGCCTGCACAGATGCATAACTATATGAGACAATTCCTTCAGAAAGCCTCTTGGTACATGCATACTTGTATATGTACACATGTATACACAATATCTATCATATCTATCATTGCTATCCTATCTATCTATCCATCCATCCATCTATTTTGTTTCTACTCCTCTGGAGAATCATGACTGATACAATGAGAATATGAAAATTTTAATTCACAGAGCAGATGTGTCATTTGTAAGCTAGGCAAGACTCTGTTCATGCTGTTGTACCACTGCAGGAATCCTCCCCAGATACCTACACGCTCCCCTGATTTCCTTAGTGTCTTTGTTCAAAGTCACCTTCTTAGTAAGACATTCCTTAAACGCCCTGCTTAATGGTGACTCATCAACTGCTCCTCCAATGCTCCTTCCTCTTTGTGTTTATTGCATTTATCATTCTCTGGCTTATTAGGTGTTTTACTTACCTTTTTTTTTTTTGTCTGTCTGGCCCCACTAGAATGGAAACTCCATGGATCATTAGAAGACTCTAAAGTGAGCTGCTGTCATCAGTCTTATCCCTTTAAATTTGTCCTCCAGAGTGCAGAATCTAAGATCTGACTTTGATTTTCCTGTATAAAACACTTCAAAGATTCAGGACTTCCTAGTAGAACTTGATGTGCTGACGGAAGTGTTTTATAACCGCCACTTTCTGTGGGAGCCCTGACTTCAGGGGGCTTTTGAGCCCATGAAATGAGATTAGTGCCACAGAGGAACCAAATTTTAAAAATATATATTACTTAGTTTAAATTTAAACAGCTTCCTGCAGCTGGTGGGAGAGAGTGGTGGACAGATGGGTCTATGTGATAAACTCCCAGCCCTCCACGCTATCGCTACTGATTTCTTCAGCACCTTTTCTCTTTGTCTGCAGCTCACAGACTTCTAAAACAGAAAATCTGTGCTCTGTGAAGTATTCCATACCCATATGTGGTTCTACCTTGGGGTATTTGCTCACGTGTTCCTTGCAGTCTCCAGTTCTCCACCGATTTACTCATTAACAGTTCAACTCAGGCGTATTTCCAAGGTCACTCCAGCTGGACTAGGTGCCCTTCCTTTACACTCTTGTGGCTGATAGTGCATATCTCTGCGGGTGGAATTTTAGAATTGGACCATGTTTATCTATTCCATCTCTATCACCCCTTTGAGAGGTTGACCTCCTTGAGGTCAGGCCCCATTTCTATCTAGCTTTGTATTTTGAGTTCATAGGTCAGTGTATGGCTCATAGCTACACCCAATAAATTTTGTTGAATAAATGAAAGAAAGAGCAAAGGCCTTGGGCCAATTTTGCCTTAGAGTGCCGAGCCCATCTCGACAGCCTTTTGTGATTCTTTTGTTCCTTATATGAACCTGGAGAAACACAACAGAGGTCAGATGGCTCTGTTGTCCAACAGGACACGCTTAAGTACTGTGGCCTCACTACTCTTTTTTCTTCCACAGTCAGGAAGATCCCTTCCAATGCCATTGAGGTCAACTCTATGAGGTCCTTGTGCATGTGAGGCAAGCACTCTACCAACTGAGTTATACCACCAGCTCCCAAAAGGCAACTTTTGAAGCATTTAAATTATTTCCTTCCTTCCTGTTCCTTTCTATCCTTGAAGTTCTCCTTTGGGAGAAAAGCAGTCTTAGTAGTGACTAGTGCAGAACCACTCTGGGGGATTTAGTTATGCAGAGGATGTACTGATATCACTCCTGATCTGTGGCCAAGGGCAGTTCAGAGAGTGACCTGACTCTGAGCATGTTTATAGGAAAGTAAGTATCTTTGCCCTAAATAAGCTATCTATGATTCTTCAACTGACACAAAATAGTACAAATTTATAATATAAGCTTTTCTGTGGCTAGTTCTTCTTTTGAACTAGGTTGGGCTTTCGCTGTAGAGTCCTGATATATCTAAAACACGTCCATAGTGTTGTTAGTCAGAGTTATAAAAAAGGGGGAGGGTGGCGAGGGTCCAGGGAGAGGTGGGTAAGAGGAAAAGGCCATAAATCTCAGACCCATGGGATTTGGACAACAAGCTGCATGGCAAATCCAACAACTGCCAGCTCTGGAATGTGTCAGCGTAATATCATACTAACTGTTACCTGGTAGGTTGTCAGAATTCTAAGAAACGTGAAGATCAAAATGTTGCAACTGGGAGGTATTCCAAATGCTTTCCAACGTATATCTGCTGAAACAAGGAGGCTATTAAAACGCTCTTTAAAAAGTCCCATTAAAATAACAATCCAATAAAAGGAGTGTATAATCTGAGAGCTTTGAGGCCAAGGGCAAGTGAGTGCCAACATTGCTTACTGACTTCAGTGGGTGGCTTTCTTCTGTCTTCCTCTTTGTGTGCTGAGCAGAGACTTTTAGGTTTTCTTCCCCGGTAAACGATTCTGCATAGCTATCTCTACCATCAAAAAGCGACAACACACACAGGTATCTGCACATACAAATGAAATTGCACGACAAGTGTACACTTTTGAAGAAGATGGGGGTTATCTGGAGGAAATTCTGGGTTACAAAGGAAAATGAAATCTTGCTTCATGGTCCCATTGGATGCTGATACTGTGCCCCAGGAAGTAAGCATATCAATTTTAAGTTCTAGCAGAAACAGACACACTGAAAAAATTGCATCAACTTTTGATTATCAAATTATTTGAAGAACTTAATGGCATGATGCATGAATAGCTGAGAAAAAATTATCTGAGAGTTTCAAAACTCTTATCCAAGTTTTGCCTCATCCCATTAACCAGCTAGATTGTCTATTGAATTCATTAAATAGAAATCTCTTGCATAATTTAAAATCTTTAGTATCTTCCAGAGGGACTAAGTTTGTATTTCCTGTCTACTTTTGTCATCCTACCATATTGGACATTTCAACCTGAATAAATCCCATATGAGAATAAGTGATGATCTGATTTTCCTTGTCAATAATTGATGCTATTATCCATGCAGGTGCTTAAGCCAAGTCGAGGAATTATCTTTGATTCTTTCCTTTCTGTCAGGGGGTCCTGTCAAATTTGTCTCCAAAATACATGTCAAACATAACCTCTATCTCCTTCCCCATTGCTCCTTGAGACAAGCCACTGTGGTCTCCCCTGCTTAGGATCATCTCATCTCCAGCACTGCTCTGGCTTCCACATTTATTTGGGAATGGTGTACCAACCATCCCATGTCTTTGTAGTAGTTGGGATGATTTTTTTTTTAATAAAAACATACTTCAGATCCTGTCACCCTCTGGCTTAAAAGCTTCTAGCATCTCTTCACGGCACTTAGAACTGACCTCTGAGCCAGGCGCGGTGGCTCACGCTTGTAATCCCAGCACTTAGAGAGGCTGAGACAGGAGAATCGCGAGTTCAAAGCCAGCCTCAGCAACAGTGAGGCGCTAAGCAATTCAGTGAGACCCTGTCTCTACATAAAACACAAAATAGGGCTGGGGATGTGGCTCAGTGGTCGAGTGCCCCTGAGTTCAATCCCCAGTACTCCCTCCCCCCGCCACAAAAAAAGAACTAACCTCTGGCCCAACTAGCCCTGCTTAACTGTCACCTTTATTGGTGCAGACACTTTGCTTCTCTCTATTCTCCAGTCATGAAAAGTTAGTTCCTGCCTTAAAACTTCCGCCTTAGGACCTTTGCACTAACTCTACTCTCTAACAGAATGCCACTTCTCCTTATCTTTCCTGGCTCCCTTCTTCTGGTCTACACAGTTGAAACGTCACCTCCTTAGAGACACTTTTGCTGGCTCCAAATCTAAATTCACTTCCTGCATCCCTTTTTAGTTGTCTTTCTAGAAACACCAGATGCTTTCCCATCCATTCATTCATTATTCAGCTGTTTCCAACCAGAAAGGAAACTGTTAGTAACAGGACTTTAATTTGTTCACAGCTGTACCATTAGTACCAGAACAGGAACTACCATTGGCACTACTGACGAGTGAATGAATAAATCTGTGTAAGGCTCATTTGAATGCTAACCATATCCCATGTACCTTTACTATTTCCTAAACACAAATTCAAGCTCCTCAATTGAATAGACCACCCCAGGGCTTTGTATTCACATAACATGTAACAATGTTAGATTGTAGTTAAGCACTTTATAAAAGCATCCTTGATCTGGAGATAAAAATTGTTTGTTATACTTATACAACCCAGCCATCCCATTTCCAAATATATGAAATTTGTACCTCAAAGAGATGGCTGCACTCCTTATTCGTTGGTGCATTATTTATAATTGACAAGATATGGAAACAACATGAGTGTTCCATTGACAGATGAATTGGTTAAAAAAAAATTGTGGCATGCACCTGAATATTATTCAGTCTTAAAAACTAATTTAAATTTTTTTTTAAAAAAATCTGTTTTCTGTGCCAACCTGGATGAACATGGAGGACACGCTAAGTGAAATAAGACAGACATAGAAAGACAAACACTGTGTCACTTACACGTGGAATCTAAAAACGTCAAATTCACAGAAGTGGAAAGTAGAATGGTGGTTACTAGGGGTGAGAATGTAGGGAAAATAAAGAAATGCTGGTTCAAAGGTGTAATATGAATAAGTGAACAGGTTGTAAGGTAAGTAAGCTCTGGGGATCTAGTGCTCAGCATGTGACTGGAGTTCACAGTGTGTTGTTTACCAGATAGCTGCTAAGAGAGCAGATCTTATGTGTCTTACCACCTATACACACACACAAAAAAGACAGCTGTTGTGACAGGTGCATCCATTTATTTGATACATATAAAATGGAAACAGACATCCAATCATCTCATTGTACACTCATTGACAAAATATATATGATTTGGTCAATTATACCTCAATAAAATAGACAAAAATTTGTTTAAATGTAACTAAAAGCTATATATTTGAGAAATCTATTATACACTCTCTATTATTTTGGTTGCTTGTTAGAATCATTGCTTTTGAAATCTTACCTTTTCTCCGGGAAAGCACCAATGGAGGAACTGTTAGGAAATAATGATTTATTTATTCTGCTGGCTTTTTTTTTTTTTGAATTTTCAGGTTACATGTAAACTAAGGATGTGAAGATTAAAATTATCAGTTTGAAAAATTGAATGTAATCTTGTCATACTGTTTTTGAGTAGGGTTGCCGGAGTTAGCCAATAAAAATTAATTCCAGTTAAAACTAAATTTCAAAACAGCAATAGATAATTTTAATATAAGTATACCCATGCATTACATGGTGTATATTTGCACTAAAGAATTGTTTGGAATTTATTAAAACTTCAAATTTGAACTTCGTCTGGCAATCCTATTATAATGAAGTATTTGATAGACTTGCCTTGTATTAGTTATATGATAGTGATAATTTAACATCTTCGAAATTAGCATTCTTCTGGCCACTAGTGTGCTCTTAAGGAATTATTTCTTTGAATAAAGAGTACCCACGTGATATCAAAGAATAATTGTTGCTTCCAGAAGTTCCAGACTAAAACCCAGGACTAACAAAACCAACTAATAGGAAACATGTGCATCCTTTGACAGCATAAGCCATTATGGAGTGGTGCATTCCTGAGTTGCTCTCTCTATATTGACTTTTTTTAAAATATATTTTTCTTTGTTCTTATCATTATACATGATAGTAGAATGCATTTTGACATATTATACAATGTGGACTATAACTTCTCATTCTTCTGGTTGTACCTGATGTAGAATTATGTTGGTCATGTAATCATATATGGACATACAATTGTAACGTCCAATTTATTCTACTGTCTTTCCTATTCCCATCCCCTCTTCCTTCCCCCCACTCCTCCCCCATACAATCACATGAACAACCCTCGCCACCATTGTATGTTAGTGTCTGTATATCAGAGAAAACTTTCAGCCTTTGTTTTTTGGAATTGGCTTATTTCACTTAGCATGATAGTCTCCAGTTCCATCCATTTGCCAGCCGATGCCATAATGTTATTCTTCTTTATGGCATTCTTATTTCTTCTTTGGAGTAATATTCAATTGTGTACATATACCACATTTTCTTTATCCATTCATCTGTTGAAGGGCACCTAGGTTGGTTCCATAGTTTAGCTGTTGTGAAATGAGCTGCTATAAACATCTACATGAACTACACTGAGATTTCATCTCACTCTAGTCAGAATGGCAATTATCAAGAATACACATAACAATAAAAGCTGGCAAGGATATGGAGAAAAAGTACACTCATACATTTCTTGTGGGACTGCAAACTGGTACAACTACTATGAGAAGAAGTAGGGATATTTCTCAGAAAAGTTGGAATGGAACCACCATTTGACCCAGTTATCCCACTCCTCAGTTTATATCCAAAGACTTAAAATCTATAGTGACCTTTAAGCCTAGGGACAAGGGTAATCTATCGAATCCAGTTTGAAACCTTGGCTTATGGGCTTTATTTACACTGAAATCTGAAACCAGAGTAAATAATGCTCCAGGACAGTTTCTTCTGGGTAACATTTAGCCCTTTTCTTTATTTTTGTCCCTTCAATTAATGATATTCAAGCTTCAATGGTGTTCATGTTGTTTTTGTTTTTCTAAAGTCAAGAATAAATCAAGCATCAAGATTTCCTCTTCATATAAAACCTTTTTGTGGAAGAAAAAGAAAAATGTGCTCTGGGATATGCACATTTTTTATATCCTTTGTTCAAAAGAAAATTAGATTTCAGAAGTATGTAAATCTTTCAAAATTCCCACCAGAAAAGACCAAAACCCTGAATCTGTGTGATGCATGTAGTCCTCTTCCACCAGCTACTCTGTCTTCAGTACTGCTGGCCACTGGGGTATTCCTAAACTTGTTTAGTTAGGAGGTTTTGTTTGTTTGTTTGTTTGTTTTGGGAATCATCAATGGGAGAATCATCAGGAGAAAGAATATCTACTTTTCCTGCATTTCACACAGAAACATTGTGCTGGATCCTGAGGATACAGAATGGAGCATTAGTTGTTTTCTCCTGATGATTGTCACAAACAATGTGAGCCTTTAGGGAAGTGTAGAGTACAGCAGATGAACATCCCTTATAAAATACAACTTGAGTATTTCAGTTGAGTCTGCAATTCCAGTTTTTCCCCCATCTAGGAGACTGTGGCAATTCTCTTGGAAAAGATATTAGGGTTACCTGAGGTTGATGAAAACATTTTTGCACAACGATCTAATTTTTTAGATAGCCGTTATGGTTAGGATGTGAGGCATCCCCTAGAATCTCAAGTGTGAGACAATGCAAGAAGGTTCAGAGAAGAAATTTAGGCTGTGAAAGTCTTAATCCAATCAGTCAATTAATCCCTTGATAGGGTTTAATTGAATGGTAACTGAAGTTTGGTAGGGTATGGCTAGAGGAAGTGGGACATTGAGAGTGTGGCTTGGGGTGTATATTTTGTATCTGGCTAGTAGAGTCTCTTTCTCAGCTTTCTAATCACCACGTGAGCTGCTCCTCTCTGCTACACTCTTCCACCATGATGTCCTGCCTCAATTTGAGCCCCAAAGAATGGAACCAGCCACTTATGGACTGAGAACTTTGAAACCGTGAGCCCCCCAAAAACTTTTCCTCCTTTACAGTTGTTTTGGTTGGGTCTTTTAGTCACAACAGTGAAAAAGCTGACTAAAACAATGGCTGTATTTATAGAGGGAGTAACATGTCAGGCAAGAAGACATAAATGATTCCATAGCCACGTTATCACTTACAAGGTACTCTACCAAAATGATACTATGAGAAACAAGATTCCACTTTAATGATAAGGGTGTGTTAGATTGATGATTGATGGATTGTTGATTTTGTGTGTTAGTTTTAAAGGAAATACAAAGAGCAACAACATAGAGCAGTACTACCCCAGCCCAGAAGTGAGAGGATGTTTTCATCAGTTTTTGCTTCACTTGATAAACAAGAACAAGTTAGAGGAGAAAAGTTTATTTGGGGCTCAGTTTCAGAGGTCTCATTCCAGAGATGGCTGACTCCATTGTTCCAGGCCCATAATGAGGCAGAACATCCTAAGGGAAGGGCCCAGCAGAGGAAAACTGCTTAGGTCTTGGCAGCCAGGAACAGAGACAGAGAGAGTATGGGGTAGGGAAAGAGGCTGCAGGGAAGTTGAACTTTTCCAGGGCATATCCCAGTGACCCACCTCATCTAGCCATGGCCCACCTCCTGCAGTTACCACCCAGTCACCAAGTCATTCCATTCAAACTAGAATGGACTGAGTGGGTAACATCTCTCATAACATAATCATTTCCCCTCTTAATATTCCTGCATTAACAGTAGCTTTGGGGAGACACCTCATATCTAAACAGAGAGGTTTAATTTGGTTATAATCTAATCAGAAATCTTAGTCTACATTCTCTACCATTGTGGAAAGAACTCTGGAATAAATCTAAAAATGTTCACACTGGCCAGGGGTGTAGCTCAGTGGTAGAGCACTTTCCTAGAATGTTTGAGGTTATAGGTTTTCTTTTTTAATTTCTAATTATTAACAATGTACTTCAAACTTTTCTGAATCTAAGGTTCATGCTCTATGAAATAGGAAGAGGAAGGTATAACTAGATTTCAATTCAATTATGCCAAAGATCAAATGAATTTGCAAAGACAGACTGCTGGAATATATCATCAGTGGTATAAATAGTGACAGTTCAGGAGAATGAATATAATGTTGAGGATTAGCTAGGAAATTAATTATCAAATAGTTTACAATGCCTCTGAGTGGATTAATATGTTCTGTGTACCCTTTTCCCATTGTTACATAAAAATTGTCACAAATTTATTGACATAAAATAATAAAAATACACAGAAATAAAAATGGGTTGAGGGAGACCTAGACTCTTCCGATGCAATCTTTCCAGTTTCCTAGTTACTGAGTATTTCATTTCTAATACCATATTTTAAATATTTTTCATGAGCAAGAAATTTAATTTAGCACTTCAGAAAACAGTATTTAGTTTCACACATTCTAAATAAATTTTTAAAAATGAGTATTTTCTGAGGCAAGGGCTTGGATTCAGGAGAGAAATGCAAAGACCGTAGTACCTAAGTTGACCAACCACTGTTTCCCTGTTGGCAAAAAATTAATTTTGTAACATATTGCAATTCTGATTGGTTATAAAAGCAATGAAGATATATTTTGCTTTCAGGGGAATCTAAATCCTACCTCTTTCTTTTTTGCCCGAATCTCTCTGTAGCTTCTGTACCTCTTTCATTTTATTTTCTCTCGAGGTCAAGGTCAGGAAGGGAGAAAAAGAATAGAGCAGAGTCTGAGACTTTACAAGAAAAACAGAGATAAATGAGGCAACTTTTCCCCAGAGTACTGTACTAAAAACTAGTAGCTTCACAGAAAAACAGTAGCTGCCTTGCATCTTGGGTGGTTGTGCCATGGTGATACATCACATTTATGATGGCATGTGTCGTAGTTCATTAACTTGCCTATCCTATTATATTTGGTTACAATGGGACTCCACTCAAAAACAACATGGCTGAAATTGAAGACAGATGGCCAAGTAAGGACCAAAGAGCTACTTATAACCATTCTCTATTTCCTTCTTAATTGTGTTTTTCTCTCTGTTTATTAGCGTGCCATGCAAGGATATTTGTGCTTTTTAAAAATAGTGTCATTTCTTTGGAAAGGACGCAACAAGTCCTCAGTCAGGGCAAGGGCAAGTTGACATTCTCTTAATACCACTGACCTTTGGTGATGTTTTTCATTTCTACATTTGCACAGTTTACGACTTCAGAAAAATAAAAAGAAAGAATTTTACTTTTGCTTTATCTTCGCAAGGGGGTTTTGTGGCTAAACCATTTGACTCCTGAAATGATTCCTTACTCATGATGAGTGTAGTGAAGGATTTCAGGAAACCAGTCAACAAAAAAATTCTCCATTTTTGTAAAAGTATGTAAGGCTACAATGTTCTGATTTTTTAACAAATGGGGTGGCACTGAATTTGATCTGGCAGTTTGGGATTTGGAAAGTGCAGCAAATCCATTCCTTCTTAGTTTTGTGAAGGTCATCTCACTTCCTCTAATCTTAGTGTAAAGGCACAAACTCACCCTGCGTGAAATTTCCTTCTTCCAAATATTCAAACATATACCACATTATAATATCTCCCAGGGGGAGACTTCACTCTATAAGCTTATTGATTATCTACATTTGTTATTTTTATTATGTAAAACACATAAAACTTACCATCTTAACCATTTTTTAAATATACAGGTTAATGGTATACCTCCATACATTTCAAAGTTTATTTCTAGAACTTTCAATCAGCACCAGAACTTCCAATATTAAGCTGCTCTAGGGATGCAATTCTAGGGGTCTGTGTGGAGAGAAAGATGCTCAGGTTTTGCAAAACCTTCCCCAGGATGATGCTAGAGAGAAAAACTGAATTGGAAACACAAGTAGAAGGAGCAGAATAAATAACACGCTGGGATGTTTCAAAAATACTTCATTCTAGGAGCAAAGTCTATGATTTCCCACATAGTTTTATACTGGGTTTTGTTTACAGGAAGTCCATTTATTTGGGTACATAGGTATATAATTATATTCATTTTTTTCTAATTGAAAAAGTGTTAACATTTAAAATTACAACAAGAACATTCTAATATTGATAGAATGTATGTAGATGTGTTACTGCCAGACACCCACAGGAAGGGCAAACAACAAATTTTCTTTCTGTTTACATTTCAATTCCCAAAGATAATTGTTTAGTCAAGATGTTTAGCCTTGATTGTGGGTCATTAGGGGTCACTAATAAAAGACTCTGTTTGGATTTTACAAGTTTGTTTGAGTTCGTATGCATTTTTTCCCAGGAATTTAAACTACACCAATGCTAGTACGTTGACTCTAATAATTATGGCATTTAAACAATTGGTCACATTGAGAATTCTCGTAAAGGCAGAGACCATTCATAGCAGGTACTTGCTCTATGTATTTAAAAAGAGGACTCCTTTATTTTGCCCTTAGAGGTTTAGCATCCCACTGTCTAGAAGGGTGTGTATGTTGACTTTCCAGGGTCTCCGACGTAGTACAGTGAGTCTAGGGCTTGCCTGTTTGGGTCAATTTTATTGCTTTTATTTAAAAATACATATTTAACATACATAATATAATTTTTTTTTTGGTACTGGGGAATTGAACTCAGGGGTACTCTACCACTGAGCCACATCCCCAGCCCTATTTTGTGTTTTATGTAGAGACAGGGTCTTACTGAGTTGCTTAGCACCTCGCCGTTGCTGAGGCTGGCTTTAAACTTGGGATTCTCCTGTCTCAGCCTCCCTAAGTGCTGGGATTACAGGCTTGAGCCATCTCACCCGGCTCATAATACAAATGTTTAAAAAAGTTTACACCAACCCTAATGCCTTTATTCTGAGATACTGATTTTAAGTCAAAAATATGACCTATAATTTAAAGTTGTGAGATGGGTGCTAACTTTATGGATTACAGGAAGGTCACTTTCATGGATCAAAATTAGAGACGAGGCTAGAAGAAGGGACACAGGAACACAGCAGCATGATGTCCTGAGCATCACATTAGGTTCTGTGTGCATGCTAATCCAATCCTAGGCATTGTCACCATTGTATAGATGTATCAGCTAAGGTTCAATGGAGGTTAAGGATCTTTCCCAGCATGCCAAGCTCCCGAGTGCTAGAACTCTTCCATACCATTGTACTGAGTCACGTGCCCATCATCTCCTGGTGAGTACCATACCCGCAGCTGAGCATACACAGGGATCACTGTATACCCTGCCGCACGCATTTCCATGTATGCTAGGAAAAGTTCATCCATCTCTCTGCTCAGTTTCTGCCTAGGAGGTAAAAGATCTTACAGTGTTACTATGGCAAAGATAATGTCAATGTAGAGAATTGATACTGAATGAACTATTATGTGCCAGGTATTACCAAAAGGCTTCCTACATTTTACTTTACATTGAGTATTTCCCAGTGCTCACAGCAGATTATGAGGGGTAGTTGGATAAAAGGGAATCAGGAAGCTGGTGTTGAATCAATGACTTATTAACAACAAGACATGAACAAGTACAATAGGGAAAAGGTGGTCAGAATTAACTTGCCAGTTGAAGAAAGAATGGAAAGATCCATTGCCAAATTCTCCAGAGAGAATAAGTTGGGGTTGACTTCGACCGTTGTATTTCTCAGGTCTACTCTATTTCAGTCTCAGATTGGAGGGCATTGAGAAATTGCCACGTGGGTTTAGATACAATGAAGAGCAGGAGAATCTTGAATGGCAGTTAGATAAGTATGTGGAATCCAGTGACAACTTTTTGAAGATAAGGGAGAATTGTGCACATCTAAATATGGCCTAAAAGATCCTGGGGAGGAAGACAAGGGTAAGAGATTAAATTTTTCTGCACAAAGGGCAGAAAGAATTCAGTGATGACTACTTGTGAAAATTAAAAGCCTACATTCTTGAACAAATCAGAGAAAGATCCTGAGGGGGGAAATAGATAAATGAAGGTTATAAGAGGAGGAGTGAGTGTCGGGCAAGGGTTATCAGTAACTGAGAAAAGATGGACTCAAGACAGGTTGCAAGGGTCATGCTCTTGGGGAGCTGAAGAAATGAAAAGAGAATTAGAATTGTCATCAGGTTTGGGAGTGATGGGGAAAGAAAGTTGGGGCTTTTAAGGAAATTAAAAGGGAGGACAAATCTGTATGGTTTTTAGGTGATTGAAAATGCCTGGCTGCGATTATCTGAAGTAACTAGGAGGTGGTCTTTAATTTCTAAAACATCAAGTTGAACATTCAGAGTTTGGTTAATAGGAGTAAGAAGGGGATAGTTCTTTTTTAAAAAACTTAATTAATTATCTTTTTAGATACACATGACAGTAGAGTGTATTTTGACATATTATACATACATGGAGTATAACTTCCCATTCTTGTGGTTGTACATGATGTGGAGTTACACTGTTCATGTATTCATATACAAAAGTTATGTCCAGTTTATTCAACTGTCTTTCCTATTCCCATCCCTTCTCCCTTCCCTTCATTTCCCTCTGTCTAATCCAATGAACTTCTACTCTTCCCTCTCCCCTCTTATTGTGAGTTAGCATCCACATACCAAAGAGAACATTCAAAAAAATATTTCATGAAGAAAAAATGAAATGAAAAATAAAAACGAAAACTAGCGAAGGGAGAAGCTACACAAGAATAGTCAATCAAAGGAAAAACTAATTCAAAGTTAAAGAAGGGGATAGTTCTTTTGAGCATTTAGCTATTGTAAGAGAATAAAAAATGTGAAATAGAAAACATTAGAAAGCCAAGTCTTACTGGAGACTAAAAAATGCAGGGGAAGTTTCAGGGTAGTATAGTCAGTCCTATGTAGATCTGTAATACTGTAACCATGACATCATTTATTTATTCACCTCCTGTTCAACAAAGGTTTTTAATTAGATTCCCATTGAAATTCTAGGAACTATGTTGTGTGATTTAGCAGAAAGATACAGATATGTATCCATGAAGGACAACAAGAAAAGTACTTTCTGTATAATTACACCAGTACAGTTGCACCGCAGGTGAATGTGATCTCCCAACTTCAGGAGCCAGTGTATTAGTAAGATGTCAGAGAGGAGGTCAGACATGATTTGGGCAGTAAGAGATAATATGCTTGGCAAGCAGGAGTGGCTGTGCACAAGTAGCAGCCAAAAGAAATCAGATGAGGAGGTACAAATGGCCCTTCCTTCCCAGGAATGTGCTATACCCCAGAGCAAAAAAAGCAGCTGAGGTAGAGCAAAGCATGCAGCTAAGCCCCATTCATCTGAAACCACTCACTGCCCTCGCCACATTAGCACCTTCTAAGACAATTCTAGCAATACTGATTTGCCTCTCCAGGCAAAGTTCCACTGAAAACGCACCAGAGAAGTGTGAACTGGCCAAGGGACACCAGGTTTTCTTAGTCATACACTAAGCACAGGCCACCTAGACTCAATTTATGTCATCTAGTATAGACTTCCCCAAAAGGTAAAAAATCTAACTTCCCCACCAGGCATGAGGTCTCACAACATACTCATCTTTCAGGCCGTTATATCAGAACCCTGCAGATAACAGGGACTTAAAAAAAAATAGTTGTTGAGTGAATGAACAAAGCAGTAAGTGTATCGCAGTTCTGGAGAGACAAGGGGAAAACCAGAAGGTCACTCATTCATAATAATAGTAATGATGTTCATAATGACAATAATAATGCTATTAATAATAACACCAATGCTAATGACATATAATAATAGATGTGATTTAATGAGTGCTCACTCAGTATTATCAGATGATGAGCACTAGCAGTACATTATTTCATTTTGCCCTTCCCAAAACATAATGAGAGAAGAAATATTATAGCTACTTTACACATGAAGACACAGGCTTAGACAAGTTCAGGAAATTACTCAGGATCACCTAGGCTGTTAGACATGGAGTTGTGCTTAGATTCCAAGTCTGCCTGACTCCATATCTATCTATCTATCTATCTATCTATCTATCTATCTATCTATCTTCTATGTATTTATTTTTAGTACTAGAAATTGAACTCAGGGGAACTTCACACTGAGCTATAACTCAGACCTTTTTATTTCATATTTTGAAACAGGATCTCACTAAGTTGATGAGGGCCTCTCTAAGTTGTTGAGGCTGGTCTTGAACAAGTGATCTTCCTGCCTCGGTTTCCTGAGCCATTGGAATTACAGGTCTGCACCACTGTGCCGGGCCACCTGCTTTCTTAACTCACACTGTAACAGCCATGGTAGCATCACTGATTTGAAAGAGGACTTACCATGTCAGAGATCTTCACCTGTCAGTACTACTGCCACCAGCAAGGTGCTAACAGAGGCTGGTCTACATTTTCAGCGACAGCTACCCAGGAAACTTCCTCACTGCAGATTGCCATTGCCTGGGGAACCTGCCAGCTCCAGCTTATCCCTCCTGTCCCCCCATTACCCCCTGAGTGTTCCCCCATTCTGCCTTTCCCAGACACCAACAAAGTCTTGGCTATGTTCTATGGGCTTTTGTGCTTGGGCTCCTGGCCATTTCCTGGCATAAAGGTCATTGTGTAAAAACAGAGAGGCTGTAAGGGAGCTCACTTAAGGTGAAAGCAAAGCTTCAGCCTTATGTCCTAGAGAGAGAGAGCACCTGGACTCTTGAATCCTCTTGTGCTTTCTCCTTTTCTCACTCTTTGTCCCCTCATCCCTTTCTTCCTTCTCTTTCCTTCTTCCTTTCCTTCTTTCTTGCTCTAAATCTTTTCTTTCTTTTTCTTACTTTATAGATAAAAATGAAGAAGAAGTGGTTTTGCTTCTCTCCTGTGTGCACCCATGAAAATGAGTATATAGACAGATGTGATGGGCTGAGCCCCACCTCGCTCCTGACTCAGTGTATCACCCACAGTATCTCATTCTCTCCTGTCCCTCCAGATTTCCTGGACAGAATGCTCACTAGGTTCTGGAGAGCAGTCAAACTCTGCTCTCACTAATCACTAAAGGTGAGATGATCATACAATCAGCCATCCAAACTGTGAGGAGCCATAAGACAGACACACTTAAATTTGTTCAATTATGTAATTTTTCCCAATGTGGATTGAACTGATAGATATGTTTTAGTAAATTGGTGGACCCATAAAATAGTTACATTCAAAAACTGTTTTGAAAAACCTGTTTTTTAAACCATGAAACCAAGAAGACTATGTAAATTAAAGCAACATTTAAAAATGCCTCATAAAGTTGATTATCTGAATGTTTGCAAAATCATGGATCTGTATAATTCTTTGTACATTTTTTTCTACTAGTCAGTTTCTTAACTGCTAAAAATGTATCACTGGCGTTTTTTCCTTCAGAATAAATTATTTTCAGTGCAGTTCTAGTATTTTAAATTGTTAATAAAATTTCTACAATCCCCTTCAAAGTTGTATTTTATGGTGAATACATTTGAAATGATCCTTTCTATATATCAAGATATTTTTAATTGATAAATACTGTACACACATACACACACACACACACACACACACCAGGCTGAGGTACCTGGTAAGCTCCGAGAAAATTCAGCTAAAGAAAATTCTCAATTCTAAATTTTTCTGCATTAAAAGGTGTAAATATTTTCACAGGTGCTATGTTTTTCACTCTATTAAGAGTGTGTGTTTCTTCTACACATGTAAATTCTCTTCAGAATTCCTTTAAATCTTTTACTGAATTTAGATGTTATAAAATTGTAAGCCTTCTCAATTTCATTTCATTCCCATTTAGAATTTAAATTTATCTAATTAAAAAGTGCAACTTGGCCGGGTGCGGTGGCACACGCCTGTAATCCCAGCACTTTGCGAGGCTGAGACAGGAGAATCGAGAATTCAAAGCCAGACTCAGCAACAGCGAGGCGCTAAGCAACTCAGTGAGACCCTGTCTCTACATAAAACATGAAATTGGGCTGGGGATGTGGCTAGTGGTTGAATACCCCTGAGTTCAATTCCTGGTACAAAGAAAAAAAATGCAACTTGATCAAATGATTTTTCCTCATGATCCAAGATGTTTCAAGGTACAAATATGGAATTTCAAAACAGAATCTCATAGAAGTTGAGCTCTTGGGGTTTACTTTGCTCAGCTAGCTTCCATTCTGTAGGATGGACTTCAGTGTCTGCTGGTTCCCAAGCTTTGTTTCTAATTATATCAATTTTCTTAAAGCTTTGTAAGCTTTTTGAAATTTCTTATTGATTAATTAAAGATTTTATTTTGGGTTTGTTTTTTAAGGATCTTAATTGATTAAAAAATCAATAATCCAAATTTAGAGAACTTACTAACAAAAACAAAATTTAAAAAGTCCCCTGACATTAAGTACATTTAGATAATTAGCAAAGCAGTTCTTCAGAGCATTGACAACTTCCAGTACTGGATTGATGATGAGCAACACAGTTAAAAATTACATGTTTCTTTGTTAAATTAATTTATTATCTGCAATGTAGGCTCCATCACAATATTTTTGTAGCCTTATTGCTCCATGTGTATATAAAAGTATTTGTCCGTTTTAGCAACCAGAGATTCTCCCTCTACTATAGAATATCCCTGTTTGGATGGAATTATGAATTATTTGTATTGCAGAATTAATTCTTTTTAATTGTGCTTCACAGGTTTCTTCATTTGGAAAAAAATATTTTTGATGTAATAATCTGCTTATCTAAAATTAATGTTCATCTAACTACTGCATTTTACCATTTGTGCCTTGGATAGTTCAAGTTATAATTCATTTAACTGATTTTCCAGTTGGAGCATCCAATATTCACTGATGTTCAACTGGCATCGTTTAAATGTTTGCTAAGATCTTCTGCTACTAATGAAGTCAACACCAGCTTATGGTGTGGTGGCTCACATTTGTAATCCCAGTGGCTCAGGAGGCTGAGGCAGGAGGATCACAAGTTCAAAGCTAGCCTCAGCAACTTAGCAAGGCCCAAAGCAACTTTGTGAGAACCTGTCTTAAAGTAAAAAATAGAAAAAGGTCTGGGGAGGTAGCTCAGTGGTCAATTGTCCCTTGGTTCAATCCTTAGTATAATAATAATAATAATAATAATAATAATGAATTTAAAAATGAAAAAATGTAAAAATAATCTTAGGATGGAAAATGAATGAAATTAGTTTATAGAAGTAGTCATTTGATTCAATAAAACATCATCTTTCAAGGAATGATTTATAAATGCACCTTCTGCCACTGTTCATGTTAAATTATCATCTTAAAATAACTAGTAACTTCTAAAGCATTGATTAAATTATGTAGTACTGAAACTCTGTTTTTGACCTACAAAAGAGCAATTTCATATAGTTCAACATAAGCGCATTAATGTTTTCCAGTAGATTTGCAGCTTCTGGTTTTCATGTGGCCAGTGATGTCACTATGGTCCCCTATGTGGACAATAACTGTCGACAAATATTTTGTGAGATAAATTGGAACTTAAAATTGTATTAAATGTACAGTTTCATTTTCTTTAGCATATTGCTGCTGAAAGGGTTTACTGCAAAATAAAATAGAATTAACAAACAGTAAAATAAGTAAATAGTTGAAGATTAACACCATGCAAAGTTCTGAAAAAAAACCCACAGTAACAAGAGTGTTCCAATTACTTGCTCTATGTTCTTTGGCAGAACTCCTTGGCCTTTATTTCCTGCACATACTTACATACACCTAATGTATAATTTTCCACACTTTCCTCTGACCTTGCTTACTGGTACATGGCAGCTTGGCACATCTTCTAGGCAATAGCGTGGATAACGGTATGATAGGTTGAGACAGCAGGCAGGGGATAAAGGTAGCAGCACCTAGTACTATCTCTTTTCCATTTGAGACTGGTTTGGGTCCCAAGGCAGTTATTTTATCAGCAAGCTCTCCACAGGCTGTTCTATAAAGGGAAGTGTTAATTATGTTACAGCTGGAACAGGATAGGGCAAAGAAAGAGGGTCACTGTCGGTCACCTTGCAGATTTAACCACATGTTAGAAGTGAGAACTCCATTCACCTGCATTCACCTCACAAATGGTGGTGAGCACACAGCGGGAGCTGGAAACACAAAGGGGAAGTAGGCTTTCTCTGCCCTGTCTCATTTTAATGCAGACAATAATGATGATGATAATGATACTTTGTACACAGAGAGAGAGAACTGCGGAAGAAATGCTAAATTAAAAAGGTTATTGGGAGAACTAATAACTGCCTCATCCAACCAGAATATGTGGTCCTTTTAATAACAGAGAGATCCATTCATTCATTCCACAAATATTTACCTAGCATCTATAATGTGAATGTACTTTGTTAAGAAATGAAGGTATGGAGTAGAATATAAAACAGTCCCAGATGAAAAAGTGCTTCTGATTTCAAGGGGTTAGTTATACTGATATCTATCTTCCTGTAATTTTATTTCCATCCTTGTGTCTGTCTCCTTCTGTACCATATGACAATTTCTTGCAGTGACTATCAGGCTCCTGTATTCCAGTGGCCTTCTGAGGCATGTGTGCATAAAATATCATTAGAGAAACTTCTTTAAGAAGCATATCACCTCACAACTGATCTCCAAGATTCCAATTCTCAAATTCTCAGGCAGATTCAAGAAATCCACATTGTAAAAAGCACCTCAAGTGATTCAGACTCTGGTGATCAGCACAGCACACTTTGAGAAATGGGTGCACAATCTTTCTCGAATCTGATATAAATATGTTGACTTTGTTTCAGTTCCTCCTCAATTATCGTATGTTCTAGCTAGGGCTATTCGGTGTCATTTTTAGATACAATCTATAGATTACCATCTTCTTTAGATCATGATTGTTGATTAGATACAATCCCTCAAAGCAGCATGGGAGCAAGGGCATCCAAAGGGATCACTGCCATCTAGGATTTAGGTGCTGTACTTCCATCTACACAATCTCATCTGGTCTTCTTTTAATGCATTAAAAAAAAATCACATCAGGGCCTAATATTGTATTGTAGTCATCTATGAATAATCAGCAAGGTATATCTTTTCCATCTTGCACCAAAACATTTGAGTATGATTATCTAGGCAATGGAATATTTATTTAAGCAAATTCCACATTAAATCTGCTTTCTTTATCAACAGTCTGAAATATAAAATCTTTCTGATATGCTCTATTTCTCCCTTATCCCTCTTTTCCTCCCCTCCTTCCCTTTTCCTTCCAACAGAGGTTATTCCTGGCAAAGTCTCCACAAGGGAGCATGATACCACCTGAGAAGCAAAACAGACCCAGATACAAATCATTTCACTCAAGTCTTGGAGCAGCCTTCAAAGAAAAACAAATTCCATACCAGCCAGAACCTGAGTGGAGGCCAAGAACTGCCAACATATTTGGAAGGCCAAACCCCTACAGAAATATGGTTCCTAACCAACTTCTACAGAGAGAGAGACTATCAGTTGAGAATAAAAGTGAGTAGGAATTTTGTTACTTACAAACCCATCACTGAATTCAGTGTTCAGAGTTTTATTTCTGTAGCCGATTTAACCCATCTTCATGAAAATAACACCAAATAAGACTAATCATACCACATAAGGGTAAGTCAGAGCTATCTGGGATTCCCGTAGGCTTAATGTTGCTACAAACTCTTCAATTCTCAATCACAAAGATGTGTAGGGAGAATTTAAAACATGCAATATGTTCGAATAAAAAATTGGAGGTATCAACTGAAACTGAATAGTTTGTGGACTATCAGAATCAATACAACATTTTTCTTATATCCTCATGAATATGTGACTTTATAGTTAAGCCAAAGTCAGACCATTGCACTTATGCCTTAAATTAAATTGAGAACATTGGCAAGTCCCATGGGGAGAAAAAGCAAAACCATAAATGAGGTCCTGGTTTTCTTGTATATACAACTGTATGAACAGGGAAAGGGAAATGATATCCTGATGGTTGAAAAGGCAGCCATGCCAAAATCATTCCCTTTGAGCATCAGCATAAAAAAAAAAGTCCCACTTACACTACTTTTCTTTTAACCCACATTGCTTCTGTGAAGATAGCCTTAAAAAGTCAAGAACATGGCTAAATGTTTGAAATTATCCTTAGAATTTTTTCTGGGGCTTTTCATATGGAAAGAAAAGTTATTTTTGAGCCCTTTAGTAGTCACTGGATTCGATGGAAAGAACAAATATTTTATTTTTATTTTATGGAAAAATGAATAGTAAATAGGTACCTTTGGTTATTTGATTTCTGTTGTCAGAGCATCTTATTAGCAATTTTTAATTTGGCATTCTGGAAGTAATAGCTCCTAAAAACAAAAAATTAGTAACGAAATGCTTGAAGAATGGCTGCAAAACCCACCAAGGAGAATTCTAGAATGACAAAGTCCCCGTGATATTTTTGGCATGCCTGCTGTGCATAAATAGCCATACCCCTCTTGTAGGATATGCTTATTAATGAAGTCTTTTTATTTTTGTGCAACACAGTACAGATTTTATTGTTAAAGGAGCCATACAGGAAACGTAGAAAGCATTAGTTCAGCACCCTCATGTCAAAGTAAGGTCAAGAGACTTCCTCAAGAGTAAGAGTAATTAGTCCCAGAGTAGTGCGAATGCAAAAGACCTTTTCAAGTATTTTGTGTAAACTATGTATGGAATGATGGTGCATAAAATCAACAGTCTTTCATCTGAAGGAGAAAGGAGATCATCAATCCATTTTCTGAGTTCGATCCTTCAGCATTAACATATATGCACATGAGATAGCTACTGGCCCTACTTTGATTATCTCAGAAAATCATTTCTTCAATATTTTATTTCAGTGATGGACAAATATGGCTGTCTGCTAACCTCGTTCTTCCTCTGACACTTACTGGGCTATTTCTTGTTACTGTAATAGGGATTTTCTAGGAATTTTCATGTTTAAATTTTTATAGGACCTCGCTTATCTCCATGACTTCAAAATATCTCCAGAAAAAAAAAAATCTTTTTATAATTGCTTTAGTCAATTACTATCTATTTAAGCCAGCCACTGTGACCAAAAGACATGACAAGAACAGTTAGAAGAGGAAAAGTTTATTTGACTCACAGTTCCAAAGACTCAGTTCATACACAGCCAACTCCATAGCTCCATGTCCTAGGTGAGGCAAAACATCATGGAAGAAGGGTGTGGCAGAGGAAGACAGCTCAGGACATGACTGCAAGGAAGCAGAGAGATCTCTGCTCACCAGGGACAAAATATAAATTCCAAAGGCATGCCCCCAGTGACCTACTTCCTCAGCTACATGCTACCTGACTACAGTTACCTCCCAGTTAATCCATATTAGTCATTAATGCCTTGATTAAGTTAAAGCTCTAATAACCCAATGATTTCACCTCTAAACGTTCTTGCATTTGTCTGACAAGCTTTTGGGGGATACCTCATACCTAAATCATAAGAATAATATAAATCTAATTCTCACTATTTACCTTTTTGGCTTCCATAATTTTCCTATTATTTACAGAAAGAAGTCCAAACTCAGTGCATGGCTGGAGTGTTCTCTTGGATCTGTCCTTGACCAGTCCTATTGCTGCTACCTTCTCTTCCCTCATCCAGTCCCACCTTATGCTAATATCCATGCTGAGAACTGCTTCCTTCATATTATGCCTTAGGGAATATTGCTCATCATGCCTGCAATGCCCTCTTCTTCTCTCACATCTTATCCAATTAGCAAACACCCATCAAGAAGGGTCTACATGAATGCTTTCTATCGTCTTCTGCCTAGATGTTTCTGGACTCTTTTTCTGTGTCCACTCTGTTCATTAACTCATTCATTTACATATTCATCTTCCTTTTCCATAGTAGTTCTTGGTTTTATCTTACTGGCAAAATACATGACAGATGCTTTTCACATGGGTGACACTTCATGGGCACATATGCATCCAAAGGTTTTTGGTCAGCTGCTGGAGCTGATGCAGGTGTCTATGGTCAGCTAAGAGCTGGCTATAAGTTCGGGAATCTTGGTTCTCATCCAAATGATCTCTTACCATACAGCAGGATAGCTTGGGCTTGTTTTCATGGCATGGCTGACTTCCAAAAGAGAAGGTCTCTTGAGGGCTACTCTTGAACTCACTTATGTTATTTCTGCCACTTGCTATTGGACAAAGCAAGTGATAAGAACAGATTCCACTCCTTTTCAGTGATGGAGAATGGTAAAGTATCCTTTCAAAGGAGTATGGCCTCGGGAATGGGAACAATCTGTGGTCATTTCTGCAGTTTATCAGAATCCTGAGGTTAGATCTTGGTGGACTCAAGGAAAGCAATTGCAACCCGAAGCTAATAAGAAAACAGATTCCAGGCAGAAAGCAAGATTGTTCTTTTAGAGACCAAGAGCTAGAATAATGTTATCAACTTTGAACTAAAACATAGAAGATAAAATTGAAAAAGAAAAGAAAGCAGAGATCAGTTCCAAGATGGCAGTCTAGACGGATGAGGCATTCCTAGTCTCTCCAGGACCAGGGTTTAAAGTAGTGGAAACACTGTTTATCTTCAAGTTTTAGAGGACACCCCGACAGCTGCCTCCATGCAGGAAATCCACTCGAGTGTCTGCATGGTCTCCAAGCCCCAGCATTTGCACAGGACCCCAGCTGCAAGCCTGTGCAGGACCCAAGCCATGGACTCCAGTGCAGGACTCAGACTCATAGCCCATGGACAGGATCCCTGGCTCCAGCACCCACACACCCCGCAGGACCCCTGGCTGTTGCTCCCACATAGGACCCCAGGCTCCTGCGCAGGACCCCTGGCTGCTGCTGTGTGGATCTCCATCTACCAGGGCAGAATCTCCCTGTTCATCTACACCTGGGGACACGGGACAGGATCTGGAGACAAACTTTCACTTCTGCACAGCACACCATGGAGCTGCATCTCCGAACATGTCACCCAACACCACTGCCCTGCCTGGCCCTTCAACCTATCCCTGAAGCAGATAGCTTCACCATCTTTGACCTGAGTGGGCAGATATGAGTAAGCAATAGACAACTGCACCTACTGGAAGGGAAGAGAAGAAATCCTGTTTATTTACATTGAGACATTTTATTTTTTATTTTTTCCTTCTATTCCTTTTTTTCCTCTTTACTTCCTTTCTTTCCTCTCTTTTTTTTCTCTTCACTCTCTCGCTCTTTTCCTGCCCTCACATCCCCAACATTTGTGAAACCAAGTATTTTTTATGCATTAGGCTACTGTGGACCAGAATATCTGATTAGTATACTACAGTTGAATCATATAGTCTTGTAACTTCCACCTTTACATGTTTTATTTTTCTTAATTTTTATGTCTCCTTGTTAGTTGTACTCTATTTTCTTTCTACTTACTGGTCTTCCCCAAATCTCTTTCTCTCTTTTCTACTAGTAGCCAACTTCTTTTGGATTCATCTTTCATTCTTTCTAGGATCTAATAACTATATCCTCACTTCCTACCTTCCTAACATCTCATCCTACACCCCAACCCCAGTTCTTTCTAGCCCACCAGCAGAAAATGTAGACCTGTTGTTTATATAGTAGATGCTAATTGAACTCATAATTTCTGTAAAATTATGAGTAAATGTATAAAACAAAGCTGCAAATGTATTTAGGAGCTATTAGGAGCTACTTGGTTTAAAACTATATATTGTTTGTATTGAGATCTGTTAATATTGGTCTCCTCCTTAAAGGAGAGGTACCCTGTAAGGAATCTATAAGTCTATAGGACAAAAACTGTAACACCTCAGATCTGCAGTACTAGAAGGGAAGACACAAAAACAACATGAAAAAACAAGGGAAGAAAGTGCCTCAAACAAACCAAGATTCTACGTTATTAGAATCCAAGGTCAGCACAACAGAAGAAATGTCAGAGAAGGAATTCAGGATGTACATAATTAAAATGTTCTGTTAATTAAAAAATGATATAAGAGAGCAAACTCAGGCAGCAAAAGATCATTTTGATAAAGAGCTACATAGGCAAATACAGGAAGCAAAAGATTACTTCAATAAGGTGATAGAAATTCTGAAAAAGAACCAAATATAAATCCTCAAAATGAAAGAAACAATAAACCAAATTAAAAACTCAATAGAAAGCATCACCAACAGATTAGATCACTTGGAAGAGAGGATGTCAGACAATGAAGACAAAATATTTAATCTGGAAAATAGAGTTGACCACATAGTGAAGATGGTAAGAAACCATGAACAGACATCCAAGAGTTATGGGACAACATGAAAAGACCAAATTTAAGAATTATTGGGATAGAGGAAGGCATAGAATTTTAAGCCAAAGGAATGAATGAACAATCTATTCAATGAAATAATATTAGGAAATTTTCCAAACATGAAGAACAAATTGGATAATCAAATAAAAGAAGCTTACAGGACACCAAATGTACAAAATCACAACAGATCTACACCAACTCACATTATAATGAAAATGCTTAGTATTTAGAATAAGGAGAGAATCTTAGAAGCCACAAGAGAAAGGAATCAGATTAACATAAAGGGGAAAACCAATTAGGACCTCTGCAGACTTCGTAACCCAGACCTTTAAAGCTAGAAGAGCTTGGAACAACATATACCAAGCTCTGAAAGAAAATGGATGCCAACCAAGAACTTGATATCCAGCAAAATTAAGTTTTAGATTTGATGATAAAATAAAACCTTCCAAGATGAGTAAAAATTAAAATAATTTACAGCAAGAAAGCCTGCACTACAGAATGTTCTTGGCAAAATATTCCATGAGGAGGAAATGAAAAACAACAATGAAAACCTGCAAAGGGAAGAACTACACTAAAGGAAAGGCCAATCAAAGGTGGAACCCAGTCAAGTTAAAAACTAAAAATAAACCACAATGTCTGGGAATACAAACCATGTCTCAATAATAACACTAAATGTCAATGGCCTAAGCTCAGCGATTAAAAGACATAGACTGGCAGATTGGATTTTAAAAAAAGAACCAACAACATTCTTCCTCCAAGAGATTCGTCTTATAGAAAGAGACTCACAGATTGAAGGTGAAAGGATGGAAAAAAAGGTATCACTCACATGGACTGAGTAAACAAGCAGGGGTTTCCATCCTCAAATCAGAAAAAATGAACTTCAAACCAAAGTTAGTGAAAAAGGATAAATAAGGTCATTTCATACTGCTTAAGGGAACCCTACATTAACAAGACATAACAATCTTAAATATCTATGCCCCAAGCAATGGGGCAGCCATGTATATCAAACAAACCCTTCTCAACTTCAAGAATCAAATAGACCACAACACAATAGTACTGGGTGACTTTAACACACCTCTCTCTCTACTGGATAGATCTTCCAAACAAAAACTAAACAAAGAATCTACAATACTCAATAGAATAATCAATAATCTAGACTTAACAGACATATACAGAATATTCCATCTTTCAACAAGCAAATACACTTTTTTTCTCAGCAGCACAGAAATCCTTCTCCAAAATAGATCATGTGCTATGCCACAAAGCTAGTCTTAGCAAATACAAAAAAATAGAGATACTACCCTGCATTCTATCTGACCATAATGGAATGAAATTAGAAATTAATGACAGTTTTTAAAAAAGGAACTACTCCTACACCTAAAGACTCAATAATATGTTATTGAATGATGCATGGGTAACAGAAGACATCAGGGAAGAGATTAAAAAATTCTTAGAGGTAAATGAGAACCCCAATACAACATATCAGAATCTCTGGGACACTACGAAGGCAGTGCTAAGAGGAAAGTTCATTGCATTAAGCTCATTCATTAAAAGAAGAAAAAGCCAACAAATCAATGAATTGACACTACATCTCAAAGCCCTAGAAAAAGAGGAACAAACCAACACCAAAAGAAGTAGAATACAGGAAATAATTAGAATCAGGACTGAATTAAATGAAATTGAAACAAAGGAAATAATTCAAAAAATTGACAAAACAAAAAGTTGGTTCTTTGACAAAATAAATAAAATTGATAAACCCCTAGCCACCCTAATGAAAACAAAGAGAGAGAAAACCAAAATTACTAAAATTTGTGATGAAAAAGGAAATGTCATGACAGACACTGCTGAAATAGAGGATAATTAGAAACTATTTTGAAAATTTATACTCCAGTAAAATAGAAAACCCTGAAGACACTGACAAATTCCTAGAGACATATGACCTACCCAAACTGAACCAGGAGGACATTCACGACTTAAACAGATCCATTACAAGCAAGGAAATAGAAGATATCATGAAGAGCCTTCAAATCAAGAAAAGCCCTGGACCAGATGGATTCTCAGCGGAGTTCTACAAGACCTACAAAGAATAACTCCAATACTCCTCAAATTATTCCATGAAATAGAAAAGGGGAGAACCCTTCCAAATTCATTCTATGAGGCTATTATCACCCTGATACCAAAATCAGACAGAGTCACATCAAAGAAAGAAAATTTTAGACCAATATCTCTGATGAATATAGATGCAAAAATTCTCAATAAAATTTTGCAAATTGCATACAAAATCATATTAAAAAAATAGTGCACCATGATCAAGTGGGGTTCATTCCAGGGATGCAAGGTTGGTTCAACATATTGAAAATCAATAAACATAATCCATCACATCAATGGACTTAAAGATAAGAATCATATGATTTTATCAATTGATGCAGAGAAAGCATTGACAAAACACAGCACCCTTTCATGTTTAAAACAGTAGAAAAACTAGGGATAGTAGGAACATACATCAACATTGTTAAAGCAACGTATGCTAAACCTAAGGCCAACGTCATCCTAAATGGAGAAAAAATGGAAGCATTCCCTCTAAAAACTGGAACAAGACAGGGATGCCCTCTTTCACCACTCTTATTCAACAGTCCTTGAAACTCTAGCCAGAGCAATTAGACAGACAAAAGATATTAAAGGATTATGAATGGGAAAAGAACTCAAACTATCATTATTTGCCAATGACATGATTCTATACTTAGAGGATCCAAAAAATTCTACCAGAAAACTTCTAGAGTTAATAAATGAATTTGGCAAAATTGCAGGATATAAAATCAACACCCATAAACCAAATGTATTCCTATACATCAACAATGAATCCTCTGAAAGAGAAATCTGGAAAACTACTCCATTCACAATAGCTTCAAAAAAAAAAAAAGAAAAAAAACTTGGGAATCAATCTAACAAGAGTGGTTAAAGACCTCTGCAATGAAAACTATAGGACACTAAAGAAAGAAATTGAAGAAGATCTTATAAGATGGAAAGATCTCCCATGCTCTTGGATAGGCAGAATCAATATTATTAAAATGACCATACTACCCAAAGCACTATACAGATTCAATGCAATCCCAATTAAAATCCCAAAGTCATTCCTTATAGAAATAGAAAAGGCAATCATTAAATTTATTTGGAAAAATAAGAGACCCAGAATAGCCAAAGCAATCCTCAGATGAAGAGTGAAGCAGGAGGCATCACAATACCAGGCCTTAAACTATACTACAAAACTATAGTAACAAAAATGGCATTGGTATTGGCACCAAAATAGACATGTAGACCAATGGTACAGAATAGAAGACACAGAGACTAACCCACATAAATACAGTTATCTCATACTAGACAAAGGTGCTAAATACATACATTGGAAAAAAGATAGCCTCTTCAATGGTGCTGGGAAAACTGGAAATCCTTATGCAGCAAAATGAAACTAAAGCCCTATCTCTCACCATGCACAACTCAACTCAAAGTGGATCAAAGACCTAGGAATTAGACCAGAGACCCTGAGCCTAATTGAGGAGAAAGTAGGCCCAAATCTTCATCATGTTGAATTAGGCCCCGACTTCCTTAACAAGACTCCTAAAGTGCAAGAAATAAAAGCAAGAATCAATAAATGGGATGGATTTAAACTAAACAGCTTCTTCTCAGCAAAAGAAACAATCAATGAGGTAAATAGACAGCTGGGAGCAAATTTTTGCCACACTCAATCAGATAGAGCACAGCTCTCTAGGATATATAAAGAACTCAAAAACTTAACACCAAGAAAACAAACCAGCCAATAAATAAATGGGCTAAGGAGCTGAACAGGCACTTCTCAGAAGAAGATACACAATCGATCAACAGACACATGAAGAAATGTTCAATATCTCTAGCAATTAGAGAAATGCAAATCAAAACTACTCTAAGATTTCCTCTCACCCCAGTCAGAATGACAGCTATCCAAAATACAAGCAACAATAAGTGCTGGCAAGGATGTGGTGAAAAAGGCACACTTAAACATTGCTGGTGGGACTGCAAACTGGTGCAACCTATCTGGAAAGCAGTATGGAGATTCTTTAGAAAACTTAGAATAGAACCACCATTTGATCCAGCTATCCCACTCCTTGGCCTATACCCTGAAAACTTAAAAACAGCATACTACAGTGATGCAGCCACTTCAATGTTTATGGCAGCACAATTCACAATTGCTAAATGGTGGAAGCAACCTAGATGCCCTTCAGTAGATGAATGGAAAAAGAAAATGTGGTATATGTACACAATGGAATATTACTCAGCAATAAAAGAGAATAAAATTATGGCATTTGCAGGTAAATGGAATTGGAGAACATCATGCTAAGCAAAGTAAGCCAATCTCAAAAAACCAACTGCTGAATGTTGTCTTTGATTAGTGGATGCTAATACATAAGGGGGTGGGGGTGGGGAGCATGGGAGAAATGGAGGAATTTTGGATGGAACAGGGGGGAGGTGGGAGGAGGGGAGAGGGAATGGGAGTAGCAAAAATGGTGGATTGAGATGGACATCACTACCCTAGGTTCATGTATGAAGACACAAATGTGTGACTCTATCTGATTTGCAACCAAAGAAATGGAAAAACTGAGCTCTGTTTATGTACTATGACTTGAAACGCATTTAAATAAAATAATTAAATTAAAAAAAATAAAGGGAAGGTGATGAAAGCCAAAAAAAAAAGAAAGAAAAAGAAAATTGAGCTCTGTATATGAACTATGACTTGAAATGCATTTAAAAATAAAAAATAAATAAAAAAGAAAAAGAAAAGAAAGCAATTCTGTTGAATGATTTACTTAAAAAGTACTGAGAAAGAGTTTTATTTCTAGATATCTCTTACTGCTTATCTTTTGCTTTGTTGCAGTAAATTTCAGGATCTCTAGACTATGAATAGAAGAGCTGAGGGAAGATGTCTTGTCTTGATATTCTGGAGAAGTATTTAGTCTTATCATTAAATATATTGTTGACTGTAGGTGTTTCATAGATGTACTTCATTAAGTTAGAAGTTTCCTTTTAATGCTACTTTTTAAAAATTTTTTGATCAATACCCATATACTCATATATGTAATATTGATAATGATCAGAGTCAAAAGAAAGAAAGGAAGGAAGAAAGGAAGGAAGGAAGGAACTTCTAGACATGTGAAGGGTAAAAACAACAGGAAATATGATTCACATTCAGAAGAAAAATTAATCAAAAGAAGTAGATTCAGAAATGACAAAGATGAAGAAAATAATAATATCTGAAATAAAAATTTAGTTGAAGTGGTCTAAAAGCAGATGAGACACTTAAAAAGAAAATATCAGTAAGCTTGAATGCATAGCAACAGAATCCATTCAAACTGAAGCACAAACTAAAATACCAAAATGAAGTTAATAGAGACTCAGTAATGTGGGACAGTATCAAGTAGTCTAACATTCACATAATGGTAATCTTGGGAAATGGAGCAGATTTATTTGAATGAGGAGTGGTAGAGAAATTTGCAAATCTGATGAAAACAATAAACCCATAGCACTAGAAACCTCAATAAACCTTACAGAAAAAAAATACAAACACACACACACACTTTCCTGATGTTGTTATTAACCACTTCTCAGTAATTTCTGTGACCTCATTCTCTTCCCAAAGTTTAAATTTTCAATCAAGGCTCAGTTTTTTTTTTTTTGGGGGGGGGGTAGGGGGACGGGTGGATACCAGAGATTAAACTCAGAGGCACTCCACTGTTGAGCTACATTCCCAGTCCTATTTTGTATTTTATTTAGAGACAGGGTCTCACTGAGTTGCTTAGCACCTTGCTTTTGCTGAAGCTGGATTTGAACTCGTGATTCTCCCGCCTCAGCCTCCTGAGCCACTAGGATTACAGAGGTGTGCCACCAAGCACTGCTCAATCACAGCTCAGATCTAACTGCTCTTTTCCTCTATCTCTATTTTGTTCCTTAGGTGATCTCAATCATGCCATGACTGTTAATAGGGTTCCCAGGGGACATATCTCCAGTTAAGGTGTCATCTGAGATTCAGATCCTTCTGTGCCATTCTTGAGGAAATTGCTACTCAAATAGCTGTATTTAGAAAGTGAACGTGCCCCTAATGTCACAACCATTATTTCTCTGCAACTCCTAATCCAACTGTTTCAACTCTATTGCCCAAGCCAATGACATGAGAATCATTCTTCATAGTCTCTCTTTCTCCCTCATCTTTCTTAGCCATAAGCTAGTTCAGCCAATTTCACCTCCAAACCATCCATGTCTACATTTTGTTTAATCCTCTTTTCTCTAATCCCACCCTCTTCCTGTCTTATCTTACTTTTCACCCACACATTAATCACCAAATCCTTAAATTAGTCACTCACCTTTAATCTTGTCTCCAGACAATAGTCCTAGGGATCTATTTTTTAAAATATAAAACTAAAACTATATATATATATGTATACATATAATATATATTATTTAATATGTGTATATGTATACATATAATATATATTATTTAATATTTATAATCTTGCACTTATGGCATAAAATAGAATGCATAGCATAGTATTTTGCACTATACATCAGTCACTTAGGACTCTCTGATTTTGGAATGTTTCAAATGCTTTGCATGTTCTTCTTTTGTTAATCTATCCTCCACATCTCAGATCATACTTGCTAAGACATACTGTCTGTATTAGTCAGAATCTCCACATAAAATCAAGAGGATGCAGATATCCATATATCCATACATATGTCTATAAGCTGTGGTTGGAATGCTTGTGTCCCCTTCAAAATTCATGTTGCAACTTCATCTAGAGTACAGTGGTGTTAAGGGGTAGGACTTCAGAAGATGGTTGAATCATGAGGTCTCTGCCTTATGGCCATCCCATCTTGAACGGGGCATTGGTGACTTACAAAAGATTTAGAGGCACCTTACCTTGACCCTTTTTATCCTTAAGTCACATGAAGGCACAGCATTTATTCCTATGGAGGAGGTATCATTCAAGGTGCTGTCGTAAAAGTAGAGACCAAGTCATCACCAAAACAACCACTACCTTGGCCTTGAACTTCCAGCCTCCAGAACTGTGAGGAATAAAGTTCTATCTATCCTCTCTCTCTCTCTCTCTTTCTCTCTCTCTGTCTCTCTCTCTCTCTCTCTCTCTCTCTCTCACACACACACACACACACACACACACACACACACACACACACCTGGGCAGGGCAGGAGGTAGAAAGGGACAGAGACAGAGAGAGGGACAGATTTTAGGAAATTGATTCATGTAATTGTGGAAGCTGAAAAGCTGAAAAGATTAGCAGTAAGCAAGCTGGAAACCCAGGAAAGCCAATGGTGCTGTTCCTGTTCAAAATGTTTGCAGGCTTGAGATAATCTAGGAAGAAAAGATATTTCAGTTTGCATTCAAAGACAGGAACATTCCCAGTGTCTTGCTCTAAGACAGGCAGGGGGAATTTCCTCTTACTTAGCCTTTATATTCTATTCAGAACTTCAGTTGATTGAATGAAGCCTTCTCATATCAAGGAGAGAAATCTGCTATATCAGTCAGCTAATTCAGATGCTAACCTATCACAAATTATGCTCAAAGACAAACCCAGAATAATGTTTGACCAAAAATCTGGGCATCCCATGGTCCAATCAAGTTGATACATAAAATTATCTATGGCCTAAAAATCTGAGTAAATCCTACTGTGCCCTGTTTATTTTCTTCTTTGCATGTACCCTCATTTATGTAATTATTTGTTTATATATTAGTAATTTATGTGTTTGTTTAATGTGTAAGGTCTATGTACTTGAACCTATGTAGTCTAAGCTCACATTGTTTTGTTCACCATTGCACATCTAATGCCTAATGTAGCATCTCATTATCTCTAAGATTAAAATTCTGAACAGCATTTAGATCACATTTAATATAGTTCTTTATGGAGCATTCAATTATGCTACCTCTTCTCATATGCTATGCCAGATTATTAGATCTAGTAGGTATTTTTGACAAACTATATACCAATATGTGAATTCATGAACTGAAATGTCTTTTTTTTTTCAATTTAATTACTCATTTTGTAATCTTTTATTGTTCCAGGGAATTTTAAAGACCTTAAATCAAGTATACAAGCACATTTCAAAACTAAAACAATTGTGTGTAAGATATTATTGTCACTGGTATTATTCTTTAGGAGAAAACATTTTCATGTATTCAAATATAGTTATAATTTTTGGATGCCCAGGGGAAGGGCAGCAAGGGACTCAAGGGCTTTGTTATTTTCATAAGGATATAAACATTTCATATGATCTCATCCCCACCAACACCTGTGGAGCTATAACTTTTGGTTTGCTGGAACTTGGGAGTGGTAACACTCTGTGCTCTTGATGGCTGATTTCATTCCCCTGTCATGTGGACATGCCAATACACTCAACCAGAATTTGAAAGGCCAGTTCATTCAGTGTCAACAGTTTTTAAATGATTAAACCAGGAAGTTTGTATGCTGCACATATATGTGAGATTTCTTGAACAAAATAATTTTTTGACTTAAAAATTTTAAAGAGAAAAATATGTTTTGAATGGCCTTGATTTTTTTTTTCCATTTCCAAGGCATTTATGGAGCTTGGCTTACTTCAACCTGGTGAATAGAACCTGATCACAGGCAGAGTCCATTTTTCTCAAAAATGTTTTGGATCTTTCAGACTTGATATTGATAACAGAAACTTAGTAGAGAGACATTAGCATCTGTTTTTGATGAATGTAGTCTGCTTATACTTTAAAGAAAAGCATTCAGGAAAGGACTGGAAATTCCTGCTCAGAAAATCAAAGTCTAGTACAGTTTTTCAATACCTGATCTTGTAATGTTACAAGTGACCTTGGTGACTTTATTCTACCAGTTCCACATATTTTTTAGATTACGATGTTATGCTTCACTTTTGAATATATTTAGGTTTTTGTTCTAGTGTTTTTCAGATAGAATTTTTTGTACACTTATTTATTTTTCTGCTACATATACACAAAAATAATGTTCTTGTCAGAAAAAAAATCAGATACTTTCATTTTAAAAATAAAATGAATCAGTTTCCTAACTACTGGGGAAAAGAAACCTGCGCCAAAATCAAAATGATCTCTATTTCTTATTAAATTGGCAATACCAAGCCCCAGCATAGCATGTAACGGAACTCAGTGGATCATAACATTCTCTGCCATATTATGATTTTCTAATGTCATTAACCATGTATTTTTGTGTGTGTATTCCAAGGTTTATCTTGCTCAAATTGCAGATTCTCAAGTCAAATCATAAAAATGCATGAATAAGTAATTCTTTTAAAAAATTTTTTTAGTTGTAGATGGACATAATACCTTTATTCATCTATTTATTTATTTGTTTGTTTTGTGGTGCTGAGGATCGAACCCAGTGCCTCACACGTGCTAGGCAAGTGCTCTCTCACTGAGCTATGACCCCAGACCTGAATGAATGATTCTCGAAACACCTGATACTTAGGAACCTAATTATAAATGTATTGGATAATCATTTCAGTGAAATAATTGTTTTCATTTCTAAGGATTTCTAATCGATTCTCCATTTCTCCCTTTCTTCTGTATCCGGCCTGCAATCAACACTATCAGAGACGAGAAGACTAAACGCAAATGTTTAATCTTTTACGTATCACGTCCTCTAAAGTAGTCTGGTCCAAAGCTGTTTCTAGAAAGCAATTAAAGTCAGAGGCTAAAATGAGGCTCGGGGATTATCAGTAGCCATCATTTGTCAAGGTTGCCCCTGTTCCACATCAAAAGAGATCCTCATGAGAGCGGTCACCGGTAACTAGATGTGTCAAGTGTGCTAAGGAAATTACGGTATTCAGAATGGGAAGAGTAAAATCATTTGTGCATGCAAATATCTAACTACTTTATGATTGAAGTATTTATCTTTCTGTTTCTCTAATGAAAGCCACAGGATAATTTGGATCTAGGTACAATATAACGGTTCTAATGTTGAGTGGACTCATAAAATGACCTTTTTCTCCGCATTTCCACTAATTGGCTTTTAAGATGCTTTTGATGTGGCTGAAAAGGTCAAAGATCAATGAGTGGCTTGTTAGTCTAGATCATTTATCAGAAAACAAAAATACAAGCTATTGAAAAAAACAGAATTTTGAAAGAAATACACAATCTATTTGCCTCTGGTGGCCTCCACGACTTCTCCTTGGCTCCTGTAAGCATGAGATGGTTTAATAAGGGGATTATCAAGAAGACAGAAGCAGCATAACAAAGTTCTGTGCTGCAGTAAATATTTGTAAAGCAAAACTTTGGAAAACTCCATGATACATTTTTCTGTTACTAATTTAAAAAATCCAAAGTATTTCTCAAATCATTATCTAATGGCCTCAAGAAACATGAGTCACACTGTCACTTTGCAGAGGCCATTGTATATTTCAAAAAAATTAATCAGATCTGTGCTGAGAAAAAAGGTGATGAAAGAGACATAGTAGAACCTTGAAATAAAATTTTTACCTCAATTTTTTATTAAAAAAACATCTTTCAATCCTAAGTATGCTGACGTTGATCCAATGGAAAAAAATAACCGATATGATCTGACCTCACAGACTATGTTTAAATTTTTATGAAAATGAAAGACACTATTTTTGTTATTGCCAGGAAGCAACTGATATGTAAACAGCTGATTAAATTCACTGAAGTCTATGCTCATTATATTTAAAGGGCAGAGATAAACATGTTCTGTTAGAATAGCAGATTGTGCTTAAATTAAGCAATACTTGTGGAATTTCAGAACACAGACAGGGAGACTAATGACTGATTAGAAATAATTTTTGACCTAAAGCAAAACACGGGGTCATTAACCTCTTAGCGGTCATTTGTCCAAAAGAAATGTTGTAGGCTGAGGTCCTTGGTTCTCCTAAGTAACAGCAGAGACAGAAAGGTAGGCTGAGAGCAGGTGTTTTAATGGTTACAGATGACTAAGGAATTCACCTGGTCACGCTGACCAGGTCAACATGTCCCAGGTGATTGCACAAAAAGAATAGACAAGATGGCATGTTGTCATTATACAGGCAATATTCCAGATAGGTAAAATTTGTTTATTTATGTATGGATGTATACATTTATTTATTCCACTTGTTTATTCATTTATTCAATAAATAGAACTGAGCACTACTCAATCACTCAAACTTCATTGGATGATAGGGAAAAACAGTGCTCTCAAGGTAGTTACAGCCTGGTGGGGGAGAGACATGTAATACAAAGACAAATTTTATACAATGTTCTCATGGAGAATTTAAACCTTCTTTAGGAACAAATAGAAGGATTGATAACCCGGCATCTGGAGGCATTATAAGGAGTTAGCCAAGACAAAGGCTTAAAGACTTAACAGACATCATGCTAATTTGGTTCTAGTTAGGGGAAAAGTTGAAGGACAGAAAGTGAGAGGGAGGGAGAAACTCAAAGAGGAACAAAGAAAGAAGAAATATATTAACCTGCTGGATTTTTGCCTTACCATCAAGCTGACAGTTTTAAATCCTTAGATTTGCTCTGTCGTATGGTGAGCAAATTTATTTTTATCCCAATGCTTTTAAACACCTGCAGTAGCTGTGAACTTTAAATGGATCTAACAATCCTATGGTACTTAATCTAAAATCTATCTGAATAAAATCCTACTAGACCTTGACAATTAGCATTGTAACCATCTGTCTACCCACTGAATCCATTTCCTTGCACCTCTAGTTGGGAAATCTTGCCTTTTCTTAGATCGCAGACAGACTAGATAAACTTTTGCTTGATATGTGCAATAGTAGTTAATTTGGTCAAAGTCATGGGCATTGTATTTCAGTTTACATTGGGCAGTCTAATTTAGGCTTAGCAGTTCATTAAGACAATTCTTTTTGATTTTTTGGCTTTCCTTCCCACAGTAGAAATGGCCTTTCATTTATTTTATAACTGTTTTCTTTAGGAGATCATGCAAAAGATATGAGGAAAGAGAAGGGCAAACCAGTGTGACTAATATCCTCAAAGAGTAGACCAGATTAAATTCCCAGAGGCCTGAGACCATTACCACTCTTTCACCAGGAAAATGCTTTCAAGCAAACATGTTGCCACTTGGGGTTGTTCAAATGTTAAGGAATCTGAAAAGAGCTAAGGTCCCCATTACATTATTCTTATAATTTTAGAAAAATGAAAACTTGCTCCAATCATGTTTTTTTCTATATCTTTCTTAAGTAAATTTTTAAAAAATCACACAAGACAAGGTTCAATAAAATATACTGGCCACAGAAATGTACTGATTATAATATCAATTATATTCCTCCCTCTACACATCCACAGAAAAGCTAACAGTGCTGGTACAGGTGATTTGATATTACCTTTAAAATACTTCTCTGAATATCCATGTTCTTCTACAATGAAAATTAATTGAGTTTATAGTCAAAAGAATAATTAATTTTATACGAACATGCTTCACTCCTGAGTCATTTCCTTATGAAATCCTTGCTACCGTGCTTATTTCTTATTATTTTCTCTCAGATACTACCTGATTCACATTTTTCACATCCTGTAAAAAAGTCTGATAATTTTCATGAATTTTTATTTGAAAATAACTCTTGCACCTGACTCGGTTGGTGGTGCACCCCTGTAATCCCAGAAGTTTAGGAGGCAGAAGCAGGAGGACCATGAGTTCGAAGCTAGTCTCAGCAATTTAGCAAGACCCTAAGCAATTCAGCGAGACCTTGTCTCTAAAATACAAAGCGAGCCGGGGATGTGGCTCAGTGTTGAGCACCCCTGGGTTCAATCCCCAGTACCAAAACAAAAATAGGGAAAAGTAACTCTTGCTAGCAAAAGTGATGCTGAATTTCTGTGATTCCTTTGAAACACATTTTTCTGGGGCATGTAATTATGTACCATCCCTTCCTAACTTTCTTTCTTTCTCTTTCTTTTGGTAGAAGAATCCTTTGTCAAATGAAATCTTCTGATGAACTTCAAGGTATGTAGTAGTCTCAGGAAGTTGGTCTCCAGTGCAGTTTTCTCTCCTGGCCTCTACCCTACCTCCACTCCATCTCTGCTCCTACAGAGGTTATTTGAAAACCTTTGACTCTGAATAAGCTATAACTAGTTCCATGAGCTATTAGAGTTTAGAAAATTGAATATGAATCATACTATATAAAGAATTTCCTGAAGTTTCAAAAAAAAAAAAAAGAGTGTTCTCATGATTTTGGGTTGTGCTTGCTTCTTCTAATACCCTGTAGACAATTGTGGGCAACAAATCTGCAATGAGAAAAGATTGAAATAGAAGGTAAGAGTGTTACTGTCCACTAGCCAATATTCAAAGGATGACTTTTCAAATACTTGCAGAGGGTATCAAGTGTGTCTGCTGCTCTTGTCTGTGCCTGCAGATGCCAACCCTAAAGCTTGCAAGCTCCAGTTCAGAGATGGAATAAGAAGGATTTAGTTTAGGGCATGGTGGGCCACACTTGCAATCCCAGCAGCTCGGGAGGCTGAAGCAGGAGGATTGGAAGTTCACCAAAGCTAGCCTCAGAAACTTAGTGAAGCCCTGAGAAACTTGGCGAGAACCTGTCTCAAAATAAAAAAATAAAAAAGGCCAGAGATGTGGCTCAGTGGTTAAGTACCCCTGGGTTCAATCTCCAGTACCAAAAAAAAAAAAAAAAAAAGAATTTATTTCAGTTATTTCTCTATTAACCTCTGCCTCTTCAGAGCCAGGTAAGAGAAGGTAATAGTCACTTTTGAAGTGACATCGCACACACTTGAAGGTGATCATGTGATCTTACTTTTGGAATCCAACAAAAGAGAATTTGACTCAAGAAGATTTTGCTCAGAGGCACACTGGATGAAGCTAAGATCTCAAAATCTGAACCGGGTTTTCAGTATGCCTACCATAGCTCCAATGTCCTAAGGAGGTAAGAAATGGTCCATACCAACCTGTGTATTTTCAGTGTGGGGAAAACTGAGAATATTATTTGAATCCATGAATGGATAAAAATACACAAAGTAAAGAGTGTGACCTGTTGATCTCTTAATAAAGCCAGAAGGTTCAATTAGCCTTTAAGTCTCAGTCTCTATATCTATTATGTTTTATCTCTATCCCTATCATCTCTCTCTCTGTATGTGTGTATATAAATATATATATGTGTGTGTATATTATATATACACACACACACAATATTTATATACATTAAAAAAACCTGGTTTTTTTTTTTGGCTAAGGTCAAGAAACCCATGTATCTAATCTTGATTCAGAAATGTTGATTTCTTGAATTTGAGGTGGCGAGTCATGTGTACCTTCTCTTCAAAACAAATACTTAAATATCATAAATTATCTCCAAACCTAAGACTCCCTGGTACTAAATTCAGATCACTCAAACTTATGAATTACTATGGTTCCAGATTCTTCTAAGGAGAATTTTACACAATTCTGTTTCCTGGGACAGTAATACTGTTTTAATGAAGATTTATATTACATACATTAGGAATTTAGGAAGGATCACTGTTTGTGGAGAAAACTGAGTCTTCCACTCAATAAAAACAAATTGAACTAATATCCTAAAATAAAAGATTCAGAAACCTGCACCCAAGGGAGAATGTGACTTGCAGCTAAAACCACAGCATCATAATGATATGTTCCTGTCTGTAGAAAACAATTTTATATAACTTGCCTGGTATATTTTACTGTAAATAGTAGTTCAATAAGAAAGTAATTACTATGAATATTTTTTAAAGAGCATTCTTCATTCTGTCCACTTTGAATAGAGCTAAATAAATAACTGCTTAAGCATGAAATTTGTATGGCTGCAGGAATGAGAGCTCCTTTACACAAATGCAGGATCGTTTGCTTTATATACTGCTGCAGCAAATAGAACCATGAAAGAGTTAATGCTTATCCTTCCAAAGTGCTTTTATTCCCAAAGAGAAAATAACCAATGGTGGAGGATGGGTGTGGGGTGGGGTCGGGTGGCTGCCTAAGTAATGAGAAAAATTCACCAGGCTAGGAATCTTTAAGATCAGACATTGTAGCATCTGTTAACTAAGAGCAGGAAGACTGGGAACTTCTGTGAAAGTGTATGTTGAGAACATAAATAGTGGAATACTGTAATTTATTACAATTACATTGTATAGAATAAAAACAAAAGAAATGCCTCACGACTGAAAGCTGAGAATGTTCCTATATCAATTTTAATAAGGAGAAACGGTTCCAAGACCTACCCATAAATCAGAAAAAGGAACTTAACACCAGTCTGACTGTGTACAGTCTAAAATATAACACACAGACTTCCTTTCTGTGTCTGTTCATGAGCACAGAGCAAGCTAGCAGCACCCAAGTACCAAAGCCACACAGCTTGCCGGTGTGCAAACTATCAGGAAACTTGGTTTCACCCGGAGTAGTTCCCTCCATAATGATAGCCTGTCACTCAACACAATGCAAATATCTTCATGATGCCTTTGTGCTAGTCATGATGTGGGGGACCTTAGGTGCTTTAGCATAGTTGCAGGCCTGATCTGATAACGTGTTAGTCTTTATAACAAACTAAAGAAAGAAAATCCTTCAGTAGGCTGTAAAAGGCACAAGAAGGTCAAAGGCATACCTTCCCTACAGCCATATATGGCCTGAGGGCCACTGGGCACTTTAAAAAAAAAAAAAAAAAAGATGAATGTTCTGGTATGAGCATGCTCCTAGAATCCAGTGACGTTCTTACTCAGGGTGGTCTGTAAATATTCTAAATCTTTGCTTACTATATAAAATTACAAGAAATTGTTATCTTGCATCACTCACAGACACTAGACTTCTTAAGCTATGCAAACGCTACTAAGCAGATCACTCTCTGAAAACACAAGAGAGTTTGTTTTCTTTCTCTCTCTCTTTTTTCCCCTGCCTTTAGCTGGTAACTGTCCTTTGGCTCTATGCATTCTGGTTTGCATAAGAAGCATAAAGTGTTGTGCTGTGAGCTGTTTATCACAGAGCTTTTGCTTTAACATTCATGGGGAGATTGATTTTCTAAATGCAGTTTGGTCTTCCTCTCTCTGACTACTTCTTTGCTTTTCTCTCTGGCTTCACGTTGGGTTTGCCTCACTTTGAAAAGGAGATTTCTGTTATTTCACCTACTTTCTGGTCTTTTATCTAAACCCCCCAAGTGCATGAGCAGAATCTCAGATGAAGATATAAAGGATGAAAAGACATTTAAAAAATATACGCCGGTTACCCAAGGGGGGAAAAAAAGGATATTATAGCTGAGGTTGAAACAGATCCATTTTAAAGTAAATGTATGTGTAAGTGAAAAATGGGAATTTTGTCAGAGCTGTATTATTGGTTATGCTGGTTATTATTATTTTTTCATGCTTGTGGTCTAATTAATTGTATTACTTTTAAGTTGATGATGAGATACAAACCACAATGTTGGATTCATACTGGCACGTATCCCAGCTAGATCATACTGTTCATGTTATGGCCATCTATTAGAATTCTCTCTCAAATTAATATTATCTGGCGACCAAATGTGGAGAACTGGACCCATCGCTGTATACTCTTTCAGCTTCTAAGGAATTAAAATGATTTTCCTGCTTATGGCTCTAATTTTGGGAAGGCAAAATTGTGCACTTTGCTTTAACACATGTAACATGGTTTTGCCAAATCAGATGTCTTTCCTCATGGGATAAGATTATAATGGCACTGCAAAGTAGTTCTCTTGAAACCTTCTAAAACAGATTATGTTCTTAAAAAACTTGATTCTTGACTTTGCATGTTTTAGCACTGCATTCCATTAAACCTGTGTTTGAAGTTACTAGGATTTGCTAAAATATTTGATAATGCCTAAGCAGATAAGAGATTATATGCTTTATGTATATAGTGGAAGGATTTGTTCCAGCTTGGTTACAGGGTATTAATTGGCCACCTACAGTGAGCAGTGTTTAATATTTTGCCCCCACCCCCTGGCCTCTTTTCTTTCTGCTTTTCAGGCAGAAGATCATGTACGTATTCACTGAACTAAATTTGCTAACTTTCTGGAACACATTTAAACAATGTGAGCTACTTGTGTCATATTACATTAACTTCACTTCTAATGACAAGTTGTATATATCTGTAATAAATAGCCCCTCAGGGATCAGATCAAGATTAAGGGAGAGAAAGTACACTGCTGCAGTTAAGTAATTTACAATATCTCAGTAAATGCTTGCAAGGAAATATTTGCATCAGTAGAGCTGGTTAACAGTCCTGGTGAACACTGATGAGTGAAGGATGCTAAATCCTCCGTGGAAAGTTTTAATCATTTGACTTCCATTTTTCTTTTAAAGCAACCTTTACACTCTGTAGCATTTGACACAATGGTGTCCCCCATATCATAGAAGGTTTAAGGCAAGCCATCACCAGTTTTAGACAGCTGGACATGGGCTGAGGTAGAGGTATGCTGGCCAGGCTAACCTCAGCAGTGGCTATGGAATAGAGAAGAAAACCTTCCTTATGTTGAAAACCTTTCCCTAATATGCTCATTCCAAATCAAAGCCTTTTTAATTAATCAAAATATCCTACAGGAAAAAAAAATCACATATTTGCAGGACGTGGAGGGGCAAAACAGTCAAGTTGACCAATTTGGTCTGATTAACCAGAGCGTGTACAGAGTTATGTTAAAGTCTATGAAGAAAAGCCTGGAAGACTGGTCACTTCACAAATGTGGAAATATGTTAAAATAGTTCAGAGCAGCCAGTGAGTCACACATGTGTGGCCTTCTCAGATTCCCTCAGGGGCATGGAAACCTAGTATCACAGGAGTTCAGATTTTATCCTTTCCTCCTTCAGATTTTCTGTCCTATTCCAAATCTGCATTCAAACACTGAGTCACCTTTGGATAATTAGTATTTGAATGACATTTGGCAAATCTTGGTGTGTGGTTTGGACAGTTCTCACCTACCTCGATAGCAGGTCCTTGGCAGTGATGTCCTGTGAAACCAGAACACTTAACTCTGTCTCGTCTTTCGGGAAAGTTGTGAGAGAGGAGATTCTCATCACCCTGCTTCAGAAGGTTTAGTCTATTTCTCAGCAAGGGAAGAGCTAAGCAGCTCCCACCTTTGCTGAGGTTTCTCCTCACGGTGACTTCATGTGCGCCAGCTGAGTTTGAAGTGAATGGAATATCAAATGCATTCTTACACAAAAACTCAAAAATCGAGTTAGATGCCATCAAAATCATCCAAAACATGGTTATAGTGGGAATGCTCATCTACTGCCTCAGATATGATGGGAGGTACTACACTGTTATTATTTAGCCTCATCTCACTGAGGGATACAGAGCTTTCCTGGTTTATTATGATATCACAGGGTGCCCAGGGTTACATAGGACTTTTATGTGGGCTTTTGAATCTCTTGAAGGTGTCCACTGGGAAAAGTCAAACAGGAGGCATTCTGAGGGGGCACTCTGTAGTTGAGGTGTTGATAAAGGGAGCAGAGTGGTCTTCACCTAACACTGAGTGATGGATGGTTCTTGCTCTTCTCAAGGTGATGAGAGTTGCTGCTCCTCCCATGAAGGGGCCCTGTGGCTGCCCTCTGCTAAGAGGTCCTGAATTCCTACCTACCCACCTTTCAATCTTGCCCTCAGCATGCCTCCCAATGAGTTTCCAGGAATCTGGAAAGGAGTTCTTAAACCCATCCATATCTCTTCCCCAGTTTTCTCTCTCTGGCTCAAGAGAAATTTCAGAGAAGCAACTAAAACCTTGGCTTCAAGGAATTCCCTAACCTGATATTTGCTCTGTGTTGATGGCAGGTACAATAGTCTTAAAGGATTTTAAGCTTTGATTATTCAAATCCAGGGAAATGAGCCTGAAATCCTTCTGCCCTGAAAATCAGTTATTGTTCCCAACAGATGTACCACTGATTAACTTCCCAACAGAACACACCTAAATGTTCTCTAGTAATAAGTAAAGTATTCTTTTTAAGAGTTTAACTCTAACTATCCTATTTCTTTGTAATATCTTTAGAAATATAAAACAAAGCTATTCTCATTTTCTATCACTTATGAACTTCTTTTCTAAAAAGCAGTAAAATAAATTTTATGCAAAATAGTGAGAACCAACCTATTTTGTGACAATTTTTTATTAGATTTTGGGGATCTGGGGTCTTTAATAACCTTAAGGCATATAAAAAATTATCTTTTAAAATATTACCTCATCTTCAAAGAAGACATGAAGGTGCACTTACCTTTATATATCACTCTAATCTTCAAAATAAATTAAAAACAAAGTTTTGTGAGGTATGACAGTTCAGGTAACATCAACTACAGAATGAAGTCTAGACAATTGTAAAGAGGCTTAAGATAACTGGTCCGAAGAATAGAAATACCTATTTGATTTCTTTTTTTCTAGTTTGTACAAGTAAGCTTCAAATGTTATTCTTCTCAGTTCATATTTTAAAAATTAAGATCAGAACTATAATGTAAATTCTAAAATACTAAACAAGCCTAAGACTCCCAACTTGATATTTCTACGTTGTAATTTCTGGTTCTAGCTTTGACTTTGTATCACATTTCCCAGAGGAACAGGTCATCCTTGTGTAGAGAAACTATGTTTGTAGTTGTGTTTAAATTATATTTGAATCATTTAACAGTTTGATTTGGTAACTTTTTAAAATTTTTGTTTGTTCTTTTTAGTTACATGTGACAGTACAATCTATTTTGATATATTTATACAAGCATGGAATATATCTTACTCTAATTAGGATCCCAGACTTGTGGATGTACACTAAACTATTTTTAACTAAATGGGTTTTAAAAATTACATTAAGTTCTTTGATTTTTTTCAGGGTTTATTAATTAATTAATTAATTTTTCAATATGCCCAATAGTCTTTCAAAAAAATGGTCTCCAGTAGTAAGTAAAGTATTCAACACTATAAATAAATACCATCTTTGATATCGGACAATATGAACAGCCCTGGGAGAGCTGACCTAATCTATTCCCAGTTAATGATACTCCAAGAATCATGGCACTTGTTTCAACCTCTCTTCTGTGTCCTGCGTCAGCAACAGTTCTTAGGCTGGGCCTGGTTGCAGAGCGACATATTGAACTAGAGTCTAGTTCGACCTAATGCTTTCTTCTGCCTTGAGTAAGACACTTATCTGCTGTCCTTTCATTTTCCTGCTGTCAGAAGAAAAAGAAACGATAATCATCATTTTCTTTCCTACAGTGGTGTGGGGGCAGTATTTAGTTGAAGTTTGGAAAGCATGTTGACAGGAGTAAGGTGACACTCAAAGCAGATTCTTCATGCTCTGATGGATGGCTCCACATCCACTGAAATATCCCAACAGAACACACCTAAAGTAATTTCCGTATGTGAGCCAAGTTTCTGGTGATTAAATTATCCTGTGGCTGTGTGTGTCAAAATGTTAGCTTCTCAGATAAAATTAATGCATTTGCCATGATAGAGATAGTTTTCTCCCCCTCATTCAAAATCTCTATACTGTGAGGTCTCTAGAGGGGGAAATGAAAAAGAGGTTATGAACATTCAATAAGTGATAAAACATAATTTTTGCAAGTTCCTAAGTGATATAGTTTACAAACTGGGATGCAGCCAACTATAAACATATATGATATTTTCGTGTCATTGTAGCACTATAACTTTAGGACGATAATCTTCATGGAAGCTGGATTTTTCCATGTTCTCAGAGGCTTCATTTTTTTTTTATGCCCACCCTGGGATGCCAGCACAAACAGGGAGTCCCCTTGGCCTCAAAGGGAGCTTTGTGCTTAGATTCGCTACTTTGGACACAGAACAAACTGAAAAAAGGGACATAGAGTTCTAAATTCCACCTGATTTAGTTGGCCTAGGATCTACATATATTTCTCTAACATGCTCTATTTTTTTCTAATTATTTTATTTTGTCATAAAAGCAAAAAAAGAAAAAAATTTGAATTTCATACTATATATCCAATGCAGTGTATTTTGTGCCCAGGCAAGGATAAGTTCAAGTTTCTAAGGGGTCGTGTACACACCAGACTTAATGGTTGTGTACATTTCAAAAACCTGTCCAATCTTAGTTGTTTTCCCTTTGAAATTTCAATGAAAATAGCCTCAGAGTTGTATCAAGTGCAACCAAAATAAAACAAAATAAATTGCAAGCCGACCACGAATTCAAGAATTATGCGGACACCATCTAAGTTACTTTAACGTAAGATATAAATCCAGAGATTTCTCATGCCATCATTTTGTAAATAATTACAGTTCTGCTGAATCTGTTGTATAAAGTTTACATGGGAGGTTCAGTGCACCCTTGCTCTTGTTTAGAACATTCGGAACCACCAGAGAGCTGTTGATATATGGCCGTGCTCTTTCAGTGCCTGAGACATCTACTGCATAGGGGCACAATAAACAGGGGGGAATAAAGACAGGTTTGTGCAAGCAGCTTGGAGTGACCTTTCTGGCAGCTGAAATCCATCTTGAGTACATGGTGCTGATGTGGACAGACATGTAAACTTAGTCTTGTTACCACAACTACTAGTTCTACAAATATACTCAGATGCCCGAAATGTACATCACTCTTAGGAAAGTGACTTTAAATGGAGAGGTGTAGCCGAGGAATAGCAAGGCAGATAAGATCAAAACCCATATATTACTAAGAAATCTCTGTGATTTAACAAAAGTGTTGAAAGCATAGAGTTAGGTAGATTTAATCCAAAAAGCTATAAAGTTAAGATCTTCTTGATGGCTTATTTAAATAAAAAGGTATAGCCTGATGGCTTTTTAGAAAAGCAATAGAAACACATTAGTTGCTTGCTTCTCAAAGGTCAAGATGCATAAGAATGGCCAAGTCAATGTACTATACCACTGCATTCAAATATAAGTGTATATATACTTACCTAAGAACTTGGGGAATAAAATGGGCACTTGTATATTGAATTTGGACAACTAGGCAGAACTTGAACTTGAACCCAGTATTGAAATGTGTCTTAACCAATGAGGTCAGCCTCATCTCAAACCCCAACCCCTCTCTCCTAGCTTGCCTGAGGCTTCCTGGGCAGCACTGACAGGGAAACCCTCTGATTTAGCAAAACAACTTTGGTCCAGCAAAATGACTTTGGCCTGTGTTTTCCTCTAGCCGTAGACATACCAATGACATCAATTTGAGTCTCCTGATGTGGCTGATGCTTCAGAGCCCTTGGATTTCTTCCTTGTTGATTCAGACAAGCCTCTGATGAATGCACTTCTTGTTTCTTTTGAAATGACTCACACCCTTTCAGGAAATGTTTGAAGCTTATCTTCAGTTATTATTTGTTAAAAATCTTGGAAGATGGCTGAACAAACATGGTTATCTCAGCAATTAATAAGAAGCCTGAATTCAGTAGAAACATTAAACAGAAGAAATTTTTTATCGGTCATGTCCAAAAGGTAGGTTAGAAATAAGGGAGGGTGGTATGTGGGAGGTTAGAGTGGAGGGGGCATTTATCCCCACTTCCCTGGTTGCCATGAAATGAGCTTTTTGACCACATTCCAACCCTCTGTGTCCCACCCAACCCCAACTGTGTTCATCAGTGAAATTGGAGACCGTCCAATTAATAAATTCAGGAAAAAGAATTGGGCTTGCAGAAATGGATCCCCCTTTCCTCTCTCTTTACTTGGGAGCCAACTGCCTGCGCTTGCAGAGTCTGGTCTGCTCTCAGCAGCTCCACGAGTATACTGCCAGGGCTCCATATGGGGCAGCCTCTGCTGTAGACTCGCAGCTGTGCCTAGCTGGGCCGATGGGTCTAATTTTGGGGTTCAGTATTGAAAAACTATTTTTCAAGCCAGACTTTATCAATAAAATAGGGACTTTTAATCTGTTTGTGCCTTAGTCTTTGTTTTGTTGTGTTTTTATTTCTTTTCTTCATTGACCAACTTGATGAGGAAAATATTGTTTGGGGAAGAAAAGGCATCATTTCTGGGCCTACTCAAAACCACAGAGAAAACTGAAACCTATTAAGGTAAATATTTTTATTCATCAATTTTTTTGGGGGGGTACTGAGGATTGAACTCAGGGGCACTTAACCACTGAGCCACATCCCCAGTCCTATTTTGTGTTTTATGTAGAGACAGGGTCTCACTGAGTTGCTTAGCACCTCGCCATTGCTGAGGCTGGCTTTGAACTCCTGATCCTCCTGTCTCGCGATTCTCCTGTCCCAGCCTCCCTAAGTGCTGGGATTACAGGCTTGCACCACCGTGCCCAGCTTCATCAATTTTAAATACATTGAAGGCACTTAGAATCTATAACATAGCATGATCTATTTCTAAAATTATTCTACTGATATTTACAATTCTTCCAGTAGGTGGGATACACTGGGAAAACCATCCCTAAACCAGTTGTAAAAGAAATGAATGAAACTGATCCATCGGGAAAGAGGCTTCCACATAGTTGCCTACTCAGCAAATGTCTTTAGGTATCTCTCTCTCTGATGACGGTTGTCAGGTACCTGAACTGAATAAAGGTTATGCTCAGAGTATGCAGGAAACGACTAATCTTTTTCATCCTGAGACTGAGATTTATGTTCAGACGGATGAGTGTAACTATTCAAGATAAGTTAATTCTTTTTTTCCTTTTTTTTTGCATTATAATTATACATAATAATGGGATTCGTTATGTCATCCTCATTATGCGCACAACATAATTTGATCAGTCTCATGCCCCAGGATCTCCTCATTTCTCTCCCTCACCTGCCTGCTCTACTTTACTGATTTCCCTTCTCCGTTTATTGTTAGTTTAATTAGTGCATTATAATGATAAATAAATACATATATACATTCATTACATAAACACACACACACATATGATCTGTTGTGGTATTTGTGGTATTTTCATACATGGACACAGCATAATTTAGTAGATTTCCTTCCCCAGCTCTTCCCCATGGCCTCCCCATTCCCCTCCATCTTGATGCCCTTCCTCTACTCTATTGGTCTTCCTTCAAACTAAGTAAATTCTTGGGTAAGTTGGCCAATCTGATATTTTCTTTCTTCACTGTTTTCTTTTCTACCTATTTCCAAGGTTATCTTTTCTGGTTACAAAACAAGGCTTTAAAACAACATAGTTGAGAATTAAGATGTTAAGAGACCTGAGAACACAGCACATGTATGTGTGTGTGTGTCTATATGTACACAGAGGTAGTATATATCATGCAGTCATATAGGTGTGCGTTTACCACCACCATCAACAGAGAACTTATTAAGATTCTGACAGTTGCACATAATACTCAGTTAAGTAAGAAAGAAACACAACAATGGCATAAGCTCAGTTTCTGCATTTCATTTTAAGGAGCTCATATTCTCAGGCAAGGCCAAAATCCTTTGAAAGAGATGATCACTCTGAAACATCTTAATGGACAAAAGGGCAGTGGACACTGAGTCCTTTAGGGATTGCCATAGGCCCTTGGCAATGAGTGTGAAAAGTAAGCGTACCTAAAATACTATAGGGGTTCATTTTTCTCTCATGTAAAATGAAGTCTAGGGGATGCACGGTACCCAGGGATGTTCAGAGGTTCCACAGTGTCACTGCATTCCAGCTCCTTCTATGCTTCTGTATCTTGGTCAATGCCTCTGTCAAGGTAATTTCACTTTTGCAAGATGGCCCTGTGGCTCCAGCCATCGCATCCACATTCTACAAAAGAAGGAAAGAGGAGCAAAAACACTGCTGAAACTGTTGAAGAACACTTTTGAAATCTCCACTTCTCAACGTCCTCTTATAGGTCACTGTCTTCTCTTATCTATGAAGGAGGCTAGAACATGAAAATTTGCATCGGGTCACATTGCTTGAGTAGAGGTAGAATAGTTATTAATATCCAATAGAGCAGTTTGTGCCTCAGGAACTTGAGAACATTCTGTCAAGTAATGCTAAATAAAAGGGAAAATGTTGATAACAGAAAAACACGAATTTCAGAGACTTAAAGTTTCTCACTATCAAGGCAAAAGAAATATTGTAAAGACCTGCAAACATGAAGATGCTCATGCAAACATGAAGATGCTCACAGGGTAGACTACAAAGAGCAAAGAAGCTAAGACTTCAGTCACACTTCCTGTCTGTATTCAGTATGAAAGTATAGTCAGAACAATTATGAAGATGGAGACACTTATTTTGGACAAAGAAGGAAATGTTCTTTCTATGAAAACTTAAGAGATTTCCTAAATATATACATTCATTTTTCAGATAAAATCCTCTGTTAGGGGACAGACAAATGTGAATGGTGGGAACCCACGGTTAAGAGAATAATTTTACAAAATAGGCCCACTGTGCTGACCCTTGCATGCTTCTTTTCCAAGAAGCAATTTACCTGCAGCCCTACCTGGCCTCAGTGGATAGGATATGTCACATTCCTCAGCAAACTACCTGTTCACTGCAGGAGAAATGCAGGCCTAAGATAATGTTGAGAAAAGGAACTCAAGTTACCCTGAAGAAGGAGGCTTTTGTGATCAGATCCTGACACTCTAGGAGATAAGGATAGTTCCTCCTAACCACAAAATCTGTAGGAATATATGGTTAAGAATCCAATTAGAACCGGTCCCCATGGGCCAAGGTGACCTAGAGTCGCCATGACAGTGGGGACTCGATTGTCTGATGTCACCCTGCTGTCAGTCAAACGTCAGGAGGTGGACCTGGTCGGGACTCTCTGGAAAATTCTCTGGGATCCACAATAAAACTGGAATGCAAGAGAAACACACTGTCCCTCTCCTGAGAGGACCCACTCTCTCCCTTAAGAGTGTCCCCTTTCTCTTTTCCCTATCCATTCAATAAACTCATTCCTGTTACTCTGAGCGACATGTTTGAAGTCTTTTTGACTTGATTGCAAAATTGGGGTTTGAAGAGAGTGTCTTCACGCTGCCTCAGTTTCTCAGAAGGCCCCAGCTCCATAACACACATAGGGCTTAAAGAAATTGCCACATACCTGGTTTTAAACCTATTCAAAGGAACTGGTCTCCTGAGGCAGATCTACAAAAAAAAAAAAAAAGATAGTCCCTGAGCCTTAAGACACAACATAATGTACTGAGACATTTTATGCTAAATGATAAGAGCAATTATATTCAAAACAGTAAACATTCTTATAACATGTTCTGTGTGCTCAGCTCTAAGCTTTATATACATTGTCTTGGCAGAAAATGTACTTAGATGTCTGAAGAAGCTTTTCCACAATACATGAGAATGAGAAAATGATACAGGGTTTCTGATGACATCTTTTTGATTCTTCCTGGGTGGAGTTCTGATCAGAAACCTGAGCTCAATTCCTAAAACCACAGGCAGGTTTGACTTAGCAATGGAAGCTGGATGTGATCTTGATGGACACAAAAGTTCAGGAGATGCCAGAACTAGATGCAATGTTCATAAGCATCTGAGAACACAGACCTTAGCAACTTTTTAAAAAGCCTGGCTTCCTAAGAGTGTTCCCTAGCTACTTAATGAAGGTTCGTTCAGTTGTGTCCCCATCGACATCATCAGGGCCAATCCATTCCTCATTACCAGTGGACTAAAACAGAATTGTGTCATAGGTCACTTTTTATTAAATCCATATTCCATAGCCATGTTTAAAGGCTTAACAAAGAAAGTTAGACTCAGTCAATGTAAGATTTTCATTGGCAACATGGCTAAATATCATCACTGAATTTTCTTTCTTTGGCAGCACTGTATCTAACAGTGTGCTGATTGACCATGACGCAGAAAATTAAATCCATAAGGCTAGGATGTCTTTCAGGAGGCTGGTGGACAGAATGAGACACCATTCTCTCAAGCAGCACTCTGGAAATCAAAGCTTTTCCCAAAGTAGTATTCATGCCAATCTTTTTTTTTTTTTTTTTGCCGCTCCAAGGTCTGGACTTGTTAGAGGAATTGATGCAGGGTCTTTAGTAATTCATCACAATCACTCATGCCATTAGTTAACATTAACTAGCAGGAGTGAATTAACAAGAGTCTGTAATGCAGCCAGTCTAACAGCATTGAAATGGAGATTGTTCCCTGGATGAGACATATATGGAGAAGGGATGACCACAGAAACCAGTGGCCATTGTCTGTACAGCAAACCACAGTGAGACAGCCTAGAAGAGGAAGAAACTAAAATGTCTACAACACATTTTCAAAGTAGAGAAGCAGACAAATCAATAATAGTGGATGGAGCAATCTGAAAAATTATTATTGCAGATACCCTAGACCCTGCGAAACTCAATGTAAGTGTCACCAGCTGTAATAACTTATGCTGATGGTGACTAGGTCCCTTTAGGGGACCCTGTCATGGAGTAGCAAACTATTCAGGTCATATTCTGGTAGATGTTAGATGTTCTACCTTCAAACAAAGAAGCTTTAGGAATAATATAGTAGATGTTATACGTTCTATCTTCAAAGAGAGAAGCTTTAGGAATAATATGGAGAATGCACATTTATGCATTTGTATATTATTTTAGTAATACGGAGATTGCATATATTATGCATATGTATAGAGTACGTGTGTATACATATATGTGCATAGTATCTGCATATTTTTTTAATAAACATGTTACTTTCAAGGGTTCCAATGTGCTAACCTGGTGTTCCAGACTAGCTTCAATCAATCTACCTATTCAGCCTTATCTTTTATGCACTATGATTTTGTTTTATATGCTATTGTCTGATGTACTCTTTCCTGCATGAATTCTCAGTCCAGTCAGACTAGTGGCTTTGCTGTCTTCAAGAGGCCACACACACATACTCTAGTCAGGTCCTTCCCAACATTCTGTCGCTGGCTAGAATGCCCTACTTTCTTCTCTTCATTTCCTCAAATCCCTCACTAACCACCCCAAAGACTAACTCTATGCAATAATTCCCCTACGTTGATCATGTTCTGCTGTGATCTCTACAGAAACCCTACCGTCATCATCATTCATCAGCACTAAATCATAAACTATATTACATTTTTCTGTAGCAGCAAGCATGTCTTTTTCCCCTCCTTGCAATGAATTCTAACCCTCAGGAGGCTGGAGATCCAGTCTTACACTTCTTCTGTACTTTACAGAACACCTAAGATAGAGCTATGCGCGGTCTATCAATCATTTCTCTCAAAACCAAAGGGGTTTTTTCCCCCCAAACCGGTAGTTTTGCCAATATTTTTGCTGCTCTAACATAACACTTGGATCTACTACAAGAGTTGATTCAGGCCCTTTAGTAATTCATCAAAATCACTTGTGTCATTAGTGAATATTAACTAGCAGGAATGAATTTCAATGCTTTTAATGGCATTTCTCAAAGCAGTTGACTTTATTATTACAACTTATCTCACAGTAACTCCTTGAGAATGGCAGAACAGATGTGATTATTTGCATTTTAAAGATGGGAATGTGAAGCTCAGAGATATTAAATGCTTTGTCTAAGGATATGTAACCAGTTAGAGGTCAGGCTGGGCGTAGGGCCTGTATTTTCCATTCTCAACATTACTGAAGAATATAATTTGATATAAAATATAATAGTCAGTAATATACATCTAGATTTTCTGCACTCAGATTTTGTTGTGAATCAGCCAAGGAAACATTATCAGAGCCAGCATTTTTATAGGAATTGCTGTGTAAAATTGTTTGGCTTCAATTATTCACCGACTGTTCAATTTTGTACTATTTATGGTTTCTTCCCCCTGGTTTACAAATGAAACTCAGAGTTGGTGAGCTTTCAAAGTGAAGCTTCTTTCAGAGTTTAGCTGACTGGTGGCATTTAATAGCATTAAAACTGCCACTGATGATTGCTTTTTCGATTCATTTCCACAATACAAACAACGTTATTAAAAGTAAACTGTCAGAGATATGCTTACAAGTTGAGTCTCTCCAATCTTGCCCCACTTCTCTTAATACATAGGCATGAGAAGTCAGTGGGCAGAGGGGAGGGGCAGCTGGCTCCCTCAGAATCAGCTGGCTGACTCCTCCTGGTGCTTTGTATCATTACCAAGTCCATCTGTGAAAGCCCTTTCTGTTTGCACTGTCAAAGCCTCATTTTTACCTTCTCCTAATTGACTGAATCAAACACAAGGGCTTAGCAATAAGAATTGCTCTACTCCTAAGCCCACCCACTCTTTCAGAAGCCATTCCTTTTCACCCCTTCCAACACTGGCAAAGGGGCGCAGTCAAGGTACCTCATGGCTCACTGTCCACATCTTGCAGGAGTCTCACTGCTCCAAGTTATCACAGGAAAACTGGGATGTATTTAGAATTGCCTGATTCAATAAGAGACAGACAGTTAAATTTGGATTTCAGATATATAACACTTTATTTTATTTTTTAGTTATACGTATGTCCTGTGCAATATTTGGGACATATGTATACAAATATATATATATGGTCTATATGAAATTCTATTTTAAATGACCATTCTGAATTTTTATTTGCTTACTCTGGCAATCCTGGATACTTTATTTAAGATCTCTGAAGCCTGGTTTTTCACAATGATTCCCTGGTAAGTCAGCATTTTGTACAGCAGGTGCTCTGGAAGTGGCATACCAATGTCTCCTGGATGTCGCCTCTGTCATGGAGGAAGACATTAGAGTGCTGTCAGAAGATTTTTTTTGCTATCTTGATCTCAGTGTCCTCAACTTCTACTCTGTGCAGAGAACAGAAGAGACTGATTCTTGTCTCAAAGTAGACCCGCAGAAGTTTCATTTTTCACGCAATATTTTAATTGTGATTAAAACAAAGCTAACTCTAGAAGTGCTGTTTCTGACAATAATTGGATTTGATGATACATATTGCTTAACTCATGAATATGTGAAAAAATCTTTTCCCTAGCTCAGATACTAGAGAAAGATACTTTAACAAATTTTTAAAACAAAATCTCATAGCAAAATAAGGAGCTTAGTATTTAGCAACATAACCCAGGTGTTTTTTTTTTTTTTCCCACTGAGCTTGAATTCTAAGGAAATTACGGGACATGCCACTGAAGAAGTCAATACCTTTGAGAAGTGATTCATGAACAGTGAGCTCTCAAGTCCACATAAGCATATTAAATCTGTGTGTTGATGAGAAGGGTAGAAAAGCACTCATTAGACCTATTGTTTATAACCAAGGCCAATTACAGAGATGGGCTCAGAATCACATGCTGATATTCCAGGGCTTGAGACTTAATAATTCTATCTCAGAAAGATTCACTTTACATCTTTTCCTGATAAAAGACAAACAGCAAAATTCCCACATCTTTAATAGGCATAAAATATTCCTAAAATAGTTGTAGAACTAGTCTGAAAATTAACTAAAGAAAACAAACTATTGAGCAAATGGAATTGATTCGTTTAATGACTGTTGCCTGAGTGTTCCTTATACTGCAGACCCCGCTTCAGCGCTAAGGACATAGCAGTAAAGAAAACACATCAAAATGTCTATTTCAAAGAGCTTGCCATGCCTGGGAGATAATTTAAAAACAGAGACAGCAATAAGTGCTAAGCAGGGGAAAAAATGAGAATGCTTGAGAAATACAGATTTTTGATTAATTTAATTATTTGACTAAACTTTTATTAATCAGAAAATACCACTTTAAGGCATCATGTTGAAAATCTTTCTAAATTATATCCACTGTACTTTCAGCAAATGGTTAATGACAGCACGATAATACCATGCTAATCCCCCCAGTCAGTCTGGCCCTGCTCCCACAAGCTGAAAATCTTGAGGTCAGATACCCAATGTGATGAGCAACCTACTTTTTCCCTTGAATTTCAAGCCATCAAGATTTTGCACCCACTTCTTAGGTTAGTTATCTACAGATTTGTCCATAATTCTCTATTATGAACTAAAGATTTTAGGCCCTAGATTTTTAGTTCACACCAGCTTTCCAGTTCTTTGATGTCTCCATTGCCAAAGACCACTGATCAACTTAAACAGTCCTCTCCTATTGGCACCATCTTGAGCAATGTCATTGTAAAAAAACCTCTCCAACTCTGAAATCCAAATCTCTAGCATACCTCCCTCTCCTTGGGCCCACTCTCTGGCTTTCTACTTTGTGTCCTTGTGAGTGTCATTGAAGATAATAAGCTCATCTCATTACGCTTTCAACAAATGTTTATTGAGCATCTACTCAGAGCAGAGCCCTATTGGAGAGACAGGATGTAGCAGTAAAAACAAGAAAGATATGCAATGATTTGCAGTGTAGGGGAAGAAAGAGAGTGGGCGAGTAATTGAAAGTGTGATAAATCTTAAACAATGAAGTATAGGTGCAGTTGACTAAACCAGAGACCTAAGCATGTTTCTCAGACAACTGACACATTGAAGTTGAAACCGAATACTGAGAAACTAGCCAGTCAGCATGAAGAAGGATATTACTGCAGAAAGATCAGCATATACCAAAGCTCTGAGGCTTGAGAGAGTTGCACTTCCAAGGAATGCAACAAGACTCCAAGTCTGGAGAGTGGCAATTACACCAAAGAATAAAGACCAAGAGAGCGGGAGTAGGAACCAGAAGGGCAGTGTTTAAGGATTTTGAACTTGATTTTAACAGCAATAAAAGGTTTTGCCCAATCTAGACCTCTCATCCATCTTATACTCTTTTACCAGTATCTATAACATCTTTGAACCACAAACCTGGATGAAATTAAAATCTATCTCTTCTACCTCTTTTTATTGGTAGTTTGGTGCCATTGAGGGAAATCACACAGCCGAGATGATTGGCAGCATTTTAATATCTTGCTTTTCACACTCGTTTGGAATTTTCCCATACACCACTTCCCCATCTCTTGGCTCCTCTTGGGTCTGCTTTCTTATTCCTCACAGTGGACATTCCAAGGCTCATCCATCCTTTATGATCGTCTGTTTCTTTACTCCTAGCCCAAGCCACAGATGGCTGTGTCCCAAGAGGAGCAAGGCCAGTGGGCAGGACCTACTCAGTATCACACCCACTCCATCTAAGCAAGAATTGAATCAGTAGCTTCACTTCGGCAGTTACCTCCTTTCCTCCATCCAAATGTCGGGAGTCATTTCTCTACTTAACACCCATTTCTCCACTTTCCTTTGCCACCTTTTCCTCACTGCTTGCTCCTGCATCTATCCTTCCTTCCCACATTTTTAGCCTGCCTACCATGCCTGTTTTGTTCTAAAATGTCGTAAATAATTGCTTTGTATCTTGCATGACAGTGTCAGGAATCATTTGTTTATATGTCTGTCTTGCCCAGTGGACTATTTGCTCATCAAGGGTAGGGACCATTTGGTTCACCTTCTTTCCTGTCAAAGGACATCACCTAGGGTTTCCTCTACTCTCCAGGCCATTCTGTAACAGAACACAAGGCGACAGTTTCTTCTACATTTAAAAGATGGTTTTGAGGTTGTATATATACCAATCAAACAAGAAAAGCAAAGACAGATTCTTCAGGTCTGACAGGAAGGATTTATCTAGAAGGTAATGATCATCTCGGAGCATTTTAGGGGCATGTCTGTATCAGAGGTCAAACCAAATACCAGGACTGGGCTGAGTTGGGCCTGTAGAAGCCTGTGGACATGGTGAAGAGGTGAGAAACTGCTGGGAAACTGCCTATAGGACATGGCTACTTGCTTCCCAAAGCCCTGTGTGCAAGAACTTGAGTGTCCAGGACCAACACGGAGGCCAGGGAGAATCAGAAGCTTGGTTAGGAGGTGTGGGGATACTCAGAAGCCATACATCTATAGCACTGAGAAAGAAAAAAAGGAAAGAAATGCTCATATACCACTCACAGTGCAGCTGCTCCTACTTCAGGGGCACACCTAAGTTGAGGATGCTCTATGTTGAATGAGCTGGCTTTAAGTTAATTTCTTTGCTTATGTTCTAAGGCTGGAGCACTGCAAAAAATGTCTGTGTCACTTTAAAGGAAGCTCTCCAAGATGCCTACTACATCACAGCAGGCTGTGCCCACCTTTGTCTTAGCCCTCCTTGGGATTGCTGCATGTGATTAATTAATTCAAAGCCATCGTGTAAGAAAGACTCAGCCCAGAAACTCATGTGGAAATAATATGGACAGTACATCCTTGCATATGCTCATTTCCTCACTATGAGTCTCACAGAGGCAGGACCATGTCTTTGGTCTTCATCCTGCTTCTGGCTCTGTTAATATTTATTGTGATACATGATTGATCTCTATTTATAGACAAGACCCGAGTCACTAGGTGGTTGAGAATCTTACTCCATATTACATAGCTAGTGTTAAATGGGGATTCGATGCTTTATTTTTTTTTCTTTTTTTAGTATTATGCCTTCTGTCTCTAACAGTACCAGGTACCCAGGAGGTTCTCCATATAAGGATAAATCATATAAAGACCAAAAATAGTTGCTTGATACATGCTTTGAGGGAGTGATGGTAATGCCTGTTAGCGAAGGTATTATTGCTCATTAATTTTAGTCTTTAGATTAGGGAGGGAATGTCTGTTGATTTTGTGGTGAATTGGTATTTTTCCCATAGTCTATAATTGGTATTATAGTAGCTGCTTATCTTTTGATGGAGTCCAACCTGCCAAGGGAGGACAGATTAACTTTGGGGAGAGGACAAAGGAAAATTAGGAGGAGACCGTTTGCATAGAGATGACGGAAGACAGTAGGACCCAGAAGGGGAGACACAGGTAGTGGTCCCAGATCCTTCTTGGGAAATATAATCAGGTTGAGCTACAGGTAGGTAACTTATTTTTAACAGTGTTGTTCATAAAATAAAGCAATCCCTTTCAATGCCACTATCTTAATTTCTATGACTTAAAGTTCCAGCTTCATTTGTTTTTTTTTAACTTACCGGAGGAAAAATTCCTGATCTATGTGCATCCAAGTATGAATAGTTTATACACACGTCCTGTCTAGGCACACATGGTTTTAGCAACACACACACACAATTCTGGCAGAGGTTGTATAAACAAAGAGAGTTGCAAATTACACAGCACCAGCTAATCTCCCTTGTGACTGATGCCTATTAATAATGAAAAGAGTGATTTCCAAATTTATTTTTTAAATCTCATCTGTTTTCAGTAGAGTTTCTATTGCTTTTAAACTATTTTCTTTGGAATTGTTTACTTTCTTCTGCAACACAGAGACCCCACAGATGCAGAGGAGTGTCATTTTGTCTATGTTGTATCCATTCTGATTAGAGGGACATGGCCCTGTTTCCAAGAGAAGTTGGTGGGTCACAGATAAGCAGTTGGCCAAGATGCAACAGTGGCCTGATTCTTCCAAGCACTCTGACTCAGGAAAGATGCTTTGGTGCATCTGCTTAAGAATGTTTAATGTTCTCAATGATATGGAAAATATGTGCATGAAAAAAGAAATGAAAGTCATTGCATAAGAGAGAGTGAAAGCTTGTGAGTGAATGCTTTGTTAGCCATGCTTTGGAAGCATGGTTTTTTATTATGTAGTGGAAGCAGCTTTTTATTATGTATTTAAAGCTCTCTGTAACAACTTAGCAAATGCAAATTTTATTTAGCCAATTCACAATCCAGCTGTAGGTCATTAATAGGAAGATTCACTTGCCTTCTTGCTTAGGACATGGGCTGCTGAGGTTGAAATGGTGTCAATATGCGGCTGCTCTGATTGAAAATGACCTTACAACTCACCTCATTAAGTCACAAATGTAAGTGATCTAAGTGGACTTGCCCTCCACCTTGGAGGCTAAGAGTCACAAAATCAGCATGTAATATGGCCCAGTGGGGACTGATGGACTGTTCCTTGTTTGCGCAGCAAGAGGTTTCTTGCAGATAATGGCTTTGAAAATTTTAGACAGAGGTGTGGACACTCATGGAGAAATTCCCTGAACTTTCCTGATTTTAAGCAAAGGGCAAATAGATTCAATTAACTTAAGAATGTCATTCTCCTGAATAATCAGTGCAAACTTACTAACAAGTTCCCAAGTTTATTAGACACCAGAGAGGCTGTTCATGAGGACAAGCCACTGACCACTTGGCTTTAAATGCTTTTAGGAGCCTTTGGGAAATCACTGGAACCCACCTTGAATATTCCTCCCTTTAGGCCAAACTTTACCTGGTAAAGGAATAATAGAAGTGTCACAATTTTGGTTGCCTCTTGAATTTCTGCAGAGTTGTTTAAAGTTGAGCGCCCTTTTAAAAAATGCATGTAAAAACACACAACCCTCTGCCTCCTTCTGCGCTCCCCTCCCCCGCCTGCAAAGAGCCTGTTTAACATAATGAGCTGCGGTTTGTTGATGTGATAGCAGTTGCCTGCTAATAGTAGTGTTTAAAATTCCTGTTTCTTATCTTATTTACTGATTGATGGGAACATGACTTGGAAGACCTTCCTCCCCACCATCTCTCCCGGCGGAGTGAATCACTTGACACAGGGGACATTAGACAACACGTTGCCCTCCTTGTTAAATCCTGTTTGGCCAAGTCAGGAGCCGGATGCGCAGCCCCCTAGTAGTGTCTGCATTGTATCGGAACCACCTGAAGAGCCCGGCCACACAGGGTGGCCTTCCTTAATTTAAAATCCACAGAGAAGGGAAAAAAAAAAAATTTTTTTTTTTTTTTTTTTTTTTTTAGCAAAACTCCAGTTTATGAAAAAAAGCATGCATGTGACTTTATTTTTCGGCTACTTTCCTTTTTAAGTAAGGCTTCCTTGGTTTTTAACAAAATAAATAACTAAACAACAACAACAAAAAAAAACGCCAGGATATTCTCAAAGAGATCACATTTTTAAAAAATCAAATGATTTCCCTACAGCCAGTCTGTTTTGCAGTGTTTTTTCTCCCCCCCTCCCCCCTTGTTTTTCTTTTTCTGCTTCTTTTTTTTTCCCCCTGTAGATTCTGAAAAGAAATAACTGGCTGTAGGCATCGCCTGTGGCTTGCTGGTCGTGCTCCTTGGGTGGTCCAAGCCGACTTTATGATTTATTCAGCTAATGGGAGGGAGCATGACCCCCAGTGGCCACAGAAAGGGAGCTGCATGTGGGTTTAATGCTTTCGCCACAAAAATGTCTGCTATGACTAAGCTCTGCGGCTGAAGTCACTGTCTGAATGGTGCTAAAAAGGAACTTAGGCATTAAGTGTGCACTATTTACTATAGATCGGCTCTTGGGATTAGGCCAAAGGGTTCGTACTCAGTTTCAAAGAATAGCATGGAAGCTGCTAGAAAAATTAGAGCTGTGCAATTTATTTTTACCAGTCTCCCTAGTGAGTTACTCGGTGAAGGATTTACCTCATACGCTTTTTTTTCTCCTCCTCTCGGTTACTAAAGAGTCATTTAAAACGTGTAAGTTTGTGCATTTTATAGAGTTTTTTTTTTTTTTTTTTTTTGTGGAGGTAGCCCTATTTTTTTTCCTTGTTGTTTATCACAGCCATGAATCACTATGTTATTGTTCTTTAATGTTAATTTGGAACGATAAAAGAATGCCTGATGCTGAAAGAGAGGGGGAAAATGTGTGTGTGAGAGAGAGGCAGGCAGAGGAATAACTGAATAACTGCCCTGCTGGAGAGGCCTCTTTGATCCAGTGAGCCATCCCCCTCCCTGACAGCATCATTATTGGTGCAAAGGAATGAACATATTTTGTTCCATGTTGATTCTTTTACAGGGAGGGAAGGGGATGGATGGAGGAGGGAAGAGGGAGGCAAGGAGACCTGTTTGCAATTTTGACTAAGATGAATGATCTTTACAGTCAGTATAATACCTGCTGTTGAAGTTCCAGCACATTTGCTTCGGGTGGACTTTGCAAATGTGCAAAATTGAGAAGCGAACCCTTTGATGTCTCGAGCTCAGGTTCCTGGGTCCAAAATGCAACTAACCCTTTCAGAATGCACCTTCAAGATGTTTTAAGACTTCAAGATCCAGAGAGAACAGCCCAGCCTGTCCAAGTCACTGACTTGCATACATCACACATATGAAAGCCCTGTGTTACTTAGTTGCCTGGCATTTCAGGTTAAACCAATTGAAAATTAGTACAATTTAGCTCTGTGCCAGCCAGAGTTCATGACTACATTAATATGGGACCCCTCCTTTGCTCCCCAGATTCATTTTCAGTTTCTGTTCCAAAGATTTCCTTGGAAAAACATTTTTCTCGTATCCCAGCAAATCACTGTTATTTCTTATAATAAAGGCTAGCCCCTGAGACAGACTTCAGGGCTAATTTTGATTCCTTTTAAAGCCTTAGTCTTAGCCTTCTATGTTAGACAGGACTTTGTGGTTCTAAGTAATCATTCAGCAAGGCAGGGCTTCATTTTCCCCATCTATGAAATGGAAACTGTCATCTGGGGCTGCATCAGACCCAATCGAGTCCCTAGAGATTAACAAAATTATCAAAAGAGAGCACTTGACCTTGCAATTTCCCAGGGCTGAGAAGAGAGGCAGGGTCAGGAAAACCACTTTTCTAAGTCATTCTATGCCCCCAGCAGGTAGACTAAAAAATGTTTTTAAAAATCTTGGAAGCTTTCCCCTTTTCCCACTTGACCTCTTTTTCTATCTCCTTTTCTGCACTTGACAGATCCAAAGATAGCTTCTGTCCAAAATTGTGACATATTGGTAGAACATTTACTGAGAAGAGCAAAACGTAAATTCGATATAATACCCTGGATTAGATCTTAGAATGGAGAAAAGAGCTTAGTGGAAAAACTGGTGAAATAGGAGTCAAGCTTGCCATTTAGTTACCACTATGGTACCAGTGTGAATTTCTTAATTTGGACCAATATGCATGATTACATAAGATGTGAGTATTAGGAGCTTCTGAGGGAGGGAACCATGGGAACTCTCTGTACTAACAACTCTTCTGTAAGTCTAATAGGATCTCAAAACAAAATGAATAAAAATAAAATAACAAACACCTATTGTGCAAAGACTGATTTATTTGAGGTCCTGATTGATCACTTCCCTCTTGCATCTACTCTCACACCCCAGACTACCTCCCAGAGCTGTATGGAAAGCTCATTTGTGTAACACCCAGAGCGTAGGCAACCGAAGCCTCCAACTTTGAGTGTCTTATTATTCTCTCTCAACGGTCACCGGTTGCCTACACCTTGATAGATATTATGCAGAGCAATTTAGCCCCATTCTCTGTTCTGTAGGGCCAGGCCCGAAGTGAAAGGAAAAGAGAACCAGGTAATAGGTTAAAAGAAGTAGTATGCAAATGGCGACCAGATTAAATGTTACATTGTTTTTACGATGCAGCGCTGGCATTTTTACTGCATGGATCCCTGGGTTCTGGTGTGGTCATTTTGGCAGGTACCATACCTCCCATACTTAACACAAAACGAACCACATCAGTGGTCAGTAAATTGGGAATGAATGAAGCTCAGCACGCATTTCGCAGGAGCAGGAATTCCCAACTGTCGCATAAAGGACTGACTCTATGACAAAGATTTGGTTGGTGCTGAGTGTTGTGTTGTTCTTTCCATTGGTTCCTCCAGCCTAGATCAAGAAAACAAGATGAGTAATGATGGAGGAAGATACCACCTGAGTCCAGCTGCCTTTCAGGCTGTCTTAAGCAAAGGGTTGTTTTTGGCATTGTGTATTCATACTTGGGCAGAGCTCTAGTGAGAGAGAGAAATGTGAGAAGAAGAATTGCAAGGGAATGGGGATAATGAGGACCAAAAGAATCTTTCCCTCTGCTGTGGGTTTCCCACCCTAATTGGTCACCACCCCAAACCACCCGAGTGCAGCACGCTGGGCAGATGGATCTGCAGCAACGCTGGGCCTGTCGACATCTGTGTGTTTCTGGCACACAGGTGTTTCAGCTTTATTCAGCCAGGAAGCAGCTTTTCCCCCTTCTTTTTCAGGGGAGGGAGTTTTGGGGAGGTGGGAACACCCACGATTGTTTCTCAGAATAAGGAGGCAGCGGTTGGGGGGTTGGGGGAGGGAGGGAGCACAGCCCACCCACTGCTCATAGATTTGGTCGCTTTCCTGCCGGTCAGCCTTATTCTGCAAGGTGTAAATCAGAGGGCAGATGCATGATCTGGGAAGTTTTCCAGATGCACTTTGCACAAAGACCCATGTGTTCTCATTGTGTGGAAATAGCCTGCCATCAGAGTAGTTCCGGGACACCGGACCTGTGTTGGGACATGTCATCCTGTCTGCACGTCTTCCACTTAGCAGAGAATGATGTTGCAGACGCAGTGTGAGAGCTTGGAAGCCAAGGGAGGGGACAATTAAGAAAAGCAGCCTTGTCCCTAGGTGGGGGCTGCAGACAGGTCTGATGGGCTGCCTCCCGAAGCCCAGTGCCAGACAGTGCCTGCCAGATGTGTTTGGGGGGGGGGGACCCACCAAAGGCAAGAGTAAGCGGCTCTAAACAGGCCAGCATTGCTCCAGGAGCTTCCGGGGTCTTTTTCCTCCACCATTAACTGGCAGCAGCACCAAATAGGCAGCAAATGTTCCAAGTGGCAGTTCCTGTTCTTTCTATCTGTAATTGACCCTGACTCTGTCAGGCCTGTGTGGTTGAGCTGTTTGTGCATATTTACTTTTTACTCACTCTCCTTGTTTTTTTTTTTTTTTAACTGAATTTTCTGGGCAGAATCTGTGAGTAAATTGTTTTCTTGAAAGTAAATCATATATTCGGAGGTTACATTAACTTTCACATCATTTGGGTGACATTTGGTTATTTCCTGCCCCAGTCTGGAATTAATATTGCATCCAGAAACCTCTCAAGGGAGGGTTTTATTCATAGGGAACATACATTGCCAGTTGTGTGAACTTCTCTGTTACTTGAATCCTTTCTTTTTCCTTTTAACGGAATTCTTTTCCTCCTTTGGTTTGGAGTGGCTGCTACGCGTTATCACTGTTTCCTCTTGCTTCCATCAGATCTTCTAGGATCCCACCTTGTTCCCTCTTGGCAATTGCTCTTCCGGGGGGCTTGATTGAATTTTTCGCTCTTACTTGTTCTCACTAGGTGGGGTAAACATATTTTCGGAGACTGCTGGGATTGTGGAAATGTACATTCCTGCTCAGTTGTCATGATTATTCTTAGGCTAGCATCATGACACAACCATTTCTTTTCTTAATAACATAGTTCTTTTCTTCTTCCTTCTTGAGTTAATAATTCTATTGTTTGGCATTTGGAACAAGCCATCTCAATCCCTTTTAGAAAGCTAAACTATAAAACACAATTAATTAGTGAAATGGGGAATAGAGAATAAAGACAAACAGAAAAGGAACTAGGCTCAGGATTCTACAGAGAATATTGCCCTCAGACCCAAAGGCTCCAGAAATAACCAATAATAATGTTGTGAGTTATGGAAATTCCATTCTCCAGTATCTACTTGAGGTCATAATTCAACTATAAATTATCTTGGTTTTTCCCACCCTATTTACTATCCTGTTTTCTCCCTCAAAACCACTAAATAAATTCCAGACATTTAACTCTATTAAGAAAAATAAATATCTTATCCACCTGTTAATAGGACTCAAGTAGTAGGGTGGTTGAGACTGAAAGATGCTTTATCCTAGTTTCTAAACCCAGCAATGAAGAGTACAAATGGAACTGCTTTTTTGCATATTAAGAAATTTTAACCAGCTACCTTTTAAAATTTTTATCCTTTTCTACAAAGGAAAATATTTCTTCCCCCAAGCAAAACAAAAATGGTACCACCTGGCACCAAAATTAGAATCTTGTTTTAATAATTGCATGTTTTCATTCTTTGCCAAGGTCTAGATGGCATGGTATGGTAGATGCTTTATTCAAAGCCAAAATTAAAGGTATCAGTCATTTGGACAAGCATGTCAAGGCCAAAAAGGAAACAATTTTTTAGTAGGATTAGCTTTATGATGGTCAAAAAAAAGGAAAAAAATTTAAATGAAATTTTTATTATTTGTAATGAATGGATAAGTCCAGCCATAATCTAGCCTATTATTCAGCAAGGAAAGAAACAACTTTTGCATTTACTTAACAGGCACTGACATTTTACGGTGTGCAGAGTATGTTTTCATACATTATTACTATTAAGTTTATTGTCATCTATAACATCATTTCTAACACAAAGAAGAATTACCTGTACATTTCAGCATTTGTGAATGTGATTTTGCAATATCAACAATTTCAAAGTGATTCCTGGGGTTCATGACAGGCAGTAATCCCTAATTTTTTATTTTTTTAAAGTTTTAAATTTTCCTGGTACTGGGGATTGAACCCAGGGGTACTTAACCACTGAACCAAGACCTTGCTAAGTTGCACAGGACCTCTCAAAGTTGCTGAGGCTGGCCTTAAATTTGTGATCCTCCTGCCTCAACCTCCATGCCTAGTAGTAATCCTTAATTTTGCTAAAGGGTGTGTTTAAGAGAGACTTTGGAGTTGAAGCTAAAGTCAAATATTTACTTTGTTACCAGTGAAGAGTGCCCTGGAACAAATTATTAAACCTTTCTAAGACTATTCCCTTATCTGTAAAATGGGTTAGTAATGGACATCCCACATAAGATTATTATGAGGTCTGAGTTTATGAAATGCAAGACAAAATGATTTATGTTTAGTACACAGGAAAAATAATTGTAAAAAAGGTATAATTAATGAATTGCACGTCTCAGAGACTTGTATCTGCTATAGGGCACTAAGTCTGTGAGTGAACAAACATGGATTTGGTCAGTATCTGTAGCACAAATGGATATTTATGCTTTTATTCTTTTTTTCTTTTCTACATACTGATGAACTTCATGAATTGATAAGAAATTACTTTCTTTATGAAAAATTGGCCTGGAAAAGAAAACTAAGAGCTGTTGCAGAAAATACATGGGGGAGCCTAGAGAAGCAATCGTTCTGAGATGGGAAGTCAGAGAAAGGTGGAATCCTAGCAGAATGCAGATCCATTTGTGAATCAGAATCATGATGTGAATTCATCACTCTCTACCCTTATGGAGGATGGATAATGTGTAGAATTGTTTCTGTAACTACTCCAACCAAGACAAAAGCTGTTTGGATGAAATGAAATTCAGAGACATGAAAAGGCTACTTGACTTGTGGAATAAGAAACATGTATCTTTCAACAGGACTAAATTTCAGGCAACTGTATGATGCCTGTGCAGTTTTAAATGTACACATTAGGAAATGAGTGAATCCACTCGAGTTATATCTAAATCATCAGGGACATGATTATCGTTGGTCATTTCTTATATTTTCAAACAACTGTATTTATGAAACTGCTGAACACCTCAAAGATGCAGAAAGAGTTAAATCCACCTAAGGGGGCAATTATTCAACAAAGTGACTTTACATCCTTTATCCAGACTTAATTTTTATAAGGTCTGACCTAATTCATTTGAGTTGCTGTAGCAAAATACCATAAACTCAGTAGTTTATAAATAATAGCAATTTATTTTTCACAGTTGTAGAAAATGGAATGTTCCAGATTGTTGCTTCAACAGATTTGACATCTGGCAGGGGCCTGACTGCTTCATAGGCGGCATCCATTATCTTTGTCCTCACGTGGTAGAAGGAGGAGGCATCTCTCTGGATCTCTTTCATAAGGGCACTAATAACATTCATGAGGGTTCCGCCCTCATGACTTCATCATCTTCCAAAGGCTGCACCTCTGAATATCATCACATTGGCCATTAGATTTCAACATGAATTTCCAGGGGACACATCAACATCTCATGTCCCTTCTCCAGCCCAGTCTTTTCTCTATGTTCATGTCTCTGGAGAAATGAAGAGAGTAAAGAAACATGTACTACAAAAGCAATAACACAGGCAAGAAAAGGAATAGCCAGATACACAGAATGGTAGGGGCTGGGAAGAACCTGAAAAATTACCTCCAGTGAGCTCCTGGCTTTGCCTATCAGAAAGCCTTGGCCCTGAAGTTAAAGTGACTCTTCCAAAGCTACAGCAGTTAGTGTGATATCTGATGTTAGAACTGAGGATTCTTGGTTTCATTATTCCCAGTTGACTCTTGGCTTCAGTATAGTACCAAGCTGGCCCCGGTTCCACCTCTCTTTCCTCTTAATCTGACCCAGTTACATTTCTCCATTGTGTGGCTAGAACATGACCAAAAACGTAAGTAAGAAGATAGACAATTTAGTTATTCCCATCCATGTGTCAAATTAGCCAGTATACAACCAACTTGAATGCTTTCTTATCATTAGTGTGTCAAGGAAAATATTTGCCTTCATATTTGATTATTCTGAACTGGAGAATTTCTATTTCTTTGTACATTTAAATTCTGTACCATTTTCTATGTTTTCAGTGATCTGAAATAGATGTTGAGTATTAATTTATTCTATAATAGCTGGTGACCAAACATTGAGGGCAGTAAAATTATATACATGAAAGTTCTTGATTCTTGGAAGAGTTTTGGAATTCTTGTGTAGCTTATGCTTGTCCCTGTTATCATGTGAAGTTCAAGTCTTTCAGCAGTACTTAGGACTAAATTGTTAAAAGAGCATGCACACTTCCGAGGCACTTCCACTAGTTACTGTGAATGGTGTTGATGTGAGTGATTCATTATATGCCTTCATTTCTTGTCTTACAACTTTCTGTTCTAATACTTATCTGTCATACTGGAAGACATATCCCTTCTTTAGACGACTTCTCTCCTTAGCAATAGCTGTCACTATCACAAGTGACAAGTCTCTTCTAGATGTGCCTCACTGACTTCGCATCTATTTACTCTGTGCCTTTTCTTTACTATCTTGTTAAGTTCTCCCAAGAGAAATTTTCCTGGTCACGGATGGAGATTCCATTTTGCTTTTCCTTTTTGCACCATGACATTTCATGGGGAACCACACCACAAGCTGCAATTCTTATTTCAAAACCATCAATGAGCTCCGGGAGCCTTTCAAAGGGATGCTCTGCTTCAGTTTCTCTTAAGAATCTTTCTCTTGTTTAGCAATCTGAAGCACCATGTGGGAGACTGAGAAGCATATTCTAATAAAATAGTCACTTATTATGTCTGCAATAGCCTAGCCACGCCGCTAAACTGTCTAATCTAATTTAATCGAATCCAATCCAATCTAATCCTTGTGACAACCTAAGAGACGATTGGTTACATGAGCCCTTTTATAGATGAACAACACCTTCAAACATCTAGGTTTCACCAAGTGCTTTTCCCAGGGTCCTTCAATATGGGTGTTGAGTGGAGTGTCAGAGTGGAGGCTGACTTGGCAGTTAGACCACCAAAACACGTGCTTCCCCACTGGCTCGTTGCATCTTGACTGGGGGTTTCACGCCTGTTATGACACCAGTGGTTTGGGTAGGGAAAGTACGTTATTAATGACAACTGCATTACACAGTGACACATCTAAGAAAACTATTCAAAAGGAATTTAGAAGGTATTTGAAAATGTTCCAGTGGAAGTTATAAATGACTATATGAAAGTATAAAAACATGTATAAATTATATATATATAGTTTCTTGTTCTCTAATTTTGTATAAATTTTCCATGTTATGCCACTCCATGCTCATTGCAAACTTATTTTCAAACAAAAGGAATGTTTTTAAACAAATAACTCAAAGTGGTGATTTCCACCATTTGCACTGCCATTTTCTGACATCTATTCTTAAGAGCCTTTTGTGTTGGGAGTGACCCCCCTCTGCCCATCAGATCATGTTATTTTATTTTTTTGGTACCAGGAATTGAACTCAGGGGCACTTGACCACTGAGCCACATCCCCTGCCCTATTTTGTGTCTTATATAGAGACAGGGTCTCACTGAGATGCTTAGCAGCTCACCATTGCTGAGGCTGGCTTGGAACTCGCAATTCTCCTGTCTCAGCCTCCCAAAGTGCTGGGGTTATAGGCATGCGCCACTGTGCCTGGCCAGATCATGTTATTAAATGGCAGTTCAGGGTCTGGGAATATAGCTCAGTGATACAGCACTTGCCTAACATGTGCAAGGCCTTGAGTTAAAAGAAAACAAAACATTACATGTGGGCCTGGGGTTGTGGCTCAGTGGTAGAGTGCTTGCCTAGCATGCGTGAGGCACTGAGTTCAATCCTCAGCACTGCATATAAATAAATGAATAAAATAAAGGTCCATCAACAACTAAAAAAAAAATTAAATGTATGTGTTTAAGTAGTGGAACAACTGTGACTTAGATTCAATGGGTCACATGATTAGGAGATATTGAGTACAGGTGCTGGAGCTTTGTACAGTATAAAGACTTATAATCTATGAAACAGAACTTTCTCATTTTGTGATTGACTACAACAAGTTCCACCTTTCCCAGCTTCCTCCTTGTGGAATGAAGGGCCCTTCTAAAGGACAAAAATCCAAAGGCTAGGATTTTCCTGGCACCAGCACAGTGATAGGAGCTGCAAGGCTGTGCCCTATGGGGGTGAAACTCCAACACTAAATCACCACCTCTGTGACTCTGTAACCAGTACTCAGAGGGTCTAGGACCAGAAGCTTCCCTTTTTCCTTGACATGGTTCCTTTTATGGAAAGCTCAGGGAGAGCGGCTGGGCAATGTGCCTGAATACATTATTGTGCCACTACTTAGTTCCTTCTTGCTTCTTTCACTAGTAAAAAAGGACACTTTTTTCCCCCTTTAACTGGGACCAAAACTTTCCCTTCTCCTCCTTGTGGTAGGGCAATAAACATGAAGAGATGAATCTTACAAAAGCCAGAGAAGAGGAGATGGGGGCCGGGGATGGATGTGTCTCCTAAGAGGCTGTAGAAAAGCTGTTCCTTATAAACAGAGGAATTGCTGTTATGAAGTACAAAACCACATTGTTCCTTTCTTTAGTTCTGAATGGAGTTGGTTAAGCTTTCAGTGTTAAGTGTTTAAAAAGGCAAGAGAAAGAACATATCCATGTTCAGCGACTTTAAATAGAAGAAATTGAGGACAGTTGTGCCGGTTGGAAAATCTTTAGAATTCATGAATGAGGGTATGTGTCTTCAGTTAATTTCTGAACTATAATCTAAAAGGAAGTTCACAAAGAATAATATTACAACACATTGAATGCGCAACCTCTTAGCATTGGGGAAAATCATAGTAGCAGCGTCATCTACTTTCCATGCCCAGAGAAGAGGATTCACATGATCAGCATTCATCAGTCATTGCTAATAGTATAATTAGTGCCTTCACTGTGTGTTCTGACATGTGGAAAGAAAGGGCCAGGACCTTGATTATCAATCCCATCTCTGTGTTCAATTTCTTAATGGTTTGTAAAACAGAGTACACAGGCAAAAGTGTGGGTCATTATTGGTGTTCATTCTCTCACATTCATTCATTGGTCCTAAGGATGTCAGGGGCATGATTTCCTGTTTGATTTTTTAGGAAGAACTATGCTTGAGCTCCTTGAGCCTTTAGCACAAAATCTAAGCAAGGGAGAGGCCCAGGCAGCAAGTTTGCAAGTTTTCCGTTTTCTTCTGATTCCTGCTTGGCATTACAGAAGGACAGCCTACATGTGGGAGTTCTTTAGGTCATAACTTACTACAGTGGTCTCACAATTGGCAAAAGTAGATAGCACAGAGAAGAGAGAGTGGCCAAAAATCAGATCGATAAGAATTTGGTTTCTAGTTTAATTTAATACTAATTAATTAATTAATTTTTGGTACTGGGGATTGAACCCAGGGGCACTGAACCACTGAGCCACATCCTCAGCCTTTTTTATTATTTATTTTGAGACAGGGTCTCATTCAGTTGCTTGGGCCCTTGCTAAGTTGCCGAAGCTGGCTTTGAACTCATTATCCACCTGTTTCAGCCTCTGGAGCCACTGGGATTACAGGCGTGGGCCATCATGTCGAACTCTAGTTTAATTTTAAATGTTTAATCTTGTTTCTCTTCCCACTCATTCCTATTATAGTGATCCAATTTGGAGTCCTACTGGACTACACATGGGGAGTCTTGGGGAGGTATCCATGAGTTCTTGCTAGTTTGAAGTACTATATCTCTTCTGGTTCATTCATTTTTTCCTGAAATTTATGAGTAATTGACATACTTAAGGTACAATAACTGGATAAATAGTTTCAGTAGCATGGACTTAAGCTGAAGTTCTTCTATTTATTTATTTACTTTGTTCTACTTAGGTATACATGATAGCAGAATGCATTTTAATTCATTGTACATAGATGGAGCACAACTTTTCGTTTCTCTGGTTGTACGTGATGTAGAATCATATCATATATACAGTAATACATGAAGCTAGGGCTATGATGTCCATCTCATTCCACCATCTTTACTGTCCCCATGCCCTCTTCCCCCTCCCTCCCCTTTGACCAAATTTCCTCCATTCTTCCCATATCCTCTCCTCCATTATGGATCAGCATTCACTTATCAGAGAGAATATTTGGCATTTGGTTTTTTGGGAATTGGCTTACTTCTCTTAGCATGATGTTCTCCAGCTCCATCCATTTACCTGCAAAAGCCCTGATTTTATTCTCTTTTAATGTGGAGTAGTATTCCATTATGTATATATACCACAGTTTCTTTATTCATCTATTGAAGGGCATCTAGTTTGGTTCCACGGTTACCTATTGTGAATTGAGCTGTTATAAATATTGAAGTGGCTGCATCACTGTAGTACGCTGTTTTTCAGTCCTTTGGGTTTAACTGAATAGTGGGATAGCTGGGTCAAATGGTGGTTCCATTCCAAGTTTTCTAAGGAATCTCCATACTGCTTTCTAGATTGGTTGTACCTATTTGCAGTCCCACCAGCAATGTATGAGCATGCCTTTTCCCCTACAACCTCGCCAACACTTATTGTTGTTTGTATTCTTGATAACTGCCATTCTGACTGGTGTGAGATAAAATCTTAGAATAGTTTCGGTTTCTATTTCTCTAATGGCTAGAGATGTTGAACATTTTTTCATGTGTCTGTCGATTGATTTTGTATCTTCTTCTGAGAAGTGTCTGTTCAGCTCCTTAGCCCATTTATTGATTGGGCTATTTGTTTTTTTGGGGCTAAGTTTTTGAGTTCTTTATATATCCTGGAGATTAGTGCTCTATTAGATGTGCGTGTGGCAAAAATTTGTTCCCAGAATAAAGGCTCTCTGTTCATGTTGTTGATTGTTTCTTTTGCTGAGAAGAAGCTTTTTAGTTTGAATCCATTCCATTTATTCATCCTTGATTTTACTTCTTGCACTGTAGGAGTCTTGTTAAGGAAGTAAGGTCCTAATCCAACACAATGAAGACTTGGGCCTACTTTTTCTTCTATTAGGCGTAGGGTCTCTGGTCTAATTCCAAGGTCCTTGATCCACTTTGAGTTGAATTTTGTTAAGCTGAAGTTCTAATAAAATTTTAGTGTTAGAAAAATCTATTTTTATATTTTATTTTACTCATTTATGTTCAAAGTTAAACATGTTCTAAATATTTCAGAGTGTAGGCATAGTGAAAGCAGATTTCCAGAGATAGTTGTAGTGAAAAGTAGATTTTCTACAGTGTGCATGAACTGAAGCTTATTAAATTTATAAGGAAGACAATGAGATTTTCAAAAAGATAATACCTGTTTAACATGAAGTTACATATGTGAGCAGAAGACAATTTGCTGGTAGGGGTGGATGGGAAATATTTAGTTGGGTACATGATGGTTTAAGCTGCTAGATGCTTCTAGAGGGCATTTAAAAATTGGCTAAAATAAACAGAAACTCAATGGGCATAAGTTTCCTCCTTTGGAAAGTGAAGATAATAATAATGCCTACTTCATGGGGTCCTTGTGAGGACTGCATGAAAGAATATATGTACACTTAGCACAGTATTTAGCACACAGTAATTGCTGAATTAATGCTAGTCATTATTAATGTTATCATTACTACTATGATTAGAGTGGAAATAGGATGATCCCATAAGCAGAGAGACTTGATGGAATAGCCATTAGAATAAAACCTTAAGGGTAAAGAGTTTCTGGTAAAATTAGGAAGAAAACCAGGGGGAAAGAAAATCTGAAGGGCATTCATTAAAAATGCCACAAAATGTTGTGATGCAGTTTGGTGACTCAAATCTAAGAAACTGAGTAAGATGGTAGGTATATTCACCATCAGGTGAAAAGTTAGTCTAACGATTTCCGGGAGGGCAAGAAAAGAGGCATCAAGGCTTAGTCAGCAAGATGCCAGGGCAGCTGGTTAGAATGAAGCACAGTCCGTACAGTGAGAATGGCACACTTTGATTTTAATTCTCCAGGGAGCCAGGGAGCCAAAGAAGAAGCCAACACTGAGCTAGGAATGGAGACAGTTCATTTCTAACTTTTAACTTGCACAAGTGAAAAATGTTCACCAAGTGAAACTTTGACCAGGGGAGGAAGTAATTCTCTCCTGGAAACCAGAGAGGTATAAGGAAGAATTCTTAATTATTCCCTGAAAATGCTGGGCACATAGTAAATTTCAAATAGTATTTGTTAGTTGAATGATGAGCATTTTGACTGACTCACTGACGGCATTGCTATCATCTCAGGGAGGCGGGGTTTGGAGATTATATTGCCATCCCTTTTGCTCCACATGGACACAATAGGGAGTTTCTGAGACAAATGTCTGTGGATGAGGTGGGTGAGAGACTTCTGTAAGCACATTCCTAAAGGATGTCTTTTCTTGCCTCAACCTGAAAGCAACATATTATTTAAAATACTGACTCTAAGCGCTGGGAATATAGCTCAGTTGGTAGAGTGCTTGCCTAGCATGCACAAGCTCCTGGGTTCAATCCCCTGCACCATCAAAATAAAATACTGGCTCTATGTTAATATATAATAAAAATTTCAGGTATAGAGCAAAATCCTCAGGTAATCTGTTGTGTCATTCATTCTTTCTTCAGGCAGGTTTTACCTGAGCATGCTGTACAGTGGCTATTGAAAAGAACACGAAGGTTTCAATTAGGATATAAACTGTGAGATGTGGGATGATGCTGTATAAGACATATCCATACCGAGCAGTTAAAAAACTATTAAAGCAACATAATGTACACTTGGAGATTTAGAGGAGGGGAAAATACATATGAGCTCAAGTAACCAGAAATGTTTCTTTTTCATTTTTGCGCCATTTTGTTTTTGCTGGGCTTTAAAAATCAGGTGGCTTTCTCTATCCAGTAGGTAGAGAAAAATGCAAAGGTGCTTCTGTTGGGGGAGGTGTGAGTCTAGGAGGAGCCTGGGTGGAAGGTGCATTTGGAGTGTTTCTGAAACAGTAAGAAGATGGGAGGCGTTGACGGCTCATACTAGTGAGCAATGGTAGCTATTAATGCACAAAGGAAGGTATGATTAGATGACAGAGATCATTAGTTTGAAGAGATTAGACTTGTACTTCTGGTGATAAAAAAAATAGTAGAGATTTTGGAATTAGAAAATGACATGATGATCCCCCCCTTTTTTTTAAGCATCGAGGATTAAACTCAGGGGCACTGGACCACTGAGCCACATCCCCAGCCCTATTTTGTGTTTTATGTAGAGACAGGGTCTCACTGAGTTGCTTAGTGCCTCACTGTTGCTGAGGCTGGCTTTGAACTCGCGATTCTCCTGTCTCAGCCTCCCTAAGTGCTGGGATTACAGGTGTGCACCACCATGCCTGGCCCAATATTTGAGGGTGAGAATAGAAAGGAGGTATTGGAGGCAAATAGAGTTAGATGTCAAGGGCTTTCACTGGTGCTTTGGCTAGAGAGAGGAAAGAGAAGGGTCCAATGAAGAAAAATAGCCAAAAAGAGATCCAAGCTTTTGAACTCTGTAAGATCCTGGGAAAGCCTATCATCACTGATGAAAATATGGACCAAGCGTGAAATTTTAGAGGATATGGCAGTAGAGAAAATATCAGGTAGGTGAGATTATTTAGAACTCAAACTTATAATACGTCTTTGAAAAAGACGCTGAGATTTATTAATCTTGGCCAGAGGTGTTCAAATAGCTGAAAAGAAGACTAAATTCCGAATGAGGAGATAAATCTGACACTGTGTGTGGCATTGAAAAGTCACTTCATTTTTCGTGACCTGGGTTTCCTGATGCATCAAATGTGGGAACTGGGTGCGTCACCTCTGGGTATCCTCCAGTTCTGAGCTTCCATGGCTCCAGGGCAACAGGCCAGCACCTGTTTTCAATTTAAGCTCTTACGTGAGCTTCCTTATTCTTTAAAACTGCCTTTCTAGTAAGCTGCCACATTTATTACCGGGCTTGTAGTCATTTCCTTTTATTCTAAAGAGGATATATATTCCATTTTTCAGCTCTAGCCTTTCCATATTACACTCTTCTAGTGCTGAAACCATTCTGTGAGAACAGCTGGAAAAGTCATCTCTCAGTTTTGGACACGGTCATGGTCAGGAAGCTACGCTGGTCAGGCTGCCTTAGGAACCTTCATCCTGAGACAGTGGCTTCCTCACTTTGATGAGAATTCAAAGTGATGTTTTATACCATTGGAAGCTGTTTTAACTTATCTGAAGCAATAAGGAATGCTTGTGACAGCCCTTTGTCCTGGACTTCATTATCTCCACTTTGGGCCCCTTTGTCTCTCTCACCATCTAGAAGTCCCACTGCAGGACTCAAGGGTCTGTTTTCCATTACTCACTCTTTCACTTTGTTTCTGTTTGTTCAGTTACCACAGCGTTAACTGTTATCATTATCAGTTATGAAATTAGCCCATGCTTTTACCCAGGCACCTTGGAAAAACTAAACATCAGGCCTAAAGAGGTTCTGGCAAAATTTGGCAGAGGTGAGAGGAATTCTGACCCTACCTTCCCATGGCAGAGGTGCTTCTTGGTGGGTCAGATCAAAAAGGACAAAACGAGCCCTGAGGCACCCGACTCCTAAAGAAGAAATGGACAAGTATCCTTGACCCGCCTCATGTAGATGGATTCTCTGTCATAAGAATGCCCGGGCAAGTTTTCCCTTTGTAGGTTCTGAATATGCGTGACTGGTGGATCAAAACTGAAAAGACTTCCTAAGCTACCTTTAAGGTCTCTTGCTTATGTGCTCTTTCCCAGGTCCCTTCAACTACCCAATGGATCAGCACCTCATGCTGCAGAAAGACATCAAAACGTCCACAGAGAACAGATCTCATCTTGGACATTGACCGGTTCCCCGCATTCCCATCATCCCCTCAACCCATGCCTTGCTGCTGTTTGATGCTTCGTCTTGCATTCCAGACACCCCCCACCCCACCCCTGTCTGCCCCAGGGCTTCCTTACCACTCTGATGACCCTTTGAAATTCTAGCTCTGGATTAGTGAAGAGGCCCCTTCTCAGGTCTAATATCCAAAATAATTAACAGTACCTACTGCAGGAGCAGCGACCAATTTAGGATGTTGACTGTAAATAGTCAGAAGAGCAACTCAAAGGGTTCCAGTTATATCACTCCCTCTCTTCTATTAGATTCTGACGCAAGCCTTTTCAGTTTCCAGGATGAAAGGTCTTCCCTGCTTGAGATACACAGGACAGCTGCCAGGTTCCCTTATCTCCTTGGCAACCCCCTACCTACGCCTGAGCACACCTCTCCATACCTCAACAGGTAAGATGTGAGTGACACATGAACTGAAGATAGCATTATAATAAGGCCATCAAATTGTCCCCTTTCTAACCATGTGGCAGGTAGGGGTTCTTCTTTTCCTTGCTACTGGTAAGGAAGTGTGTCAACCAGCCTTCTGTTCATGTGACAAAATACCTGAGAAAATGGACTTGACTCATGCTTTCAGAGATGCAGGGTCTCCTGGCCCCTTTACTTTGGGCCTGTGGCAGAACAGCACATTAGGGCACAAGGGCCTGCTTACCTTATGATGGTAGTGAAGCAAAGAGGGATGAGGGGTCTTTTCTGGACCTACTGAAGGTAGGGTCAACAGGATGTTGCCTCAGATTGGAAGTGGGAGTACTAGTTCTCTATTGCTGCTGTAACAAATTATGACAAACTTAATTATCAAACTTAAATCACTTGAAACTACATAAACTTATTCTCTCACCATTCTGGGGGTAAGGGTTTGAAATCAATTTCACTGAGCTAAAGTCAAGGTGTCCCCAGGGCTGAGTGCATCTAAAGGAAGCTACCTGCATCCTTGGCATACTGGCCCTTGCCCCATCTTCAAAGTGTGACACTCTAGTTCCTGCTTCCACCACAACATGGCTGTCTCCTGTGTCTCCACATCTCAAGATCCTTAATTTAGTCAGCTCTGCAAAATCCTTTTGGCCATAAAAGGTTCTGGGGTTAGAGGGTGAGCATGTTGGTGAGGGGCATTATTTATCCTACCACATGGAGGATGAGAGGGAGAGAACTTAATTTCTTTCTCTCTCTCTTTTTTTTTTTTTTTTTTGGAGGTGGGGCTTGAACAACTGGAAAGATGTGAAGCCATGTGTATAGGGGGCTGAGAGGAGGGACAGGTGGTTCATCTTGAAGTGTGTCTGCGCTCAAGTGGAGGTATTGAGGAGGAAGAATAGCTAAGTTAGAGTCAGCAGGAAGCATGGGTTGAAGATACACATTATCATAGTATGATAACGCATTAAAAAATTATGCAATCAGAGAGGATTAATACTAGCAAAGGAGATGTTTGTGCAAGAACTTCACTCCAGAAAGTGTACAAATCCATGGTAAGAAGTCCTGTCAGCTTTAGACACGAGTGAAAATGACCAACTGATTTATGGCCTTTTCCAGCAAAATGATATAGGTGGAGGCCTCAAAGGGTAAGGGTAGAAAGAGAGGAGGCAGGAAGACAAGCAGGGAGAGAATTCTGGTTGCCCATGTGAGGTGGTCTCTACATGGACCAAAAAAAGACCTGGTGGACAGAGTAAGGAAATATTCTCGCATTCCTTTAAACTCAGAAGATGCTCATAATTAGCTATTAAAAAGATGAGATTATTTCTGGTGATCACCCAAACTGGCACTTATTTTCCTGTAGCATAAAGTGAAAATAGCAGATTATACTTCCGTTTGCTCCTAGGCAGGGGAAAATGGGGGTTTAACCTGTGCGGTGATGGGAGAGAATGATAGAGTTATCCAAATTAAACAATCCATTGAACATGGAGAGGAAGGAGGGAGAAACAAGCCCTGGTGTCTCTAGTCCTCAGGAGCCAACAGGAAGGACCTGGAGTCGTGTCGTTTTCCACCAGGATCCTAGATCCACGTTAACACCGAGTTTGTTGCTGTGAAAATGGCCCTTTCATATCAGGAAGAGTTGGACCAAGAGGGAGACTGTAATGTAGGGGCTTAGAAGGGAGAAAGAGGCATGAAAGGTTAAGATTCAAAGTCACATGGGTCAGAGGTGCTATGGGCAGGGCAGCAGATGGGACAGTGAGTCCATGCTGGGGGGATGCAAGCTGAGAAGAGCTCCACCAACAGGGCAGGCAGCAATTGTCCCCTCCTGTGGCCCTTCCACCATGGCCCTGCACTGCAGCCTCTGCTGGATAAGGGCAAACTTTGTTCACCTGGCTGAGACATATGAAACCCTAGGAGACCGTGAATTTAGTTTTCCATGAGTTCACTCTGAGGATGTTCACAGGATACCAAGCAGGAAGAAGGAATGCACAATTTGGGGAATTAAGAGACTTCAGGAGTCTCAATGTCCACAAGAGAATGAATATATTTCTCGTGATAATTTTATTTAATATATACAGTCTCACAGCAGTGATAGCAAATAAAATACATATAACTTGTGTCATCAAATAGGAGTCGAAAAAGACCTGAGAGTTGGGAAACCTAGATAATTGTCTAGGTTGTGTTACAAACTGTGTGAACTTGTGCTGGTTATCACATTGTGGGGTCCTAGCTACTCTCTTTTCCTCAGAAGGTTGTAATTAGGATGAAAGAAAAAAAATGCAGAAATAACAAAGTGGATTGCAAAAGTAAAGGGTGGTTATTATTACTATTTCTCTAGTTCTCCCTATAATGTCAGGGAAAAAAATCAAACCTTAAAAACAAAACAAAAGCATGGCAAATGATGTTGGATTGGATTTTCAAATTAAATATTCACCGAATAAATAATATTGAATAATGACTCGAAGACCCCACTTGGTGAGCACTGTTTAGAAAATAAAACTCTATGTTTGACCCAGTAGCAACAATTCCATGTGTTCTGCCCTCTTTTATTCATTTTAACTTTCTCCCCTTGTTGGTGAGTGGGCTAGCTAAACAGAGGTCTTCTACATGGTACTTTGCTGTTTTCTAAACAGAGCGTCTATACTTGCTTTCTGGTTTATATACAATGTATTGTTGTTTTTTAAAGCAAAGCACCCTTATAAATACTCAAATTCTGAGATGAAGTGTTGCAGGAAATAATTATATAAATTATTTTACATTTGCATTACATTTTTCTATTATTTCTCATTTTGTATTTCCATATGCTTTTAAAATAACGGTGCTCAGGCTTCCAAATTATAATAATGTCTTTAATAGATCTATTTATATTTTGTTGTCTTATTAGACTAAAAGTTTATGAAAATGAAAGAATTTGCTTTGGATTATTAAAGTACGTTTTGTGTGCATCACACAAAATGGATCTTATTGTCCAAGAAGGTCTCAATGAATGTTGAGAGCAGAAAAATAAAACTATGTGCTTAATCTGGAATAAATATGACAAACTCTCCTACTTAGGTGATAAAAATGATAAAGGTTCATTTGCAGCCTGCTCCTGCATTTCTTAAGATTAGAATGTTACTGCTTACTTATCGTAGTCTCTATTAAATTCTGAGTAAGGTGACAAGCCAACTGGAAAAATAAAGTGTCAAACAGGAAAAAAAATCATGTCTAAAAAGACCATTAAACTTTTGTTCATATGTACCACATAAGCCACATATGTAAACCACATACCTTATTATAAGACAGTTTTAGAACAGATTTCCTTAAAGTTCTAATATGGTTCTTGGAGTTTTGCTAAACATGAAGGCATCTCTTAGGACAGGTTAAAATACTGGGATCCTCATGGTAGAAAAGATGTGGTTCAAAAAGCATATGCATTCATCTGTTGAAAGGCACCTAGGTTGGTTCCCTAGCTTAGCTATTGTGAATTGAGAGTGTAACTCCATATCATGCACAATCACAAGAATAGGATCCTAATTAGAATAAGTTATACTCCATGTGTGTATAATATGTCCAAATACACTCTACTGTCATGCATATCTAAAAAGAACAAATAAAAAACAACAACAAAGCATCTGCATCTTAAGAGTCGTACTTAAAACAGAAAATCTTTGGAAAGAAACTTGGTCCAACTGTTAGAAAAGTGTTCTTAATTGCAGTTAAGGTTTAGATCATATCCTAATTGGAAAGGGTTTCATTTTTGCACTATAAATCATTTTCCTTTCCATCAGCAATGTGAATTATTAAAGCAACTTGACTTCATGACACTCGGATATTCTGGAGTTTGAATGCAATTTCCCAAACGAAGATGATACAGAAGGAGGAGAGATGTACAGAGAGCATAAGAGCACATGATTATGATAAATAACACCAAGAAGAGACCATCAAAACTCAGGGCAAGAGAATCAGGCTGCACCAACAGAAGGGATTATCCCAAACTCAGCAGAATACTAGAAATTCTTAAGGCCATGTGTTGAAAGTAACTCAGAAAAACTGAAATACATCGAGATGGAAACTGTAAAAAAGTGGAAGGAATTCCATACTTGTTCGAAGTGAATATCATTATGGTTCTTCTGCTTGTTTAGAACCTATGTTCCCTGAAAAGAAAGTTATTTAACCAGCTGAGTCTCACCTTTACATCGGGCATCTATAAAACCAAAGAGTACTCTTGATGAATAAAGATATCTTTTAGTCTTAAAAGTCTATCATTTTTGAGGTAATAACTGAAGCTTTTTTTTCCAAAATTCTTTCTGTTGCCTTCCCGCCATAGGGCCACTAGCTTTCATTATTTGGGACAAGGGTAGATATGGTAAACAATGAAGTCATTTGAATTCTTATTGTTATTTTTAAACTCACATTAGCCACAATAATCTTGAGACTCAAGGCATTTGATTGCAAATTTGAGCTATTTGGTAGAAGGTTCCAAAAACATTTTGTAGAATATGAGAATCAAAATTTAAACTATGTCTATGTAAATAACGTGGCATCTTTTAAGAGCTAGCTCTTTACCAAAAAGAGATAAAAGTTGACTTGCTGGGAGGAGAAATTCAGAAGGGTTGTGACTGAGCCTTAGATGGTAATGAATCCCTGGCATGTCATCCATTGGCCAGCTCTTCAGGCAGGTGATGGGAGTGGGGAGAAACAGTAACAACCTCAAATTATTTGGGGTGCTATTTCAGACCACAGCAAACCATTGACTAGCTTTCCAAGGAGGTTGTAAGCCTCAGAAAAAGCAACATCCACCAAGGCTTCTGCCTTGAGGATCACCTCCCTGAATTCCGTACCTCCTAGCAAGATGTAAAGCAGAACTTCATCCTCAAGGGGAACACAGACGTGGCTAAGAGAGGGCAAGAAGAGTAAAGATTTTTCACAGCCAGGGAGAAGAGGATAAAGGATGACTTGTTCTTGGAAAACAGAGATTCAAAGGAAACCTGCATTTTGATTTAGATCTGTGGAGTGGATGTTGACAACCAAAGACAAGCAAGGACTCTGCATATGGAATCCTGTGGCAATGGACCAGTTGTCTCTGACTCCATGAAATCCAGATTCATGAGTATAGTGCCCAAAAACCTTATTGTCCATGTACTTTCAACCGACTTTTGTCTCCTGAAGCTTTACATGTTGAAGGAACCTCCGATGGGATAGTATTTGTAGATGAGGCCTTGGGAGAAAATAGGGTTAAATGAGGTCATGGAGATGGAGTTCTTGTGAGAAAGACCAGAGTGTTGGGCTTGCTCTCTGGCATCTTATGATGGGATTCCAAAGCCGTACCATAAGTGACTTCTACAAGCTAGGCAGAGAGCCCTCGCCGGAAATGGACCATGCTGGCATTCCATTCCGGTATTTCCAGCGTCCAGAACTGAGAGAAAAATGAAGTCTGTTGTTTTAGCCACCTAGTCTACGGTGGTATCTTGTTAGGGCAACCTGAGCAGACTAAGACACCACACCAAGACATTTTTGTGAATGAAGGGAGATTTTGAAATTAATTACAATTACATTTTCTGCAGTACTTATTCATGAACAACTTAACTATTTACATTGATTGACTTATGAAATCGCTTTTTTTGCAAAAAATATTTTCAAAAGTAGCACTATTCCTAATATAAAATAAAATAAAATTATAGATGGCCTTGCAGATCAAAGCAAAATACAAAAATTATTTATGTTATCTAAACACTAAAAATAGCATGAATCACATTTTTCCCTGATTCATTGAAATTTTATGTAATATTGTATCTAATAATAATATATTATTATAGTATGTTCTTATTCTAAATTTTATTCTTTTTTAAATTTTTCAAATCTTCAAAGTTACATTTTATTTGAAATGGACACATACTTACTTTTCTTTGTGATACGTAACATTTTAATTGATAAAATACACTAGTTATAGGTGTCAATGTACCTAGTAAGCTCAGAGAAAATTCTGCAAAGGGGAAAATATTCTCCATTCTAATTTTTATGAAATGTATATGTACACCAGCTCATATATTTTTATAGATACAGTCTTTTTGCTTCAATTTAGAGCTTCTCTTTTCCATGAAGTATTTTATAAAGCAAAACACATAAAATAAATTGTCTGTTCATAATTCTTTTTAATGTTTTGCCAAATAGATGCTACAAAATCATAGGACTTTTCAATTTCATTCCATTCCAGTACACGATATAATCCAATTACAAAGATGGAGTTTGATCAAAAGATTTTTCCTACAAATCATTTACAGAATTTTAAAATTAAATCTTGCACACTGTTTGAGGTCTCATCATTTAATTTGTTCATCTCCTTGTTTTTGTGGGGATAAATTTGCCTTTGTAACTATTGCAAAACTTGAAGCTTTCTGGCTTCCAATGCATTGATAAAAGATTTCCAACCAATTATCTTTCAAACGAAGAGTTGTTCAGTACCAACATAGGCTTGTAGATGATTTACAATGTAGTTCTCCTGAATGCAGAAAAATTTCTAAAATCTGATTAAAGATGAACAGCAGAGAGAAACATATATAATATTACAAAAGGTGGGTTGTTATTTGTCTTGTTTTGTTTTGTGTTTAAGTTTTATCAGCATTTTTGTAGTCAGTCACTTCATTCAAATATTTATTATTGATATTATTTTAATATTGACCATTTCTGTTTGAATGGGAAGCTACTGCAGTTTGTTACATATAGTTATAACTTACTTGTGTACTACAGCCCATTCAAGAACTTTGTTCTCTAAGCTTATTTTATATGTTGTGTTCTGCCAAATTTGTGTCAATATTAATACTGAAAAAATAAATAATTGCATATTCAAGTGAACTTAAAACAGATTCATTTTCAACAAACGACTTTCCAAAAGCTTACTTTGTTAAGTGAATTTAATGGAAGAATTTAAACCAATAATAGAAATAACGAATCTTCTATGAGCAGCACCTGATTCAACTTTTATAAAATGGCATCCTTTGACAATTTACAGATTTCTGCTGGACATTTGTATCCCCCTAAAATGCATATTTGGAAACCTAATCTCCAATGGGAAGGTATTAGGAGGCAGGGCCTTGGTGTGGTAAAGAGGTCATGAGGGAAAAACCCTCACAGATGGGCTTAGTGTCCTTGTTAAAGAGAACCAGGAAGGCTGTCCTGTCCTTCCATGTGATGACAGAACAACAAGGTATTGCCTATGAGCCAGGAAACAGGCCCTCACCAGAAAATGGGTCTGCAGGTGACTTGATCATGGACTTCCCAGCCTCCAAAGCTATGAGAAATAAATGCCTATTCTTTATAAGTTTCCCAGTCTAAGACGTTTTATTTGTTAGCCTGAAGAGAACAGACATTTTCTTTTGCCTCTCAATCCAAAATATTATAACTGTTACTTCATTAATTCATTGGGTGCACAGAAACCATTCAGATCCAAAAAAATAATAAAATCAATTTAGAAAATTATTTGATCCAAATGATATTTTAGAGTAATATGTAAACACACTTTCTACAAATGCACCTGTGATATTGGTATATTTTAACACTTTTACAAAAATAGTCAATAACTTTCACATAGATGCTGTTATCTTCAGCATATTTGTTTTTTCCCATTTATATGTGAATAGTGATATCTCTACACCCTCCATAAAGTTAAAATATTTTGTGCAATCTACATGTTTGATATCAATTCTCTTGAAAAACAGGGCACTTGTAATTAATTGCTCATTGTTACTTATTAGTGCTAAAAAACTGAAAAAGAAAAAATTAGTATTTATCAAATTTGTCAATTTTTAAGTAATTTTACTCTTAACTCACTTTTCTGTACCCTTTTGGGCTGAATTTTAAAAACCCAAATTTTGGTAGTTGGTTCTTGATTATGCTCTCGTAACAGGAAGAGGAAGACTTCAAATATGGAGGATGAAGAAGAAACTTCACTTTTCGGTTTATTTCCTATAGGCTTCCTGTCTACTTTTGATTTCTGTGAGCACCATTCTAGCAAGACATCTTCATCCCAACAACAGCCCAGCAGCAGGTGAATCCAGTTTGCAGTTTTCCATTTGGAAAATAAACCAGATTCATTCCTTGGTCATAGTAGTAATAACTGCTTCCTTCAGGAGCAGGTTCTGAGACCTAAATGTACTTTTTGCCTATTAGTTACTTTGTTTTCTTTTCATCTATTAAATGACTCAGTTAACATTCTATATCTAGTTAAAAATTATTTATGTGAAATTCTCCCTTTTCAAATCATTGCTATGGTTTCCTTTTCTTAACTGGTAAAATAATTACTATGAGAGTTAGACTCAGGAAACTTTCCTTTAAACATGGAATTTGGTAAATGGATTGACTGTGTTTTTGGACTTGATTTTGATGTTGAGCTTCTGACCAATGTGAAATAGGATGCTATTAATTCATTGCAAGCAGTAGCCATTAATCAGTATGTGGTTAGTTATAATAATATTCCTACTAAAGTAAGTATTTAGAGGTAAAATGACTGCTTTACTTGACCATTATTGCAATAGTGATGATTATAAAGTCTGTAGTGTAGCATGGGTTTGTCTGAGTACGGATATGTACTTCTAAAATAGAATTTGATAAGTTCAGGTCTTTAAGTTCTCAGCTCAAATTTGAAAAAATTTTTTTTTTCTCTGAAAGCCCTAAAAAATTTCTCTCTTTCTTTCTCTTATTTTTTATAGCAACATAACCAATGTTATTGGAAATTAGACTCAAAATTTAATTCATTTTTGGGAGGGTACCAGGGATTGAACTCAGGCCACTCAACCACTGAGCCACATCCCCAGCCCTATTTTGTATTTTATTTAGAGACAGGGTCTCACTGAGTTGCCTAGTGCCTCACTTTTGCTGAAGCTGGCTTTGAACTCAAGATCCTCCTGCCTCAGCCTCTCAAGCTGCTGGGATTACAGGTGTGCACCACCACACCTGGCTCAAAATTTAATTGTATAAGATAGCAAAATTTTAATGTGGATTGAATCTCATAGTTTTTCCAAATATGTTATATAAAAGTTAAAACCCTGATTGAATAACACAGGGACTGACTCCAAAGCTTGCAGTAACATATATGGTTGGACCCAGAAGAAACTAGGAATTAGGGACCCTTGAGTTAATCTGGGTCTATTCATGGGAATAGCTTGCCTTTGAGGATAACATCCTTGCCTTTGCTTAAAAAGCCTGCGGTGACTTTACTCTGGGAATTTGTGGTGTCAAGGTGATGCTCTGTCTCCTTAAGACACATTCATGCAATCTCTGTTGCCATTATGCTTCAGGGTTGAATTTCATTATGCTTCAAAGAGCACATTACCAATTTTGACCTAGAAGTAAATAACTTATATACCAAAAAATTAGATATTTTATATTGACAGAAACCTGGTAGAATACATGAGGCAATCAATTCTCAAGATGTGAGACCCAGAAGGACAGAATCTAACATCAGATTGGTCAAATTGTTTGGTTAGACTGACTTACAAATGATTTCAGATTCAATGTATCAGCCCTTACTGGAATATTTATACTAAATTAATTTAGGTAGGTAGACTGGAACTGTATTTATCAAAATTCTTCTCCATGAATAGTTCTTGGTTAGAGTGGGCCACAAGATATATTTTGTGTGATATTTATTAGATGGAGGTGAATCAGCAACCTATTCTTTTTATGCTAGGAGATTTTGTGCATATTACTGAGGCTATTGTATCTCTCACACTGTTACTGGATTGCTAGGTCACCTTCCTACTACAATATATAGCATACATCATCTTCTTAGGAAACTCTACCGATTTACTAGAGTTACTATAAAAGAACAAATGTATCTGTCATCGATTACTCTATGCCAACTCTGAAATAATGGTAGTTTCTTAAAACCTAAAACACACTCTGGTCTTTTAATTGCAATAGAGATTTATGGTGATCAAGTGACTAAAGGAATCTTAGCCCAAATATAGATCTACTAGTTCCTATAAGCTATCCTATAGTGTTTGTCTCAGTCTAAATTAGTAACTAGAATAGATATGTTTGACAACAGACAGAATTCCTACATTAGCCCTTTGACTCAGGAAGACTCAAGTGAAAGGCCCTGAACTACTTCTTTCTATCAGTGCAATAAATTAAAAGTAATATGATACTCCTGGGAGCAAAAATGAGTGCTACATGATAGAAACAAGTCTATCTATCATGATTTTATTTTACTTGTTCATCTATTCTGGGAGGAAGGCAGGTAAACCTTAGAAGATGTCTGTAGATTATTGTAAACTTAGGATAACTCCAATTGCCATTATGCTATAGATCAGATGTGTTTACTGGAGCAAATTATACAGTCTCAGGCACATAATATGAAGCTATTGATTAGTAAATGCTTTTTTCTCCATACCGATATGTAAGGAACTCAAAGTGCAGTTTTATTTTACCTGGCATGGCTAACAATATACTTTTACCATCTTGTCATAGGGGTTTATCATTTTTCTACTTTCTACCATAGCATAGTTTGAAATCTTGATCATCTTTATATTCCATATAACATCCCTCTGGCTCAGTACAGTAATGACATTATTCTGATTGCATCTAATGAGAAGGAAGTAAAAAGTACTTTTGGTGCCTTAGTTAGACATATGTAATACAAGGAATGAGGGTGATGATCCTTAGTAAGTTAAGCATCTCCCAGTCTCAGTGAAGTTTGCTGAGGTCCAAGATACGAAACACATTTATATATCCTCCCCAAAGTAAAAGACAATTTGCTGTACCATGTACCATCTACCACTGAAGTGAGGCACAATATTTGGTTGGATTTTTAAAATTTAAGTATGCTAGTCTGGCTAATTTGTCAATTAATTCATAACATTAGCAGTTTTGAATAAAAGCCAGAACAAGCTGCTGCAGTAAGTGCTGACTAAAGTGCAAGGTACTTGACCATGTAGGCTTTTCTAATTCAGCACGTCCAACATCTGGAACATCTTGTGGCAATAAGGTTGCTGCGTGAGCTTCTGGCAAGGATACATAGGAGAGTCACTTCACAAGCCTCTGGGTTTGGAAGCCAACCCATGCTCTTTTCTAGAGTTAAGTACTTTTGAGAAACTCCTGGCTTGAAATAGGACCTGAGAGAACCTGTGTACCTAATCGCAGGACAAATGACCCCGTATCCTGAGTTCCTTATCACAGCAGCATAAATTGAAAGGAATCTCCTCCTCAGAGAGTTGAGTTTCAGCTCATGGGAGTCCCTCTTCTAAATGTTTTAGCATTTCCAATCACTTCCCTTTGTTCTTTCAGCTTTAAGGTAGGCAACTACTTTATGCCATTTTTGAACTTGCTATCTCTGTGTTCGTATCTTATAGTTTTGTAGGTTTTCTTAATCCATTCAGTTACTGAGTTAACAACTTATATTTAATTAACAATTCTGTATATGTAAATAAATTCCTCTTCAGTTAACTAGTGTGGTATCTGTCCCTTGAATGATATACCAAGTATTGACATATAAAATAATTAGCTTTATTTAAAACCACAACAAATAGCGAAACAACCATAGCAAGAGAAATCAAAGCACTATGTATTTTATAGCAAGAACATTCAACCTCTACTCTCTGAACATATTTCATGGTACTTAATGTTATTTTTTCTGTCTCCATTCTGCTCCCATACCTTGAGCTGAGTGACTATATGCATGCCACAGACCATGGCTAGTGCCTAACTGACTGTTACACCAAGTGACCTGCAGGAGCAGCCAGGATCTCCACTATCCCTTGAGATACAAATGAGTTTGTCTTTCCTAGTTGCTGATGAACCAACACATTTCATCAATAAATGTCTCATCTCCTGATTTTTGAGAGGAAAATGTTAGTTACTTTGACTCCAGGAAAGAAAATAGAAGCAGGTTATCACTGGTCATCTTTCAGAATTATCAAAATGTAAATTGAAAAGTCTGTTCCCTGTGTACATGCCTTCCACCCCACTTGAGGAAAACAAGGTCAAAACTACACATTCAAAGAGCAGATCTACCAAACTGATTCCAGATTATGTCAGTAAACTTATTTTTAACAGTACTCATTAAAATGTAAATTTTTGGAATTATTGCTAAGCCAAAGAGGAAAACCATGATAAAAAAATAAGCTCACAGGAGGTAAATCAGGATGTAGAATTACTATATATGTATATTTTCTTCTCACTTCTATCTATTCAGTAACATAGATAAATACCAGAAGAGAATTAAAATGGAGAAGGAATAACTTTAAAGCAACAGACTTATATTCAAAAGAAGCTAAGAAAATTTAATATTAAGGTTTGATCTGAACTGTCAAGATCAAACTTTGTACCATTGGTGGAAATAAACCCTTAAGAATAAACAAAGTCAGAGACAAAGAAATTCTCTTAAATATATATATATATATATATATACGTATATATATATATATATAAAACACACACATATATATACAAATATACATATATACATAAATATATATACACATATATATAGCCATTGAAAGTAAAAGCTTGTCATATGAATAAAGAAGTAGATTAGGTAAAGCTGAAGAGGGAATTGTGAACTGGAAGATAGGTCTTAGAAAAATTACACATAATTTTAGAGCCAGGGATGTGACTCAGTGATGAGTGCTTGGCATGCATGAGGATCTGGGTTTAATCCCCAGCACCACACACACACACACACACACACACACACACACAAACAAACAAACAAAACAAAAAACCTTTCATCATCAACCCATCTGCACAATGGTGCACACCCATAATCCTATCAACTCAAAAGCCTGAGGCAGGACCCCATGTTCAAGCTCAACCTCAGTATTTTAGGAAGGCCCAGCTTTGGATGTAGTTCAGCAGGTAGAAGTCCCCTGCATTTAATCTCCAATAACAAAACAGAACTAAGCAAACAAAAAAAAAAAAAAAAGGAAAAGAAAATTATACATAATTTTAAAAACAGAAACACAAAAAGATGAAGAATACAGAAGACAACAAATATGAAAAATATAATAAAATATCCAACTTATGTTTATGTTTAAAAAGAATTGAATAAGAGGAGAAAATAGAAAATAAAATCTGGGAAAAGTAATATTCAAGGAGATAATAAATAAGAATGAGCTGGAATTGGAAAAGACACCAGTCAGGAAAGGTAAATTACCCACACAAAAGGAGTCCTTTATGTTCTTAGAATGTAACTTCTAAGGGAAAATATTTTTTAAGGGAAAATGCTTTTTAATTGAGGAGTTAAGCAAAATGAAATTATCACTCACTAATTAGAATAAAATAAAGATATTTTAGACAAACACTAAAAATTTTTATCTCTCAAAGCCACTATAACAACAAGCAAACAAACACTAAGAAATATGTTCCAGAAGAAAAAAGATGGATGTTGGATAAAGAAACTGTGGTACATATACACAATGGAATATTATGCAGCAATAAAAGAGAATAGAATTATGGCATTTGCAGGCAAATGAATGGAATTGGAAAGCATTATGCTAAGTGAAGTAAGCCAATCCCAAAAAACCAAATGCCGAATGTTCTCTCTGATTAGTGGATGCTGATACATAACGGGGGTGGGAATGGGAAACATAAGAGAAATGGAGGAACTCTGGATGCAGCATGGGGGAAGTGGGGGGTGGGAAAGGCGAATGGGTATAGTAAAGATGGTTGATTGAGATCGTCATCACTACCCTTGGTGCATGTATGAAGACACAATTGGTGTGACTTTATCTGGTTTGCAACCAGAGAAATGGAAAAACTGAGCTCTATATATGTACTATGACTTGAAATGCAATTAAATAAACTAATTAAAAAAAAAAGATGGATGTTGGAATGGAATGCAGGTGAAAGGAACTTATATCACGTATTCATGCTAAAAACTTAATGGTACCATTAAAATTGAAATTTCAAATATTTAACTTCTGAAATGCTTCAGTAACATTTTTAGGGGAAATATGGAATCGTGTTCAACAATAGAAATAGATCTAAGCTGAATTACTTGTTCTGGGGTCTAAGTATTGAATTATTTTGTTCTACAAAGTGAGGAGATTGTGGTAATTTTAAATGAGTTGTTCAAAGCCTTGCCCAGTGTGATTTTATTACCTATGATATCTGAAATTATTATATGAGGATTTATGCTTGTAAAAAAATACTTGGGAATTATAGATGCCTAGAATTACAAAGAATCTTAGAGGTTTTCTAATAGTCCAAATGGCTATTGATATTTTAATCTCATTAATAGCAAATGCATATTAACCTTCAATAGTTTACTTTCTATGACTTATTTTAATTTAATTCTTTACATTTTCCTAATTGGTTTTTTTAGATTTAAATATTTTTTGTTCTTTATTTTTATTTTTTTAAACAGCAGAATGCATTTCAATTCATAGTACACATATGGAGTACAATTTTTCACTTCTCTGGTTGTATACAGAGTCACACTGTTCCTATCTTCATATATGGACCTAGGGTAATGCTGTCCATCTAATTCCACCATTTTTCCCACTCCCATGCCCCCTCCCTTCTCCTCCTTCCCCTTTGCCCCATCCAAATTTCCTTCATTTCTCCCATGCTCCCCACCTGCACCCCCATTATGGATCAGCATCCACTAATCAGAGAAAACATTCAGCCTTTGGTTTTGGGGAATTGGCTTACTTCACTTAGCATGATATTCTCCAAGTCCGTCCATTTACCTGCACATGCCATAATTTTATTCTCTTTTAATGCTGAGTAATATTCCATTGTGTATATATAACATGGTTTCTTCATCCAATCATCTATTGAAGGGCATCTAGGTTGGTTCCACAATTTAGCTATTGTGGATTGTGCTGCTATAAACATTGAAGTGGCTGCATCACTGTAGTATGCTGTTTTTAAGTCCATTGTGCATAAACTGAGGAGTACGATAGGGGTCAAATGATGGTTCCATTCCAAGTTTTCTAAGGAACTTCCATACTAATTTCCAGGTTGGTTGCCTCAATTTGCAGTCCCACCAGCAATGTATGAGGAAATCTTTTTCTTCAGATCCTTGCCAATATTTATTGTTGCTTGTATTCTCAATAACAGCTGTGAATCTGTCTGGTCCTAGTCTTTTCTTGATTGGTAGGCTTTTGATGGTGTCTTCTATTTCATTGCTTGAAACTGATCTGTTTAACTTGTGTATATCATCCTGATTTAGTTTGGATAAATCATATGACTCTAGAAATTTGCCAATGTCTTTGATATTTTCTATTTTATTGGAGTACAAATTTTCAAATTTTCAGCGTCTGTCATAATATTTCCTTTTCTTCATGGATTTTAGTAATTTGACTTTTCTCTCTCCTCTTCATTAACATGGCTAAGGGTTTATCAATTTTATTTATTTTTTCAAAGAATCAACTTTTCATCTTGTCAATTTTTTCAATTGTTTCTTTTGTTTCAATTTCATTGATTTTGGTTTGATTTTAATTATTTCCTGCTTTCTACTACGTTTGGTATTGATTTGTTGTTCTCTATCTAGGGCTTTGAGAGTTAATGTTAGGTCATTTATTTGCTGACTTTTTCTTCTTTTAAGGAATGAACTCCATGCAAAGAATTTTCCTCTTAGTACTGCCTTCATAGTGTCTCAAAGATTTTAATATGTTTTATCAGTGTTCTCATTTACCTCTAAGAATTTTTAATCTCCTCTTCGATGTTTTCTGCTATCCATTATTTATTCAATAGCATATTATTTAGTCTTCAGGTGTTGGAGTAGCTTCTATTTTTTATTTTATCGTTGATTTCTAATTTCATTCCATTATGGTCAAATAGAATGCAGGGTAGTATTTTTTTTGTATTTGCTAAGAGTTGTTTTGTGGCATAATATATGGTCTATTTTAGAGAAGGATCCATGTGCTGCTGAGAAGAAAGTGTATTCAATCATTGATGGATTAAATACTCTACATATGTCTGTTAAGTCTAAATTATTGATTATATTGTGGAGTGCTATAGTTTCTTTGTTTAGTTTTTGTTTGGAAGATCTATCCAGTGGCAAAAGGGGTGTGTTAAAGTCACCCAGTATTATTGTGTTGTGGTCTATTTGACTCGTGAACTTGAGAAAAGTTTGATGAATGTAGATGTTCCATTTTGGGCACATATATTTATAATTGTTATGTCTTTTTGATGTATTGTTCTTTAAGCAGTATGAAGTGTCCTTCTTTATCCCTTTTGACTACCTTTGGCTTGAAATCTACTTTATTTGACATGAGGATGAAAACCCCTGCTTGTTTATGCAGTCCATGTGAGTGGTATGTTTTTTTCCAATCTTTAATCTTCAGTCTGTGTATATCTTTTCCTGAGATAAGTCTCTTGAAGGCAGCATATCATTGGGTCTTTTTTTCTTTTTAATCCAATCCACCAGGCTATGTCTTTTGACTGATGAGTTTAGGCCATTAACATTCAGGGTTATTATTGAGACATGGGTTTGCATTCCTAGTCATTTTGGTTTATTTTTGTTTTTTAACTTGACTTAGTTTCTCCTTTGATTGGCTTTTCCTTTAGTGTAGTCCTCCCTTTGCTGATTTTCATTTCCTCTTCATGGAATATTTTGCCAAGGATGTTCTGTAGTGCAGGCTTTCTAGTTGTAAATTCTTTTACCTTTTGTTTATCTTGGAAGGTTTTTATTTCATCATCAAATCTAAAGCTTACTTTTGCTGGATATAAGATTCTTGGTTGGCATCCATTGTCTTTCAGAGCTTGGTATATATTGTTCCAGACAATAGCTAGCTTTGAGGGTCTGGGTTGAGAAATCTGCAGAGACCCTAATTGGTTTCTCCCTATATGTAATCTGATTCCTTTCTCTTAAGGCTTTTAAAATTCTCCCCTTATTCTGTATGCTGGGCATTTTCATTATAATGTGACTTGGTGTAGATCTGTTGTGATTTTGTACATTTGGTGTCCTGTTAGCCTCTTGTATTTGATTTTACATTCATTCTTCATGTTTGGAAAATTTTCTGATATTATTTCTTTGAATAGATTGTTCATTCCTTTGGTTTGTAATTTTGGTTTGTAACCTTCCCCTATCTCACTAATTCTTAAATTTGGTCTTTTCATGTTGTCCCATAATTCTTGGATATTCTGCTCATGGTTTCTTGCCATCTTCACTGTGTGGTAAACTCTTTTCAAGATTATATATTTTGTCTTCATTGTCTGAGGTTCTATCTTCCAAGTGATCTAATGTGTTGGTGATGCTTTCTATTGAGTTTTTAATTTGGTTTATTGTTTCCTTTATTTCAAGGATCTCTGCTTCTTTTTTTTCAGAATCTCTATCTCTTTATTGAAGTAATCTTTTGATTCCTATATTTGCTTATGTAGCTCTTTATCAAAATGATCTTTTGTTTCTTGTGTTTGCTCTCTTATATCATCCTTTAACTCACTGAACATTTTAATTATGTACATCCTGAACTCCTTCTCTGACATTTTTTCTGCTGTGCTGGCCAGGGATTCTAATAATGTTGTATCTGGGTTTGTTTACTTTCTTCCCTTGTTTTTTCATGTTGTTCTTGTGCAATCCCTTCTAGCACTGTGGATCCAGGTGTTACAATTTTTATCCTATAGGCTTATAGTTTCCTTGCAGGGTTCCAATACCTCTCCTTTAAGGGGGAGATCAGTATTAACAGATCCCAATACAAACAATATACAGCATTAAACCAAATAGCTCCTTTTAAGCCATTTATGATTTTGTCGCAATATTCAAAAATAGCGAGTTCAATTATTATCTACAATATAAACAGTAGGTTTGCAAAAGGGTCTACAGTTTCTGATGGTGAACAAAGAGGGAACCAAGGGTGAGGTGTAGGATGAGATGTTAAGGAGTGAAGAGATAAAGATATAGAGTTATTAGAGCTTAGAAGGCATGAAAGAGGAATCAAAAGAAGTTGGCTAGTAGCAGAAGAAAAGAGAGAAAGATATTTTGGAGAGACAAGCAAGTGAGAAGAAAATAGAGTACAAAAAACAAACATAAAAATTAAGAAAAATTTAAAAATGTAAAAATAAAAGATAAAAGAATATACAACACAACTGTAATATACTATTCAGACATCCCAGTCCTCAGGAGCCTAATGCATGAAAAGTGCTTGGTTTCATAAATGTCAGGCATGTGAGGGCAGGAAAAGAGAGAGAGAGAAAGGAAGAAAAAAAATAATAGGAAAAAAACTCAAAGGTAAATTAAAGGATTGTTTCTGTTGAAGTTCAGTATCTTTCCTGCTTCCCCTCTCATCCAGTGGGTGGGGTTGTCTGTTGCTTGCTGGTAACTCCACCCTCAGGATGGTGAAGGTTATTAGGGTGGGAGGGTTGGTCTTGGAGGTGGAACTTCTGGAGGTGGGGTATAGCACTTGCCAGTCCCCGTTGGAAGACTGCACCCCAAGGATCTCCTTTGGGGCCTACTCGTGTGATGTGGGTGCCTGATCTTATCTCCTTATATCACCTATTGGCCTTACAATTCCTGGTCTCTAATTTAGCCTCTAAACTGTATTTCACTCACCCCCTCCCTTTCTGTTTCCCAATCAGGAACCTCTCTCTCTGGAGGTCTTGTGGGCTGTGCTCTGGTGCCTGCATACCTGTTATGGAAAGCTCTTTTGTGTTGGGCAGATCAGGACCAGGTTTTGCAAGCTATGGACTGGCCACTTAGCTGCAAGCGCTGTGCTGAGTTAGAAGCTGCAGGGGAGAGGGAGGAGTTGGGGGACTATACTCTCCTTGATATTGCTTCTGTGCACCAGCCTGGTGTCCCAAGCTGGGAGTTGCCCAAAATAAATATGGTGATGGCCTTAGTGAAGATAATCCAAGATGGTGACAAAGGTGTCCCAAGATAGAGGCAGCTGCTTTCAGAAATAGGGTTTTGGGGCAGGCTGGGCACTGGAATTGGGCGACTTGTTTGGAGGTACAGCTCTATGGTGTGCAGTGTTGTTGGTGGGCAGCTTTCTCCAGACCCTATCTGGTGTCCTCAGGTGCAGGCTACCGCATGAAAGGGACTATGGCAGCAGTTGCAATGTCCCAAGGTGGAGGCAACAAGGGGAGTCCCACACTGGTAGATGGGGGTCCACCTGGGAGTGGTGGCCAGGGGTCCTCTAATAACTCACAGAGAAACAGTATTCCCACTGCTTGAATCCCAGGTCAAGGAGCAAGAAGGAATGCAGCCTCCCTCTAGGCCATCTTGGATCTCTCCCCTGATCAGTTTTTGGAGAAAAACAAATGGGAGGAGGGGAATTATAGTGAGGCTTTTCCCTAAGTAGAAGAAATACATTTCTTTCTTAAGGTTAAATTAGAAAATATGTAAATAGATCCGAGGATAGGTTTGGAAAGTTACTTTAGAAAATACAATAAATAGCTCCCACACCTGCAAGATTTTGTGGTAACTAAAGTGAAGCTGTTAATATCATTAGTTTAAAAAATTATGCTTATGGCTGCACGTGGTGGTGCACACCTGTAATCCCAGTGGCTCAGGAGGCTGAGGCAGGAGGATCGAGAGTTCAAAGCCGGCCTCAGCAACTTCGTGAGATCCTAAGCAACTTAGCAAGACCCTGTCTCTAAATAAAAAATAAAAAAGGACTGGGGATGTTGCTCAGTGGTTAAGCACCCCTGGGTTCAATCCCCAATACTAAAAAAAAAAAAAAGCTATGTTTATGATGGAAGAGAAATTTTTACCCTTGAAAGTCTAGTCCCAAAGGCACACACTGTCATCTGACCCCCAGCACCTTCCTCCAAATTATGCAGAACCTTTAGGAGGTATGAGCATTGCAGCATGAGAAGGAAATATTTAATTCTCTATCAGACTCTGGAAGAAGACAACCCACGACAGGTGGATTTTAATGATGTAACAGACTTTAGAAAAGATGAGACATGATAGAGCATGAATTCAGTCCTAGATGAGAGCCATGGTGGGCAATGAGACAGCAGAACGTACTTTGCACAAGAACTTGGCTGCAAGAGGGATGTCTCATGAATAGTTCTACCCAAGATGCACTTACTGGTACATTCTCAAACATTTATGGTACCAAGAGAGAATTCCTTCATATCTTTATTCCACAAACTTGGATCTTTCCCAAGTCTTCTTATGAGTTAGGAGGAGGTACAGATAATTTGAGTAAAACTCCCCCCCCCCCGGGATATCATAGATCCATCAGATCTGATTTTATTGTCCCCAAATATGAAACCAATTTGAGGACTTAATTGAGTCTCTGACTGCTACTCCTCTCTGAAAATAAAACTGTTCGTTGTCACTCTTTAATGCATCTTGTACTCATGACTAAGGTCTTTAAAGAAAAAAATGAGTATCTTCTAAAACCTCTCTCCTGCCAAGAAGATAGTAGCATATACACTGAAAAATGAGTTATATTTATATTGAGAACAGACAGGGTCACGTAGAAGCAAAGTCTAGAAAAGAAATAAACATACAAAAGAGCCAAAGGAACACAGATTTATTTTTCCAAAATTATTCTGTGAAAAGATCTCCTGGTTTAAAGTCTGGATTTAGTTTGCCCTGGAACTACAGATTTTTACCTTGTCCTTGACTGAATAAATGAACTACAACGTTTAAGTAAAAGGCTTTTGTGTATTTTCAAAAGAAATTGACCTTGAAAATTTGTTTTGAACTTGGTAAAATCCTGGTGGTTTGGTTGTGAGCTTTTAGCCAGATTGGCCACAGGCTACCTAAAATATGCATAGATTATTCCTTCTAACCTGGTTTTCATACTGAGAATACTAGTAGTCTGAAATTTGAAAGTTCTTTTTACCCACTGTCATTCTGGTAAGAACAATGAAGTTTTGAGCTATCAGTACTTGGAGATTCTGTTCCAATATTTTTTCTTAAGCTTGTCAAAACTAACTTTGCCACATCTGGTTAATTTTCCAGAGTGAGGTAGTTGGCATCTAATTATATTACTTACCCCTGGACTTAGCGTTCCCCCTACTGCTTAACTTGTAGCTGGAGAAAAATGTAGATCCTGAAAAAGCCTGCCTTTTTCATCTTCTCTCACTATACCACAGTAAAGGAAACCAAGGACACAAAAGAAGCTTTAGAACTACTTTTGATGCATTCATTATAACCATTAAGAATATTAAATATCAACAAAAAAATTCAGGATTGTTTGTCAATGTTTTTAAAATGATTATCAGTTCACAGCTAACAAAATGGGCAACATATAAAACAAGGGAAGAGGTCATTCCATCCTCATGTAGTTACATAATATGGAAAGAGCAGTGATGTAAAAACATTTTGGAGGCCGGGCATCACGGTGCATGGCTGTATTCCCAGCAGCTGGGGAGGCTGAGGCAGGAGGATCAAGAGTTCAAAGCCAGTCTCAGCAAAAGCGAGATGCCAAGCAACTCAGTGTGACCCTGTCTCTAAATATAGGGCTGGGGATATGGCTCAGCGGTTGAGTGCCCCTGAGTTCAATCCCTGGTACCCCCCAAAAAGTTTGGAGCTATTTTCTATTTGGGGGAAATTCTTCTTGGAACCTTAAAAACTGTGCTCAAAATTGAAAGAAAGTTTAAATATCATTCTTTGCAGCATTTCATTTAAAAGTATCCTTGCTCTTTGGGGAAGATAGGGAAGATGTTTTCCTGTAAATCTGCTTTCTTCCTAAATCTCAGTCTCCTGGGGAGGGATGATAGCCTGGTCATAGTATCATTTTTCAGCCACTGGATAAAGTGATATCCAGTCAAGAGTTTGGGTGGTGGACTCCTTTCCTTAAGACATGATATTAAAATTATGGAAAATGATACCACTTTTATTTTTACAGGTGTAAGGAGATTTTTTTTTTCCAGCAGTTGAAAAACGATGCCATGACTAATATGACATCATTTGGTCCCCCACAAAGTCAGCTCTTATGCGGGCTTAGGAAGTGGCAGCTGTGAGGGAAGTAAAACACCAAGTTCATTTCTGCATGGGAAAAGGTATCTACAACGAAGAGGTTGGGAGAAGGTGCCAGGGGTGATAATCTCTGAGGACCTCCAACCGTGGTAATAGCTGAGGACTCTGCAAATCCAGCGCATGTGCAAAAGATTCAGTGACCTAGTATTTGAGCTTTTTCATGCACTCATGCCAACAGCTCACAGGACCTGCAGACTGGCAAACCCAGAAGCCAATGCTACACCACAGCATATCATTTCCCCAGGGATCTCAGCTTAGACACTCTCTTTTCTGCTCAGTTTTTCTCCTGACCTTAAATTTATACAAATGAATATATCTATCCCTTTTCTGCCAGTGACACTGAATATACCCAAAGAACTAATTAATTCAACCATAATTTAGGAGCAGGGAAAGAGTACTTCTGCTCATGAGCAAACTAATGGGGGCTCCCAGGATGCATAGAGGCTAGATTAGGAAATTCAGCTAAGTCCCGACAGGATGTGGTCCACTTCTGGCTCCCTCTTCCCTTGGTTATCCTAGCTGTACCTAGGAAGCTGGGAATCCTTTTATTCTCTGGAATCTTTCAAGGTTTCTGTTCATGAACTGACTCTGGTGCTTGGATTTGAGCCGAGACCTCTGTTCCCAGCTCAGCACCTCAAAAGAAGGTGGGCTGAGAAGGGAAATTTCAACCTGGCCATTTAGTAGCTGTAAAGGTTTGGTGGGAAGAGGATGAAAGTAAGGACTGAAAACGAGGCTCAGGAATCCACAGAGAGCCTCCATTAGCCATGCTCCCTCGCCCCTGGCCCCATGGGTGAGCAACAGTTAACTGGAGTCACACCACTTCCTGGGGTCTGATGGGCTAGACCGGCAGAGGTCAGAGAGGCCCTGTAAGTGCTTTCTCATGCCTATCGAATTTCCCTAATGATCCATTTGCACGCCCCTGGTATTTCAGAACAGGAATGTCCTCTCATGCATATTTTCTAAAAGAGGTGTGAGTGCTAAAATTTCACTTTTCCCTTCCTACAAAAGTTCAGCTGGTCTCAGGACAGGTCTGGTCTTGCCGTTCCTTCCTGAGCAGTAGACAACTTGCTTCACACTTAATTCTAAGTATTTTTGTCATTGGATTTTGGCCTGGAAGGAGGCTAGTTTTGACAGCAGAATAAATGAGACTGAGCTGAGAACACGGCTGAGGCAGCGCTGCCTTGGCAGGCAGGAGTGTGAGATCAATGGGTGCAGACTCCATGGAGATAGAGAGGGTGAGGGAGGCTGGGAGAGACAGGTGGTGACAATGACTTCAGGCAGGCCTGCACTGAAAGTTGCATCATTCTCTCTTAATAACTCTGCTATGGTAATTGCAAAGGCCCTTAACAAATTTAAACTATGACTAACTTGTCTCTACTAGTTAGGTTAAATCCAATGTGGGCCTGTCCCAGAGATCCAATGTGATCCTGAACCAGCTAAGTGGTTCAGGTCAGTTCTCTCGCTGGTGAGCCCGCATACTAGGTGACTCCCAAAGGCCTTAGAGAGATCTTGATGACCAGGTGCCTTAGTCTGACCACCCTCTGGAACATCAGAGACTAGTAAGATATCACTGTTATAATGTCACAGAGGTTTGTCTATTTGTTGCTTGAGTGTGACATTCAGTTAGCAACTACAAGATGGGAGAATAGCAATACTTAGGACACTAAGAGACAGGAAAAAAAATCCCAAGGGAGTTAGCAAAGTTAGCAACTTATTAAGATGTTCATCAGACTCAGGGCCTTGTGCATGCTAGGTAAGCATTCTGTCACTGAGCTACACCCCCAATGAGCTCCTTCATCTTGATTAGCATAATTACTTAAGAAAATTCCCTAAAACCCAGATAAAACTCATCATCATGGACAATGAACTTTTATTGTGTATCTACTGTGAATGGTGACACAGCTAAGTACTCCAGGTACTGATATGCTAGAAATAGTCATGGCTTCCAAGAAACTCACAATCAAGTACAAAATGAGAGATAAACATGCATGCACAGACACATATGTATATGGCAGTGTATATATACAGAAACATGTATGTGTGTGCATACACATATATGCATATGCATGCAGTGCATATTTGTATCTCTACACACACACACAGCAACTACATCAATCTTGCATATGAACTGGCACATATTTCCTAGTGACTTCTTTCCTAGGTTCTCATTTCTAATTATTTTAAATTATTTTCAAAAGGTTTCTAATGCATTGGAGATAACTACTGGTTGATCCAGGAAATACCTACTGGATCAACTCCTAAAACTAACCCTTCAAGTATGCTTGCATACCATGGATAATCTTTTCTTTGGTGGCTGATTTTGATCTGGCCTCTTCCCTTGGAATTGAAAGCTTTCATCTTCTTGAACCTTCCTTCAACTAGGCCTGAGACATAGATTTCCTTCTATTTGCATTTGAAAGTTACAAGCCAGTGCCATATTCTTCAATACCAAGATCCCAGTCCTAGAAGAACAGAGCTTCAGATCTCCTTGATTTCTGAGAAAGGAAGGTTGTGTCCTTGCAAAAGTGCTCAGGTTCTCAGGGCCTCAGTTAATGAGCTGAGACTCATAGTATGAAAGAACAAATGGATCAATTATTGTCTGAGGTAATTTGCCAACTCTAAAATATTGGATTTCTATAGAAATGTGATAATACTTAAAGTAACGGTGGCAAAAGAAAGCCCTAAAGGAAACAGAGTGAGATAAATGTCATAGGGCTTGGTCCATGGGAGGCAGTGTCCATGGGAGGTGTGAGACTTGAGCTTGTCAAGGCTGCCTAGACAAAGGCAAGTGGCAGCAGTTGACGGAAAGAGAGGATGCTCCATAGGCAGGCATATTGTGAGCAAAGTAGACACATGGCAAGATGCATAGGTAATTTATCAACCAACAGATCTATTTGAATAAGACACTGACTGTTAAGAATGGAGCTTGGGGTGGGCACTTCGTCCAATCAAAGTTTCACTCCCTCAGGCTCTGACAATGGAGAGGGACAGCTGTGAACTCTGCTGCACCCTGTAAGCTGGAGTAGCCCCAGGATGGCATGGAGTGAAGTGCTTCCTTGGTGGTGGTAGAGTTTCTCCAGGTGACTTCATGCCTGGGAACAGGAACCCTGGGGAATGGGAATTCCTCAGGGGAATTGCTGGGCCCCAAAAGAGATCCAGCTGGCGGGGTTGGCACCTCAGAGCAATAGTATCACCCTGCCACATGAGACTTTTGGGGATAAGTAGTGGCCTTGATATGGGCCAAGTGTGACCCAGCAGCTGTTGCTGATTGGCAGCAGGTCAGAAGGGAAGATGACCTTGAATGAGTGTACTGGGGACTTAGGAATTCCCTGGGGGTTGAATGACATGCCACTGCCTGGGAACCACAATGAACAGCACAGTATCACATACCTTAGGTGCGATCAAACCATAAAACTCTGACAGGACGCCCCAAGAAATTATAGTAGCCAGGTTGCCAAGGGGGGTGAACCCAAATTGATTTTATGAAATAAGCAGGAAGATGGTGAGGAATGGGAGGAGAAAGCCGAGAAGCTAAAATCACTTCTGGTAGCATTATTAACCAGGCAATTCTGCAGATTTAAATAGGACAAGCAAAGACAAAAACTGAACGCAGAACTGGAAAATTTATAGGTGAAGCAAAGAATGAGACAGAGTCACAGAGAGTTCAGTGGCAGTTAGGACTTTCACTTGAAAGGAGCAAGATCATCTCATGAGTCAGATACAGACAGCCTGTCTCTATTTCCTTAAAGAAGATGGGATTTCTTTGGTTCAAACTCTATATGCCACATTAGGCACTCTCATGGGATGTGTTGACCTTGACCTTGACCATAGTTTGGGAGGGCATCTGTTTCTCATGCAGCAGTTTCAGAGGGCTTTAATGGCCACAAAGTTAAGGGTATTGAGTCTCCTAATCATCCAGAGATACCAACACATCTAGAAACTAGAAGGGCTACAACACATTAATCTCCATCTGTACAAATATTTCTTAATGTTATTTTAAATTCTAAACACATACATACACAAGTTAAATGCGCAAGGTAATGCACATTACGAAAAGGACTATCACCTCACAACAAGAATCAGTCATACTCTCAAATCTTCAAATATGCTGCCCGGACTACTTAACTTTTTAGGAACACACCTATTATAAAAATAATGGAAACTTGATTTTATCTGCTCTGTTTTTCTGAGTAAAACTTTTATAAAAACATCATCTTTATATGCAAAAATCTCAACAGTCATATGTATTCATTACCTCTTCTCACATTACTAGCATACTGTAGATTATTTTCCATTTTGAAGGATTTTTTTACTTTTCCTTTCTCTTTTCAGAAGTGCTGATTTTATCATGGATCAAGACTACCATGTATTTAGCATACTTACTACCCAATCCTTAAACATCCAATTAGATTTCTTACCCATGATCAAATAATATGGATTGTACCTTATATACTAATTTTACTATAAAAATGGTAGTGAAAGCTCCAAAAGACCCCTTAGCTTTTCAGATGGAATTAAAATGCAAGATGAAAGATATTATAACAGCATATTAGATATTATAATAGCAAGCACACATTTAGCATTTACTTCCAGTTACTCATAACTTCTTTAAACATAATGACATATTTAAACTTTACTACAACTCTCTGAGATAGGCCCAGTATTAAACCTTCCTACAGAAGAGATCTTGAAGGCCCAGAGAGGTTAAATCCTTGTCTGAGGTCACAGAGCTCCTCAGTGGCAGATCTGGAATTCACACCCCAGGGAGTCTTGCCCTGACCTATCTACATATTTACTCTACTCTTCTGCCTGTAGGAACTTAATTTTTAAGTGTTTTTGTTGTTGTTGTTGTTTGTTTGGTAGGTACAAAGTAGGTAATAAGTTAAGCAGTCACACGACTCCTTGGAGTCCACTCTGTATAGGAGCAAATACCAATAACTTGTGGTTTAGATTATAAAATGAGCCTTTTACGTATTCACTGACTTTTCTGACTGAATTAACATGCTTCTAGTTTCAATTCTATGACATTTCCTAGTATGTATATAGCACATTATTAAATAAAATGGTTAGACATGTAGCCAGGACCGGAACAAGTGAGGTCTGGTTCATCTCTCCAGTTGTTTCTCCCAATGTTCCCTATATCTGCACTTCCCTAGATCTCTCAGGAAGAGCTTCAGGACCTTGTTGCCCCCACATTTTCTTCAGTTTGATTGTCCTAAGCCTCCCACATCCCTCAGGCAGCATCCTTAAGACTGACCACAAGCACAGCTAAATGTGGGAGGTCTTTGCAGGGGACTTGTCTGTCCATCAGTTAAACTGCAAATTCTATTTTGACTGTCCAGAGTTTTCTCTGCATTCCTTCCTGGGTACGACATGTGTATTGCATCAAGAATAGCCATGTTCTGAGAGTCCCCCTTCCCAGGTTGTCCCCCTGGCTACCACTTAGTGCTTGTAGAATTCTTTCTGCAGTTCTTTCCTTTTACCTGCTCTTTAATTTAGCCTACTACCAAGGGCTGTTTGTATTTTGTGACAGGAAAATCAATTTGGGGGATGGAGCTCGTGACATAATCTGGTATCAACACTGATGTAGTCCCTCTCACAACCCCTGTCCTTGCACCTTTTATTTTTTTACAATGTTTCCCATTAGTCGTCTTCTTTCATTTAGCAAAGATGTGAAGACATCCATCAGCTGGGAATTCCCCTTCTCTTATACTCTGCTAACTAAAATTCATACTCGATTCTTATAATTTCTAGGGTTCTTCTTCCAGTAGTCTATCATTTGGTTTAACTTGTGTCTTACTTCACTTTTTTTTTTTTTAGTTTAGCTTCTGCTTTGTATTATTTTCTTTAGAAGAAAATATGACTACATGAATTCCCAATGTAAAATGAGTTCTCTCCCATTACACGAATGACAGAATTTAAAAATAACCAACTCAAAAGAATAGATCAAGAGATCAGTGAAACAAAGCTGAGGGGCCAGAAACCCTAATATCTATGAACTGTTAGTTGTTAATGAAAGTGGTAAAGCAATTTTAGTAGGGAAGGACTACATCTCTTTCCAACAAATGGTATTAGGACATTTGGATATTCACGAAAAGGATGAACATATACTCTTCTCTCACACTACAGACTAAAATTGATTTGAAATAGTTTAGATTCCAAGATAAAACTATACATGGCTAATTAATATTAGACAAGGATGCCAAGAAAATTCAAAATGGAAAAAAAGATTTTTTAACAAATGGTGACAACTGAATATCCATATGCAAGAGATGACATTAGACCCCTATGTTTTACAATGTATGCAAATTAATAAAAAATTCATTAAACATCTTTGAGTTCAATCCCTGGTAAACTCAAAATAAAATAAAATAAATAAAAAAAGAAAAATTAAAACAAAAAATTGTTCAAATACCTACATATGACAGTTAAATCTATAAAACTTCCAGAAGAAAGTATATATGTAAATCTCTGTGATCTTCAATTAGGCAGTGATTTCTTAGATATAATATCAAAATCAAAAACACAATGATGGATGAATTATACTTTGTCAAAACTAAAAACATTTACACTTCCAAAGACACTACTAAGTCTTTTGTGGAAAGAAAACACACAGAATGGGAAATATATTTGCAAATAATAGGTCTGATAAAGACCTAGTGTCCAGGACATACAAAGAACTTTTCCAACTCAACAATAAAGTGCAAACCAATTTTTTAAACTTTCAAAGGATTTGAACAGACATTTCTCTGAAAAAGGTATATAAATAGTCCAAGGACCACATAATAGGATGTTCAGCATCACTAGTCATTAAGAAAATGCAAATCAAAACTACAATAAGATACTACCACACATCTACTAGAATATTTACAAGTTTTTTAAAAAGAACAATCCCAAGTGCTGGTGAGGATTTAGAGAAATTGGAACCCTTACATCCTGCTGGTAGGAATAAAAAATAGTGCAATGGACATCTTGGAAAATAGCTTGTTGATTCCTAAAAGATTACTGTAAGACTCAGCAGTTTCAATAGATAGGTTTATCCCAAGAGAATTAAAAATGTTTACACAAAAACTCGTGCATGAATATTAATTACTACATTATTCATAATAGAGAAAGATGGAAACAGGCAAAATGCCCTCCAGCTGATGAATAAACAAAATATGCTGTGTGCATACAAGGGAGTTTCATTTGTTCATAAAAAGAAAGATAGTACTAATCCACTTCATGGATGAATCATGAAAACATGCTACAAGAAAGAAGCCAGATATAAAGTCCAAATTATTATATAATTGCATTTATATAGAATGTCCAGACAAATTCATCCACAGAGACAGAAAGCCAGTTGATGTTTGCCTGGGTGTCATATGGGAACAATGATTTACTGTAAATAGGTACAAAGGGTCATATTGAAAGGGCAAAAATATTCTAAAACTAGATTATGATAATGGCTTCATATTCACTAAAAATTTTTGAAAACTTAAAATGAGTAAATTGTATTGTGTGAAAAGTATACCTCAATATAATTGTAGCAAAATAAAAAGAGATTCAACTATTAGGGAATCCATGTATAAGACATGCAAGTATCTAAACCCAAAAGTATCTAGAGTATCACTAAAAAATGTTTGTTGGTGTAGGGTCAATGGCTCATCCCTCTTGAGCCAAGAAGCTGAACTTCACTGAGTTTGGAAGGAAATAAGTCAGGCTATGATTAAATTCTCCAATAAGCATCCTAAGTAATCGCTTCATTCACTAAATGCTGTATGTGGATTATTTTATTTAATTCTGAGAAAACACCATGAAGTAGGCAATCATTTTATTATTTCCATTTTTTAGAAAAGGAAACTGAAGAAAGAGAAGTTGAGTAATTTACCAAAACCACACAACTAGCAAGTAGCACAGGAGATTCAAATATAAGGCCATTTGATTCCAGAGCCACACACTTAACCTTTCTGAGATGTGACACAGATACATAGTTATTCAGTAAATCATGCTTTGGGACTTAGTAGACAAAACATAATCCATGGCTCCGACAATTTCAACATGATGGACTCATCAAGAATTTCCTTGGGGAGATCTCATTTCAGGGGAATTGAACAGTTCTCTACATCATTAACAAATATCCATAAAATATTTTCTAAATCATTTTTAAATATTGTGTACAATGAGATCATGTATTTGGCAGAAAGCAATTAGGTTCCATGAGGCCTGGCAGACGCTATTGCCTTCAGTGAATAGGGATGCCCAGGACCCAGAGGTGGCCACCCTGACCTTGTGTGTTCCAGTTACCTCCCTGTTGGTATTTCAGGTTACAGTGATTTCTGCCCCAAAATTCCTTACACAGGACAGATGTTTAAAAATTAGAATATTTATAAACTTTCTCATAGGCATGGTAAAATACGTGCCAACACACAGATACAAATCCAACTCTTCAGTGAATTGTAGATCCAAAAGAAATGTATTTGTACAGGCTTTAATTTTTAGAAAACATTGTAAGGGATAATGGAAATGATACAATCTAAGGTCAAACCTTACTGATCACAAGCATCTTAACTAAGGGTAGTTTACCTAACTTCTCTGAGATGTTCTCATTAAAAAGAAGGAGGAGGAGGAAGAGGAAGAGGAGGGAGGAGGGAAGGAAGGAAGGAAGGAAGGAGAAAGAGAGAGAGAGAAACAGAGAAGGAAATATCTACTTCATAGTTAGAACAAACATATAAAAATATACTTTGATCACTTAATCCTTGCTTTATCGAGAAAAAGACACATGGTGGGTAAAGTATATAAAGCAGATAACAGTGGCTAAAGTAGATAATAGGTCTATAATAAACACTAGCTTTTTTCCTTCTTTCAATCATATGATAGAAAATAAGAGGAGGTTTGAAGTCAAAGGATTTGAATTTAAACTTCAACTCCATAGCCATAGAAAATCTAATTTCCTGGTGAAATGTGTCTTTCCAGAAGCAAACACATACCATTTCTAGAAGAATTCACCTTAGACTTCAAGTTATCTCTGGATATTTTTTTGTACACACAATGTCCAACACTCAATGAAAAGGTAGGTGTTGTCCGTGTGCACACTAAAATATTTGTGGATAAAATGATACAGGATGAGAGAGTCACTTTAAAACAATACAGGAAAAAGAGAAGTGGATAGAGGTTTATCTGAAACAAGACTGATAATGCCTTGGTGATACCTGAAACTGTGTTATAGGGACATAGCTTTCAAATATTAATATTAATTTTTGTCATATGTTTGAATAATTTCATAATAATAGTTTTTCAAATAACCAAGCTTTTTCCACCCAAAGCTTTCTTTGTTTTAATGTAAATAAGCATGCTACCAGCCCTATGGTTAGAAGACCAGGCCTGACTATGTGGCACATGTTTTATAAATAGAGTTGATACTTAAAAGCTCCATTCAAAAGGTCAAGCCATTCAAAAATAAAAGTTCCTCACATCCTAAACAAAGTTTCTTCCCATGGTGTTTCAGAGTCAAGCTTTCCATTCTGACTTGCTCATAGTCTTTTTCTATTTGACTTGGTGTGTTTCAAGCTGACTCTGCTGGTCTTGAGTGTCTACATTTCTTAGGCAAGTCTCACTGAATCTAAGTTCAGACTGCTCCTATGTTCCTTGCTAAACTTCATGATAAACTCTGACCCAAGGACTCCTTGAATTGCGAACAATACAGAATAGTTACCAGGACGATGACTATAATCCCCTCCAAATGTTGAAGGCAAGTCAGAGGCCTGGCCAGGTGCTACAGAGAGTCCATGACTCCTGTCTGGACCACCCACACTCCACCAGAGGCACCGGACTCCAGGAAGGAGTCTGAGGGAGGAGAGGAAAGTTCCTTAGGCTCTTGGACTCTGCATCTTTCCTTTGTAAGATGGAGATAATCATCCCCTTTTCCAACATAGCAGAGTTGGTGAGCATCAGAAGAGAGAACCAATATGACGTTCTTTGACAGCTATAAAACACAGTAGAAACCAAGTCATGATTATTTCTTCATGATACACTTTGTGAATTGAATCTGCTCTTGCTCCAGAATTCCCTTTTGAGTGAAACTTAAATCCTACCATCATTATTACTGAACATCAATTTTATAACAGGAAGCGTGGCCCAAAATGCTGACATGACCATTCACAATTTCGAAAAACTGAATGACATATGGCATTGGAAGAAGTAAACATTAAAAAATAAGTTTAATTGTTCATCTGGCAACATGACAAAATGACCTATAGCTGAGAACTGAGAACCATGTATTTTTCTTCAAAATAGATTTAAAGAAATCAATACTCCACACATCAAAGGGAAAACTGAATATCCCTTAAATCCTAACATCTCAGTGAGCTTTGATGGGTTATCTTTGTCTTCTGGGGCATATCACTGGGTTTAATGGTCGTGTTCTCCAAGGCTTTTATTTTAAGACAAAGATGATTTTATTTGGCCTTTGTTCCTAGGAGAGGTGGAGAATTTCAACTGATGTCTGGAGAATTTCAAACTTCATTCTTTCACTTTTTTTCCTTTTTCCCCAAAGATCAACCTATCCCGCTGTGCCTTCTTAACCCCCTTTCCATGGACTCTGAGTGAGCACACAGTGTTGGAACTTGTGTGGCTGCCCCAGCTTCCGAGGGTTTAATGCATATTGTAGAACCATTGTGTGTATTTTTCTTGTCCATGGGTCATTTCATTGCCACATACCTAAACAGCTAGAAAGAGCTGACACTCAGCATTGGTAATTCACTCTATGTGATGTTTGCATTTGTGTCTCTTTAGTAATTTAAAGGCTAGCTTGGGGGTGAATGTCTATTTTATAAACTTCTCTTTAAATTTAATGTGACTTGTCTCTTGCTTCATCTACTTTTTCTCCATTTATTACAAGGAAATCATCCTTAAAATATAGATTACTATGCACTTTTTTTTAAAGAAACTTACAGAGTATTGACTGACATTTAAGAAACATAGGTCAGTAGTAGACCAGTAACTTTTTTTTCTTTTTATATTGTGTACTGATCTCTATTGATAGTTCCAGATAGAACAGTGCTGTTCTTCAACTAATTTCAGAGTAAAGAACTCAGAAGTACTTTGAATTAAGTTTTGAGCCAGATTTTGAGGAAGGTTTTTATGAAAGTCAAGGCAAGTAATTTTTTAAAAAAGCTTTCCACCAAATATGTCCTTTTAAAAATATATACCCACCATCAATATTTTACTTTCTGGCCCTATATATGTATATGTGGATGACTGTGTGTGTGTGTGTGTGTGTGTGTGTGTGTGTACGCACATGTATAATCATCTTTGGGTTTGACTTTTGTTTAAACCACACTGGACAGTTTTCATAATGTGAGGCCACTAAGATTATCAAGGAAATCGAGCATAGAATTGCCCCAATTATTTTCTGACCATTATCTCCCCAGCCAACAATTTGAGTCCTCTTTGACTAAATAAAGATCAATTCAATCAAACCATTTGGCTTATTTTTTACTAAATTGATGAACTTATGCTTCTTTTCTCTGTTGAAAAAAGGGCTCCTCATTCAACCAAATGGACCAAATGGATCACAAACCTACAGAGTGGCTTACTGGGTCTGCATCATATGGAGAGCGCTGCTGTCAGAGACAGGCATGAGTGAGCTGCTTTAGAGATGAGCCCTGTCCCTCTCTCTCGTTTAGTTCTAGCTTCCGGAAAGCAGTGATTCTTACATGGCTAACATCACCCCATTATTAGGGGAGGCAAGCATGATTCTACTTGTATACATATCTAGTTCTCCAACTTTATTCTCATCTAAGTATCTCCTATTTAGAGCCTCAAACAAAATAAAAAGTCTTGATGAATTATTTATCAACAAAAACCCAAAAATCTTCTTCAGCAAATTGCCTTTGGTTGATTCTTTGGCTTGCAACATTGTCCCTTGCCAAATTTGAAAAGCATTCTGGAAAGTTTATTCACAGGCTAAGCGATCAAAGCTGTGCTTTTTCTGTTGTGTTGTCTTTTTTTTTTTTTGGAATTGCCACAATTTCATCATAAAGAAACAATTTCAAAGAGAGCCGTCTTCCATAGCAAAAATGCCTGTTTGCCCACGTACATGTCCAGGTAATTACCAAGGTTAACCGGTAATGTTACTTAAGTAATCATTTTTATTTTGTATAATTATGTAATTGTGATTCTATGCAGCATATTATTATGGAGGTTTTGAAAAGTACATGGCTGTTGAGTATAGATAGATAAATAAATTCAAGCATGACCAGGTAATTGGAATCATCTGAATTCATGTGGGACATCAACTCTCAGAGGACTTCTGTTCTCCTTCTCTCACTCTCTGTCTCACTCTTTCTCTCTTTCCTTCATTTTTTAATGTTCTTATGATTCAGAATAAAAATATATGGAAGTGTATCCCAATTAAAAAAGAGAAGGGAGATTCTGAATATGTGTGTTTCCACTGACATAAACATGCAAATTTGCAGAAATAGATGATTTGAAAAAAGTGTTTCTAGACATTTATTTTCTACTCTGTAAAACTTAAAACCTCAGACAAGATTGGCAAGTTCAGAATAGACTCATGCAGATAGAACTGAGAAATTGAGAACTGAAAATAAAGTGAAGAAGTTGCCCTGTATTTAATCTTTCCATGCCTGTAACTAAGAAGCGGGTATCACTCCCAAATTAAAGAGTTTGCACCTTAACAAAATTTGTCATCATGATTTTTTTTCTGTTAACTCTATATTTCTTCTGCTGGAAGACCCAACGCCCCTACCCACAAGGTCCTATAAGAAAATGAGAATTTTACTGAGCACATGCGTTCTCTTAGGACAAGATTGTAAGGCATTTGGAAATGATAATGTGACTTGATAAATGATTGGCATCCACTCCTTAGTCACTTTTTTCTGTATGATATAATAGTTTAATTTTATATTTTCATGAAAACATGGTCTCTGCAAGTGTTTTAGGAATGTGCTTAAAACAGTGCCCTGTACCAGTGTTTTAGTGAATTATAGCTAGACTATAAACATTCCTAGTTTATATGTTATGTTTTATACAATACAAATTTCAAATCATTGCAACACCTCAGGTTCTGTACATTTCTATTGTGTGATTTCCACAACTTTTAGGCTCTTTGCCAAATTTTGGTTCTAGCAGATGTTTATTGTATCAAATTCAATAGGAAAAACAATTAACTATTGCAAAGCAGGAATTTCAGTGTATGAAAAGTTGATTCATGAGGCATCTGATTTCTCTTTCTTGTTCATATCTTTGACGACTCAAACTGAGCTGAGTCATGGATTTTCTGGCTGGTACCTACCAACTAATGCCTCCTTATTGTTCTTTCAATCAGCAGAACACCTCCTCATTTGCACAGATGTTTATTACTCCAAGTCTACCTGCTACTAAAGTCCTTTCTCCTAACTTTCATCCTGTCTGTTTTACCCTTTTTGTGGGTAAAAACCACAAAAAGAATAAAACCCTTTCTTACATGCTCCATGAAATCTTTCCAGAAGATTCAAAAACTAACAAAAACCCAAAAAAGTAACTCTTAACAAGTTCATTGTTCTTTTCAGCTGGACTGCTGTAATTTAGTTGTGCCTATATTTGTTTTATAGTGTGTATGTATGTATGATATGTGCCTTTACAGGAATTTTTTGTTGTTGTTTGTTTAGCTCTTTTTTTAATCCAGAAGAGCATGGTCTGTAGACCATTTGCAAAAATGCCATTCCAGAGTCTAAACCAAATCTTGTGTGGTCAGCCAATCCACCAGAGTAGCCTTGGAAACCGAAGGAGCAGTTAGATAACCCTTTTTGAACTTTAAGAATACATATTTGCACATATTTCCATCCTTATATATTACAGTAGTAAAATCAGGCCCCATACTTAAAGGAGAACAATAAATATATTTATTTACTCTATGGCCCCATATCCCTCTATATAGTTTTATTATGAAGGAAATTTTAGGAAGTTTTTCTTTTGCTTGTAAGAAATAAAGAGACCCATTCAAGTTATTATAGGCGTTGAGGGAAAGAATAGTCACTTGGATCCTTTTGTGCAGAAACCAAGGAAAGCCAAAGAAAGAATAGGAGCTCTTGGAATCAGGAGCAGAAGGATCTTCGGGTCTCCTGAGTCCCCACTCATGATTCAGCTGTCCTCAACAAGTCTATTCCTTTCTCCTGTCATGAGGACTGACTCAAATTTGCCAAATGTCACTCATCTGCATTCCACCATCAAAATTTGGGGTTTGGTAGACTACTCTTAGGCTGTTAGTCACTTAGCACTTTTCTGAAATCAACATGCTTTTTTGGTTGTTGTTTTTCCCCTTAACAAAAGGATTTTAAAAGGAAACTATATTTTAACCATAAGTGGAGAAAAAATTCAATACCTTGTTACTGCAAAACAACACAAATGAGCACAATGGTGTCCTTAGCCCAGGTGCACTTCCATTTTCATCTGGATGGAGCAGAGGAAATTGACAAAGGTTCTTTGTCTCCTTTTCCCTAGCAATAGATTCCAACCTTGGCTTTGTATTAAAATGACCTAGGTGGTTAAAATAAACAAATATATATATATATATAAATAAAAAACAAAATCACTTCCACCTGGAAGCCACCCTAGGGATTAGCTGTTTTGTAGTGAGGCTTGCACATCTGTATTTTCAAAGCCACCCCCTCCACTCAGACGATTCCACTGGGGAGCTGAGGCTGAGAACCACTGTCTGAGAGATGTCCTCCCCCCATTACCTCTACTTTTAATAAACTGCAGAGATGAGACTGCAGACCATAAATAAAATCAAGGAAGACCACATACACCCTTCCATAGAACACTCCACTGAGTCATCTGACTTGGTATCCAAGGGTGTGTCTATTGGTTTGAGAAACTCTGGATGGTTTAGTTGCTCCAACTATTCTGTTCCTTGTTTTTCTGTCTTATAGCTTGTTTCTTCCTAGTTTTTGCCTCTTCTCAACTTGTAAAACCATAGTTCCAACTTATCTCCTGAATTTTTGCTATGCATCTTCAATGTTGATATCCTGGGCTCAGGGATCCTATTAGTTCTGGATTTTCCAGGGTAAAATGTGAGGGGGTGGGAGATGGATTGGTGCAGCTCCTCTTGCAGGATGGCCTGCTCCACCTTTGGTGTTGGCATTGCCCACATGTGGGCAGAGGGCAGGGAAGCAGGGCCGTCTGCTCTCCAGCAGTGTTGCCTCTGCAGTGAGACCTGGAGATTCTCTGAAGGAACCTGGACCTCACCTGGGCATTGATGAGTTTGGTCTGAGTAATGTTGCCCAAGCCTGACAAATTCAACATAGGATCTTGAGAATTTGGATTCTATCCACCTAAATTCTAATTCAGTAAGTGTTGGGGAGGAGAGGGGGGACAAATTTTGAAAATTTGTGTTTTTCAATGGCTACCAAGGAAAATTTACAAGTCTCTTTGTTCTGAGAACCACAGGGTTAAGTGATCTTTACATTCTTTACTCTAAAATTTTATGGTTTTATAACAGCCTCTAAAATTGTGATATCAATCTCCCATCTGGAAAGCAAAGACCACAATTCCTATTTACTAAGATTTGTAGAACACTCTTCACAGGCAATATTAATTATTGCCTATAAAATCAAAGGGGGATGATGAATACTCAAGCTTCCTCTTGGATATTAGCAACGTGTTATTAGATTAGAGGCTGAGAAGGCCTGTTGTAAAAAGACACTCATTTCTTAATCATTGAACTAAATTATTTGCAAAGATGACAACTTAGTCTCAAGAACTCTAGTGACATTCCTTCGAGTAGTTTTCCCTACCCTCTAAACAGGGTTTGGAAGCTTTAAATCTGCATAATGTTCTGTACAATGCTCTGTAGTTAGGAAATACTTAATAAAAACTACTGACTTACAAATGACTGATAGAAGAAAGGCGAAACACTGAACATCAGATTCATCAATTTTGTTAATGGATAGCAGCCTGGGCAAAAGTTTTGATAAAGAGGTCAGGACTAATGGTTTCAATGAGGTTTTAATATTAACGTAGTTTTCCTTCATCTTAACTGCCAGTGTATTTGATTAATCGATACTAGTATCTCCTCCTACCTAATGAGAATAGTAATTTGTTTTTATACCATATGGTAGTAGAAAAAAAAGAGGGCTTCCAAATGTGGACTGTAAGCAATTTATCATCCTCTCCAGTCTCATTTGCATTTTCAGAATTCCAAGTGCAGTAAAATTAATCTTTTAATTAAATCCACCATCTACCCAGTGCCTGTAACATAAATGGTACCCAATAGGTGTTTGATAAATGTATCTCGGGGAATTTTTGTTTCTTTGCTTTCTGGGCTTTCTTTTTCAACCACACCTAAGCCAAATACCACACACAACTAGGTGAATTAGCATTACTGATGTGAGATAGAGGGAACCAGTGTTTGCCAGAAGTTGATCTTTGTCTCGGGTGGATTAATCACAGCTGAGGTCAAGATGAATAAATCTATGTTCCAGAATGTCCCGGTTACAGTTCAAAATGGAAAGAAAACAAAGGAAGCTAGAGAGGAGAAAGAGGAAGGAAGTTAAAGGCTTTCCAAAAGAAAATACAGATATTCTAAGTGTCTCATTGTTGTAATTTAGGTTTGTAAAAAGTCCAACTGGACTTAGTGATGTTTGGTCTCAGTCAACAACATGCACTCTTGTGTCAACTCCATGATGTAAAACAGCAGATACCATCTAAGGGTCAATCTTTTGAAAAGTTAGATTTACCTACAAAAAGGAATAAGTACTTTTGATACTTTTGTACATGTATGCATATACTGTATGTACATATATGTGTACATATATTGAACATTTTATAAATATATACATATGTGTGTGTGTGTGTGTGTGTGTATACTCCCATACACAGTTGCTGTAACTCTTGATTTTTTGTACAGGAAATAGCCAAATATTTTTTTGAAATTTTCCATGCTATTAAGCTTCAAAACAAACTATGACCGTGAATAGCTATATTTTTACAAAAGTAACTAGGTAAAAACAGTTTAAATAAGTAGATGCTTGAAAATGCACTTAGATTATGTTTATAATATACAGGATTCATTTCTAGTGTTATTTCACTGAAACAGTTGCTTACATCATTGGAAATGGGGAAATTGTTGCCACTTGGGTCAGTGCATTTCCATCTCCGACTCCCCAGTTGCATGTGTGCACGTTAACCCTTCAAGAGCCTGCCCAGACTCATTGTCCATTGATTTCAACTGAACGAAGGTGGAAAATTGACTTGTCATAAAGCTTCTAGTCTGGGCGTCTAGATAGAATGGTGATAAGCATCATATAAACACAGAGGGGTGGAATTCAAGTTACCTTTATCTACACCTCCTTTCATGTACAGTATGTGTCATAGACAGACAGACACCAGTGTCTCCTTACATGACCACCCACAGAACATTACCCAATGTGACATTCTTCAGGGGAAATTAACAGAAACCGTTTACCACATCAGTCTCTTCCAAGAATACTGATTCAATAATAGTACTTAAAAAGTGACCAGATGCCTAGGGAAGTGTCTCTCTTCTGATGTTTTGGCTGGAGGACATAACAAATGTCTCACATTCTAAAACTTCTTAAAGTAGAAGGAAACAAACTCACCCCCCAAAACATCCATGGATACATACACATATATGGATGTCAGCTTATCATCCAATTGACAATTCATTTCTCCAGGATTTTCTCATTGTATATAGGTATATAGCCACTCCTTCTGTAAGTCTCCGGAGCTTCCTAGTGATTAGTGTACAAAATCCTAGTAAACTCCTAAGAGAACTTTTTCTCCCTTAAAAGCACTAAAAATTTCAGGAAACTCATTGGATTTCAAATGAAATGATTATTACCAATGAAGTCTCAGACTAATATTAGGAATCTTAAATACCTAAATTATTATTAAGAATCCCAGTATTAAGAATCTTAGAGGTCTAAATTATTACTAATCTATAATTTCCTGAAGAGTTACCATATATAACTATCTTTGTGCATATTTCATTATAGTTGTTCTTTAAAAAAAAGATGAGAACCTGGCATAGATTTTAATGTATCTTACTTTATTCTAGGGAAGCAGAACTAATTTGAGGGTTGACATATTTGTGACAGTTAATTGGAATATCTATGGCAGACTTGAAAGGCCCCCTTCAATCTCATTTTGTTCTCATACAAATAGTAGATTTTATATTGATCTGAGAAGGAAACTGCATAACACATTTTTTTCCCCAAAAGTAGGTACAGAATTTGGTAATTAGGGAGGATTTGATAAAGATAAAAGGATAAGGAATAATAAGGACAGTTCTGTAAATAGGATGAGGCCTGGTAGAAAAGAGAACTTCAGAGGAGGAATAGGATTAGATGCAGAACCACCATTTATTGGAATGAATTACGAGCAGATCATGAATACTTTTGAGAGAGAGACACTGTGTGTTTTGTGTGTATGTGTATGTGTTTGTGTGTGTGTGTCTGTGTGCTAGAAAACATCACTGATTATGGGCTCCATGCTTGCCAGCTCCTGGAGATACTGTGTAAGAACTGGCATGGCCAGCCGAACTATTCAGCCACACCAAGTCCACTTACCTTTACACCAGAAATAAAGAATGTGAAAGTCCATTTGGTTGGATAGCATCAATGTGCATTCTCTTCTCCAAATAAGCTCATATTTATAGTCTGACCTTTGTGTCTATCACTTGTGTGCATTACGAAATAGAAACTATAAAGACAATTTTATTTTCCTTTCCACTTATTGTTATCAGTTGCCCCCCAAATAACTGGTAATCCCATGAAGACTTTCTCTAGTTTGTCAAAATTGAAAATCCCTCAAGCTTTTTATTTCTTTTTAATCTTAACACTAACTACTTTGGGGGTAGGAATATGCTAGCAAGAAACAATTTTGGCTGTTTGTTCGGAGTTCTCTTCATGTGAGTTAAGTAATCTTTAGAAGAACAGGAGGTGCTGATAGAATAATTGTGTTTATTCTTCCCACTTCATGATTACTCTCTTGTAAACATTGTTTTGCATTATTGGGCTCCACGTTCCTTTTTCTCATCTGATGTTTTACAAATATTTTTCTAATTGCCTGAGACAGTGTGGTCCAATAAAGTTAAATTGACTTTGGGTTGAACTTGTTTGTCTGATCTCTTGCCAGAGGTTATAGTCACCCACTTGAACTGACTTTCACTCTGTTTCTTGGTCTCTGTCTCTTTTTCTCTCCCTTTTATGTTCTTTTGCACTCATTATGTACCCCCCCCATTTTCTCTCTCTCTCTCTCTCTCTCTATCCTAATGCACAACCCCCAAATTAATTCTCAAGATTTCCATAAACAGAAATGATCTCTAAAAGTTCATGTATCCATTATCTTCCTATCATCTCTCCTCTCTCCTTCCCTCTTTCACCTAAATACTTTAGCCATCTAAATCAACAGATTAGAGCTTCAACCCGAGTCACTGAGGAGGTGCACTAAATGCTTAGAAAACAAGAGTGCTTGGAATAACCCAGTTGTTTGACGTCTGGAAACACTTTACAAACAAGCTCCAAGAAAATAACAAAGCAAATAGTGCTGGTCTACCACAATGGAACAGATATGGTGTGTGATCAGTTAGCCACAACCCGCAAATAAACACAGACAGGCAATCTAGCAAGCGAAAACAGAAACCACATTATTGTCCATCACAGACTGAAGGGTTTAGAGTAAACTTAAAGCCTCATATGTGTGACTTCTAGACTCTGAAAAGAAGGTTACAAGCTTCAAGGACTCTTCTTGGTTTTGTATGGTAAGCTCCCGAGTTTCCTTTTAACCCCAAAGATCAACATTTATTTTAACATCTACCCACTCTGACCAAAGCCTAAGTCTTGGGAGTCCTTATTATTGTAGCTCTCTTTGACTACTTTAGAATAGTGCTGCATAGCGCGGCAGACTTTGGCCTCCTATGGTGCAGTGAGAGTTTCTTTGTCATATTTTAAGCAATTAGATGTAGGACTGGTCTGCCAAAATGGCACCATGACACCTGAACATTTTCCATGCATTCAACTCATTTTTACATGAAGTTGAAAACAGTATCTCCGAGCTACAAGATCCCCTTCTTCCAAGATGAATAATCCTTCTCTGCATTGGAAGGAATTTAAATAAACTTTTTAAAAGGAGTACCTGTTGGATCTATCGTAACTTTCTTTTACTCAATCTCGAAGGACAGACAACCATTATTTCTGCATCATATTCCAACTAGAAAGGTGAGTTGCTTGATTTCTTTTTCCGGTCTCTAATTATACATTCATTTTCACCTGAATCTATTTGCAAAGTGGGGTTCACCATAATATAGGAACCAAGAATTTTTTGTTTTGCCTAAATTTAAGGTAACAATGGTATACTCATCCTCCCAAAGTATCGTCTTCCCTTTTTTTTTAAATATTTTATTAGTTGTTGATGGACACAATGTCTTTATTTTATTGCTTTGTATGTGGTGCTGAGGATCCAACCCAGGGCCTCACGCATGCGAGGCAAGCGCTCTACCGCTGAGCTACAATCCCAGCCCCTCGTCTTCCCTTTTTAAACCTTATTCCCTTCAGTTTCTTTGAGGCAGACTTTCTGGTTATTAGATTTTTGTTTCCTTTTTCATGGCTTGGGTGGGACCAGATTTCTAAATTAGGTTAATGGAGGTTAGATTAATATTATATTAGACATTAAACAGAAGAAAAATTAATATATTTTGTTTGATATTTTAAGATGAGGTGGGACTTACTAAGGTAGAGAAGAGGATTCAAGGTAACTCATTTCTCTAATTAAAGTTAGTAAAAACTGGCCACCAGCCTTTACTTCTCTTAATGATTCTCCTTCAGAAAATGAAGGAGAGAAAATGAAAGTTATGGTATGGACCGAAGACCAAAAGTGATCTGGAGAATAAACTCTAGATAAACTACCTTCCGATCACACTTACTGGTATTCTGGCAAGAAATGGCACCATTCCATTCCTCCTATCCCCACAAATTTACCAGAATGTATCAAAAGAATTCAATTGGGAAAAAAAAAAAAAAAAAGAATTCAATTGGAACCAACCTCATGCCCTTTCTAACAAAGAGAGAAGACATTAACCTGTTTCATCTCATTGTCCCTGATGTGGAACTTTAATAAAGATTTAAATGTAGTATATAATATGATTACATATATTCATATAGTATGTAACAGGATCACATTATAAGAATGGTTATATTATAATATGATATATATGTTTTAGATTATGATTTTCAATCTATTTTAATGCCCCTATTGACACAGGGGCATTAAAATAGTTTGAAAATAAGCCAGACGCAGTGGTACACACCTGTAATCCTAGCACTTTGGGAGGCGGAGACAGGAGAATCGCGAGTTCAAAGCCAGCCTCAGCAATGGCAAGTCACTAAGCAAATCAGTGAGACCCTGTCTCTACATAAAACACAAAAAATAGGGCTGGGGATGTGGCCCAGTTGT
>CM053408.1:17068881-17087592 GCA_028644305.1 Xerus rutilus | reverse complement strand
TAGAAGTATTGTATTAATTGCCTATTACTCTAGAACAATTTTTTCCAAAGCTCAACAGCCTAAATCAATAAACATTTATTTTCTTAGAGCTTTGATGGGTCAGTAATTTGGATGATTCTCTGTCACAGTCTTTCATGAGGCTGTAATCAAATATTTGACCAGGGTTACAGTCATCTGAAGGCTTGACTAGGGCTAAGGATACACTTTTGAGATGATTTATTCTAGCTGGGCATGGTGACACATGTCTGTAATTCCAGCAACTCAGGAGACTGAGGCAGGAAGGCAAGTTCAAGGCCAACCTAGGCAATTTAGGAGACCCTGTCTCAAAATAAAAACCAAAAGGGCTGGATATGTAGCTCAGTGATAGAATGCTCCTGCATTCAATCCCCAGTACTGCAAAAGGGCAGGGGGGAAGACATAGTTACATAGCTATTTGTAGAAATTGTTAGTTCTTTGCCACATGGAGAGCTTTTTCACAGCATGAATTTCTTTCACATGTCAACTGACTTGCCCCAGAGAGAGAGCAAGAAGGAAGACACAGTGCTTTTTTATAACCAAGTCCAAAATGGCATACTGTAACTCCCACCATATTGTTTATTAGAAACAAGTCACATTCAAGGAGTGAGGAACTAAGATTTTCCTCTTAAAATGGGGAATTTGAAAAAACTTGGAGAAGACTGAAAACCACCAAAAACATAGATGTAGGTGTCTAGATTTCATTGGGACAAAATAATTCTTTTTTGGTCACTAATGTGTTAGACTTCCTGCTGCAACACAAGGGAACATCGAAACTAGCTGGAAATTTTGTTTGTCTCGTTTTTGTGTTCAGAGATTTCACTTGCTAGAGAGAAAAAGATATTTATATTTTGCAGCCTGAAATGTTATGCTATTAGAAGAGACAGAGAGGCAGGAGCAGTGGATAGTAGAGCTGGCTGGAAGACCATCTCCCTATTATCTCTGAAAGCCCCTATTTGCCACTCCAAATAAACACGCAATAAAAATATCATTCCTGCTCTGAAAAAGTAACTTCGAGACACATTCTCTAAGTGTCCCTCCCACTCTCATTTTCTTCTCAGACTTCTAAGCCCCTTCAGTGCAGCATTCCAGAGCTGCCTGAAGGTTGAGAGAAGGGGGTGTGCTCTATGTTCTCCCCTGGTTTCTGCAGGGCAGGAGGGCTTTGGCTCCCTGGAGGGCTCCAACACTGTGTCACATGCGGTGACTAGCTTTAGAGGAGACACCTACTTCCTGTAGACATTGGAGATGATACCAAAGAAAGACAAGAGAAAGCCTTCAGATGGCCCTGAGGCTGGGTGCTGAAGGGACAAAAATTCTGCCCTCAAAAAACTTACATCACAAAACAGGAAGCCAGAAGGTGTAAACAGGAAGTGCACTGCATGGTAGAGGCACTGTGACAGATGAAAAGATGTGGAGGCAGGGTACCCCCAAAATTTCTTAGAGGAGATTATATTTGAGTTTTTCTTGAACAGTGAAAGAGAAGGACATTCAGGCAGGAGACCTAGCACGATGGAACAGGAAAGGAATGAACATTAAATCAATACTACTTGAATTAACTTCAAATGGTTTGGGGGGTATCACCAACTTTGGAATCAGATAGTATGGGGTTTTGGGGTTCAATATGGCTACATTAGGATTCAGCTGCAAGGAAGGAGAGATATTCAATAGATATTTTTTAATAAAGACAAAGATTAATTTCATGTATCCTAATGTCCTTTTGAGACCAGTCTATCCAAATGAAAGGATTGTGCATCCAAGTATTTGTCTTTGAGGTGCTTATTCAGGATTATTTTGAAAGAAGAAAGGTATTAATCCATTATGTGGATCCATTTCTTGAATTCATAGATAGGTTTTATATTTTAGGATGTGTGCACCTGATTTAAATAAATTAAATACCTTGACTGAAATTCTTACTCCTCATTAATGACTAGGATGGCACTTAAGTATATGGACTAAGGTATACATGTTCTACTTATGGTTAGTGACAACAGATGTACTGTTAGCCCAAATCCATGAAAACATAATGCATAAAGAAAATATGGGTGAATGACTTTAAGACATGTAGGGAATGTTCCTGATTGAATATCCCTGGGAAAAATATTCAAAGCTACCATCATTCCCATAAAAGAAAAAAATGAATACCATTAAAGAATTTGAAACTTCTTTTAAAAAATATAATTCAATAAAAGAACATTATAGTAGATTTACCATAATCTTTTTCTTTTTATCAAATTATTTTTATTATTAAATTAGAATAATTTCTTCAAAATGTCTTTAGGCTATAAAGATGAAAATTTGAAATAAGGTCCTGTCTTTTTTGTAATCATATTCCTTCCGATTGAAGTTATGCTTTGTGTGTGTGTGTGTGTGTTTATAATCAATCATGTCCCTTAATGTTAGGGAACAGACAGATGTAAATGGTGAGAACATGAGGTTAAGAGAATAATTTTATAAAATATGCCTCAGTGATGACCCCTGCGTGTGTTCTTTTCTAAGAAGCAATTTACCTGCAGCCCTGCCTGGCCTCAGTGGACAGGATATGTCACATTCCTCAGCAAACTACCTGTTCACTGCAGGAGAAATCCAGGCCCAAGATAATGTTGATAAGAGGAACCCAAGTTACCCTAAAGAAGGAGACTTTTGTGACCAGATCCTGAAATTCTGGGAGATAAGGATAGTTCCTCCTATCCATAAAATCTGTAAGAATATATGGTTAAGAATCCAATTAGAGGGCTGGGGATATAGCTTAGTTGGTAGAGTGCTTGCCTTGCATGCACAAAGCCCTGGGTTCATATCCCCAATGCCACACACACACACACACAAATCCAATTAGAACCGGTCAGCATGGGCCAAGGTGACCTAGAGTTTCCATGACAGCAGGGGATTTAAAGTCTGATGTCACTCTGCTGTTAGTCAGAAGTCAAGAGGTGCTTATTTTATATATTTTGAAGCTATTGTTACATAAAGATTCATGATTTTTAGTGGACTGTTATTGTTTTTCAATTTTTGGAAATTGATTGCCTTTGTTTCATAATGTTTTTCATATTGAATTCTATTTTGCCTGCTATTAAATATTTCCCAAAAAAATAGTCAAGAGGAGGACCTAGGTGGGACTCTCTGGAAACTTCTTTGGGATCCCCAGAAATCCCAGAAAATATGGATGAATTATTTTAAGACATTCCTGTTATTCTGAGTGACATGTCTGAAATCTTTCTGACTTGTTCACAAGAATCAGGGTTTGAATAGGGGGTCTTCATGGTGCCTCAGTTTCTCAGAAGGTCACAGCTCTATACTAATATCCCTTAGGTCAGGGGGCAGTTAATGATGACCAATGGGCAAATTCAATTCATGGCCTGCTTTGGTAGCCGTGAGCTAAGAGTTGTTTTCAATTTTCAAAACAGTTGGGAAAAAATGTGAAAAAATAATATTTTGTAACAAATAAAAATTACGTGAAATTTAAATCTGAGTTTATAAATAAGCTTCTTTTGGAGTGCAATCATTCTGATTTATTCACTTACTGTTTCTGATACCGTTGTTCTGTCATAGCAGATTTAAGTTGTTAGAATAGAGACTGTACAGTCCTCGAAGCCTAAAATTCTTATTAGCTGGCCCTTTGCAGGTGTGTTGGCCCTTGCCATAGGTTGAAATGCATTTGCATAGTATTGCATTGTGTAGCTCTTACCCTTAATTTTTTTTTTTCTCTATTCAAGTTAAGAGTTCAGAGTGTTGCCCTTCTTCCCCATTTTAAAGAACAGAACTGGAAACAGAAACAAAATTTCTTGGATCAATATTTTAACTTATGTTTTACTATCTGTTGGAGCATTATCCACTGGGGTTGAATCAAACAGTTGTCATTAGGGCCTATGGGTAATAGTTTCTCTGATTTTAACAGGAGGGCTGAAAGTGTGTGCCTGTACCGAATGCCATGGGAGCACTCCTCAGCCCATGTGAATATCAATATAGAGGGTTTCAGTGTTTTGTACACCTTTGTAGTCTGAAATCCTACATGGCAGTAGATAAAGTATAATAAGAACTGTTTCAGCATTACTGGCCCCATAGAAAGCCCCTTGCATTTACACATCTGCGTCTGCAACAAGAAAGAGTAATTGTTCCACTCTCTATTGCTGTTTATGAATAAAAAGAACAAAAAGGCAGTAAATAAACAAAATGTCACGTTCATACAAATCTTGATTATGGTAAAATCATCTGGTTGGCATCGCCTGTGTACAACATCACCAACAAGATTGCCAGCTATTGAGGAAAGCCTGCACAGGACCCTTGTCTTGGGTCTTCAAATCTTGGCAGAGTTGTGTGAGGGTTTACACAAATGCTAGATTTACCCCCAAACAAGCAAGATTTACTTTCTGAGAAAATATGGGTGAAGGACTAAACTATGTAGAGAATGTTCCTGATTGTAATTATTAACCATCTTGTCCTTAGGAATCCCCAAAGTCTCAGAAGGTTTCAGAATAACTACAGCACCCAGTATAAGGTATAGACAAAAAAATGCTTGCTCAACATCATAGAGCAGAGTCTCTCACTTTAACACTATTGACATTTGGAGCCAGATAATTCTTTGTTGTGGGGTCTGCTGTGTGCACTGTGAGATGCTTACCAAGATCTCTGATTATCTTCCCAGCAGTTACCTGTAGTGCTAGCTCAGTTGAGACAACCAAAATATCCATAGGCCCATGCCAAATGTACCATAGAGGGCAACATCACCCCTTGTAAGAACGATGTTTAAGAAAATGTGTCTAATTCCACCATGTAAACAAAGAAATTCTGAGGGACATTAGGGCTTGAGAACAGAGTTAGATAAAAAGACTCTGAATATGAATTTGAGGACATAAAATAATTATCTGAAATATTGGTTACTGGTTCCGTTCCTAGTCACAGTATCTAGCTCAATATTGTCATCCTGGAGCAATGGTTCTCAAACTTAAGTGCCTCAGAGTCACCTGGAGGGGTGGTTACAGCACAGGCTGCTAAGCCCCACCTCTGCAGTTTCTCATTCAGGTATTCTGGGATCTAGCCCAAGACTGCATTTCTAACAAGTCCCCAATGATGCTGGCGATGCTGGGAAACCTTTGATGTACACTGTCTATACCATTCTTACCTAGTTTTAAAATTAACAAACAGTAGAGGCAAACTTCCAAATTTTTAGTTAGAGGAAAGCACAGTCACACTTATGCTATTTTTTAAGTCACCAACTACTTCTCTTTCTCTCCTTTAAATCCTAATTTTCATCGATTTCTGACCTATATAATTGGAACAGAGCAACCTGAACTCACAACTTTTTGCCTTTTCTTTTTTACCAGTTTAAAAAATATGACAGAATGTAAAATCCATTTTGGCTGAAAGGTGCTACTAATTTAATTTAAAAATCTTCAAGTGTGACCTGGGAAAAGAAGAGAAAATACTAACAAATTTGTGATAAAAGGATAAAATTTTGTCATAATAAGTATAAAATTTCCAGTTTGGAAAACAATGTGTTTTTTGAAGTGACAGAGAATTTTGAGTGTGTTATTAAATTAGCATTTTTCAAATATTAGTTTATTGCAGCTTTATTGCATACAAAAATTTATTCTCTTTTGAAAACTATATCATTAGGCATTATAATTTTTTGCTTAGAATAATAAAAAACATTTTTAGTCTAACAAAACACTTTTTGAAATTCTAAGTTAACTATTTTGCTAATATTGTCTAGAAGACAATGAATAAAATAATAAAATATTCATGGGTCAAATGAGTTGCTGTGTCATAAGAAATTCTGATAGAAGCCTGTTTGACTCATTTATACTGGAACCAAACTTTAGAGTGCACAGAACAGAGTGCAGTAGAGCATCAGTTGCAAAGAAACGTAAATGTGATGTGCTAATCTGACTTTTCTTTCCAGAAGAAAGAAACACTGGGTAACAGAGGGTAACACTTTAAAACAACGGATTTACCACGCATCAACCCAATGTTTGCCAAAGACATTTGCAAGGCCATAGTAACCTTAAAATGGAAGAAACTCTGAAGAAATGACCATATTGCAGGAGAAGAGACATAACCCCTTCCCCTAAACCTGAAAACTGGCTTACACAGTTTTGGCAATAGGAGCAGAAAACCTGCAATTGCTGAAAATTGGGGATGTGTCCAAGGCAGTTGCCATGTTAAGGTATTATAACTTGGTATCATTAGAAGGGCCGATTGAACCTTGGATTTAAAAAAAAAAAAATCTGTGTGTCTTAAGAGGCTCCGTTTAAAACATGTATGTGTCACCTGTGAGGAGCAGAACTTGAAGTCAAGCAGAGCATGGAATAGAAGAGTTGGCCAAGGAGAGGGAGAATTGAGAGCATGCTTTGGAGGCAAGGAGTTGTAATAGCAGATGAGATAAGACAAAGTTCCTAGCAAGCAAACAACAGAGTATGGGTCCTAAGCAACATAACTTCCTGGAAGGAAGTGTTAAATGGACTACTGTTGTATGGAATTTCTGCTCTAAGAGTTAGTTGCCCTTTATTAAGAGCAGGAGGATTTGACTGAATCTTGAGAAATGAGATAAATAGATTTCCCAGTTCCCAAGAACATATTTGTGGAAATGATCATTTTAATTGAAGCTACAGAACAGAACGGAAGGGTATCAGAGTCATGGTCCACTTAACAGTGTATTAGCCCAAGGAGGAAGTTGGTTCTCCCCCATCACCATCCCCCACCAAAATAAGGTGATTATACCACCAACCATAGAACCTACTCATGAGTAGCAATTTGTTTTGGGTTCACTGGACAAAAAAAAAAGCAGATTTATATCTTCAATATTTATTTATTTGTTAGGTAGATGCTCAGATGAAACTCATCTTTCAGGTTCATGGTTTAAGCAAATTTTCTGGTTAGAAAACCATTACTTTATAACCAATGCTATTAATTCAAAGGTGAAAATTATAACATCAGAAGAAGAAATTCAAGTGTTGGAGTTTAAAGCAATATTTTTATTTAGTGACTACATGCCTTGCTCTATGCAAGGTATATGATTATTGCATGGACAATATACTTAAAGAATCTTCACATCCTAGACTTTTCATCAGGACAAGTTCTCATGAAATCATAAGATTACATAACGTTTCCTTTGCAACTCTTTTCAGTAAGCTTTCCTTAATTTTTTATATTCAATGATGCTTAATATAAATGTGCATCTAGGAACGGGGGATAGGAGATTTTTTTTCTTCAACTTCATGTGCAAATTTCAGGTCTCTTGACATTTCAACACACAAATGAAAACATTTTGTGGTCAGCATAGAGGCTGTGGGGTATGGAAAACAAAATAAGGGGAGCAGATGATACAGCCACATCCCACCCAAAAATCCTTGTCAGTCCATCAGTGTGACATATACTGGCATCTGTCTTGATAAGCATCTACTTTATGCACTTCCTAACAGCAAATTGGCAATAACAATAACAACAATAAAGAAAAAAACCCAAAGTAATCAATATTTCCTTAAATTCTAAAGAAAATGTGTGCCTTGGTGCTATTTCTCTTCACACTCTGCCTCATGGGGATCCCCAAATGTCAAGAAGAAAGCAAGATTTTGAGAAAAGAGTCTTTCTTCTGCACTTCTTAGTTAGAACCCAATTACTTAATGCAATAAAATTCCACTCATCATGAGACTTGAAAGTCTTGCAAATTGTGCTTCTTACCTTAAAGAGCATCATAATAGACTCTGGTTGATAAACTTCATACCGAGGCAGGATTGGGTTTGAGCATTGATTTTGAAGTAATGGTATTCTAATTCAGAATCTGCTTAACCATAAAATCCATTTGAACATCTACCTGACAGATAAATCTCTTCTCATCCAATGAACCCAAACCAAACAGCCACCTCACTAATTATTTGACCCTGGGCAAGATACTTTGACCCTACAGCTCCCAAGCAGCTCAAAATGAAGAAAGACACCTGTCTCCTAAGGTTCCTGAAAGAATTAAAAGAGATGATGTAAGAAGAATTCTTCAAAATTACAAGCACTTATATATTAACAATAATAAAAGTAAAAGTATTCTTTAATAAAGTGCTACAAAATATGTTTTTATCACTAAAAATTGCGACAGTATGATTTTTCACTAAAAAAATGTCTACTGACTTTTCATTCAAGGCAAAAGACTACTTTTGCTCATTTAGCGTTGTGTCCCCAGGGACAAATACAGTGCTCAGAATATAGCATATGCTCAAAATTTATCGTTGAAGAATTAATGAATGAATAGCCCAAGATGAAAGAAACCTTGCTTTATCAGCATCTGCCCATGTGACACAATACTAATTAAAGAACAAAACCCAATATAATTAGAAAGATAATCAAGTAGTTGGAGGTGCTATCACTTCCTCAAAGGAATATGTGATAATGTTTGGTAAATACTTAGAAATGAAGGAATGTGATAATCAATACTTCTTGGCTTTAGACTACTGTTCCAATGGGTATCATTTCTGTGGTAGGTTAAATGTGAATGAGCGTTCTCTGATGCCTTCCTATTTCCAAGTCAAATATTCATAAGAGTCATAAGACAAGTAAAAAAAATTTGCCTTTCTCGTTTAGGTCATGGTGCTTATCCACAGTAGCCAGCACTTTGTGGCCCTTCAGAACTTACCTCTGCACAGAGCTATCAGTTAGCAATTGATGTGTCTGGTCCTGCAATGGAGATTATCACAAGTACTGCCATAGTGGATGGCAGGACTTACTTTCATATTTAACCTCCATCTTGCTTCAACATGGAGGGCTCTAATTAACTTCAAAGGCCATTCCATGTGTAGCAAAACTCCGATGAAGTGGAACACAATCTTGCTGTATGTTTGAAGTTCATAGGAATGTTAATGAGACGAGATCATGATTATTACTATGTAAAAATAGAAAGTCAATGTCAAGCTCCAGTCATATATATACATTTTCATTATTTGCCACAGACAAATTCGCCCAAGATATGCAAGGACAAATAAATACAACTCAGTGAGGTATCTCCTAGATTTATTTACAGTGAAAAACACCACATGTTTGATAACCATTCCTTAATTAGGGGAATAGTTTGTAACTTCTCCCTTTGTTTCACATTCAAAACACATTTGTTTTCCATTATGAAATAGTTTGTAAAGAGTACTGAACCAGAAATTTAACTGTAAGCAAATTGTGCTTGCACCTCCATCCAGCACTCTTCGATAAAGTATGTTTCACTGGCAATTTTACCTATTGTTTCCAGATAACATGCAAAAGTGCTCCTTCCCTCTGGTTTGCTCTAAAGAAAGTCAGAGTTTGGTGGAGGGGAGTACAGAAAGTCAGATAAAACCCATGAGAGTCTGTGAGAAACTGAGAACGGTGATATTAGCAAACATCCAGAAAGGAGAAGATAATAGTAAGGAAGAGAGATTATATTAAGTGGAATTGTCAACTCCATATTTTGTTGCACTGTTTGCAACCACTAATGGCAAAAACTTAGACTGCTCCAATTTTTCAGCAAAAAAGAGAACAGATATGGATAATGATATGGGTACAGTGGTTTCAGATTTCAGAATGGTTTTTTATCTCTAGGTTCTGATACAATTCTTAGAAGACAAATCAGTGTGCCCACGCTGAGCCTTGGGAGTCAGCCCACCCGGCACAGCCTTGATGATGCCCTGGAAACATCCCTGGGTCAGGTTGGACATAGGCGATGTTTTTCAAAGTATGTTTTGGTCTCAATGGAAAGAACACAATGTCGTCTTTCTCCATATACAAAACTCTAGAGATAAAAATAGATGAGATTTTTTAAAGTGACTACACAGTATATGGCCACATTAAAAAAAAAAAAAAGATCAATCTTAAAGGACCAGAAACATTGAGAAAATCATAGCTCAAGACTCTACTACAGAGTGGTAAAGCAATATCAAGGGGGACTTGTGGCTGAGCATGGCACAAGCAGAAAGCAGAAAAAGACTGAGGAGAAAATGACAAGGGATTAATTGGAGAACTAAATGCACTAACGCACCTGCAGACCAGGAACCTGCAACAGGGCTCTGTCTCCAGATTTTAGAAGTGCTTAAGACGAATCACAAAGCAGTGGTCTGGTGGCTAGTGACACCAGGAAGGAATAGTTGCACTTCAGCCCAGAAAAAACATCTGTACAGACACTCCATTAAACAGCACCCGCATCCATCCATCTCTGGCATCAAAAGCAGCAAAGAACCAAGTCTCCAGCAATCTCTTCCATCACTCCTCCCAGGCAGCCTGGCAAAGTAGGGGGATTTGATGATCTAGCAGGAAATTTCAGTCTCAAAGTTGAGGAATAGAGAACAAACATGTTCTTTGCATTTATGTAGAAAAAAAAGAAATTTAACACATGTATGTGTTTATCTTTGGCATTTGTTGACTTAGAATCGCAGTACTTGAACCTCTTTCTGTCATCACACATCATTCCATATGTCTGTTTTGACTTATAAAGATACCAATTATATATATATATATATAATATTACATATATATATAATATATGCTAGATTAAGCAATCTCCTTAGTCCAGTATGATCTCATATGAATTTAGCTTATTACATCTGCAATGCTTCTATTTCTAAAGGTCATATTCTGGTTTGGGAATTCAACATACCTTTTGAGGGGACACAATTCAATCCATAACCTATACCATATTCATGGAATATGAGTTATTATTGTTAAGATGCATTTATGTTGAAATCAAAGTGTAGATCTAATGCAATCTCAATCAAAATCCAAGTAGGCTTGTTTTTTTTTAGAACATGACAAGATGAATCTAATGTAGAAATTAAAAGAAACTAGAATTTACAGAACAATAGTGAGAGAGGAATAAAATCAGATAGTCTATATTGCTTAATTTCTAGATCTAGTACAAAGTTGCAGTAATCAAATGTTGCATAAGGGTAGACAAGTAGACCAGGAGAACAGAATAGAGAACCCAGAAAAGTATTCAATGCAATTTTGGTGTGTGAACCATCTGGAATTCTTATATATTAGTGTTATGGGAACAAAAGGTTAAAACTGCTTTATAAAATTCCCAGTTTCTTAGGCAGTAAAACATACATTTATCCTGTGACTCATCATTCTACTTCCAATTATTTATTGAGAAAAATGGAACTTACATCCACAGAAAACCTTCTAAATAAAATTTCACAGCAATATATCAGTATTTATAACTGCCAAAATCTAAAAATAAGTTAATGATCTGTCCATTTTATGGAATACTCACATAATGAAATATTACTTAGCCATATAAAAGAATGGAATACTGGATACTCAAGGATACAGTTTAATCTCAGACACAGAATTCTGAGTAATCCAGGCACAAAAACTATATCCAGTGTGTGACTATATCTATGTGAAGTTCTAAAACTGGTGGTAGAAAACAACCAATGATGGTAGGAAAAAGAACAATGGCTGCTTCTGCATTGGGGATTGACTAGGAGAAGAACAATGGAACTTTCTGGAGATACAGAAATGTTCTACAACTTGGTTAATATGTGGGATATATTTGCATGTCAAATTTGATCCAACTATTTAAAGTGTGCATAAACTTCACTGTAGGTAAATTATATCTTAAATATTTTTAAAGGTTTGGAAATCAACATTGTTATTCTCATAAAGAGGACTGGTGACCTTAGAGAAGTTTCTGGAATACATTAATAAAGCATGGTTTACTAGCCTGGTTTCAGTGAATGTCAAGCATACAAAGAGCTCTGAGACAATAAGAAGGATGTTGTTAAAATCTCTGTGCAGAAGAGAAGATAAGGAGATTCTTTGGCATGAGATCCTGCCAAGTCTGTTAAAGAGCTGCATGGAATTGAAATGGAAGAGGATGCCACTCCCTCCAAAGCTAACTTTTCCTGATGAGCAATTTCATCTTGGAGGACTATTTGCCAGCAGCAGCAGCTTCATGATAGTCATCATCACCTTGACCATCATATAAATTCTTACTAGGAAGATCAGTCTCAAAAACGTTGCTATTACATATATTAAGTAAGTCTGTTCTTTTCAAAGGGTAGCTTCCAAAAACAAATGGATTTCTGTGGACAAGTGAATTGTAACCACAATAGAAGACTTGGGAGACAAGGAGTGCCATCAACAATCCCCTACAGTGGTCTATCCCTTGGCATAGGCAGATAAAGTGAGAACTTAATACTTCGAGCTTTGTTTCATTCATTTACTCAGCAAGCATTCATGTGTCAGACATTCGATAGGTGTTCAGCTTGTAGTGATAAGTGAGGATCTAGGAACATTTAATTTAGAATGAGGAGCCTGGAGTAGCTGGTCTACCAGCTTTGAGTACAGGACTGATACTCTATAGAGACCTACAGAAAAATGGATAAAAGGTCCTGAGGAAATGAGATTGAAATATATAAACATGACATGACAGGATTCCCATGAGACTGTGAAAGAACTAGCTTTTCCTTTTCCTATTGTTTTGGCTTGGTTTGGTTTGTCGTGGTGCTGAGGATATTGCCCAGAGCCTCACATACTAGTCAGGTACCCTGCCACTGCCCCGTATATGCCCAGCCCTCCCACTGGTTTTCTTTCGTGTCTCCACCTGCTCCTGTGTCCTACCATCATCCCAAATGAGTAGGGTACCATTGCACATTCCAAAGACAAGGGTCATACTATGACAAGGGTCAGGATTGGAGGCCTGATGGGAACAGTGGAATGAAAGTCAGGTTACAGATCCTGATGGGGAAAGAAGAGGGATTGACAAATTGAGAGAGAGTAAAGAAATGAAAGTACAGTAATGAGAGACTAGTATGAGATTTCTCCTTTCCTCCTCTCTCTTTTTCAATTGTTATTTCTCTTATGATCCCATTATATCCCCCACATTTTCTAGAGTAATAATCAAAGAAATCATTTTTTAAAAAAAGAAAAAAAAAAAAAAGAAACCACACAAAGTGTAGTAGTAGTATGAGCCCAAGGCAGAATCTTGAGATTAGTGGAAACAACACCAGCCACAGGCCTATTTCAAGGGTAGGGCTGATGGTCATCAGTAGGCTTGGTGGTAGAGTTGATAAGCAAAGAGGAAGAAGAGTATTAAAAATAGGGAAAACCAAACCCAGTGTGGTGGCGCACTCCTGTAATCCCAATAACTCAGGGGGCTGAGGAAGGAGGATCTCATGTTGGAGGCCAGCCTTAGCAATTTAACAAGTCCCTGTCTTAAAAAATAAAAAAACTTGGGATATAGTTCAGTGGTGAAGCACTCCTGTGTTCAGTTTCCCTGTACCAAAAGAAAAAAGAGAAAAGAAAGAAAAAGTAAAGAAAAGAAAGCAAGAAAACCAAAGTGTTTTTTCTACTCTCTACTCTCACAATTAACTCAGAACCCTTCTGGGGCCAGATGTTTGAGGAGTTTCCACACACACACACCCAGCAGTTCTGCACCAGTTGGAAGTCCTCTAGCTCAATTCAATTTTGACACTATCTACCAGGAGTTAGCATCAGCTCCCACAGATTTGGGGCTCCATTCTGCAAGACTTCCACCACTTCAGATGCCAACCACAAACCCCTTGTTGCAAACTGTGCTTCCATCTCCTTATAAATTGGGTTTCAAAGACTCTCCTTGGCTTTAACTTGTTAGAAGAGCCACAGAACTCAAAGATACATTTTGCTTATGTTTACCAGTTTATTAGTTGAAGATATTATGAAGAATGGAGATGAAAAAGAAAACACACATGCCTACACTTACCCAAATTTTGTCCCAAAATATCCTGAAAAAGCATTTGACCCAATTCAATATGCATTTTTAATTAAAAAAGAAAAAGAAAAACAAACTCTTGGCAAACTAGGAATGGAAGGGAACTCTCTCAATCTGCTAGAGGCCATGTATAAGAAAACTACTTCCAACATTAGACAAAAGGGCGGAAGACTGAGGGCTTTTTTCTCAAGATCCTAACCAATGCAAAAATGCAGGCTTTCACCATGTTTATCCAGCATGTCCCAGAAGGCCACGTCAGTAAAATAAAGGAAAAATTAAAATGCATACAGATTTTGAATGAAGAACTAAAGTTGTCTTTATTCACAGATGATCTGTATTCTCCATAAATACTACCATAATGCTTTAATAAGTGAGTTTAGCATGACCACAGACATAGAGGTCAATATGTAACAATTAATTGCTTTTCTACACACTAGCAACAATCTTTAAACCTGAAAAAATAATTTACATACTTTTTTGTATATATAAATTTTGTATATATATAAAAATATATATATAAATATATTTATATATATAAAAATATATATATCACACAAATATATATATATCACACAAATATATATATGTAAAAATAGGGGCTGGGGTTGTGGCGCAGTGGTAGCGTGCTTGCCTGGCATGCGTGAGGCACTGGGTTCGATCCTCAGCACCACATAAAAATAAAATAAAGATATTCTGTCCGCCTACAACTAAAAAATAAATGTTTAAAAATATATATATATATATATATATCACACAAAAATAGAGTCCCAAAATAAAAATAAATCCACACATATGTGATAAACTTAATTTGGCTAAAGATGTCAAGAAGCTTTGTTCTCTGTTTACAGATAACATTTTTCAGAAAATGATGCTGGAACAATTGGAACTCAATGCAAAAGGAAAACATGTTTACATCACACCTTAAAGAAAAATTAATTGAAAATGACTGTAGTTCTAAGTGTAAGAGTTAAAAATAAAACTTCTAGAAGACATCATAGAATAAAATCTTTTTGACCTTGGATTAGGCAAACATTTGTTAAATTCAACACAAAAAAAGACATACCATAAAAGAAAAAAAAAATAATTTGGACTTCAAAATTGAACACTTTTGCTCTGTAGAAACTACTCTCCTAAGAAAATGAAAAGCAATCGATTAGAAAAATAAAATTTTGAAAAACATATTTCCAAGTAAGTTGCATTCAGAATATAAGACAAACAACCCAATTAAAGATGAATATTTGAACAAATGTTCAGCAAAGAATGTATTCACCAAAAAAGATACAGATACTATTCATCAAAGAAGATACACTGATAATAAACAAAAGATATTTAACATCATTAATCACTGAGACAAAATCAAATTAAAATGGTAGTAATATTCTGTTGCCCATGTAGTCAAATGTGTAACATTTTAACTGAAAATATCAAATGCTGATGAGGATTCAGTGTATCTGCTGATGAGAATCTAAAGCGACTCAGACACTTTAGAAAGCATTAGTCTTTTCCCTTAAAGTTAAGCCTGTAGTTACCATATGACTAAGCAATTCCACTCCAAGATATTTACCCAAGATAAATAGCAACATATTTTCACAGATTTTTACCTGACTGTTTATAGTAGCTTGTTTATAATAGTAAAAAACTGGAAATAGTTCAAATGTGTATGGTGAATTCATAAATTGTGGTAGGCATATCATGGGATACAGTCCAGCAGGAAACAAACCAACACTGATACATGCAACTACATGGATTGATCTCAAAATTATTCTGCTAAGGCAGAGAACCCAGATCAAAGTACATGATTTTGTTCACGTGAAATTCTGGGGTAAATAAAACTATAGGGGACAGAATCAGATGAGTGGTTACCAGAGCGTGAAGGCTGGGAGAGGAAAATATTGCTTGATAAGCAACATAAAATCTATCATGACTTTGGTGGCAGTTAAATGTGTGATATAGTATATATTTGTTGAAATTAGTAGAATTGTACCCTTGTAAAGGATGAATTTTAATGTACATAAATTATGCCTCAACAAACCTACTGTTAAATAAGTTAGGAAAATAGCATGAAGGTTCCTTAAAACATTATAAACAGCAAAATCAGAGCTGGGTGTGTAGCTTAGTGGTAGAGCATTCACCTAGAATGTATAAGGCCACAGGTTCTGATTCTTAGCACCACAGAAAATAATTAAAACTAAAAATAGAACTACTAGACCAACAATCCCATTAACCGATTATACCTAATTGATATGAAATCAGCATCTTGAAGAATTTTCTGAACTTCCATACTTATTGCAGCCTTATTCATTGTAAACAAGATACAGGATGGGGAAGTAGCTCAGTGGTAGAGCACTTGCCTAGCATGCCTGAGGCCTTGGGTTCAGGCCCATCTCTGCAAAAAAAAAAAAAAAAAAACACAATAACAAGACATGGAATCAACCTCAGAGCTCATCAATGAGTGAATTAAGAAAGAAATTGCGTTATACGTACACAATGTAATACCATTTAGTCTTAAAAGAGAAGGAAATCCACTGATTTGCAACAGTAAGGCTAGACCTGGAGGATATTTTGTTAAGTGAAATAAGCCAGGCACAGAAAGACAAATATTGTATGATGCCATTTATATGTGGGTTCGAAAAAGCTAAGCTGATGGAAGTAGAGAGTAGAATGGTGGTCACCAGGTCACCAGGAACTGGGCAGGAGAGTGGGGAAAGGGTAGATGCTGGTCAATGGACACAGTCTCAGTTAGGAGGAGGAATAGTTTCAAGAGGTCTATTTTACATAGTTCAAGAGATCCATATTTTTCATGCTGGCTGTACAGATTTCCCTAATAACCATGGAGGATTTGGCCCAGGACCACCTGCAAATACCAAAATCTACAACCATTCAAGTCCCTTATATTAAAATGGCATAGTATTTGCATATAACCTACATAACTCCTCCTCTATATTTTTAAATATTTTTTTAGTTGTAAATGAACACAATATCTTTATTTATTTTTATGTGGTGCTGAGGATCGAACCCAGTGCCTTACACAAGCAAGGCAAGCGCTCTACCACTGAGCTACAATCCAAGCCCCATCCTCCCATATATTTTAAAACACGTCTATACTACTTTTAATACCTGCTACAATGTAAATGCTTTGTAAATGGTTGTTATGCTATGTTGTTCAGGGAATAGTGATAACAAAAAAGTCTGTACATGTTCAGTAGAGATGCAATTATTTTTCCAATATTTTTGATCCACAGTTGGTTGAAGCCAGAAATGTGGACCCTACTGATGCATGTTGACTGTATTGTGTTCTTGAAAATTACTAAAAGAGTAATGTCAGGTGTTCCTCACCACAAAAACCAATAAGTATGTTAGCTTGATTTTGCATTTTAAATATACATAAAGTATCATTTTATACAATATAAATATGTACTATTTTGTCAACTAAAAAATAGATTAACTATGAATAGACAACTGCTGAATAAACACCTTAGAAAACTGATTTACATACAGAAAAGTCCGCAATAGTCACAGTGAAAACCAATGAAAAATCAAATGGAGAATAAATAATACATACAGATAACAAAGATATAATAGGATAATAGTGTAAGTATGCACAATCTGCAGTGAAAAATATACTCAAAGATATCATAGAAGAAAAGAGCCATGTCTGCAGGTACAGCCATTCAGAAAAATATTTTCATTTGCTTATAAGTTTAAATATATTCCTCTCAAATGACCCAACAGTCAACATCTATATATTTACCTAAAATAAATGACATTTTATATTCAGATATAAGCTTGTTCATGAATTTTGGCTACAAAGGCAGAGATGAGGTTAGTTTTTGGAGTGTGGGGAACTGCTCAGTATCCCAACTGCTGTAACGGTTACACAAACTTGCCCTCATCTTAAAATTCATAGAACTCTACCCTAAAACAAGTCAAGTTTACTGTATATTAATTGTGAAACTATATTAAAACAATAAATAATAAAATGAGAAACACTAAAGAAATATAAAGAGTTTGTAACAAGGACAGGAAATATGACTCCCTGGAGGATTGCTTTCTACAAGAAGATCACAGAACTTCTTCCACTCACAGCAAGCCTACGAATGTGCCTTGACATGTAATTTTTAAGTTTCACGTGGATCTTTATGTTAATAACCCTGATTAGATGGCTTGGTAATGAGGACTATTTTTTGTACACTTCTAATGCAAGGAGGCCCCTGAGTAAATCACAATCAGAAAGGGGACCGACTTGCATCACCCTTTTGGAATACAATCTTGTGCAGATCATATTGCTTACAGAGATTTTCTTTCTTTTTCCACATAGATCTAGAAGCTAGACTGTAATGTCTCCATGATTCAACATGCATATCTTTGTGAATTCTATGTGCACACATGCCTCTGCCTGATGTCTGTGGTATGCATGTGTGTACTAGACAAATTGATCTCTCTGCGCCTACGAGTGCTTTGAGGCACTTTCAAAGACCTAGACCTAAAGGGTCAAAGTAGATACCAGGCTATCCTGCAGGGGGCAACCCCTATTCCTCCTCACTCACCCCCCTCCAATCAGTCTACACTGCTCTACTCCCATTTCAGAAACTAAGAATGTATTTCTGCAGATACCATGTCTTTGGGAGTGTTAGACTGAGGAACAAGAACAAGTCATCAGGTACCAAATCCCTCTGGGAGAGATGTGCATCTAATCCGAAGAAAAGTCCACACATTTGAGGGGAAGTCTGAAGAAGGAGGACTTCCTCCAAACTAGGATCTATGGACAGGAAGGAACCAGGATCTTCGTACAGGAGATCACCTGAGGGAGGGTTAATTTTGATGTAGGCTCTTTTCTTCTGCAAAGGAGCTACTGGAACAATCTTATAAACCTTATGGTTTGCCTTACTGCCTATGTGTTAGTTTCCCTTTGTGAACTCTGAACCCCAGTCCTCACTGATGTCTGGAACTCCTCCTCCTATATTAACTTTGTGTGGCAAGGGAATAAAAAGGACAGGGCC
>CM053408.1:17041380-17068381 GCA_028644305.1 Xerus rutilus | reverse complement strand
GAATCTTAGTGACTGACTCTCCTCGAGGAGGAACCCACTTAGCTATGACTTCAAGATGAGGGGAATCTCACTCCTATTTGATTCGTCTCCTCTTCAGATCCCAACTGCATGAGGATCAAGCCAACACTGAGATGAACACACAGCTTGACACTTAAGAGTACCTCTTTATTCCCCAAAGCCTCTCTATTTTTATAAACTCTTTGATGATTGATTTCATTTACAAATTTAACGTACACATTTCTAACCATTTTTATGTTTCTATGTCACTCCAAGGTAGGAAGGTTAAATAACTAAATGATAGCCACAGATCAAGTATGTGATTTTTTAACCTAAGTTTAACTTCAAAGCCTGTGCTTTTTTAGGTGGGCCTCTTAGTCCTTATGAGTATTTTCAGATCTTTCTGTTCTATGAGTTTACTAAGCCTAAGGCATACTTTAAATTCATTCTTTTTATTTAATAAATTCCTGGTATCAGTTTTGGTCTCTGCTTTACTCCTTTCTCTGAAATGCCAAGTGATGAAAAATAATCAGTTAAAATCTCCAGATTCAACGTTTTTGCCCATATTAAACAATAAAGCAATTCACATGGGTCAAAGATGAGAAAGAGGAAAAAGGCAGAAATATTACACAATTTGTTTGAAACACCAATTGCTTTGTTTTGTCCCAGCAATATCAGATTTAAACCATAACATGGCTCTTTTGACCACTTAGTCTTTTCTTTGTTAGTTTTAAAACATTTTTGTTTTATTGTTTTTCAACAAAAAAAAAAAAATCGGAATTGATTAGTTTTTCTTAGAAATAGAATTTTCTTATATAAGACCATGTTGAAGAAAATTTCTTCTCTGTTGTCATTTCCACTGGTTTTATTTCTGCTTGGTTCTTTAAATTCTAAAGTTTAGGAAATTTAAAATTATTTGTTAATATGCAAAGGATCAATTCTTTCCACAGAAAACAGAACATATCCCATGGAGATATATGATAGAGGAAAGATGGGAAATATAGGGAAGGATCAAGCTGAGTTGACACACCAATGGCAAGGTGGTAAACCACTTCAAAATGGTGGTCAGCCAAATGGTGGTCAAGCTCCTGGCTTGAGCCATTTCACATTCTTTTTGACTGGAAAAACCCAGTAATCCCAAACAGTATGCCTCTATGGATCTATGAATGTCACTAGTTTCATAATGTGATTTTTTTTTTTAAACAATGTGTTCTGGTGTTCATTTCTCTTTCACTATCTCTGTTTATGTCTCATTAGGCCATACAGGAAATCCGCTACTTGTTTATATTACTGTGCCTTGGGAAAAAACAAAGAGACAACATTTTTTTCCCAAAACAATTTCACATTTTTTAGTCTTATAACTTCCAAAAAAATTATCTTGGCAAAGATTTTGAAAAGTTCTGTCACTTCAAAAGAGTAGTCATTTAGCCAATTTGAATATTTTTTTAAAAAAAATCTAATTGAAGAAACCAAAGATATATTGGATAATTTCACTTAATTTTGGAATAGTTTTGTAAGACATTTTCATTTTATACTTTTTATTCAGTAGAAAACTACAGCAGAATTTCAGCAGGAATACTATAAAAGAAAGGACACAATTTTTCCAATTACTTGGGTACTTCTTAAAGCATCTTTCATCTAAGACATTGTCCTCTTTTCCCTAGAATATAGCCTTTTTTTTTTCAAACAGTCCTTGGAAAAATACTACTTCCTGTTATCTCCCTAGTTTATTTCTGTTTGGCTCCAATCATTTAGCCTATCACCAACACTAATAAACAGTCGTATTTAGCATGTTTTTGTGTGTTTATTCATTAAATGCATCTTTGTAGCATTGTTTAAATTAACTTTTGCATTTATATTTTTAAAATGTATTTAATATCCTGTGAAGAGAGGAATTTTTGTCTTTTTTTTAACCTTACAAACTTGAGATTAAAAAGTTGTCTACATATAGTTGTATCTTCATCCATTATTTATTCATTTCAAAAAAGAAAAATAATCCATATTCTTCAAGAAGTAGAAGTCAATCAAAGGAAAAGCTACCCACCTTAACACAAGAGACTTTGTCATTACCTTTACTCATTGGATTACTTCCTGATTTTTATCTTCTTAGATAAATAATAGGGAAGAGAGTTTTAAGCAAGAAGTCATAGGAACTATACAGGCACAAGTCACATGAAGCGAATGTAAAATTAAAAGAGTTATGTTAGAAATCCATAAGAATTCTAATTTCACACACACACACACACACACACACACAATGTGTAGCCAGCCATGGAAGTTTATGTAATGTAAATCCTGCTAAAATTTAGCCTGTTTTGTTCTCTTCAAGATGGATAATGTGTTAGCAATATAATAGAGGGATTTTGTGCCACGTAAACCAAGAATTCAGAATGCAAACCATTGGACCCACACGATAGGTTTGTTTTATCTGAACTTGGAAGAAAAGAACCTATGAAAACAAACCAATTTGCTTCCAATCCAAATTATCAACTGGAGAGATTCTTCAACAGAATACCAGAAACAGATGTGAATGCCTTTTCTCCACGACTGCAAGCCAGTAAATGCTTTCTTGCCATTTTATCCCTTTATGATAAAACCTCAAGTTCACATCTACTCCAGGAGAGAGGAAAACCCCAGAAGAAATACGATACCATTTGGCTCAAAATTTTTTTTTTCATCTTCTCTGTAGATACTGGATGTGTTACCAGGTCTCTTAACTGTGTGTTTTATACTCATTGTGTTTTTAAGATATTGTCTCATTAGCACATATTTTTGTCAGTCTGCAAAAGGAACTTGCTCTCTGAGTGTAGAAAAGTTGACACATCAGGGTACCCTTCCATTTTTAAAAGGAAAAGAGCTCATGCATTAATGGCTTTATGTATAAAAATGACTAAATTTTCTTTTGACAATAATTTCTTTTCCTGTGGACTGTATTTTCTAGGAGAAACTTAGCATAAGCTCGATTTTGGCCCATAGTAAATGATAAGCAACAACATTTGGCCTGATCTCAAACTATTCTCTGGGTTTCTGCATCATCATACCCCACTCAAAACTCAGCACCATTAACACAACTGGAAACATCTGCTGGACAAAGATCTCCATTCTGAGGAGAGAAGATAGCCAAACACTCTCAATACCTCACTGTTAGAAAACCAAAACTTATCGCTACTCTTCCAGTGCAAAGGAAACTATTTGAGACTCACATAGATCAAGGGAGCTGGCCAATACATTCTAGTATTCTTTATAGAAATCTGGATTTTTTATTTTTAAACCATGCAGTTCACTTACATTTACAACTATTTGCCTACTTGGGTGGGCCCACTCTGAAGATAATTTCATGGAGACATATCTCCTCCAAAAGCACATAGGTTGTTGGATTCAAATTGGTGCACAATGTCCTAGATCCCAATGAACTTAAACTCAACCACAGACGTTCTGGAATGTGGAAAAGGGCTGTGCTTAAAAACCCTAGAGCATAGAACAGTCACAGTTTAAAGCTATATAGACTTACTTTCAACAAATTTCTTGCCTTGTTTTTAGCAAGTCATTCCTTACCCACCCCACATAACCAATCCTTAAAGACAGAGAGGGAAAGAAATTTTAATCTTTGAGTAATAGAGGATATTTCAATAAAATAGTAAACCTAAACTCATTTGCTGAGAGGATTTTTTAAAGTCTGGTATTTGCCTTAGATTTAGAGTTCATCATCTTATAGTATCTTTTTATGCTAGTCAGTTTTCCATTACTGTAGCAAATAACTGAGATAATCAACTTATTAGAGAGAAAAGATTTATTTTGGCTCACAGCCTTGGAGGTTTCAGTCCATGATTGACAGGATCCATTCGTTTGGGCCTCTGATGGTATATCATGACAGAGCAAAGCTATTTACGTCATGGAAGGGAAACAAACGAGAGAAGAAAAGAGACCAGAATCCACAGTTCAAAAGAACACCCACAAAGACCCAAAATCTTATAACAAATATATATTATAGTTTATGTGATCAAGAACATTTGAAAGAAAAACAAATGGCCATCTGTCTTGAGAAGTTGTTCTTTAGAAACTAGATTATACATGACTAGTAGTACTGGTGCGCGGAGAGTTTTGAAGGCCAAGGGTAAAGTAGAAAAGAGAGTTCAACCTTGGCAGTCTTACCCCCCCACACACACACACAAATGATACCCACAAACACCTTCAGTAAGATAGTGAGTGGCTTTGATATTTGAGGAAGAAATTCTGAGCAGAAAGGAAGAGAGGTCACAGGAAAATAGAGAACTCCAAATAGCGCTCACTGGTCAAGTTGCACCTAGCTAGTTTAAACACAGAGACAGACAGCCATGCGTTCTTGTTGATAGGCACAGGTCCATTTGGCTAAAGTAGAGTCATGTGTCGCCAACTTCTGCCCCTTGGTGTGGACAAAGCAGGGAGATACAGAGATGCAGATTAACTGCAAAGATTCAGTACAACAGAAGGCTTCCCACCAAGTTCTCACTGCTTCATAGCAAGCCCACAGATGCCCCAAACTGACTTCTGCTGAGGCTTCAGCTTCAAATGGAAGGAGCGAAACTGATCAATGATTTCAGACTCAAGTTGAAAAGCATAATCAGGATTCCTGAAGTCCTGGCAAAACTCTGCAATTGTAAAACCCAAGTGTTAGGATCTGAGGTGTCTCCTGAAATTTTATGTGTGAGACAATAGAAGATGGCTTACAGGCAAAATGATTGGGTTATGAACATCTTAACCTAGTTAATCCCCTGATAGAGATTAACTGGATGATAACTGTAGGCAAGTGGGGTTTAGCTAGAGGAGGTGAGTCATTGGGGATATGCCTTTGGGGTATATAGCTTGTCTGCGGTGAGGGGAGTCTATCTCTCTGCTTCTTGGTGCCATGTCCCCAGCTGCTTTCTTCTGCCATGACCCCCTCCATCATGATGAGCCTTACCTTGGTCCCAAAGAAAGGAATTGACCATCTATGGACTGAGACCTCTGAAACTGAGCCCCAAATAAACTTTTCCTCCTCTGATTGTTCTTGTCAGGTCTTTTGGTCACAGTGGCAAAAACATTGACTAGAAACACCAGGGAATTTTAGAGCTAATGAGAATGGGAATTACCTAGTCTTAGCTCCTCATTTTTTACTCAGAAGAATACAAAATGGCAAAGGGACAGAGCCAGTTTCAGAATCTGGATCCTCCATTTCCTAGTTCAGGGCAATTTCTACCACATCATCGTGCCTATGTGAGTTGGTGGACATTGAGTAGATCAAGCCGATGGTCCCCTTGGCTGAGCCCTGGCTAGTGCAAGGTTTGTGCCACATGGTTGTATATGCTGAAGTATCAAGTAAATAGAGTGTCCACAAACTTAAATATATCTGCTTGCTTTCATTTATTTTATGTGGCAGTGGAATATACCCAATTTCCATCACTTTGGGAAGAAAAAAAAATGCAGTTTCAGGAGAAAAAAGTATAGAGTGAATACTGATTAAAGGTAAAGCAATCTCAAAAAATATTTCCCCCAGATTAATTGACTGATTATGAGTTTGCTAAATAATCTTTAAATACTTGAGTTGGGCCTGAGTCAGGTGCAAAGAGCTTTCAGCAAAGACAAAGAAAAATAGTTCAATTTATCCGTGGGTACATTGCAAATCCCAACATCTATCCTGAGGACTACCTCTTCTGTAGTTTGAAAAGGTCCACTTCAAAAGCAGGCATTGGAAACTTAATCCCCAATGCATCAGAGTTGGGAGATGAAACCTTATGAGAGGTAATTAGGAGAGAGGGTTTCTGTCCTCATGAATGGAGGAATGCTACCATCACAGGATTGGGTTCTTACCAAAGGATGACCTCAGGACCCATTCTGTGCTCTCTTGCATAATTGTTCTCTTTCTCTCTCCCTCTTTCCCTTCCATCTTCTTTCATGGGATGATGCAGCAAGAAGGACCCTCACCAGATGCTGACCCCTTGACCTTGGATTTATCAGTCTCCAGAACCATGAGCCAGTAGATTTCTGTTTGCTATAAATTAGTCTGTGGCATTCTGTTCTAGCAACACAAAACAGACAAAAGTGACCTCCAAAGAGGAAATGTAGGCTACACAGTCACAGACCTAATTAAAGAGACAGATAATTTAAACCCCCATGTTAACACATACCCAGGTGTTTATAAAGCTTAAACACAGATGTGACTTCAGGACAAGGTCAAATACGTAGGCAAACAGGGAAGTCAGAGGCTGATATTCCAGCCCATAACACTCTTTTTTCTACTACCTCCATCTCACACCCACACAGGCTACATTCAGCCTAGAAACAAAGAACACTTAAAGAAGTCACTTCTCTAGGTTAGCAGAGGAGTGGTATATGTTGAATGTCTAGAATTTTTTAAACAACAATCTATTTGTCATTCTGGAAAGACTATCCTTGCAACCAAACTGTGCTTGCTCTTCCATGAGTGATCTTTCATTGACTGGACCATTTCTATGAATTACTAAATGCAAATGAACCAAAGGCTAAACATCATGAGACATATACATGTAAGTTCTTGCCTACTTCTTTAACCTCCTTGATAGAAGGCAATGACAGTATATAACATCATTTTCCTACATGCTGTACTATAAATCCTTCTGTCCTACATGGGTGGTCAGGACAACCTATTCTTAGGTAGATTTGTATCAAAGGGGAAAAAAAGCATGGAAAGTAAAAAAGGCTTAAATTATTGTCTCTTTAATTCAATATGTCATGGAATGATAGGAGCAGAGAAACCCTAACACTTCTCTAGTCCTGAGGTTTTCATCAGAAGGAGGCAAACTAGGGAAATATGAGTTTTTGCAAGAACTTGATTTCCCCTGATTTTTAATATCTTACTCTTTAGGCAGTAAAATGTCATTTCACTTAGGATATCAGGAAGATAACACAGAGTAAACCTGTCTTTAATGTTACACTTGGCAAAATAAAATACCAATTTTTCTATTTAGTATTAATTTAACTTATCCCACTTTTAATTTCCTAATCATAAATGTGATAATGATTTCCCTACCAAACTCAGAGGTGCTGTGTGAGACAATTAAGATAATGAATATATAAGTACTGCAAATACATATAAATATGTAACTTAATACATAGTTGTCTATTTTCATTGTCATTATGGAAAATAATTAACTGTGTACTATAATCAAGGGGAAGAAGGTTCTAGTGGAGAAGATGCAATATAGAATATATTTAACTCCATTAGTAGCATAAATGTTGTTACAGTTTTTAATGGAGGAGGGTTATTAATTTAACTTCAATCCAGAAAAGCTTCATGGGGGCTATCCAATCTGGGAATGTTTTGGATTTATCTACAGAAATAAAAGGGGTGTGCTTTTCCATTGAGTAGAAATGCACATGTAAAGACAGAGACAGAAATAAGCAAACTTTCAATGGAGGATGGTGAAGGACCCACTCAGCCGAGGAGAGAAATATCAGAAGTACTCAATTTCAACACATTAGGCGAAGCTAATTTGTGATGGGCAATGGAGGCCAAACTAGGTAATTTTCATTTTGAAAAGCAATAGGGATCCATAGACAATTCCTAAGTTGAGAGGAAGGGAGTGGCCTGTAGAAGGTGGTATTTCTGCCTTATTATATAGAATGTAGGGTCTCCCAAAAATGTAAGTTAAGAACCTGTGGAGATCTTGTGAGGTCTCAATTATAGGAAATAGGATGAGATATGTTTCCAGCAAAAGTATATGGGAATGGATTTAAGAATTAACTATCACAAGCATACAAAGGGACTAGAGAATTTCAAAAAGAGATTAGAACATACTTTAAGTTGTATGAGAATTTTTTAAAAGGTCATGAGAACTTGCACAGCTTTTTCAAGATACAACTTCTATGCCCTATCATCATGCACAAACTAAGATAACAAACTCTTGATATTGGATTTTGATGTATTTTTGCAATAAAGTTGTAGTGTATTTTCTATAATGGCATGTATTACTCAGATGAAAACATATACAAGTATTCCTAATATCTTTCTTACAAGAAGATCTTTTGGAGAACAACGGCTAAATAGAAAATTCAATTATCATTTTTTGTTTTCTTTTCATCTCATTTAATCCTTTCTCTTTTGACTGATAAGAAATAGCAGGTACACCAGCAAAAGCAGAGAGCTGGGATGGAGGACACCAAAGTCCCTACCCTAGTTCTGCCACTGCTTAGCTGAGACAGAAAATTATTTCATCTTTGTGTGTCAGTTTCCTTCTCCTTAAAAATGATGTGGTTCAACAAGTTAATTTCTAAGTTTTCATAACAATATGAGGTTAAACAAGTTAACTTCCAGGAGTTTTTCCAGCTTTGACATTCCCTGACTGTAACTCCTAGTCTTGTGACATGGCAGTGATTTTTCTATGTGGTCTAAAACAGCCACAGATAAAAAGTAGGGGAAAATTGAATCTGTCTATAAGACTCTAGGAAACAGGGTTTGCTTTATCACTTTTGTGTAAAACTATGTTTTACTGGTGGGACTCAACTTTATTCAGGAGATCAAAGCCATGGAATTAACTATTCTAAATAAGATTAAGCACTAAATCACATTTGAATCTATGGGGAAAAATGCTAAAGGAAGAAAAGAATACTTAAAATAAGGTTCATCTTGTAAGTCTGAACTCTATGAAACCTAGAATTAGAATCTTTGTTTCCATAAAGTCTGCTTAGAGAATGTATTTCCATTAAGGATATATGTGTAAATGTGGATGAATGGTATATGCACACATAGGAACACACAGATATGCAAAATAATTCATATTCCTGTGTGTGTGTGTGTGTGTGTGAGTGTGAAAGAGAGAGAGAGAGGAATCATATATTATAGAAAATACAGTTGGAGAGAGAACCCTTCATCCTTGGAGATATGAATGAAGCCTCCTGAACTGCCAAGTAAAGAGAATTTTGATCATAAGTAGATTTCATTCTATTAAAAAAAAATGTCAGAAGTCTCATATTGAAGTTATTATCTTTTGGGGTCAAATATCTAATTGAAGGTTTGCCTTACTTTTATAGAGAATTTAATATATCTACCAAATTTAGACTCTTTAGAATGTTTCTAATATTTATTGATTCTCAGAAAATTATTATAGGGATTTGACCTAACCTAAGATTCTGAGTTTATTGTGGATAACAAAACACATAAAAAGAGGTAATTCTGTTGTTATTTGCTTGGTTCTTGTGGTTATTTAAGGGAAAAAAAGTATGCTAAAATGTTTGACCTAGAGCTATAGTTTATAGAACTTAAAAGGTAAATATCTAATCAAATGTATAGCTTTACTATCCTTACACTGGATGCAGTTCTAAGCTGTGTTATTTAGGTCGATTGGGTGGTTTAGATTAGATTCAGAGGGAAGAGCTGCAGGCATCAATGGGAGAGACACAGGTGATGAATCAGAGGGTCCCACTCCTTCAGCCAGGGCACTCTCAGGGGCCAAAGGTTGTATGTGCTCCAAGGTATGGACCATCCCAGTCCTCCCAGCAGCAACGATGTAGGAGGGGAGATTTCAGTAGGTCACCTCTACCTCAAGAAACTTTCTTCACTTACCCCAATGTACTATACAAAATATTAGCATTTTCTTTGAGTTCCTTTTGAAAAGGATTGGGAAGTACTGGGTTAGCCTATATTTAAGAAATCAAAGGAACAACTTAAAAAGTCCATATTTGGAAGATAACTATAAAATATCAATCAAAGAAACATTTTTTCCACCTCCTTTCAAACACCTGGATGTTCTGAGTATCAAGTCCGTGGTTCTGGGTTAGACCCCAGGTACCCACAGACACCAAAAGTCACACAGTGGGGGACAGCTGCTTCATTATTCAACAGCACAGAAATAATAAATCCATCTTCCAAATGCATTTTGTAAATTCACACAAAGACATCAAATTAAGCAAGACTTTACTGAATCTACCCTAAGGAACATTAAGAAACAGCAGTTGGAGGAGGTCAGGAGAGATGATGAGATTCACACTAAAAGGATTGTCAGAATCCTGTGTACACCTGCTTCAGGATACCATGATCCAGAATGCATCCCTGCTTGCTCCATGGGGCCTGCACACCTGGTCATCTAATAACTGGAGCCCTGATAGGAACTTGTTAGAATAGTAGTCAGAAGGGTAAAGCTTTGAGTTGTTTTCTAATTATGAAGTGCTATCCTGAGATTGTAGAACACTTATTAATAATGATTACATTACAAGATCAAATTTTCCATTTCTCACATCAGAAAGATTTATGAATCTGTGTGGTCATGCCTTGTAACTGATGTTTCCAGTGAAGGATAATCTAATTTCCCAGTGAAAAATCATGCTGATGTGACCTAGAGACATTTCTGTTTTGTCACAACAGCATTAATTTGAGTTGAAATTAGCCGGAATTACACCATGTTCCTGGCAAACAGTATGCTCCAAAAATATCACCATGGTAACAGTGTATTCTATCAACAATCCCCCCTCGCTATTTTTTAAGGTCTCATTCTATCAATAATTCCAAAATGGATGAAAAACTTGTTTTGGATCACCAACCTGTTGCTACAAGGTATTTGCAACTCAATTTAAATAGCATATAGAGTTTTTAAAAATATATTTCCTTTCACTTAAGGAAACATTTACTTGTTCCTTAGGCCAGATCAACTTCACAGATGTAGTGAGCGCTTCCAGAGATGTTTTATATGACCGAGTGCTGAAATTCATTTTCTTTTTACTGTTTCTTTCATCACCTTCTAAGAAATTATATGTTCACTCCAAGGAGTTAGGTCTCAACTGACCATGGAAAGGTAATTTTAAAAAGTTTGCTTCTTTCAGCTAAGAGAAATCATAGAGGAAACACTGAAAGTTCTCATTCTCAAAGAGGTCTTAGTTCTTGCTTCAGCAAATGAAGGAGAAATCTCTTTTGATTATGTGTATGAAGCAGTTATAACTGGCCCTTGCAAGTTTAAAGCTGTTCATTTCCTCCCTTCATCAGCTGGGGTTCTTAAATATTTGTGGAGGTAACCATGTATACAAGGATGGATTTGAAAAATGATAATTAAATTTGTTAAAATGCCCCAGGTTGATAAGGAGAAAAGAAGAGAGAGAGGAGAGAGGAAATGATATTTTAACACCACTGGTGCTTATAGAGTGGACATTATATACATGACAATTGGATTTTGAAGAAAATAAATAATCTCTTATTAGTTATTCTGAAAAAAGAATCAAAGTTATATGATGTTAAACACAGTTTCTAGAGATAAAAGGAAAATAATGATGATAGAGGATGGGAAATAATTTCAAAAAACTATAGCCGGGTCAAAGATTGGGATGCTTTCATCTGAAGAAGCAGACTGCTGGGTGAAGATCTTGTGTGAACATTTCAGCTTTTGTGTCTAATAATCTTCAGCTTGATGCCATTAGGAATGAAAAAGATTGTTTTGTATAAAAAGACTGCATTTGATAAATCAAGTTCCGGGTACAGCTGATAAATGATGAACTTTCCAAAGATGTTAGCTTTATCTTTATGTTTTTGTCACTGTCAGTAGATTAACGACCTTGAAAGTCAAACATTCCATGTAAAGTCATTTATTTTTCAGTTTGACTTGAACTACTGAACCACACTGCAATTCTGTGTTGGGATTTTTACTTATAACAACATACTTCTTGTGCTCTGTTGGCCTCATTTGAAATAATTTGTTTGTTTCCTTCTGTGTTTGTTATCTTTCTGGTTGCTTGTCTCTCATTCTATTAAGTTTATAGCAATGTGGACAGTGGCCCATGTTTTATTTCCTTTAGTAGAATCCTTCTTCATTCCTTGATAAACAGTTATTCATAACTTGTGGGAAATTTTGACACAGAGAAACAGTACTATTTTTTGTTTAAACTATGATAAGAGAAATATTTTTTGGTATAATGTTCATTTATTCAGGAATTTTTTAATAACTGCAATGATAGGTATTATGCATGTCAATGGATAGACATTGTCTCTGCATCAAACAAATACATAGCAACATTTCCAGTGATTAATATTAAAAGTATTATAAACAGGGCCTGGGGCTGGAGAATAAGAGGATGGAGCACAATTTAGTTTGAAGAAGTAGGAAAGATCTCTTTAAAATGTAATCTGAGGCATAAAGATTAATCAGAGCTGAACAAAGAAAGACAGAGGTTGTGATGCTAGTTGGTGAACAGCATGGGGAGGGGGCAAGAGCGTGCATCATAAGGATGAAGGGAAGAGCAGCAACAGATGAGGTCAGAGATTGGCACAGGTCAGAACCAGCAGGGTCTCCAGGGCCTCATAAAGAAGTATGGGTTTTATGCTAAGGTTGATGGGGCACAACTGGAGAATCTCCCGAGTAACATCTGTGTGCTCTCTGAAGAATGGATTAGAGGAAAGCAAGAATAGACTTAGGAAACCAGTTAGAAATAATAGTCCAAGCAAGCTCTTATGGTGGATTTGAATAGAGACATGATAGTGAAGACGGAAATGGGGAGATGGGAGATGTATTTTGTAGATAAATCAATGGGCCTTGATGAGGCAATAAATCTAGGAAGATCACTCTTAGGTGTCTTGTAATGGTACACAGCCTCTGTGACGCCCTTAAATGTCTCTACCTCCTGTAATTCACCCTCACTGTAACAGAGCTGGTCTGTGGTCAGTAGGATATGACAGAAGTAATGGCATGTGACTCCCCAGGTCAGATCACTTGCTATGGGAAAAGCACCCAAGGAAAAGGCCCACAGAGTGGGTCACTGAGGACTCTTGCCAACAGTTCCATTAAGTAATTGCCTCTCACCAGGATCCATGTGAGTGGCCAGCTTCTGGAAGCAAATCTGCCAGCTCTCCTCAAGCCTTTAGATGATTAGAGCCCCAGCCCACACCTTGATGGAAACAGAGGAGAGGTCCTGAGCCCTTCAGCTGCTTCTGAACTATATCTGCCGAAACTGTGAGGTAATCCATTGTTATTTTAAGTCAATCAATTTGGGGGTAATTTGTTACATAGCAATAGAGAAGTAATACATTCACTTAAACAATTGGAGGTACTGTTTTCTAAGCTTCTCAAAACTAGGGATAAATTAGGAAAAGATCAAGAGTTAGGTTTTTTAATTTATGTGAATTAAATTTACTTTGAACTGATAAACAAAAACAAAAATTTTGCATATTAACGGGGTACCATGTGATGACTCAATACATCATGTAATGTTTAAATCAGGTTAAGCATATTTATCTCCTCAAGCATTTATCATTTCTTTATGGTGAAAACATTCAACTACCTTTCTTCCAGCCTCTTGAAATATACAGAACATAATTGCTATCTAGATTCACCCTCCTGCGCAATAGCACACCATAATTAACTTTTTACCCTTATGAAAGTTAGATTTACACATGGAAAACCATGTATTCCTCAAAATATTCTAAAGTTAATGCCATATAGAGAACAGAAGAAATAAATACGGAATTCAGAAATATGATCTGAGTTGACAATATAAATTTGGGAATTATAAGCCTATAGATAATAATTTATGAAGATAAATGCATTCACCAAGGAAGGGTCTGACCTAAGAGTGAAGAAAGCAAGAGATCTCCAACGTCAGATGTTTGTAGATTTGCATTTCTTTTGCATTGCCTTAGTCCATTTGACCTCTGTTTTATTTTAGCCATCGTCATGGAGGCCAATCCCATGTACTCTTCAACAACCTTAGCACAGTTGAAACCAGGCATGGCCATTCCTGACGCAAACTGGGGCTTCTCTGGTGTGCTGCCTGGGAAACTCTCAGGAACAACTCAGCACTCAGACATGTGTCATTGGCAAGTGAGGAGCACCTATTGCCTATGCAATCACCACAGAGATCAAGGCATGAAGGCCAATGCCTCCTGTTTCCACCCCCAGGCAGACAATTCTGAGAGGCATTTTGAGGGGTCCTCAAAAGCTCCTCCAAGATCTAGGACTAATTGCCCCAAATTGAGCTCAACTCATGATCATGTTGGTTTCCCTCTTCTCCTATTCCATTCCTCCTATTTCTCAACCCTGCTTACTGGGATCACTGCCTAAATAAATTAACTCCACCTGCGAACTTTTACCTGCTTTCTGGAAAACCCAGGCTAAGATAGTCTGGTAGAAATGGACCAACTGAGCCTGTTCGGAGATGTAAAAGAAGTCAACATGATGGGAGAAAAGCAGGTAGGCTGCTCAGTTCTTAGAGGATTACACCCATCTCTTGTGCTGCCTGGGACTTCTTAGCAGAACTAAGGGGATGTTCACTTGCACTGGGCGATCTATCCCAGTGGGACTGCCACGAGAAGTTCCCAATGCCAGATCTATCCCCTTTCTGGCTATGATGGTGAAGAAGCTCCTCACGCATTTCATGGATGGCTTCCTGCACACACAGAAACACAGAATTGGTAAACTGGGAGCCTCCTGGGAATATATAATTCATCTCCTACCAGGTGGCTTCCCACCAAACCCAGCATTCCAGGTTTTTCTTCTTTCATGACATTAAATATCATCAGGACATGATACAGAAATTTTCAATCCCACAAAGCACATCAGAAAAAAACACATTTGTAAAACTCTTCTTTCAGTAATGAGTCCTAATACTGCAAAAGAAACAATGGTTTCACTTCTAATAAACATTTGTTTCCCAGAACAAGAACTTATTTTATTTAACCTGGAAAGTAAGAGGCTCGGTCTTTTACCTGATTCTAGAAAATACAAAGTGTTCCTCAAAACAAACATAATATAAAATTACCACAAAAAATGACTGAAGCAGATGAAAAGGAAATAACAGAACACATAGTCAAAATAAAGAAACCAAAGGAAATCCACTTTTTTTCATACTTAATAGTAAAGCCTATATGGATTGAGGACAGTTTATCACTTTATCTATGCAACAAAACACAAAAGAAACAAACTATTTCTTCCTGCAGAGTTTACATTGTTGTCACTCAAACTTTATAAGCAAAATTCCAAGTCTGAAGAATACAGGCTAATTAGTATTATTTTTGAGGCAAATGACATATTCAAGTCCTCTAGATTTTTAGTAACAAAATTGAGAATAAGCTTAATAGTTTCAACTTTTCTTTCTCTGACTATTGAGCAAAACACCCTGTATAGATTGTGAAGTTTAATTTAAAGACTAGAAGAAACACACACAGTTGGATGCCTAAATGCAAATGAGGGAAAATACCAGTATAAATTTCTAAACCAGTAAAAATTAGGATTATTGTTGAGAATCTATCCCTGGGACGTTTTCCTTTCTTTTAATTCTTTTTTTCCTTTCAGTAGCAAGGATTGAACCCAGGGGTGCTTAGCCACTGAACCACATCCCCAGCCTTTTTTATTTTTTATTTTTGAGACAGGGTCTCACTAAGTTGCTCAGTGCCTCACTAAGTTCCTAAGGCTGTCTTTGAACTTGTGATCCTCCTGTCTCAGCCTCCCAAGCCACTGAGATTACAGGTGTGTGCCCCCATACCCTGCCTGCCTTTTCAGTTTTAACACTTAAAGATATAATTCATGTATTTCAAATCTGCCATTATTTATTGGCAAAAATAATAATAAAATAAAGATTTCAAAATCTGTTTATTAACCACATTGTGTTTAAACAAAAAAATTTCCCTGGCCTGTGAACACCTACCAGGTTGGTTTTTGCTGCTGATTGTTGATGGGTGCTACTTTTACTACCGCTGTCTTATTGGTAAGAAATGTCCTTCCCTGAATGCTATTTTCTAGTATCTGATAGGGACAAAACTATCCCTTTTGGGTTTTTACAGTTGCTTTCTGGTCTAACTAATAATTAGGAGTTAAAATGATGAGACAGAATGGTTTGCGTTGGAGAAACTTCATGGGTAAACTGAGCGATTGTCTGCTAACTGCTTATGCTCAATTTCAGTGTAAATACACAGAGTATTTGGTCAATGAGAGTCAACAGGTGGCCTTCTTTTGTTCTTGCAGCTCGTGTGGCCCTGACACATGACATTACATGTGTGATGGTGCTCTGTGTTGAGTGGGCTCACAATTCCTGCTTTCTGAATATTAGTTTATACTGCATTTTCTTCACGTAAAAAGTTTCAATCTGAGCTCCAGCAAGAAGATATTGTATAACCTGTGAGGATTTCAAATCAATCAAAAACTTTATCATACTCCGCATTTGCCTCGATTCTGAAGAAAATCTGAAACCTTTTTCATCATAGTCCTTGACCTTAAAAAAGAATCAACCCAGTCCAGAAGAAAGCAGCATATGTAAATAAATCAATGAGCAATAGAAATGCTAAATATTGTACATTTTGTTGATCTCATTAATTCCTTCCATAGATTGAGCAGCTTTTATGTGTCTGTACTAAGCAAGTTACATAATGCAATGGTTTGGATAACGTCCCCCCAAAGGCCCATGTGTTAAAGGATTAATCACCAAACCTTGGCACTATTAGAAGAAGTAGAACCTTTAAGTAGAAACTTTAAGGGCCTAGGTGCTATGATGAGGTGGTGGAAACTTGAATAAATAGGGGTAGTGAAAGGTCTTAGGTCATTTCAGGTGTGCTCTTGCAGGAAATAATGGAATTTAGTCTCTTCCTTTCTCTGTTTCACATACCATGAGTGAGGTGGATGCTCTACCATACCACATGTGCTTTCCCCTCCACACACATGCACACCAGAAGCCTAAAAACAATGGATCTACTGACGGCAGGCTAAATTTCCCAAAACCATGAGCCAAAATAAACCTTTTCTCATTTTAAGTTCATTATCTCAGGCATTTTTCCTAGTTAACAGAAAGCCAACATACATGCAATATCTCATTGAATCCTCATACCAACTCTCTGAGATTGATTTTATTATTTGCTTTATATAATGGTCATGTTACCAAAAGTGATCTCTAGATTCAATGCAATACTCATCAAAATACCAACAACATTCTTAATAAGACTGGGAAAAAAAAGTCCTAAAATTCATATGGAAGAATAAAAGACTCAGAATAACCACAGTAATTCTAACCAAAAAATTAAAAAATTAAAAAAAAAAACAATGCTGGAAGCATCACAATTCCTCATTTTAAATTATACAACAGAGCCATAGTTTCAAAAACAACATGGTATCAGCATAAAAATTGACACATTAACCAATAAAGTAGAATAGAAGACACAGAGGCAAACCTATACAATCATCTGATCCTTGACAAAGGTACAAAATAAAAATATGGGAGAAAAGATCGTTGTTTTAATAAATGGTGCTGGGAAAACTGGATATCCATATGTAGAAGCATGAGACTACATCACTCTCTCTCACCATGTGCAAAAAACAATTCAAAATGGATCAAAGACCTAGGAATTAGAACAGAAACTTTGCAACTGTTGGAAGAAAACCTAGGGAAAACACTCCAACATATAGATGCAGGAGACAACATCCTTATTAGGACTCTAAACCTCAGGAAATAAAACCAAGAATTAATAAGTGAGATGGTTTTAAATTTAAGAGCTTGTGCACAGCAAAGGAAACAATTACAAGCATGAACATAGAGCCTATGGAATGGGAGAAAAACAAATAACCCAATCAATAAATGGATGAATGCACTAAACAATCACTTGTCAGAAGAAAAAATGTTAATGGCCAACAAATATATGAAACAAAGTTCAACATCTGTAGCAATCAGAGAAATGCAAATAAAAAATAGGCTGAAATTTCATCTCACTCCAGTTAGAATGGTAATCATCAAGAATACAAATAATAATACATGCCAGCAAGGTTCTGAGATAAAAGGAATACTTATACACTGTTGGTAGGATTATACATTATTACAAACACTATGGAAATCAGTCTGGAGTTTCCTCAAAAGATTAGGTATGGAAGTACTAAAGTAACCAGGTATACCATTCCTCAATATTTAGCCAAAAGAATTAAAGTCAGCAATCTATAGCGATACATGCATATCCATGTTCATAGCAGTGCAGTTCATAATAGCCTAAGTGCCCCTTGACAGATGGACAAAGAAAATGTGGTATATATACATAACAGAGTTTTATTCAGCTATAAAGAAGAACAAAATTATGTCATAAACCAGGTGTGGTGGCGCATTCCTGTAATCCCAGCACTTTGGGAGGCTGAGGCAGGAGAATCACGAGTTCAAAGTCAGCCGCAGCAACGGCGAGGCACTAAGCAACTCAATGAGACCCTGTCTCTACATAAAACACAAAATAGGGCTGGGGATATGGCTCAGTGGTCAATCCCCAGTACCTCCCCCACAAAAAATTGTGTCATTTATAGGCAAATGGATGGGACTTGAGAACATTGTGTTCAGTGAAATATATCAGACCCATAAAGTCAACAGTTATGTTTTCTATCATATGTGAAATTTAGAAAAAAAAAAGGATAGGAAGGAGGATCTCCTGAAAATAGAAGGGACACCAGTAGAATAGAGGAAGGGGACCAGTGGTGAAGAAGGAGGGAAAAGAAAGGGAATGAAATTAACCAAATTATGTTTTGTGTATGTACAAATATGTCACAATGAATCCACTATTATACACAATTATAATACACCAATAAAAAACTACATGAAGTTATATCTACCTAATGTCAGTCAGCTAACTAAACATAAAACTAAGACTAAAACACAGGCGTCTTCAGCCCTATCTGCTCATACTCTCAGCAACTGGCAAGAGAAAAGCAGATTCTGGGGCTAAGCAAAACCCATAGGAAGTTCATGTTCAGAACTCAAGGATGGACCTGATTGTCTGGTTATGGTGGAAAGGCCCATGCCAGGCCCGAGAGTACTGAGGCACAGTTCTGAGCTGCTTTGTTTAAAAATGATAATAACTCCTGAGGAGGCAATACTGAGCCTGGTGGAGTTGTTCATTGATCCCTAAAACATGTGGAAAGGAAGGAGACAGAAGCCAGGAATAGAGAGAGTCTGATCCACAGAGAATGTCTACTCAGGACCTCAGGACTGTGGGACAAACGGGCCAGCTAAGAACTCAAACTGAGCGTCCACTCAGTGAATGAAATGCGGAGTGGTCTTGACCCTGAGGGATGGGTCACTACTATTTCTCTCCCAATAGTGCAGTAGGTATAAAGTGTACCTTACATGGGAAAAAGTTGAAACGAGTCTACAGGTGACTGAGCTCCTTACTATGACCAAAGTCTTCCTGGGACCAGACATGGGCTTTCCAAAGCCCCAATAAGTCAGACCATCCTCACAAACTGCTCTGGAGGAAGTTGCCCTGGGGAATCCCAGGTCCGTGTGTCAGTTCCCTCTGTCTGTGTCATCACTGACCTGATCATATGGATGTTGTGTTTTATATCACGTTAGAAACCCCTAAATAGCCAAAGGATTAAATGCCTTTTATGCCACGATCTCTTATCTCTCAACCTTCCTTTAGAAAACCACAGCTATTTTTGTACAATCTAATTCCCATCGCTCTGAGGCATTCACTTATTTTATATTGCAAATTAGTGAGATCATTTAGGATAATGCTTTTAATCCACTAATCCCAGTGATGGTCTTCTGAGCATGTTCAGGGTTTGAGGAGATCTTTGTTCTTTGCAAGGGATTATTCTTTACATCCTGTGTTTGCTTGTAGGCTGTGCTTCAGAGATGCTGTGGCAAGTGGGGCTCACTGGCTAAGCCTACCTGAATGCTAGGAATACATGTGGGAGCTCCAGCGTCTGTCCTCGGTGCTTATCAGAGTGCTTATCTGTGGGTGGCACTGACAATGGAGTGCTCTCTGTAGACTTGGTCAGATTTACCACTACATGAAAAGCACTAGAGGAAAGAGAAGTCCCAGTTTAGGAGACAGGGAGTGTGCAAGCCATTCCCAGCCTAACGACTCAGTATTTTCCTGGGAACAAGTGGCTTAACTATGCTCAGATTCGTTATCCCCGAAGTCACACGACAATAACAATTAACATTTTTCGGTTTGTTAGTCTTTTCCTGACCTAGAGTAATGAAGTGACTTGTCCAAGGGGAAGAGTTCCTTAATCCCCAGGCAGGGACGTGGTCTCAGCCCTCCTGCTCTGCAGCATGGTGCTCTATTGACTACACTGTCACCATGATGCCATGACTACACTGTCACCATGATGCCTACTGCCAGAACTAATTGGAGGAAAAAAATTGAAACAGTTTGAGCTTGCTTTTGCTGAATATTCAACTCAGCATTTCACGAAATTACAGACCAATGTTTCTTTTAAAGGCAAATGTTTTTAAAAAATGTATAAATAATCTGTTTCAGGGTTGCTTTGTAAACTTGAACTTCATCCTTGTTTAGAAGCTGACTCAGGCTGGATTTTAAAGGAAAAATGGTTCCTGAATTAGCCTCTTAACACTGGCACTTCATGTTGTCCAGTGAATCCTGGGATTTCAGATGACCATTTCAGCTCTGAAGCAGGAAAAAAGTGCCCCAAATATAGGAAAGCATTCATCAGGGTCGGTGCAGTCATTGTTCAATGCTGGCTCCCAATGAACCACGCCTCTTTATATGCATGGTCTCCTGTGATCCCCTCCTATGCTAACTCAGCTAGCCTGTATGGTTTGTTTTTGGCAAAAGAACTCTGGCAAATGGGATCCATGCAGAGGACTTAAAAATGCTTCTAAATTGGCATTTGCCTTTCCTCACGAAGAAGTCTAGTTTGGCATTGCTGGAAACACAGGGCTCAACAAACCAGCACCAACTTCCTGACTTGTGAGAAAGGAAAACTGGGACCAGTCAGCTCCCACTCGACTCACCAAATGACCATAAACCCTAGTCAGTTCCTTCAGGAGAAAAGATGAGCCATTCCAGCTGAGCCCTGTCCAAGTTGTTCAAACATGGAGTAGTTTTTACCTTAATGGGCCAGGCTTATTAGTCGTTTGTTGTAAAACAAGACTGATAAGCTGACTAACTCTACAAGCAATTAGAGCACCTTGACACCTTAACACAATGAATTCATTACCTGTTAAGTGTCAGCCCATTGTAAGTTGATGGTGGTGGAAAGAATGTCTATTCCATGTAACAATTCAGGAATCCAGGCTCCTTTCTTGTTGTGATTTCTCTCTCTTTTAGGTCCATGAAGTCCGATCCATTTATTTAGCAGATGGGAAACAGAAAGAATCACACACAGAGTATATGTTAGGGCAGGTCAGAAGTAGGCATGAACTTTTCTCTTTCATTCTGCTAGCTGAAGAATGCTGTTCACCTGTGTGCCTTGAAAAAAGAGAATGCACGTCAGTAGGATCGAATGGTCACTGGCACAGGCAGAATTGTCTTATTCCACTGTGTGTGTCCTGGTGTCCAGCACAATGCCCAGCTTATAGTAAATGCTTAATGAATGACATAGTTGGCGAAGCTCAAGCGTCATTTAAGATAAGGCCTGAGAACCATGCATGGAAGATATTTGTCTCATCTTTTATATTTTGAAGCACTGATTTTATGATAAAGTCCTTGCCACTTTAAAGCCAAGACCAGAAATAGATGTTGATGTTTTGTTGTGGTTGATTCCCTAATACTGGAAGGATGACATGATAGCTTTCTCTTATCCTGAAATCTCTAAGAGTATCAAATTCAAAAGAACAAATTGGAAGTATTTTTAAAGCCAAATCTCTGAGTCCCCCAGTCTTCATATATGTGTATGCATACATATGTGTGTATATATATTTGACAATAGTGCACTATTTAAACAAGTTACCGATAACATAGGCACTTTTAAATGAGATATCTTATAGTAATATAATTATAATCTTATAGTAATATAATTCTATCAATATAGTGATATAAATTTCATAGCAATGTATGGTATGTAAGCACCCTGAATTGAAAAGTCGAAGTCTTGGATTCTAGTCTTTATCCTATTATTAATCATTTAAATTAAAAAATTTAAATTTTCTCTTAGCTCCCTATCAACTATAAAATTCTTTAATTCTATATCACAGTGCATATATTAGAGATATCCATTTTTCTCTACCCACTTGTTAAATCAAATACATATAAATCAAGCCTCCTAATCAAACTTCAAAAATTGTTTCTTTTTTAATTAATTTTATCTGAGCAAGGAGAGTGTGAGTAAATAGACTTATAGTCTCTCAACATCAAGTATTCAGGTTGAGAAGGTTCTAGGAACTCCAGGCAGCATGTGGTAGATAATTGGGGTAGCTACTCCACCATGGGGTAAGACTCCAGGGGACAACTGGAAGCCGTCCTTTGCTCCCTAAGAGCATCTTCACAGTTAGCCAGTTATGATTCATTCATATTTTTCAAAGGTTGGTCTCTCCAAGCATCCCATTGTGAATGCACACAAGAGGGCTTGAGTCAATTAATTATTATCACTTTGGGTGACAGAGTACTTTTAGATGATCAAGTCCATTACTAGGAGCTTCAGAGAAAGGAATGTGTCGGGAAGAGGGAGAAGACGAGGTATGTTATGGTAGTGTGCGTTGCAGGTCACAGGTGTGATGGGCCACCAGAGGGCAGGAGGAAAACCTCAGGCAACAAAGCAGAGGTACCAGGAATCCTGTGCTCCTGACAGAAAACAGAACACTAAGAACCAGGGAGCAAGTAGAAGGAGCCCACATAGCAGAAGCTATTGGACAAGTGGGAGGCAGGAAAGAAGATCATGTTGCTGGTTGGGAAAAAGGCATATGTCCTCACAGAGAGTGGGATGAAGCAAGTGGAGGTGGCTAGATTTATTCATCCATGTACTTGTCCTGCATGCAGATGATACGTACACCTTTCCCACCAATATTGCCCTTTGTTATGGTTTGGATATGAATTGTCCCCCAAAAGCTCCTGTGTTAATTCAGGAGACAAATGATTAGATTATGAGAATCACAACCTAACCAGTGGATCAATACATTTGATGGATTAATAATTCAAGTGGATTACTGGCTAGTAACTGTAAGCAGGTGGTGTGCAGCTAGAGAAAGTACATCACTGGGGTTGTGTCTTGGGGATGATGTATTTTGTCCCTGGCTCTTCCTACTCTCGCTGTGTTTCCTAGTTTCCATGAGCTGAGCAGCTTCCTCCACCAGGCCCTTCTGCCATGATGTTTCACCTTATCTTGGGCCCATAGAAATGGAGTCAGCTCACCATGGACTGAACCTCTGAATCCATGAGCCAAAATAAACTTTTCTTCTGTAAGTTGTTCTTTCTAGGTATTTTGGTCACAGCAACAGAAAGCTGAACTGTTTGAGGGAGTCTTTTTCAGCTTACTGCTAGACCATACCCATCACATTAACTTGTCAATTCAGCGGAGGAAAAAAGTCATCCAGTTAATTCAAGGAAAAGAATTATTGACAGCATGGTTCTGTGGTTTGCATAAAGTTTTTGCCTTCGATTTGCCACTTTGAAGTTGATAGAAACAGTGACGATCCACTTCTAAAAGCATTTGATGTTTGGAACTGTTTGGGTGATAATGGAATTACTCCTTCATTTCCTCACTGTTCAGTGAACTTTTCAAAAAAAACTCCAGAAAACAGATTAATGGGACATTGTACTTCTGTAATTCTCCAGTTACTCTAACAGGGTCGAGGTAAATGTGAAGAGAAAAAAATGCAAACCAGCTTGAGGCAGCGTTGCCCAATTTGATCAAAACTAAATGCAACCATCGTGGGTTCGAGTTTGGTGGTCCAAAACATTGGAATGTTTCAAAGACATCTAAAATGCAATGCCAGTGTTGTTTTATTTGGTTTTGGGTTTGCTATCCCTTTATGTTAAACAGGAGTTTGGAAAAACTTGCACAAAAGACTCCCTGTCTATTTTCATGGATGCCTACATACTAAGTAGCCAGCATTACTGATAAATGAAAACATCAAACAGGCCATGAACAAAGTCTTCACTCACCTACCTCATGAACTTAGAGGAAGCTGAGGTGAATCACATCTGATCTTTATTTAGCATCCTACCAAACAACAGCTTTTCTCTCAGGAACTCTGAGCCTTAGAACTGCACATAAAACAGACATTCACCTGCTGTGTCCTGTATGATACTAGTGATGAGTCGTTTTTTGCATCAAGATCACTCTCTTTGAGTCTGGACCAAGGGTTGCATTTAACACCATCCAGATCTTCTTAAGGAAGATAAAGGAATTACATGCTGCCTTTGAACCCGGGAGAAATATTACACTGTAATCCAGGATGAGGGGATATTCAGTTCAGAATCCAGATCTGCAAATTATACCTTCATGATTCACCAAAACATATTCTTCTAATAAACTATTTTTAAATGTTTTGTTTGTTTAACGCATATAGCAAAATATAGTCTTGTCAGTCAAGACAGACTTCAAACTGCCTGGTCCTGTTAGAAACGTTTCATTAATAACATGTGTTTATCATTGAGAGGAGCAGGCTTCGTGTGCTAAGATTTTGTTTGTCAGTCATTCATTGGAACCCCACTGTTAATAGCATACAATGGTTTGTGGTTATGCCACAATTTAACCCAGGTTTAAAAATACAAACTAGAGCCCTGGTGGTCTAGAAGGTACAAGAGTGAGTGAAGGCATTGGCTCAACCTGCTTTGTGGGCTGGTGGCTTGGAATGCTTTACAAACTAATCAAATTTATTGACTATGATTCTGAGTGGGGGAAAAAGCCCATGTCGGGCTGTACATCCTGGTTTGACTGCAGTTTGGTGAGGTTCTGAATGTCTAAAGGGAGAAACAAGGCAACTATTTGGCATTCCTTTCCCCAAAGACAAATTAGAAACAGATATCACAGAATATGAGATTATTTTTTTCAGCAACCTAATAAGAAAAAGAGGTTTTCCTCTGCAATTTTAATTCTACTGTATGTTAAGGATAAGTAAACAGAATTAATATTGCATCGGGCACAATAGGCAGTGAAAATTCTTTTAATTCAGTAGTTTGAGCAGCAAGAGTTCTGAATGCAGTAGATGAAAGAGAACTGGTTTTGCATGTAATATCAGTTTCCATTGATAGAGCTGTCTGAAGGGTATTTGGGATTAAACACGGCTAGCCACATATGCACTTATTGCATCTATATAACCCAAGGGGAAAATTTATATTTTGTGTATAAAATGTTCAGTAAAAATAAAAGAAAGCAAAGCATCTACAATAATGGGTAGAAAATACTTTTGTGTTTAATTAAGAATCTCAGTTGTGCAGAAACACAGTGAACCACAAAGACTAGTTGCTATAGAATGTGTTTATGAAATCTCATAGTCATGGAAATAACACCATGATCCTAAACATTTGTGAAATCGTATATCACATGTGCTTAAAACCAATTTTCCAGTTGCTAACAATTTATGTTTTAAAAATATTTATATTACAAAATAAAACAGATCATATTTAGAGAAAATTTAACCCATAAAAAGATTTGTTTAGGTTGCCAGATCTACTTATACACTCCTAGAGGGAGATTTGACCTTTAAGACTTTTTAATGATTTGATCACTTTTTTTTTTTTTTTGGTACTGGGGATTGAGCTCAGGGGCACTCAACCACTGAGCCACATCCCCAACCCTATTTTGTGTTTTATGTAGAGACAGGGTCTCATTGAGTTGCTTAGCACCTCGCCGTTGCTGCGGCTGGCTTTGAACTCGCGATTCTCCTGTCTCAGCCTCCCAAAGTGCAGGGATTACAGGTGTGCGCCACTGCGCCCGGCTATGATTTGATCACTTTTTATAAGAAAATAGAACATATCTAGAGAGGAGAATTTACTACTAAATGAGTCATTTTCCAAGTTCAGAGTAGTTGGACATGTAGCATCCTCAAAGACAATATCTGTTAACTAACTCATACCTTACATTTCAAAAGTTAAAGTTGCCATTCACTTAAACTACAGTATAAACCACACATATGCACCATGTGTAGGAATGAAGGCCTTAAGAGGAGAGGGACTAATTCACCTTTGAGGGGCTGATGAATTTCCAAAATACACATGTATTAGTTCTTAAACAAATTCTTCAAAGTCGGGCAGAAAAACATTTTATTCTATTATTTTTACTCAGATATGATTCTTGTAGGTATTCTTCATGATACTTTTGTTTGTTTTCATGGGACATTGCCTATAGCCATTTTTCTGGAATTAACTATGATGGAAACAGTATTTAGGTAATTGGACCTTTCCCTCAGGAGAGACAGGAGGCCACACACCTGGATGATGAACTTGAAGGCCACTGGATGTATCAAGCAGCTGAATGATCTTTGGTATCTAGGCTGAACGAAAACCTTTTAGAAACTGTGCCCTCTGCTTCAACTCTCACCAGACCACAATACAGTTAGATTTAATCCTAACTTCTAGCTGGTCTACTATAAAACAGCATTTTGAGGTTATAAAATGTTTAATAATATGACAAGAATTTATTTTGTCTTATGAGTAATATAATCATTTCACCAAATAGCTCTAGAGCCAAGATTTTTAAATATGACTTATTTACAAGATTTCACATAGTAAATTCCATTTTTCCAAAGAATGTGTCCTTCATTCATGTTATTGATCAGAGAGCTGTAATACGCTTTGTTCACTTTTTCCAACATAGATCTTATGCTGGATTTAATTCTAGCATTAAATTCTATATGTTGAGGTAATACTGTCTCATATCTTGATTTTTTAAAAAATAAAAATATCATTGGGATATTTACAACTCCAGGGTCCTAGGAGATTCTTACAGGTAAATTTATAATTTAAAATAGTACCTTTCACTGACATCCTCCCTGTGCTGTTGGAAACTGGAAACTGATGTTTTAGTTTATTATTTTCATTTTTTTTATTTGCTAGCTGTGTTTTTATTTTTTTGAAACATTTTTTTAAAATTTTTTTCTCAAAAGTTGCATTTTAATACATGTTATCAAACATAACAGTAAAAAACAAATTTTCAGAAGCTGTATACACTGTTCACTGAAAACATTTGTTGAGGCAAATAGAAAAAAATTGTTACAATCATAATTTTTCTAACTTTGCACAAAATTATAAGCAGATTAAATTCTTCATATTAAACACCTTTATATGCACTTTCAATGAACAGTATATATATAGATATTTATATATATTTTTTATCAACCATCTTTACTATACCCATTCCCCTTTCCTGCTCCCCACCTCCCCCATGTC
>CM053408.1:16988058-17041280 GCA_028644305.1 Xerus rutilus | reverse complement strand
AACTTGGCAGTGAAAACTACAGTATCTTTACTTTTCTAACCATTTTTGCTAAGCTTTTCTAATGGTTCAAATACTCACATGGGAATTCTTTGGTGGTAATACAATTTTTAAAAAATTGTTCCTGTTATTCCTATGACACTCTGGGGGTAACTGTTGATTTCCCAATGTGATGAGTAGAAACAGGAAAAAAAAAAAAAGATGTTAAGTGGCTTCCAGGAGCTTGATATGCATCTTAACGGTACTGGGAATCCCAACTCTTCTTCCATTCATGGAATCATATCACTTCATTTTAACACTTAGTCTAGTATCATTCTTGCCTTATAGCTGTGTCTAATTAAAATTAAAATATATGTGCATCAAAATGCAATAAAAGAATAAAAGGCCAACCCACAATGTAGGAAAAGATAATGTGTGTGTATATTCATATAAGATTTTATATATATAAAATCTATATATATATATAGATATATATATAGATATATATATATATCTCAAAGGATTGTTATCTACAGCATATAAAGAACTCCAAGCTAGGCGCAGTGGCGCATGCCTGTAATCCCAGCACTTGGGAGGCTGAGACAGGAGAATCTTGAGTTCAAAGCCAGCTTCAGCAACTGCGAGGCGCTAAGCAACTCAGTGAGACCCTGTCTCTAAATAAAACACAAAATAGGGCTGGAGATGTGGCTTAGTGGTCGATCGAGTACTCCTGAGTTCAATCCCAAGTACCAAAAAAAAAAAAAAAAAAAGAACTCCAAAGCATCAACAAGACAAATGCAGACAACTCAGTTGAGAAAAGGGTAAAAGGATTGAATGGTGGCTTTATAAAGGATGATATCCACCTAGTCAAGAAACATATTTCTGTATTCTTGAGTTCATTAGTCATCAAGGAAATGTAAATTAAATCATAATTTAATATCACTCCAGTCCAATCAAAACAATAAGGACAAAAATTTTCCAAGTGTTGGCAAAGATAGGAAGCAACTTAACCCCTACACATCTGGTAAAGTGTGAACTGGTACAACCACCTTGGAAAACTTTTTTTGACAGTATTGATGAATTCTTCTCTAGTTATGTGTACATATATATTCAACAAAAACCCATATTTCAACTTGCCAAAAGACTTAACTAGAATATGCATCATTGTATTGTGTGTAATAGCTCCAAACCAACCAGGTACTATGCAGATGTCTATCAGAGGTAGAGTAAAAAACTAAATTGTGGTATATTTATTCAATGGAATCTTATACTGCAGTGAGAATGAATGGTGTACAAGTCGATGCAATGATAGGGTAACTATTACCAACAAAGCATTTTATAAAAGATGTCGGACACAAAAAAGAGTCTAGTATATAATTCCATTCATAAAATTTCTAAAAAGAGGCAAAACTACATGGTGCTGTTAGAAGTCATGATAGCAATTAATATTGTGACTAGAAAGGAACGTGAGAAAATTTCCAGGATGTGTGTGTGTTGCTGTATAAGTGTTATAGTTCTCCTCAGTTTTAAAAATACATGAAGGAATATATGATATATATGTGTGTGTGTGTACATAAAATATGCATATACATAAAATACACATATATACACACATATATACATACATATATTCATACAATTTTTATCTCAACTAATTTTTATTTTTTTAAAAATTTACTTATTTATTTAAATGCATTTCAAGTCTTCATACATGCACCTGGGGTAGTGATGTCCATCTCATTCCACCATTTTTGCTACTCCTATTCTCCCTCCCCTCCCCGACATCCCCCCATCCCATCCAAAGTTCCTCCAGTTCTCCCATGCTCCCCACCCCCACCCCCCTTATGTATCAGCATCCACTAATCAGAGAGAACATTCTGCCTTTAGTGTTTTGGGATTGGCTTACTTCACTTAGCATGATTCAACTAATTTTTAAATAAATTATTTCTTCAGTTCATATAGCTTAGGAAAACAATTGTGATATATCTTCTATATATCAAAGTAATACTCATGAAAGATGAGTTTAATCACTGGCAAAATGAAACACATGGACTTCCATTTCTTTCTTTCTCTAACCAGCTTGCTTCCTTCCTCCCTTTATTTTAATTATTTAATTAGTGACTTTAAATGTACTTTGTGTAATTTGGAGAAACAACGTTGTATGTATCTAGATGAGTGTGATCAGGTGGTCCTGCCTATACTGGCTGCTTCCAAAGCCAGGGAAGAAATAACGTTGAATCCTTGTGGTGAAGCAGCAGACCTGGAAGACGAATATTTCTACCTGTGTCCACTCCTTAACCAGGAGACAAGAACAAAACTCATATCCTATAAAAAGTCCCTCACACCTTAACACAGGAAATCTACCAACTTAAGTCTTTCATAATGGACCTATTTAATCTGCAAAAACATAAGCAAGAAATCACAGAGAGACAAGCATGAAGATAAGAAAGAAGTAATCTACTTTTTTTTTTCAAGTGTTAATACAGCAGTTGCAGCAATTGTCACTAAACCTGGCAGCAATTGCACAGGAACCAAAACAGCTGATTCCAGGGATCTCAGTTGCCTTTCAGGGAAAGGCATTTGTATGTCCTTAATCCCTTGAAGCACATGACACAATGACAGGCGGACAAGAGTTGGTTTGACCTGATTAGAAATTTCCCATTACCTTTAAAAGTCTTTATTCACAAATTCCTCTTACTTGGGTCTTTCCAGTCAGTAACCAAGGACCTGTTTCTACATCAAAAAGGCAAAATAGTAGTGATTTTCATTTAAAAAGTTATTTTTCAAAAGAGTACTTTACATCTAGAAATTGAAAATTGGAAAAATAAGAAGTATCTTTGATGTTTCTTGTCATTCACAGACTACACAACTATTTCAAGATTTCCACCAAATCTTCTAAAATTTTCCTCAGCTGTTGTAACAATACAGATGACACATACATGAAAACAAATCCCAAAATTATAGCGGGATGATCTAATAATTGATTTTTTATTCACTTGTCATGTTGGAGTTTCACCTAGAGATATCAAGTAATTTTCGTCCACATAGTGATTCAGAGATCCAGGTTCCTTCCATCAACCAGATCCACCATGCTAGGAGCTCATTGGTACTATCTGCGATAACCTCAGGGAAAAGGAAATAATGTGGAAAACGTATCTGCTACTTCAAAAATCATCCCTGAAATGAGCCATACAAGTGCTGTCCATAGTCCATCTCTGAGAACAAATCATAGGGCTGCCCCATGATGCAAAGAGAGGAATTTGGGAAATATTCTTCTCAGTTAAGTATTCACTTCAAATCACTAATGCCCCATTCCAGGAGAGTAATCATGGGTATAGATGGACATGTGGCCCTCTGTGCTACAACCGTCTTCACCCAATATCAGTGATGAAAGAGCATCAGATCCAGTGATGGAAGCACGGGCTTGATATTTCAGGTACACATGGACGGCCAAGTGCTTTAGGCAAGGGTAGATGTTAGAAGAGAGAGTTGAGGCTGATTGTGATTTTTCTCTTCTACTTCAGATCAAGTGAAATGTTCACAGTAACATATGTGTTAACCTGAGTCCAATAAGTATTTATAGGTTATCTTCTAAATGCCAGACACCAAATCATCCCTGAAATGAATAGAAGAGCAAACAAGGCAGATAAAATTCCTGCCACCACAAAATATGCATATGCAGGTAGGAGTCAAAAAATATACATATAGATATGGAGTGTTATGTAGAAATAAATACTACGAAAAAAATTAAGGCTAGTGAGGGAATAGTGATCTACAAAAGTCATATTTTCAGTGGGGAAGTCAGGAAAGTCCTGTCCAGGGAGGAGAGGTAGTGACTGATTAGGGTACCCAGGAAAAAAGCAAGACTCTGGTAAAAGCAAGTGTAATCTTTCCAAGAACAGCAGAGGAGCTGATTCCATTTTAACAGTGGTACGTGGGCCAATCCTTCCACTACTGCTCAGGAAAGAAACCTGGGAAGAACAAAGAGAATGGGCTTTGGTGTACAAAGACATGTTTCAAAGATGGAGTCCACAACTTACAGTTATCATTATTTTTGGCAAATCATTAACATATCTGATCTCCTACTTTTTCATCGGCAAAATAATACCTACTTCGCTGAATTGTTGTGAAGTTTATGTCAGATAATACACACAAGTTACTATTATCACATAATATGTTGCACCCATTGAATAAATATCAATTATTCCTTCTTTGACACAGTGTGAGGGTAGTGAATGGGAGAAGACTCTTTTCCCTCTTTCCATTCTTCCTCATGATGGTGAACCCTCCTGCCTAGTCCTCCATGAGCTTACAGAATCCTTTTCCCAACTCAGAGAATCTGCCTTCTTCACAATGATAAAGATGACGATGATAAGAGAGTACCCAGTCATTTCAAAAAAAGATAGCACTTGCCAGGTATGGTGGTGCATGCCTGTAATCCCAGTGGTTTGGGAGGCTGAGGCAGGAGGATCCTGAGTTCAAAGCCAGCCTCAGCAATTTAGCATGGCCCTAAGTAACTTAGCAAGACTCTATGTCTAAATAAAATACAAACAAGGGCTGGGATGTGGCTCAGTTCAATCCCTGAGTTTAAACTCTGGTCCTAAAAAAAAAAGAGAGAGAGAGAGAGAGATAGCACAATATCAAAGGCATTGACAGAGTTACCCACCCATCTGCAGGCTCTTCCTTTGTAACTTATCTGTGTTTATACATTTAAGGATTTGGTTGGAAAAAGCCAGAGGTTGTGGCCATGAACCAGAGCTTGCAGGTTAAACATCTGAGTTAGCCACCTCCCCACCTTCTTCTATATGTGTTTATTATTCATTCATCTAATTTAAGCTCTCATCTAATTTAAACTCTGGGGCAGGCTGTCAACATATGGGGAATTATGGGAAAAAGTGAGCTCAGTGAAGTTCTTCTTTTCAGACTAACTTTATGGATTCTACACTGGCCTCATTACTTGAACATGGCCAAGAAGTTTCTGCGTTCCTTGGTGCATTGCGTTGGTCTGGTTCAGTACATACACATATATAAAAGCCCTCCTAGGCTTCCACTAGTACTAGTACTAGTCTTGTACTAGTCCACAAACCAGAGTCTGAATTACTTTCTGTTCATTGCTTTAAATGAAATTTTGAGTACACACGCCTTCCCTTCAAGGAAGCTTTCACGATCACAGCATATACATGTACTAAATTTGACTTTTGACTTAGTCTTTTAGCAGTACTATCTTTAAGGCATTTCTTCCTCTCTTGTAAGTCCTCAGATGTCTAAGGCACAACTCAGTACTATCCATCTTCCAGGAAGTACCCAGGAACTCAAGAATACACCACAGGTTATTAAACATTTAAATATTTTATGTGTACCCATAGTTGCCTACAGCCTGGAGGTACAAATATCTTCCCAGTAGCAGTAGTTTTATCATACAGGTAGCATTTTGAGACATACTTATGAAGTTCTTTGGACAAGATTTTGTAATTACTCTTTCATCTTACTTTTTTTTCATCTACATTGCTTGGGGTCAAATCACTTCTTCCTTTTTCCTGGACCTACTTTTCATACATCCAGGTCTCTTTATCTCAGATACTAAGAAATGCTTTGGTGACACTTCTTGAGAATAAACACATTGTCCAAGAAGGTCACCATCATGGAGACTTTCAGATTTTGAAAATTTGAAAGAGTACCAAAACTTTCTTTGCCTCTGGAACAGCAAGAGTCCCTTCTCAGAAGACAAAAGTGAAGTTGTTTCCTAAAGAACAGATCACATTTCAGTAGCCTGCAAAGCTCTGCCCAGCTGCCTTCCTCTCTCTGGCCCTAACAACTCCCTTTGAGCTCTGCCCCTTCTCTCGGCATCTTGCTTCAAGTAAATCCATGCAAAGATGTTTTCAGGAACATCTGCACTCTCTCATGCGGGAAGACAAGCAGGGCGGACATCCTGCAGAAGGAAATACCAGTAAACATTAAAACACCAGGAAAGTCTTTGGTTGGGGTATCTACAGACACTGCTCAGGACTGAATGAAACACAAATATGGCCCACTCCATGTAGCAGGCTATCGAAACTCTGTAAATGCTGCAGAAAACTTCTGTATGGCTTTTCACATCTCCAGATGCCAACCTCTGGTGTGTTGGGGCAGGGCCTAGATTTCATGGTGCAAGTAAAAATAAACATTTGCACCAACTTTTCTTTCCAAAAACACCATCAAATCCCTCATGAATCTTGCACTGTTGTACAGTTGACTAAGAAAATACTATGCTTTAAATACTTATTAAGCATTTAGTAAATATCTGATGAAAATCAATGAATTTTAGAGTTAGAAAGTTACCTTAAAGCATATCAAACCTAGGCACAAAGTACCTTTTTAAAAAGCGAGAAAATTGAAAAGCCAAAATAACTTAATGGCCATCAACCAGAAGCTTAGTTATGATACTTGAATTCCTACAAAATGCTTATGCTGGGGGAACACATGGAACTGCTCAAAAGGAAATCAAACTATAATCTCTTGATCTTAAGCTTAACTGATAATATTAAATTTGTACACTACTTCAGTGTTTTTTAGAGAAGGACTTGAGTTTTATTGAACATCTTCACACTGAATGCAGAAATAATATTAAAAGCCCAAAGTGTTTTCTGAGCTTCTTTAAGATTTGTGAAGACTATAAAGAATAAAATAAATTTAATTAAAAAATTCTTACAAAATATCAAAGACTAAAAAGAGGAAAATAAAAAACCATAGTCATGCAACAGAGATGAACATAGTTAATATTCTGGTCCCATTATTTTCTATTTTATTATTGTTTTACATTGTCTTCTTTCTCTGCATTTTTGAAGAAGGTCACTTTTTGTGTCCTTTATTTCACTCAGCTGTTCTACCTTCAGCATTGTCCTGCATGCAACAGCCGAACGCCAAGATGTCCTTGGATGATCACTGCCTCTCCTGACACCCACATCCTTCTCGAGCCCCCTCCCTCACTGTATCAGGATTGGTCTATGTGATCAATGGCACATGACAGAAATGGCAGATGTCACTTCTGAGATTAGGTTATAAATGACTGTGGCCTCCGTAACGATTCTCTCTCTCTCTCTCTCTCTCTCTCTGGTTGTTCACTCTGGGGAAGCAAGGTATCATGTTGTGAGAATCCCTATGACAGAGACCACAGGGGGAGAAACCAAAGCTTCCAGTCAGCAGCCAGAAAGTCTTCCAACAACCACGTACCTGAGCCTGGAAATGGCTTTCCCAGCCCCAGACAAGCCTTTGGAAGGCTGCAGCCCTGGCCAATAGCTTAAGGAAAATCTCATTTACGCTGCTGGAGCCAGAACAACCAGATAAGCCACTCCCAGATGCCCAATCCTGAGAAATTGGGCAAGATAATGTGCGTTTGTTGTTTCAGGCTAATGTTTTGATGTGATTGATTATGTCAGCAAGAGAAAAACTAAAGGACTCACATTTTGAAAGATTCTTCAAGAAAACCAGGTTTCATGGTTGAATAATAGCCTGTTTATAGATGTATTATGATTTATTTTACTACCTCGATGGATTTCCCAGGTGATTTCAATGTTTTGCTCCTTTAATTACTGCAGTATACATCATTGTGTGCATTTTTACATCTATGATTTGTTTCTTAACCTCTTCATAGTAAAATTATTAAATAAAATATCAATATTGTCAGTGTACTTGACATTTATTACCATATTTTCTCCAAAATTTATTGTACTAATAATGAATAAGCTCAGAAATTTAAGTTTTATTGATCATAAAAGACGGATCTATGTCAAAATGGAATTGCGACTGTTTATAGCACCAATTGTTCTTGGCGCACAGAACCAAGAATCAAATCTCTGTATTTGATTGCCTTTTATTTTATTTCAAATACAATAAAATAAGTAGGTCATTCTATTCACTTGTTTACTGGTTATGATTCAGCCTTCCCCTCTGCATCTGTTCTTATCCTGATTTTTCTCATCTCAGGGTAACACCAACATCCTCCCTGTTCACCTAGACAGAAGCCTGGGAGGCACCTTGTGCCACCCCTGTATCTCACCCCTACAAATACTCTGCCCCTTTTCTTCAACCTCCCTCCCCTTTCCAGCCTCATGGTTACTGCAGATCTTGGTCATCAATCCCTACACTGCCCTCCCCAGCTTATTTTTAAAATCTTCTTTCACCCATGGCTCTATTTTTCCCTAATGGATTTGTTCCTGAAAGACCTTATGATAATTTGATTTTATTCTTTTCTAATCACTTACTGTTTTTTCTTTTTAAAATTTGTTCTTTTTAGACATACATGACAGTAGAGTGTATTGTACATATTATACAACATGGACTATAACTTCCCATTCTTGTGGTTGTACATGATGTGGAGTTACACTGGCTGTGTATTCATATATGAACATAGGAAAGTTATGTCTGACTCATTCTACTATCTTTCCTATTCCTGCCCCCCTCCTTTCCCTTCATTCCCCTTTGTCTAATCCAATCAACTTCTACCCAAGCCCCTTATTGTGTGTCAGCATCTACATATCAGAGAGAACATTCAGCCTTTGGATTTGGGGTATTGGCTTATTTCACTTAGCATGATAGTCTCCAGTTCCATCTATTTGCCAGCAAATGCCATAATTTCATTCTTCTTTATGGATGAGTAATATTCCATTGTGTGATACATACATATATATACATATATATCTCATATTTTTTTTCTTTATTCATTCATCTGTTGAAGGGCACCTAGGTTGGTTCCATAGCTTAGCTATTATGAATTGAGCTGCTATAAACATTGATGTGGCCATGTCACTATAGTATACTATAATCACTTATTATTATCATTGACTTTTATGACTTCTTTACTGAACATTATACTATTAATATTTTATGTACCAAACACCATAAATATTTTTTATTAAGAAATGTCTGGACAAATTATACCTGTTGGCTATGAAGCCAGGGCCTTCCATGACCATACTCATGAACCATCCAAGATGATTTTATGATTGGGAATGTTAATCTCAGTGATATCAAGACAGAATCTTCCCCGAGGGAGAAGACTCATTCCATTCTTTCTTCTACCTCTTCCAAGGCTTTTGGATCCCCAGGGAATTCCTCACCTCCCCGGTAGATTTCACAGCAGCACAGGCAGCGACAGGAAGAAAAAGTAGCACATTACAGATGACGCATCACTCTGCCATGTCTTCTCAGAGTTGCATGCTTTGGAATATTTTGGTGTTTAGAGGAAGAAAGATGGCAGATATTGTAAATAATAAAGTTTATTCTTTGTTATTATAAAATTTTTCTTGGAGAGAAAATGAATACTGGTTTAAATTTGACTTTGCTTATCTGTTAGAATTCTCATGTCAATGTCAAGTCATCTATTTTGTTGGCTAAAGCTTCCAGAGACCTGAATGCAGATCAAGTGCAGACATAAATGTATTTTAGTCAGAATAAAATCAAATTATCATAAGGTCTTTCAGGAAAAAATAAATTTTGCATTGGAATGCAACATATTTAATGAAGTCACTCTAGCTGACCAGTTTACAATAAAATTAAGTATATTTTAAAATGATGCCTTCTCCAGAGGTAAAAACAAACGGTATCTTTAGGTTTTATGGGCACAAAGAGAATTGTCACAGTTCAAATGATGAGACTTCTGGGCTGAGGTTTTTTTTCTATTTAATCTAACATGACTCTCATTTCAGGAGACATTCAAAGAGCATATTAGAATACAATTCCCATTTTGTTTGGTGGTTGTTATCTAAACCATCATTTTTCACTTTCAGTTAAAGATAGAACAGAACATTCTTCAGGACAGCCCCTGCATTCCTAACATAGTTCCATAAAGGGCCCCAATAGACTATTTTTGTGAGTATTTTATTAAAAATATTATTTATCACCATAGTTACTTATTGTGTCACAGTGCTAAAAGCTTTACATGCATTTTCTTTTTTCATCCTCCTACCATTACCACAAGGTATTTTATTATAGCTTCTCCCTGAAGAAATTAAAGCTTGTCATTTCAACAAGCTGACCAAAGTCACTAAGAGGCAGAAAAGGGCTGGTTTTCATAGCAAGATCACAGTCTCCTTGCTGTTCCTCCTCTGTGGTTCATTGCTCAGTCATTCCATACCAGATTGACTAATGACCTTGATTCTTCTAAGATATCTTCTCAGACTTTGAACAAGTCACTGTCCATCAGGGTCCTGATTGATAAAGAAATACCCCTCCAGAGCATTAAGTTGGATTTGGTTAGTTCTAACTGCTTCCTGCTTACAGGAGAGGGCTCTCTATTTTGTGCTCTAATGACTTCTACACTATTTTTTATACACTATAGTTTCTATTTTTAGTGCCCTTCAGCGGTATATAACACTGCTTCTCCCAGGGCAGTAAATTCTCAGGGCCTAATCCCCCAGCTTTTGTCAGGGTCTACCTCGGACTCATTGACACTTTTCAGACACATAAGTGGAAACTTCAGGAATAACCTCCTGTTTCTCAAAAGTGTGCCTCATCCCCAACACACACCTTTTCCAAGCTTTTTTAGTGGTATGTGTCTAGTCATGGGTGTCAAATAAAAGTGTCCTTGAAACTAAACTACATTTTGACATGATTTTCCATTCCTTAAAGTAATGACAATCACAATCCATGTTCACTCATCTTTCTTCTACTTCTTTCCACTTGATCTTCCCACCCCAATGCCCAACTCAATGTATTTTTTATCTACTTCTGGAGCATTTCGGTATCTAAAGGAAGGTATTCCAAATAGTATAGTTCTTTGTTTATAGTATTTTCTCCCTTTGGGAGAAAATGAGTCCTCTTTCAAATTCGACTTTGAGATTGTCTAGTTGAACTCCTATTTACTTTCCAGACAACTTGTTTTGTGGGCTGAAGTTCTCCCCAAAGAAATAAGTGCACATCAACTACAGGTTTAAGCTGAGTCTGTAATCCCAGCGGCTTAGGAGGCTAGACTGGAGGTTCACGAGTTCAAAGCCAGCCTCAGCAACTTAGTGAACCCTAAACAATTTAGCAAGGTCCTGTCCCTAAATAAAACATTTTTAAAAAAGAGCTGGGGATGTGGCTCAGTGGTTAAGCACCCCTCCATGTTTCAACCCCTAGTACCAAACAAACAAACAAATAAAAAAACTACAGGTTTAAAATAATAACATTAACAAGTGGACATTTGATTAACAGTAGTTTACAAAGTATTTTTACAAATAATAAGTTATTTAACCCCACAACAACCTCTGTGGAAGGAAAACAACTTTTAGTAAATGTTTTCATGAGCCAGATATTATGTTAGTGTTTCACATTTAGACTCCTGCTTAAATTTCATGACATCCTTTCCAGGTACATATTATCTCCATTTAATAAACAATGAAACTGAGATTCCGAGATGTTAAATATAGGGAAAGGCATGAGGAAGTACTGGGGAATGAAATCTGCCAAATTATGCCATGTCCATGTACAAATACATCACAATGAGTTCCACTTGTATATAAAATAATAATGCGATAATTAAAATAATAACAATAGATGGGAGATCAGTAGAGCAGAGGAAGGAGATAAGGGGAAGAGAAAGGGGGAGGAAAAGAGAAGGTACTGGGGAAAAAGATTGAGCAAATTATGCTATGTGCTTGTACGAATATGGAATAATGAATCCCACTATTATGTACAATTATAATTCACCAATTTTGGCAGGAGGATGGGTAGTACTGGGGATTGAACTCAGGGGCACTCAACCACTGAGCCACATCCTCAGTCCTATTTTGTATTTTATGTAGAGACAGGGTCTCACTGAGTTGCTTAGCGCCTCGCTGTTGCTGAGGCTGGCTTTGGACTCACAATCCTCCTGCCTCAGTCTTCCGAGCCTCTAGGATTACAGGTGTGCACCAACGCCTGGTTTGTAATTCATCATTTGAAAAAGATGTTACATCTCTCATCTAGTATAATACATTCCTAAGATTCCAGCTAAGAGTATTGAAACTCAAATCCAGGAACTGCCCTTGACATTCCAACCTGCTAAGAGGGCTCCCAAGTCATCCCAAGGGATAAATCAAAGCCATGGGTTCCTCAGCCAGGACCATATGTCTCATTTTACTAGTAGCAATTTTCATGGAGCAGAATGAGCATAGAAGTTTACATATTTTTATCCACATCACTATTACATCTCTAAATTCTCTCCTTTAAGTTCTTCCTAACTTTCTCAATTATGCATAAGCAAATGAATTTTTCTCTTTTTCTTATAGATACCCAAAGGTAAAGAACTGGTGCCTGAATGAGATCTTTTGTCTCCAGAGATATGAAGAGTTTCAGTTTACTCCCCAAATTTTAAGCCCACGGTTGGTAACTGTACCAATTTCTTACATGCTTCACTGGTCAGATTATATGTCTAATAACTATATTTGATTTGTAATTTGACTGGATCAGAATTTTCATGAAGACATTTTAGCCCTTCTAGGTGACCTGAAAGGTAACTTGTAGTTCTTTGGCTTCTTTCTGGAATAAAGCTGAAATGGTAACATGAATGGTCCCAGGATACCCTGCAAATGATCTAGCATAACATAAATACACAGCTTTCTGTAGTAAAGGAAAGCTCCATTTACACACTTAAGATGATAATTAGGTGAGTGAGGTATCATGGAAGAGATAAATAGCTTTGAGGTGGGCCAAATTTTAAAACTTCTCAAATAAGAAATTTTCTTTATTAATATCCTTCAAAGACACACTTTTATAAATGATGCATAACTGATTCTATTTTTCCAGGTATTAAGTTCATAATACATACATCAGGTACACATGTGTACATTTATATGTGAACCTTATTATCAAATATGACTGCCTTTATGATAATAAGAAAGTAGTCTTATACATCCAAAGCATAACAGTAAAATAAAAATTAATGAGTGTTTGAGATATGGATTTGAATCACTTTATAAATGTAAATGCAAACCCCAGTATCCATTAGAGTTTGAAAAATAGAGTCTATGAAATTCCATAAAAGACCTAGATTTAGATATTAGATCTCAAATATTAGAATTCCTATGTAAATATTTTCTTTAAGTTAACAGCTATTTTGTGGTAATAGTTTTTAGTATGTCATTAACTACAACATGTAGTTTTGCATCTAACTAAACTTTTCACATGAATCCTACAACAGGTTCCAAAGATGTGTCCAATTGTGTCTCCTAAGATTCAGTGGAAAATGGGACTGTTATTTACAACTTAATAAATAACTCACTGATGTGAAGTGTTTTAAGTACAGCGATGTGCTACTCTAAACAAAGTAGTGAAAATATATAACTCTGTCTAGTTGTTTTCACTTCTTTCAAGATTCAGATTTTCTTTGACTGCCTGTCTGATTTAACTTATAAGTAAAAACAAAAGGGAAAGAAAAAACTTGTGAAAATGGGAACCTTGGATACTTCAAAGCTAACTGAGATCAAAGTCAAATGAAGTCCACTGACTAAGCAATGAGTCTCTTAGTGTATGACTTGTACCAAAGTCTAAAGCTTAGATTTGTCAGGTATCTAAACACTGGGAGTTTTTATGGAAAATAATTATTTGTGTAATTCCTTCAGGGAATCACCCAAGCACAGACTCATCCACATCACCTGGTAACTAATCTCATTATTGGTAACAAAATATTGGAAATATAGGTAGCTTCTTGCCTCTTTCAGCCTTGTTCACTGTAACTGCTGACAAATGTACACATTCTACACAGTACATCTTGCTTAATTACAGAAACTTCATCTTTTAATATGAATCATACTCCCTTGGAATATCAGCATGCTAGGAACATGGAAATTAATTTCTATATTTTTTCTGGCTCTGCTTATTGAACCTTTTGAAGTGAGACGATTTTTTTGAATGTTTGCAAAATCCAATCTGGTTTTTGAATCTTTCCTACCTCTTCATAATTTTGGGCTAATGTTGAGTTATAGGGAAAAAAAATACAGAATTGCTAACATGCAAAAATGTAGTGTGGTCTGTTAGTCGAATGATCCAATGGGCGTTCTTGAATGTTCTGCTTCATTGAAGCCCTCCTTTACCACACGTTACCAGTAAAGGCCTGATGCTTTTTCCTTGAAATGGCCCATGCTGTTTCATTTGAAACGGTGTGTGCTGCTGCTGGGTATTTTGTGGTTCTGTCTCAACAAGGTTACTCAGAACTCACATTCAGCAGGTATCAGCCAATGGGCCCTTTGGTATCAGAACAGGAAATAAATCACATTCTCCAGTAACACCCATCTGTTTTGAATGGTCCCATAGATAGATGGCTGTCTGCTTCAGGAATATTTAATATGAGGGAAAAAGCTAGTCCAAACAGTTTACTCTCTTTAAGTCTACGCAGCAAGAGATATTCCAGTAAATGCTTAAAAGTGCATTAACAGAAGAGGTCAGAAACATCCCTGACTCAAAAAAAAAAAAAAAACCCACCATAATCTCTATGACTTTGGTGACCTCTAGCGATCAAAATGGAAAACAAACTTGATTTTTTTTTTCTAAAAGGATTCTCCAACGTATTTTTGTATCCCTTCTTTAAATAAAATAACAGTAACTAGTTTATAAATATATCAAAATATCTATATATTTCTCAATATATTTTCAAGTTAAAATATTTAATAATTAAAAGAAGAATACGATCTTGTTTGAAAGTTTACTCTTTCAGTCTTATTTCTACACATTTACACACGGGATCCCACAACATCAAAAGTAGGTCATTTCCACAGTAGGATCATACAAGACATAATATCTTTCAAGTTATAGTGTTTTTTAAATAATATATTGTGAATATATTTCCATGTTATTGTATATGCTTCCACCAAATTATTTTTACCTGCTATCTTATATTTCATCATAAGTTATTCACATCTTTATTATTGATTATTTAGGTTGTTTTGGTTTTTCTGTTCTTTTTCATATTCAATCTTTGCACATGTCCAGCATTATGGCTTTGAGGCGAAGTCTTAGGAATGAAATTTCTGCACAATGTTATGCATGTATCAAAACATTACACTGTACCCCATTAATATGTACAATTCTATATTTTAAAGTATGAGTTAAAAATAAGTTTAATAAAACAGAAACAAAAATATATCTTCTGTATAAGTCTGTTATATATAATAAACGGGGAAATATCTCTACAACTAAAAAAGAGAAAGAAATGGAATTTCTGGTTCAAAACTTTGGAGAATGCAATGATTTTCAACACATACAATTAAATTGCCAGGTAATGCTAAAGCAGAAATGATCGCCTGTACACCATTCAGCATCACCCAGGGACGCACGTGGCAAGCAGGAAAGGCTTTGGCAGCCCATACACAAAGCATAGCTGCTACCCAGGCACTCCTCGAAGGGCCTGGAGCTAAAGAGGGAACCAAGAATAATCAAAAATGCTATCATATGTGAGCTGCATAATAACCACTGTAGTTAATTGAAGCTTATTACTTGCAAACACGAAATAATTGAAGAGTCATTAAATTCCAAGGAATTTGATTTTATAAACACATCAACACATGGCTCTCACATCAGCAACAACCTCTTGTCGTACATAAAGTCACCATTCACTAGCTATCAGTCGAGGATTGGATGTGGAGAGTATTTGCTGAAGGCTTTTGTCATTTTTCTATGGTTTTTGCATTCACGGGTAAATGCACAGTTCCATTTTTTCTCATCTTTATTGTATAAATAACACCCAGGTAAAATTTGCAATATAGAGGTGAGAGGGAAAATTAAACTACTGAGCATCTGCTTTTGCAATTGTCAAAGTAAAGGTGGCTCATTCTGAAATGTTTGGTGTGTATAAATTGGATTTCCTGGCTCTATTGTTTTATGAGTTTACACTGCAGGTGATATATTATATTCAACAACTAGTCTGTACATTCCCTCCCTCTCCTCTGTATATGTATCAGACTAGGGTCTGTCTGGGTAGTTTTTACGAAGCATATTCATGTTCTCTTTTTTCTTAATAATAGATACAGAAAGTAATGATCAATTTCAGCTGCCTAAAATTGAGAGTGAGTAGTCAGGGCGAGAGGGACGGGGCTGAGAAGATGGAAAGCAATTTATATAGACCAGGTCTCAGGTAGGAGAGTCATTTGGTGAAGTTCAAGGACGTGGACCAAGGTCAAGATGACTTGCCTTTGCTATCAGACCACACTCTCAGGGTACTGCAGACCCCCCAAGAACTACAAATAGCTTCTCCCTGGCTGGTGTCCCAAGATGAACAAAAGTAGGAACATGACCTTCACACCGAGGACTAGCCAGCTTGGTTTTTTAGCCTTCTCCCAAAAGCATGAAGAAAATATGAATTCCATGAAGATATCAATGCCTGGATGAGAAGATCCAGGCTGAACCTGAGCTCACACTACCAGCCACAATCTCAACCTGTGAGAGACTGATTATATGTCTCCTTCTCTGTGATGACAAGTGCCTTCTATTGCATTTGTATTGGTTAGGGACAGAGGGCGACAAGCAAAATAAATCAATGCTGGCAAAATCAAAATAAATAAATCAACAAAAGAGTAGCTCAGGGGCTCTAGATGATACAAATGGGTCATCTTTCCAGAGCCAAGGAAAAAACAAGCTTAAGCCATATACGGTGTTAGAATCTTTCTGTTCAAAATGCCCTGTGGGACACATACAGGTATCTCCTTCAACCCTGCTCATCCAGGGGAGACTCCACATAGAGCCAGAGTGATTCCTTTTCTACTGCATGATATTTATTATCTGAGAGAGACATTTATTCATGCTTTAAACTTCTCCCCAGGTAAGTAATTACATCAACTAGGTGTCTCACTGCCTGTCTGTGTCTTCTTAGGAAATATCTTTTAGTTTATTGCTGGGTTCTAGTGTTTTTCTTTTATACTAGATATGACATTTTGCAGAATCATTAAACAAATCTATAAATTTTAGACAGGAAACCCCTTCAGTCTCCATGCAAGCTATTCAAGTATTGTGTTTCTGAAATCTTTCTTTCTTTCCTATGACATAGTATTGTCTTGTCTACTCTTTCAACCTCTGTCTTCATCAATTACAATCTGTATTGAAGACAGTGCATTAGAAACATAACTTTATGACATTTATTAAATTATATCAACTTATCAGAGATGAGGCCAGTCATACATAAATTAACTGGCTTTTTGAAAAGATCCTTCTACCATTTTTTTTTTTTATTCTGAGACCCTTGTCCTATAAGGAACAACGTAAAATTTTTCAAGTAATTCTTTTCTCTTTCCTTGCTATATCCAGGATCTGGGGACAATGTCTCAATCAAAAGGGTGCTGCCTTCTGTTTCATCACCCTCTTTGAGGGCAAGAAACAATCCTGGTGATGTGGTTGAACTGCACAGATAAGAAACAGGTTTGTGTAATATGATTTTGCTCTAAGTCACTAAAGACTAACACTATCCCCTGACATAATTTAGAGCTGACAAATAAGTGAGTCTCTTTTACCTAGACAGATTGGAAGGGAGAAAAGAGAAGAAAGGAAAAGAAAAGAAACCAAACAGCAGGATTTGCCAGGAAGAGACACCTGTGGTTCACATGTCACTTAATGGGGAGTGTGGCAGAACTTCAGAGCACATTAAGGATGGTGCTAAACATCCCCACTGGATTAGCCAGGCACAAAGGGACCCCTTTAGTCATTTGAAGCCAAATTATCTGCAGTGGCTTCAGCGAGGGCGGTCACCATGGTCTTTCCTTGTGTCATGGAGACTTGCAAAGCAGCTTATCTTGGTCCTTGGCCAGTTCAACTCAATTTCTGCCTCTGCTTCATTCCTCTCATGAGTCCCTAATTAAACACATCAGGGCCTGTCCCAGGGAAACTCTTTTGGTTGAAAGTATCCCCACTTCAAAACAGCTTCCTGGAATAAGAAAATTTGTGAGAAGCGTAGGCTACCACCCAGATTCCATCAGAAAGGGTGGGAACCTGGTAGTTCTGTGGAGCTCAGGAGATTTTGGTTGATATTCACTTGAAAATTCCACCATTAATAGAGTTTAGCTTCTAATTTCCAGCCTTCTGTGTTGTTCCAGAGAATAGATGGGCTCAAATTGTACTGGGTATTCTTGCATATGCCTCTCAGCAATAGTCAAAATTAATGATCACATAATAAAATATATGACTACTGAGGGGGAAGGAAGTACTCCAAGCAAAAGGGTAGATTCTGGGCAAAAGATATCTTTTAGAAGACCACTGGAGGCTACAAAACCCTGGAACTTAATTGACTCGATATAGCCTAGGTCAGCTCCTTGTTTCCAGTTCCTGAGACAAGGAAAAGAGAACATGTGGGCCTGTTCATTCAGCCTGAAGAACACTGTATACTTGGTTTTCTCCTGACTCCTGTCAATCAGAATACAGTGAATGCAGCCGGGTGTGGTGGCGCACACCTGTAATCCCAGCACTTTGGGAGGCTGAGATAGGAGAATCCTGAGTTCAAAGCCAGCCTCAGCAACAGCGAGGCACTAAGCAACTCAGTGAGACCCTGTCTCTACATAAAACACAAAATAGAGCTGGGGACGTGGCTCAGTGGTTAAGTATCCCTGAGTTCAATCCCTGGTACAAAACAAAAACAAAACAACAACAAAAAACAGTACAGCTAACAGGTTGTGAAACATATCCTTTCTAAATGCACACAGAACATTTATGAAATGAACAATAGACTGGAATATAAATCATACCTCAAACAAATAATAGGCTAAAACAATGTAGAGATCATTCATGGATAATCATGCACTTCAATTAGAAATCAGTATCAGAAAGATAATGGAAAATCCCCAAATGTTTGGTAACTAAGCAATGCACTTCTAAATAATTTATATATCAAAGAAGAAATAGGAAAAGTATAAAATGTTTTGAATTGATTTATGATGGAAATATAATATCATAAAATGTGTGGGATATAATAAAAATATTACTTAGTAAAAATATATGGCCTTAAATTTATATTAGAAATGGAGAAAGGATATAGCTTTATGGCCCAAGCTTCAATATTAACAATTTAGAAAAGAATACCAACTTACATCTAAACAAAGATGAATGGAATAATAAAGATAAAGCAGATACAAATAAATAGAAAGCAGATGTACAATGAAGAAAAGCAATAAATCCCAGAGTTGATTTTTCAGAAATATTAAGAATTACTAAGGAAGCATGAGATAAAATACCAATTACCAATATCAACAATGAAAATCAGGATAGCACTACAAACAAACATTAAAATGTAATAATGGAATATTTATGGAGAACTTAATGCCAATAAATTTGACAAAAGGACAGTTCATCAAAACTGATGCAAGAAGAAATCAATAGATAAACATGTACTCTGTTAGAGAAATTGAATTCCTGAAGTCCTTTGATATTCAAGGAAGTTAAGACCTTTCTTACAAACAAAACTCCAGACCTAGATGATTTCATAGCAATGTTTTTTCAAATATTTAAGAAATTATATTAATTTATACAAATGTAGATCGTTGAAAATGATTTTTCTATTTTATGAGCCCAGTATAACCCTGTTCACAAAACCTGGAAAGATATAAAATAGAGAAAGTACAGGATGTTTTTATCTCATAAACACATAAATCTTTAAAATAGCATGTTGAATTCAACTATATATTAAAAATGATAATATATCAGGTATAGGTTGTCTTATTCTAGGAATGAGTGGTTGTGGCAGAATCCAAAAGTAAATTGATAAAAATCATCAAGTAAATGAATAAAAGAGAAAATCATATAATTGTTGCAATAGCTACAGAAAAAAAGCGTTTGATAAGAATGAATCTTTCATGATAAAATGCTAGGATTAGAACTTCCTTGTGTGATAAAATTCATCTACCAGCATCACTTTATTAAACATTTTGCTGGGGGTCCTAGTGTTATGGAGCTGGGGGCTTCTGAGAAACTGAGGCAGCTTGAAGACCCCCTTTCAACCTCCAATTCTTGCAATCAAGTCAGAAAGATTTCAGACATGTCACTCAGAGTAACAGGAATGAGTATATGAAGGGATAAGAAAAGGGAAAGGGGACACTCTCAAGGGAGAGAATGAGTCCTCTCAGAGAGGAAAGGGACAATTGCCTCTCCTTCATTCCAGTTTTATTGGGGATCCCAGAGAAGTTTCCAGAGAGTTCCACCCAGATCCACCTCTTGACTTTTGATTGGCAGTAGGTTGACATCAGATTTTCAAGTCCCCACTGTCATGGCAACTCTAGGTCACTTTGGCCCATGCTGATTGGTTCTAATTGAATTCTTCATCATATATTCTCACAGATTTTATGGTTAGGAGGAACTATCCTTATATCCCAGAATTTCAGGATCTGGTCACAAAAGTCTCCTGGGATCTTCCCATCAACATTATCCTGAGCCTGCATTTCTCCTGCAGTGAATAGGTAGTTTGCTAAGGAATGTCACATAGTCTTTCCACTTAAGCCAGGCAGCGCAGCAGGTAAATTGCTTCTTGGGGAAAAAAAGCACGTGGGGTCAGCATAGTGGGCCCAGTTGATAGAACTATTCTCTTAACCTCATTTCCCCACCAATCTTATCTGCCTGTTCTCTAGCACTGGATAATGCAAAGTAGGCAACTACATGTGTATGCATAGGTGAGTGTGTGTGTGTGATAGTTACATACATGATGTAAATTGGAAATTTTGCAGATTGATAGGATTGTGTATATTGAATATAAAAAAGCATCTATGAAAATTATTAGGATTAATAAGTGAATTTTAGCAAGATTGCTAGAAATAAAATCAAAATGAAAAATTATATTTCTATATACTGTCAACAAATAGTTGAAAATTTAATGTTAAGCTCTTACAATAGCATAAAGTTAGCAAATAACGAGCAAGACTTCTATTCGAATAATTATAAAGCAATGATGAGAAAATTTAAAGAGGACCAAAATAAAAGGAGAAAGTATTGTTTGTAGATTGGAAAATGTAATATTGTTTATTGTTTCGGATTTCGATTCTTCCCCTAAAGATTTAAGAATTTAATGCAATTCCAATAGATTCTTTTGGTGGATTGGCAAGTTAATAAAGTTAATATGTGAAAGGACATATCTATGGCTCCTCCAAATAAAATATATAAAAAAGGATAAGGCTATGCCAAAAAAGAAAAGCAGAAGGAGTCTGACTCTCCAGTAAAGGTTTGAAATCCAAACAATGCCATATGGGCACAAGAACAGAGAAATAGACCAGAACAAAGTCCAGAAGACCCACCTGTTACAGGATCACCTGATTAGCAACCATTAGCAATTCAGTGGGGAAAACAAAGGATGTTAAATCAGCTTGATAAACAAGAATATAAAAGAAAGAGCTGCTTTTATGAAAAAGCAAACTGACTGGGTCTCTCAGGCCTTATATTGGAGGGAGAATGCCAGACACAAAGGATCCATAATGTATCCTTCAATCCCAGGAGGGTTCAAGAACAGGGAAAGAGAAGCAATTATGTTAACAGAGGTGAGGGTTAAATGGGAAGAAGCAGGAGAGAAGCCACTGGGAATATGGATGTCCTGTATTTTGATCTGAGCGATTGTATGTTGCCGAAGGTTCAGTCCTTGTCCCCAACACCAAGCCAAAAATGAGGACACGGTTTTGAGGAAAAAAAAAAAAAGTTTATTCCTTTGCTAGCAACGGAGAAACACAGGCGACTCCTGTCCCAAAGGCTGTGATTCTGCCCATCAGCAGGAACAGGGAGCTTTTATAGAGGTGACTCAGAGTCTACATTCTGTGTGTTCTCTGTTGGAGTTGTAATTCACTTGTTAATTTAGGAGATAATCATTTCTGAGATCTTCTGGTACCATCCCCAAAGTCTGAATTACTTCCAGGGGTGGGTGTGGACTCAAGAACAGATAAATCTACCTAAAATGGGGAAGAAAGGTAATTCGGTTTCCCCTGAGATTAGGGAGGGAGACAGATCAGGGAGTAGCAGAGAGAGAGGAAGAAAAAGAAAGATGTCCATCTTAAAAATAAGTTGCCGTTGAGCCGGGCGCGTTGGTGCAAGCCTGTAATCCCAGCACTTAGGGAGGCTGAGACAGGAGAATCGCGAGTTCAAAGCCAGCCTCAGCAACGGCGAGGCACTAAGCAACTCAGCGAGACCCTGTCTCTACATAAAACACAAAATAGGGCTGAGGATGTGGCTCAGTGGTCGAGTACCCCTGAGTTCAATCTCCAGTAACAAAAAATAAATAAATAAATAAGTTGCAGCGGCAGAGCAGCAAGAGCTATATTCAAAGCGTGAAGTAGCCCGCTGTTACACTGGGACCTGTAACCATCACAGATGAAATGTACTGTGAGCAGGAAACCACGCTGCAGGATTCGGAGGCTTTTAGATTCAATCACGATGAAACAGTGGAAGCAACCACAGAGGGAGGAGGTGGTTGATGCAAGAAAGCCCACCTGTACCCCAGACTCATGGAATAGCCACAGCAGGAACACAAACTCACTCTTGCCAGATCTTCCTATTGTTCAAGAGGAACCTGATATTGAATTCATTCCCCTCTTGATTTTTAAATAGCAATATTCCTCCTTTTAAACATAGACAACTAAATCAATGTTTAAAAATCACTTGCTGAGTAATATTCCATTGTATATATATACCACAGTTTCTTTATCCATTCATCTATCAAAGGGCATCTAGGTTGGTTCTACAATTTAGCTATTGTGAATTGAGCTGCTATAAACATTGAAGTGGCTATATCACCGTAGTATGCTGTTTTTAAGTCTTTTAGGTATAGACCGAGGGGTAGGGTAGCTGGGTCAAATGGTGGTTCCATTCCAAGTTTTCTAAGGAATCTCCGTACTGCTTACAATGGAATATTACTCAGAAATAAAAGAGAATAAAATTATGGCATTTGCAGGTAAATGGATAGAGTTGGAGAATATCATGCTAAGCGAAGTAAGCCAATCTCCAAAAAACCAAAGGCCGAATGTTCTCTCTGATAAGTGGATGCTGATTCATAATAGGGGAGGGGACACAGGAAGAATGGAGAAACTTTGGGGGGGGGGACATGGGAACAGTAAAGATGGTGGAATAAGATGGACATCATAGCCCTAGCTTCATGTATGACTGCATATATGATGTGATTCTACATCACGTACAACCAGAGAAATGAAATGAAAAGTTGTGCTCCATCTGTGCACGATGAATCGAAATGCATTCTGCTATCATGTATACCTAAATAGAATAAATAAATACATAAAAAATTTAAAAATTAAAATAAAAATTACTTGGGGCAAAATTCAATCAAGGAACACATTTGCAATGTCCTCTACTTCTTAATGTCTTCATTTATAAAATAAGAATGAGGGTGGGGATGTTGCTCAGTGGTAGGGTGCTAGCCTAGCATGCATGAAGCCTGGGTTTGATTCCCCAGTACTGTAAAAAAAAAAGTATACATACACACACACACATATATAGATATATATGTATATATATACACACACACATATATATATGAATGATAATATCTCTTCTACCTCTTTAACAAGGCCGTTTTATATATATATACATATATATACGTATATATATGTATATATATATATATATTTGTAGATGGACACAATACCTTTATTTTATTTACTTATTTTTATGTGGTTCTAAAGATCGAACCCAGTGCCTCACATGTGTGAGGCAAGTGTTCCATTGCTGAGCTACAACCCCAGGCCTAACCTTATATATTTTTTAAAACTTAAATGATATGCTAAGAAAGAAGCTCAAAAGAAGTGATTAGACCACTCAAGCAAGGCCGGTAATGCAAACCATTGCGACTCAACTTTTCTACCCTTCCCTTGTTCCTAGGTCCTCTAAGCAAAAAGAAAAAGCAGATTTCTCCAGTAATAGATCAGATTAACAGGCAATTATCATCAGGAATGGCCTGAGTCTGAGCCTGAAATAGTTAGGAAATAAGTATTGGCAAAAATGAATGGTTGGCCAGCCTCAGCAACAGCGAGGCACTAAGCAACTCAGTGAAACCCTGTCTCTACATAAAACACAAAATAGGGCTGGGGATGTGGCTCAGTGGTCGAGTACCCCTGAGTTCAATCCCTAGTACCAAAAAAAAAAAAAAAAATGAATGGTTGGTCATGAAATGGATTAAGATATTATTCTGTGTTGGTCCATCCAAGTTGATTTTCTGGTATAATATTCTCATCTTTTCTGCTTGACCATGTCATAGCAGTGACTCATCCAATGACAGTAAGGAAAAAATATCCTGAGGACATATAGTACCAAGAAATTTTTGTGAGTTTATTGTATTTGATTCAATGTTTCACAAGTATTTGTTGTTGTTGTTGTTGTTGTTGTTGTTTTGTTTGAGGCAGATTGAAAATTGTCTAAAGCTAGGCGGACTTGTCTAACACATTTGCATGATGTATTTCATAGGCATGATTTTATGATAATCCAGAACATGTGTTTTCACAAGAATATAAAGAAGTCAGGGGAAATGTCTAAAAAGGAAAGTGTCATCTGTCCTGGAATTTTTCTTGTGCATTTTCAGGACACACATTTTTTCTTGCATTATGCAACTATGCCACTAGAGGTCACTGTGCAGCCCTAGTCCACACACTCTGACGCCTCTTTCTGGGTCTGACCTCTAATTTCCACAGAGAACTCAGCAGAGTTTGCCGGTCTTCAATCCAGCCAGCCAGAGTCAATACATCCACTGGAAGGAAGGAAACTACAAACCTGTGTTAACTCAAGGTTAAGGAGGGCCAATTGGTCCTCCAAGGGACCTCCAGCAGAGCATCCGTTGCTCTCCTGGGCCTATACGCATGTAGGAGCTGCCTTTGATCTATATTTTTTTGTTTTCCTTTAACAATGGTCTTTAGATTTCCACACCTGTGATTTGAATGTGCTTTACAATGAGGTTTGGAATTTCTGTTTGTTTTTGGTTTTGAGCATTTGCATTTATTGTCTTGGTATTAATTCCTTTCTCTTGTCTCATGTCTCTTTTATTGCTATTTGACCTGTCATGAGTTTCATAAGTCTTTCAAACCTCAGAGCACTCAAATGGTAAGTAAAGTTCTCAAACGATTTATTTCACATATAAGAAATCGCTTCATCTTGGACCTCAAGGATCCCCACATATAAATGACAAAACTCATAATTTCACAATAGCCTGGCCTGTGTTCTGACCTCCAGCCTCTTCAGTCTGATTCTTTGTCCAATTGAGTAGATCTTGGCTACTAACTCACTATGCCCACTTAACTTGTGCAATGTAAAATCTAACACAAAGCAACCAGTTCCTTGAAGGTTTTACTTAACATTTTCATAGTTACAGTTAAGCAGATATTTGTGTATCTTTATTAACAGGCACTTAACAACATCACATCATTTAAAATGCCGCCCAATGCCTATCAACTGACAGAGTCCTCAGGACGGTGGGCAGGAAAGATAACAGAATCTAGGTGGGGCCAGATGCTGACGCTTTCGGTCCTCTTGGTGGTTTTCTTGCACTGACTTTGCCAGTCTCATAATTCCAGGATGTATGAGAAAATAACAATTGCATTACTATTGTCAGGTAAGAGACCTTTGTTTTTGTTTGATGATTTTGTTTTGGACATGAGCTCATGGGTTAAATGTGAAATGCCCCCATTTTAGTTTAATTTAAAAATTAAATTAAGTGAATAGTATTTCAGATTCTAGTCTGGATTTTATTGGGATTCAACTAACAGTGGGGGAAAGTGGCATAAGGGAACCCAGTATTGGGGACTGATTCAGTAGTTTTCAAGTAGGAAATGCTTTCTTCAATTCTAAGCCTAGCTAGAATTAAAAGCATTTTATCAAATGTGAGAAATATCTTTGCATGAACAAATTTGTGGCTTGGTTTGAGTTATGAAGAGATTAATTTTTCTAATTTAAAGAGTTATTAATGGAAGTTATGGTAAATATATGGTACTCTGTTTTCAAAAGTGTAATTTTTTACTTCTCCTGCCAAAAAATGGACAAGCCACGAGCTTGAACTCTGAACCCATGGGGGAGTTGTTTCCTCTCTCTGTGGATTCATTTACTGAGGTCTGATGCAGGAAAAATAAATGCAAAACACAAAATTTTTATTGACTTCTGTGTTATGTAATTTGGTGAGAAATCTAAATCGATTCATTAAAATAAAGAAATTGCATAGAAGTATTGTTAAATTCTATTAAGTTAATCTTATTTTTGGCCTCTATCTGAGGACAGTATAGGTAATATCTGCTCAAATTCAGTGTATCTGTGTTGGAAATACTAGCACCCAGCATGTGAATAAGGAGCAGCCGGTTACTTGAAGTCTTTTTAGCCCATTGGTACATAGACATTGCCGTGGCCAGATTTAGAGTAAATGTTAAGGATCTTTTGTAGACAAGAGAACCAGCATTGTCTAAGATGTCCTAGGGGAGGAAAGAGAGTAACAGTTAAGAGCACAGACAGAACTGCATTCACATCTGCTTCCACATTTGAACTGGGGGAACATTAAGGCACATTAATTAACCCTCTTTGCCTCCATGTCCTCCTCTGTAAAATGCTGGCAATGTTGGTAACTGCCTCACAGCAATAGCAAAGGGACTAATCAAAGTATTTAATATAGTGCATTTACTCTAGTAAAGTCCTGTTTACTTACTGGATATTATCTGTGGTAATTATCATAATTAACAAGTGTTAATAATATAAATATTATTAATATTAATTATATTAATAATATAAATATTATTAACACAGATATTGGTTTTGCTAATAATGATGGACTAGGGAGCAAATCTGCATGCATGGCTGAATAGTATTCCATTATGCACAATGCCATGTTTTCTTTATCTGTTCAGCTCTTGATGGGAACCCAGGTTGATTCCATCTCAGCTACTGTGAGTAGTGCTACAATAGACATGTATGTTGAGGTGTCTCTTTGGTATGCTGACTTCATTTCCTTTGGATGTATACCCAGAAGTGGAATTGCTGGATCATACGATAGATCTAGTTTTAGTTTTTTGAGGAACCTATACTGTTCTGTATAGTGGCTATACTGATTTACATTCCCGACATGTATGAGTTACTTTTTGTCCACATCCTTTCCAGCATTTCTGTTTTTTAAATAGTCATTCACACTGGGGTGAAAAGGTATCTTGGGTTTTAATTTGCATTTCCCTGATGACTAATGATAGTGAGCATTCTTTCATATCCTTGTTGGCCATTTGTATGTCTTCTTTTGAAAAGCATTTATTCAGGTCATTTGCACATTTTTAATTGGACTAACTGGATTTTTGTTAAGTCTATTGAGTTCCTTATGTATTCTTGATATTAATCTTCCATTAAGCGAATAGTTAGATGGTATTCTCCCCATTCTGCATCTTCAGGGAAGTACATTTTAAGTGATTTCTCCATCTCATCTTTCTAGGTTATTTTTTAACATCAAGTGCCATCCTTACAAATTCAACCAAAGCTGAAGAATATGTTTCCCCACCAATAAGCTCAGGTAGGACCTATGTTTTTACATAAAATTTTAGCCTTTGTTATTATATCCACATCTTTAATAAGTACTTTGTGCAGTTTTCTGATAATGAACTAAAACTAAAGTATTGAAAATAAATCCTCCAAAGTGATCTCTAAGTGATGGTATTGCAGGTAACTTTTTTCCTGCTTCTTTTTTTGGGGGGCAGAGTAGGGTATTAGGGATTAAACTCAGGGGTACTCGACCACTGAGCCACATCCCCAGCTCTATTTTATATTTTATTTAGAGACAGTGTCTCACTGAATTGCTTAGGACCTTGCTTTTGCTGTGGCTGTCTTTGAACTTGTGATCCTCCTGTCTCAGCTTCCTGAGGTGCTGGGATTGCAGGCATGCGCCATAGCACCTGTTTTTTTTCTGCTTCTCAATACTTTCTAAATTTTCTGCAAAGAAGATCATATAAAATAAGATAGAAGTTTTAAATATTTTAAAAAGTAAAATAAACATAATTTCTGCTTGCTAAGAGGTCTATATCATCAAGCACAGCTGATAAGCATTAATGGAAAGAAATCTAAGGCAATATTCTTTCATTGTGGTTATTATTACTCAAATAAACTTGGTTAGGTTGCATAATGAAACTGATTTAGGAAAACTGGTACAGAAAAAAGAAGGAAATGACAGCGAACATAGAAAACCCATTGCTAATAGTTTCCCCATATTCAGTTTTCACAGGGCTTGTTTCCATTATTCATTACCAAGTCTCACTTCCAGTAACAAAGACTTTCAGAGAAGGGTTGCAGATATAACCTTAGGATATATTATTATCCAAAAACTTCTACCACATCCCAGGAATCAGACCATGTTTTGGTCCAGCCCGACTCAGAGCAGTGAATGACCCTCATGGCATTCTAAGTCGACAAAGCACAAAACATTATCCACCCATCTCTCAGTCTCTGGACACCATGCTAGCCGCTCCCCCCCCCCTCCCCCCGCAAAGGGCCATCTCCTCTGCAGCTTTGTCTCCTTTGATATCTTAGATCAGAGTCAAATTCACCAATTTGATTCGAGACTCCAAAGTAGAAGAGCTGAGTTTCTCTCCAAGGTATGTGCAACCCTCCAAGGATGTCACTACACTCAAGCAATTAACTAGATAAAACAAGAAAAACTGATAGACCTAGGGAACAAAAGCTTAGATCCCTGGTAGTAAGCATGTGGGAAAATCAAGTTAAAGGTGTTTTCTAGTTTCTTCCAGTCCAATTTGAAAATGACACCTGTAAGGAACACTAGGCCTTTGAACTATCAGTCTCCTGTGACCTCAGCTGGTCAAGGTTTCTTAACAGTTTCCATGTGGGTAGAAATTGCAGATCTTCCACTTTTACCTGTGAACCACCTAGGACCTTAGACACTATGTATCCAATGATAAACAAACAAGCAAACAAAAAATGCATCCAGTGACAGAGAAAACGAGTTCTCGACATCACAAACACCAGATGTGAAGAAATTTGATTTTATTGTTTTTGTTTTGGTAGGGTTATGACATATATTTTAAGATTTTACATATCTATCTGGGAAAAATGAGAATTTACAGATACCAGTAGCTCCACCAGATGCTATGCTAAGCCTTTTTACATGAATTATTTAATTTTATCCTGATAATGACTCCATGGAGTGGATATTTACACATTGCACAGATGAAAACAACAACAACAACAACAACAGAAGTTCCCAAAGTTTTAAAAACTTGTGTAAAGTCACAACCAGTGAGCATTGAAGCTGGAATACAAACCTAGAACATTAGACTGCAGATTCCTTGTGCTTAACCAACATCCTTCCCCAAAAGAGGATAAGAATCATTTAGTATACTAGCTAGAAATAAGCACTGTCAACATTATGGTACGACCTTCTCAGATATTTTTTCCTATGTATGTTTATAAATGTATACTTAAAATTATTCTTTGTAGTACTCTGAAACCTGCTTTTACTCTCAACATTTTTTCAGTGTTAAAAATTACATGTGCCGGGCATAGTGGCGCATGCCTGTAATGCCAGCAGCTTGGGAGGCTGAGACAGGAGGATCAGGAGTTCAAAGCCAGCCTCAGCAACGGCGAGGCGCTAAGCAACTCAGTGAGACCCTGTCTCTGAATTAAATACAAAATAGGGGCTGGGGATGTGGCTGAGTGGTTGAGTGCCCCTCAGTTCAATCCCTGGTACCTGCTGCCCCAAAATACATGTTTAGAACATTTTAATGGCTGCATCACTGTAACGTTAAAAGCATTACATATGTGTGCAGCTGCTAAAATTGGCAGATTGGATAGCATAGACAATAAAGATATCCTCTTTATAGAAGGCAGTTCTATAAAGATATCCTCTTTATAGAAGATAGCATTTATCTTAGTAATAATACAGAAGCAAGAGCAAATAGAAAAGTGATAGGAGAGGGGGATCACGCAAGAGAGACTCCAAAGTTTTATTCTGAGTGGGGTTCCTTAAATGCACATTAGAACAAAGAAAACTCTGTTCTAACAACCTGTATGACCTATGATCCCCTCAAGGACACCTCTTCCCCACAAGGACTGGCCAGATCCCTGAAGGGAAGAGTGATGGTCTTGAGATAGTGAGTGATTCTGAATTCTCCTGAGTGAAACAAACCTACAGAGAAGTCAGCGTTCTTTAGACTTTCCCTCAAGGGTGTGCGAACGTCATGGCAGGCACATGGACAGGGAAGATCTTTAATATTTCCCTTAGCCCTTTAGCAGTATTACCTGTCATGCACAAAACGTGATTGACTTTGCTGTTTAAATATTTGTTTCCACTTCGCCATCTTCTAAACAACACAGTGACGGACACGTTGGTTGACTCCTCCTTCTCCATCAGAGTCTGCACACTTTACAGATTTTGATTAATACTACCAAATTTACTTCTAAAAGTGCTGTCCTCACTTAGACACCCATCAGTGAATCATGAGCATGTCCACCTCCGTATTCTTTTGACAGATTGTGCTTTAGGAATCTTTCTATCTTCGTAAACACATGTGAAAAATGTGTGTCCTTGTATTTCGATTTTTACGTCCTTGATTATTAGAATACTGTGCTATAATCAATATTAGTTTCTAAAGTATTGCAGGTTTAAAATTTTTTCCTTTTGACTATCTTTTTTCTTAAACTTTCTTTCACATGAATTTGTCATTTTATTTATTGTACTGTGGATTAAATTTTACTGTCTATGTAATTTCTACTTTGGGATATTTATTAAGAATTTCTTTGTAACCCAAATTACTGTTTGGAAACACTGGAAAAGAAGGTGCAATCTATGTTTATAGTTTGACAAAGTCTCACAAACAGATATTTAATACTCTTTGATATGCTTATGGCTTAGTCTGTTTGTGTTGCTATAACAAAATACCTGAGCCTAGGTAATTTATAAGCAATACAAATTTATTACTCATGGTTCTGGAAACTGAGAAGTCTAAGATCAAGGTGTGGTGGGATTGGTGTCTGATGAGGGTTGTTCTCTGCTTCAAGATGCTGCCTTGTGGCTGTTCCTCCAGAGGGGAAGAGTGCTGTGTCCTCACGTGGTGGAAGGAAGCAAACCCAATTACTCGAGTTCTTCTGTAAAGGCCCTAACCCAGAGCCCTCTTGAGTTACTCTCTCTTAAAGGTCCTGTTATCACAGTAGCTCTTGAATTTTGGGGGTGCACAATCAGAGCATAGCAGTTTATGCCTAGATTTGGATACAATAAAGTTAGGTTCTGTAGGTAGTTATCCAAGCCAACACAGATAAAGCCCTTACTTCGTGTCAATGACTAACATATATTTACATTTTTTAGTTAGAGTGAAAAACATATGACACAGTGTACACCATTGTGACTACTTTTCAGTGTCTGATTTGGCAGCTTTAATAATTCATGTTACACATTTGTCACCACTATCTTGTTTCAGAACATCTTCATTACTCTAAAAGGAAATCCCAAAGCCATTATCGGTCACTCACCATTCCTATTCCCACCAGCTCTTGGGTCACCAATGATTCACTATCTACCTGGATAGATTTACCTATTTTGCATATTTCATGTAATAGAACTGTGTAATTGTAGCCTTCTGCACATGCTTCTTTCACTTAGAATACTGCATTTCATTATCATCCATCCACGTTGTAGTATACAGTACTCATTTGTTTTCATAGCTAAGTATTGTTCCATTTTATGAATATACCAAATATGTTTATTCACTCTTCATCGGATAGAAATTTGGGTTATTTCTACCTTTTGGCTATTATGAATTGTGCTGCTCTGAATATTCCTGTACTAATTTTGTTGGAACACACATTTTTAATATTCATGGATATATACCTAGAGGTAGAATTGTTGGACCACAGTATGCTATGTTTAGCTTGTGCAGGAACCACCAAATTGTTTTCCACAGGAGTCTACTGTTTTACATTCCCACCAATAGTGTATGAGGGCACCAATTTCTCCACATATTTTTCAGCCTTTGCCATTTTCCAGTTTTTCAATTACAGATGCTGCTCTACTTACAATAGAAAGTTATTTTGACTTATGATGTTTGCAACTTAAATGGGAAACCCATTATGAAAGCATTACAAGTCAAAAATGCATTAATACAACTAACCTACCGAACATCATAGCTTAGTCTATCCTACCTTAACACATACATTAGTCCACAGTTGGTAAAACCCTCTAACATAAAGCCTATTTTATATTACAAAGCATTTCATATCTATGTAATTTATTGAATACTGTACTGAAAGCAAAAACCAGAATGCTTCTATGGGCGTGCTTTCACATCATCATTCGCTTAAAATCCTAAGTCCAACCATCATAAGTTGAAACCTTCTGTAGCCATGGAATAGATTCAAACATGGAATTTCATTGTGGTTTTGATTTGTATTTCTCTAATACTAATGGATGTTGAGCTTTTCATGTGGTTTTGTATTTTGAATATATTCTTTGGAGAAATGTTTGTTTAAATCCTTAGTCCATTTAAAAAAATATATCTTTTTGTGGTTGAGTCATGAGAGTTCTTTCTGTGTTCTGGAATAGTCTATTGTCAGATATATAATTTACAAATACTTTCTCCCATTCTGTGGGTTGTCTTGTGACTTTTGATAGCATCCTTTTATGCACAAATGTTTTTACTTTTGATAAAGTCCAACTTATCTCTTTTTTACTGCTTATGTTTTTGATGTCATATCTAAAAACATTACCAAATTCAAGGTCCTGAAGATTACTCCTATGTTCTCTTCCAAGAGGTTTATAATTTTAATTCTTATATTTAGATCTTCGATGTATTTGAGTTAATTTTTGAACATGTTGTTAGGTAAATGTCCACCTTTATCCTTTTGCACATGGATAGCTCAGTTGTCCCAGAGCCACTTATTGAAAATTCCATTCTTTCCCTTCTTTAATAGTCTTGGATCCTTTTTCAGAAATCAATTGATCATTGATTTCTTCTAGCATCTCAGTCTAATCCCATTGAGCTATACATCTATCCTTAGGGTGACAACAAACTTTTGATTACAGTTATTTCATTGTACATTTTGAAATCAGGAACTATGAGACTTCAAACTTCGTTTTTCCAAGATTGTTTTAGGCCATTTAGGTTTCTAAAAGTTCTTTATGAGTTTTAGAATTAGCTTTTCCATTTCTACAAAAATTTACAGACATTTTGAACTCGTTCAATCTCGGCTGGAGTAGTTTAAACCTAAGCAGTTTTATGCTAGAGTCTGCACTCAGTGGATACATTATATAGTCTTCATTTTTCATACACAGTTATGCTGAAGTCTGGCTCTTCTTAGTTGTGTAACATTATTGCTCAACGTTCTGTTTGTTTTCTCTAAGGTAAAACTTTTCATGAAGCTTGATGGCCTGTCTTCTCCTTGATGTGTACTTAATGAATTAAACATAATTATTATGTTAAGAGTTTTTTGTTCCTTTTTTACATGGGCTAATTTCTTTTTACATTTGGAGGTTTCTCTTTAATGTTAGCTCTTATTTCCCTATTGTTATTATATTTGAAAGTCAAACGGCAATGATCATAAAGTACAAAACATGAGAAACACAACTATTTGAGGTTCCTGGAGCATGGATACATGTATGGATCATGGCATTGAAATTGCATCTTGTTGGGAGAAATACCACAGAAATTCACCTCTTATCTTCTGAACTATTCTGTCAGGTACCGATCTCAAAGACATTTTGTCAGGCAATGCTGCACTGTTCCTTCAAAATGCATGCATGGGGGCTGGGGATGTGGCTCAGGGGTACAGCACTTGCCCAGAATGGGTCAGGTCCTGCATTCAATTCCCAGTATTAAAAAGAAAAAAAAGATGAAAAAGTACATACATGTAAAATGTGTAAGACATGACAAAGTCTATCCTCACTTATTAAAAAAGAAGTATTAATCAAGCCAGGCGCGGTGGCACAAGCCTGTAATCCCAGCACTTAGGGAGGCTGAGACAGGAGAATCACGAGTTCAAAGCCAGCCTCAGCGAGGCGCTAAGCAGCTCAGTGAGACCCTGTCTCTACATAAAACACAAAATAGGGCTGGGGATGCAGCTCAGTGATCAAGTGCCCCTGAGTTCAATCTCCAGTACCAAAAAAAAAAAGAAGTATAAATCAGTAACTTGTGATGGCAAAGCGATATATTTCTGATGCTTTCAGTGTTGTTTTTTTTGTTTTGTATCTGTCACAATTGGGAAAATCTGTTGAAATTCCTCATCACTATTATATTTCTGCCAATTTCTTTTTTCTTTCTTGCTTTTTTTGTACCAGGGATTGAATCCAGAGGCGTTCAACCATAGAGCCACATCTCCAGACCTTTTTTTATGTTTTATTTTGAGACAGGGTCTCGCTGAGTTGCTGAGGCTGGCCTCCTGCCTCAGCCTTTCAAACTGCTGTTATTACAGGAGTACAGAACCATGCCCAGCCCAATTTATTTATATTTTTTTGTTTTATTTTTTGTTATGGAGCTATAAAGGGTTATATTTACCTGTGCAATGTATCCTTTAACAATATAAATTTATCTTCTCCACTTTTCTAATGTCTTTGCCTTTAATCCTACTTTGTCTACTATTAACATTGTGATTTGTCGTCATTTCTATATTTTTATTTATATAATGCCTTGGCTCTTTTTTTTTTTTTTTTGTACCACGGATTGAACTCAGGGGCACTCTACCACTGAGCCACATCCCAGCCCTAATTTGTGTTTTATGTAGAGACAGGGTCTCACTGAGTTGCTTAGCGCCTCGCCGTTGCTGAGGCTGGCTTTGAACTCACAATTCTCCTGTCTCAGCCTCCCTAAGTGCTGGGATCACAGGCTTGTGCCACCGCGCCCAGCTGCCTTTGCTCATTTTTTGAACACATTTTGACTTTTGTGTTCTTTATGACCCAGCATGTATCTGTTGAGATTTTTAAAACCTCTTTAACCTCAATCTACAGGTCTCTTTTAATACAGAAATTTATGAATTCGTGAATGACACTTAGTATCTTATTTATGTTATCCTTCTTCCACACTTTAATATATGGTTCCTTGTCTGATCTTCTCATATATACACTCTATTTTGCTTCTCTTATCCTGTAGTGTGTTTTGAAAGGTAATGAACATCGCCAAGTCAATTATCCCATTGTCTAACTTTTATGTTTTTAAAAGCATCTGTCTGAGAAATCCCAGACATTAACTGGCACAGCACACGCGCACGCACACACACACGCACACACACACACTTTACCTGCTCTCAAGGATTTTGTATAAACTGGATAAAATTGTACATGTGCCATTTGGCCACTGGCTTGTGGGATCCTTGCATGGATTTCAGGTGCATCATGAGCTGTGGGTTCTCTTAGCCAAATATTCAGATAGACCACAGTCAGGCATGTCAATCTCAACACAACAGGTATGGAGATACAGTGAATGAAAACTGTGTCATTACACACACATGCACATGTGCACACACAACACAAAGTCCCACGAAATGATGCCTGTCCTGACAATGTGTAACATACTTTGATCCTGTCTGTTTTGTGCAACTTAATATTTTTAAGTGACAACTCAGTGAACTTATCTCTTAACTTATGGCCCATTAGTGCAGGAATGCACTATCTTGACTGCATGTTGGAACCATCTCACAGGATCTAAAAAGTAGTGGGGATTGGCTTCTGTATCTGGAGATTCTAACTGTACAAATTCTGGGTCCAGCAAACTATGGCCTATGGACCAGATCCAGCCTACCACCTGCTTTTGTACATCCTGCTAGTTAAGAATGATTTTTACATTTTAAAGTGCTTAAGAAAATATCAAAAGAAAAATAATATTTTGTGACACATGAATATTATATGAAATTCAAAATTCTTCTGCCTATAATTCATCTTTGGGCCATGGCCATACACATTCATTTGTGCTTTGGCTTGCATATCAACTGTAGCTGCTTTTGTATAACAATTAAAAATGAAAACATGAGCAATAGTTTTTGAATAGTCATAATAGAGAACATCTGACCGGCCAATCCTAGAATTTTTATTTTCTTTCCCATCACAGAAAAACTTTCTTATGCCTGCCCCCTGAAGGATTCCCCATCTGTAATTTAAAAACCTGAGTTGTAGGCTAAGGATTTCCAAGCAAGTTCCTGTGCAGATTCTTGAAGCTGCTCCCAGGAGGCGATGAGGTTCCAGGCCTACAACCAGGTCAACTTCCACTGACCAGTTCAACCTGGTCTGATCCCATCTTAACAAGCTTATCCTTGCAAAGTGCTTAGCATAAAATGTGTGTGTGTGCGCGCCTGTGTCTGTGTGTGTGAATATGCATGTGGTGGGGGAGGGGTTCTAGAACAAAACCACAAGAAATACCACCATTTGATGGAAAATGACGGGCTGAGGATGTGGCTCAGTGGATGAGTGCCCCCTGAGTTCAATCCTCAGTACCAAAAAAAAAAAAGATGGAGAATGGTGTTATTTCTCCAAGTAAAATCAGACTAATTGTACAATTGCTTCCCAAAGCTGTTCAAGTTCTAGATAAAGGGTACATTAAAAACCTTATCTCAGTTGATGTTCAGTTTCTTAACATAAGACCAGAGCTTGAAGCCCAGGAAAATAAAGTTTATATATGTTAATCTGGGCTAGAGCAGTTGTTCTCATGACTGGCGGCTCTTTAGAACCCAGTCCCTAGACAGCACAGTTGACTCCAATGTGCAGGCAAGATCTCATGTTGCTGTGTGTCATTGGTCATTCAGCATCAGGGAGTATCTATCAGTGGTGTGAAGACTATGGGATAAAGTTTTCATTTTTAATTAGAATTCTTTTCATCCAGTCCAACCTCCTTCAACTCAAAATGTGTGCAGAATTCAGCTACAGAAATGCCAGTGTCTTAAAATAAAGTCACATGTCTCAAATATGTGAAATCCTCTTTTGTTCTGAGTATTCTTTGATAGGCAGGAGGAACCAGAATGGAAAATACTTGGCTGGAAAAAGGGAGATTCCAGTTAACAAATTATTGCTAACTACAAATATCTGCTTTTCCGATATGTGGCTTTGCTACTCCAGGTCACCCGGTAGCTCTGTTAGAGACACAGCCCTCCCCACTCTGGCTATGAAGAAGGCAAATCATTTTATTTGTATCTTTTAGGTTATCCTTGACTTGCTGTAAGCGAAGGCTTGCTTGAGAGTTTGTTGCATTAACATTTGGGGACAATTTAAGCTACTTGTAAGAAATCTTAGTTGGTGCTCTCATTCTTTTTATTCTGCATGAATTGTGGTAGACATTGGCAGGTATTTCTATTGTTAAACAGATCTACATTCTGTCACTTAGCAGCTGCATGATCTTAATCAAGTTAAGCAATACTTCTGGTCTTTGTTTTTCTTCTCTACAAATAATAATTAATATCATAATTAAAAATAGACCCTCCCCAGATTGCTTTGAAGGTGGTAAGAGAAGGTATCTGGCATGCACAATTAGTGTTAACTATAACATCTTTGCAGGCATACAGATTTTCATGATTTTGAAATAGTGAAGTGCCTTAGAAGATCTGTTCCATTATTCTCACATTAGAGGGGAGAAAATTGAAGCCCAAATAAGTACAGCAACTTGCTCAGGTCCTCGGCATTATTAACAACAGCAAGACTAGAACTCTGATCTCCTTTCTCCCTGGGACAGTGGATAGAAATATCCCTTGCTTTCTCTCTGTACCGAAGGGTGTACAGTTGCTGGCATTACAGGCTAAATTTTCTCTCCATCCTTCCTGCCTCAGGTATGGGTTTAAGACAGTGAGGACGGCCAGAAGCTGGGCAGAACAGAGCCAAGCTATAAAGTTCAGGGTTTCGTGAGGGAAGCTGCCGTCCTCCTAGGCCACAACAACTTCCAGTTTGGATCAAAAGTTGTTCTGCCCCAGGTCAGGGAAGGCAGCAGTGTGATCAGCTCGCTGCATGGGAACTGCCAACACATGCCAATCCATAGGGGAGCAGAAACTGGCTCACTGCATTTGGTAAATACCCCATCAATTGCACCAATAAATAGGCCATGCTCTCTTTCTTAAGAACCATCGACGGGAGAGTCCATACGAAAGGTACTGAGGGCGATCTAAAACACAGGGCTCAAATGCTAACACATGTGCCACTTTATTCTTTAGAAAGTCTAATTTCTCTAAAAAGCAAATGGCTGCTTCAGCTTAATAAAACCCCTCCTAAAAAGAAAAATGAATAACAACTATATGAGCATCTGACTATATTATTACAATTTGACCCAGACTGAACTTGTCAATCTGGGGGCTCGAGAACAAAACTGAAGATACTGCCCTTAAAATACTGCTCCATGGCAATGATCTTCAAACATCTCTTGACACAGGCAAGATTCCCATGTACACGTTCATTCTGTAGAAGATAATGAGATCTGGCAGAAAAAGCATAGAGTTGGCAGTCAGTGGTTATGAATTTTTGTCCCAGTTTTACCATAAATGAGCTGTCCAAAACTTCTACAAATAAAATTTTTGGTCAATTCATGGTCATCTTAATGTCAAGAAACTGTAACACTTCGAATATTTAGTTATCTGACTTGGAAACTATGTATGGCATTTTCTGTGCAGGGTGTATCCTTGTAAAGGTTTGCTTTTGCAAGATAACACTTTTATCAAGTGCAAGTCAGGAGGGAACTGACACTCAAGCCAGCAGTTGTGTGACCTGACTTTATCATATCATGACAGGAGCTTAGTCACTGGAATTATTGCCATGGAAAAAACTGCAGAGCACTGGCCCAGTAGTGCATTTGACTTTTATTCTTTCTAAATATATTTCACATTAGAAATGTGAATAAGATGGGAAGGATGTGTGATCCAGAGGATAGAGCATAGCACAGGTGGCTCGCAGCTGCACCTCTGTTTCTAGTTGTATCTCTAATGTATTCTGGGTCCACAAGTGACCCTACCTCATGGTACCATAAAAATGGTGGCAGGAGCCTGCTCATGTTCCCACCACACAGATTTCATATGGTGGTCGCTTTTTGTGAGCAAATGTGATTTCAGAGAAGTGAGGATAAATGACAGTAGAGGTGAGATATTCAGGAGCACTTCCAATGTTATATAGAGGAAATGAGTGAGATGATATGTATGTATTTGGCATATTTAATTTCTTGGGAAGTATATCAATTCATTCTCAAACTCAAAATTTGATGATTTCGTTCAGGTCACAGGTATGTAGTACTTTGTACAAAGTACTATAGCAAATGCCATTGCATTTGGGGACTGGGAAAACATTTTTTTTTTTGGTACTGGAGATTGAACTCAGGGGCACTCGACCACTGAGCCACATCCTCAGCCCTATTTTGTGTTTAATGTAGAGACAGGGTCTCACTGAGTTGCTTAGCGCCTAGCCGTTGCTGAGGCTGGCTTTGTGGGAAAACAATTTTAATCTAGGTGTTTGAGACCTTGCTGATCTGACTAACCTTACCATTTAAATTATTTTTTCACTAATATGCCTCTTGAGCCTTAAATTCTTATCAGTCTCAGAGGTTTGCAAATCTTGGCCTGATATTGCCACCACATGAGTGAATGCACATCATACACTCCTGTCTCCTACTTTAGCCTGGGCTCTTTCTTTATCTTAATCCCCTCTCCACATCTCCATCTAAAACTCTACCCGTTCCTAGGTTCATGTATGACTGCACACATGGTGTAACTCTATATTGTGTACAACCAGAGAAGTGAAAAGTTGTGCTCCATTTGCATACAATGAATCAAAATGCATTCCACAGTCATGTAAACCTAATTAGAATTTTAAAAATTAAAAAAAAAAAACTCTACCTATTCTCCGGTGTTCACTGACAAATACACAAAAACATCTAAGAAATCTGGAAGATGGGAATAATATTGGGAATCAGCAGGACTGAGTCTCAGTTTTGTCCTTACCTGCTCAGTTACCAGATTAATCTGAGCTAATCAGTTAATTTATTTTATGATATCAAATGTCTTATTTGTAAAATCAAGGAGCCGGAATAGGTGTGATCAGCCTTTTAGTTTACAGTACATTTTGAATTCAGCAAGATTATATACACACATACACACACACACACACACACACACACATATATGTATATATATATATATATTGGTACAAGGGATTGAAACAGGAGTACTCGACCATTGAGCCACATCCCCAGCCCTATTTTGTGTTTTATTTAGAGAGTCTCACTGAGTTGCTTAGCCCCTCTCCGTTGCTGAGGCTGGCTTTGAATTCGTGATTCTCCTGTCTCAGCCTCCCAAGTGCTGGGATTATAGGCATGTGCCACAGCACCTGGCTCAGCAGGATAATATTTAAGCCAACCTTTAAACTGAGAGCAATAGAAACAAGTTTCTGAATGCTGATTTAGCTACAGAAAGCTAGGAGCCCTGAGCACAAAGAAATACACAAAGGAGGAGAGAAACTCTTCTGGTAATCCAGTATTTAAGAAGTTTAGGCAAACTACATTTGTTGTTTAATAGTTACAAATTTGCCTGGATGCTTTCTACACAGTTAACTAAACTAAAGATGAGTTGGTTGAAAGCCCTGTTCAAAATCTACATATTCATAAATATTTTGCAGCCAAGTACAACTAAATATGTCCACAGATGTCTTTTAGTTCATCAGAGCCTTAGGAAAGTAGGAGAGGCAGGTGGATGTGTGGGTTCTTGCTTTCAAGTATAGTATTTGAACATACTTGGTAGTTGTTGAGGAACACATTGTAGGATTTGAGTTTCCTTACCTTGAACCTTGAAAGTAGCTTAAGCTTCTCGGGTTGAATAAAGAGGTTTTTCTTTTGTTTCTCCTTTCAGGTAAACAATGTTTTTAGTTTTGGGGTTTTTTCCCCCCCAACCAGATGCTAGTTTACTTAATTTGAGGCTGTTGATAAAATGCTTTCAGTTGCCCCAAGTGAATCTTATCTTGGAATACTTAGCAAGTACTTTAAACATTAATTAATTACGAAAAACTTTCACACAGAAAGAGAAACTTATTTATGTGACTGGAGCTATTGCTCTTTCAAGCTGACAATATTTTATAAAGTACAGATTTTTATTAACAAGGCTCTGTATCCTCCTATTACCACTAAGCAAGCAGGGGTATAAGTCCTATTGAAATGCTTATGAGGTTTTCTATCTTTCTCAGAAAATGGAAGAAAAACTATGACAAAGATCATCTTAAAGGTCAGCTACTGTTATTAGATTGTTGTGAAAATTATATTAAAATATTTTTTATATATATATTTTTTGGTACCAGTAATTGAACTCAGGGACACTCAACCACTGAGACACATCCCCACTCCTATATTGTATTTTATTTAGAGATAGGGTCTCACTGAGTTGCTCAGCACCTTGCTCTTGCTGAGGCTGGCTTTGAACTCTCGATCCTCCTGCCTCAGCCTCCTGAGTTGCTGGGATGACAGGTGTGCACCACTGTGCCTGGCTAGCCAAAACCTTTTAAGGCATTTGTGCATTTATTTCTTGACTGTGTTGACCTAGGTGACTATGAAAATAAATTGTACTGAAGCAACTAAATCTAGAGAATTAAAGCAGGCATTTGGGTAAATAAAACATAAACAGGAAATTTATGGACCATAAATGGTAAATTTCAGTCTCAAATTTGGCCACCGATCCACTTTGGTAATGGCACAGATAGAACATGACGTGATCCCGTGGGACTTGGCTACAGTGTGTACACTGTTTGGAAATTGTCTCAAGGACATTGTTCTTCTAAAGAATGTGTTGCCTTCAATGTCAGAGAGGTCACAGGTCAGAACACAATTTAGAACCTTGCTAGAAGGGGAGAAGTTACCTCCATCTGAGCTGAGAAGATAGGCACTGTGGCCCACCATGGGACAGATTTTAAAGCCAGTGTTAGAGTATGAGTCCTGCTCTGTCAACGTGGGCACAGTTTTTGATCTTCAGAACTTTAATTCCTACTTCTCTGAACAAAATTTCTACTCAATGCTTCTTTCCTCTGAAGAACAGCTGCTGGTAAAGAAAGAAGTTTACCTGTTTGCTAGAGGGTGAAAATTGTTTTGATAAAGCTCAAACTTATTTTAATGAGCTTTCTCTCTCTCCTGAAACATTTTGTCATTTTGATATCCCCAAAAGTTACATATGCTTTGCTTATAAATGTGAAATATTCTTTTCACCTTCTCTGACTTTGTTTATACCTAAAAGTATAAAAGTGCTAGTTTTAAGAGATGTTAGATCCTATTTGGGGGCCTTTGCAATATTCCTTCTATAAATTGCTATAATTTTCTGTCCCTCTAAGTCCTCGGGCTGCAGGCCAGATTCAAGAAAGGCCATGTCAGGTAGTGATAAGCACCCACTGCAAGGTGGTGGCAGTGGATGCTAAGGTGGGTTGTCCACACAGGCACTGCTTATCTGGGCCACTTGTGACCGCACAAAGGGTGCTCTTATGTAGATCTCTGGGCATGCTTTCCTTTCCCACATACTTGGTGGTGGCTGGGGGAACATATTGTAGGGTTTGAGATTCCTTACCTTGAATCTTGAAAGTAGCTTAAGCATCTGAGGTGGAATCAGTCTCTATGCTATTGACAGTGATCTTCTCGAAATGGAAATTTGGTTCAAACCCCTTATTGGCCTTCTGTTGCTTAAGGATGAAGCCCACATTCCAACGCCTGGCCCCTAATGGGTGGTGCTTCCTCTGCTGTCGCCTTGCCCTCTGCCGGGCCCCAACATCTCAGTTCCTCTCCTCCCACATGTCAAGCTGCAGCCACGTGGACACTTGTAGTACCCCAGTTTCCAGTGATATCTCAAATTCCAGGACATCGCTAAAGCTGCTGACTCTGTATCTGCATGTCCAGAATGGTGAGCTTGGTGACATCCTAGACCTCTTTCAAGATAAATTCAGAAAACACCTTCTTGAGGCCTTTCCAGCAGCTCCTCCATCTAACAGTTAACCGCTGTCTCCCTTGTGCCCCTACTTTTTCCATCATCCTAAAACACTTTAGTAGACTTAAATCAAATACTTGTTCTCTACTGAGTTAGGATATCCTCGAAAGGAAAAAAAAACAAAAAACACTTTTGTAAATGCATGGACAAAGTAATGAACACATAAGGTCTTCAGTGGCCGCCAAGGCCTAAGAAACATATACCTGGATTCAAAGAGTCAATCTTAAGACTTTCTTGGGCCTTTTCCCTATCACTCTGAGCATTGAATACTTCAAGGAGCCTTCAGTTTAAATCTAATAAGAGGAGGTCAGGGAAGTTCTCTCAAAGGAATTGACATTGAACTTAGACTTGCAAAATGGCTAGGCAAAGATGGGGAGGGAAATATTTCAAGTGATGGGAAGAACAGGTACAAAGGTTTGGACATGGAAAGGACATGATGCCTGAAATGTCCAGCATGGCTCCACCCCCCAGAAGGAGGAGCAGCGTGTCAAACCTGAGCATGCGCAGGCTGGATAATGCAGGGCCATCTTGGTGTCCCTGAAGAAGAGTGGGGCTCCATCCCACAGACTGAATGCAACTCCATAGTGGAGTCCCACAGAATCTGACTCAGGTGGTGCCTAATGTCCGGTGGAATAGCTGGGAAACCTGGAAGGGGCATGTTCATAGTCACAGCCAGAGCTCCTAGATGGCCTCAGTTAAACGTTTAGCATTTTAACATGTTTAATACTCTAAATTTGATGTATCATGCAATGTTTTCATTAGATTTTTTTCTTCTATTTATCAAAGTGTATGCTTGTCACAGAAATGTTGAAAATGTTTCGTTGATTCTTTACAGACAGATTTTTTTCAATGGTTGCTCTCATTTCTATAGCATACCCTTTGACATTTGGCTTAGTTCATTTTGTTCATTTTCAGACACAATCTGGAAACTCATCTCATTCTCTTCCTCTTAATAATTTGATCACTTATAACTATTCATGTTTCACTGGACATCTTTCATGTTCCAAGCACCGTTTAATACTGAGGATATTCCAAACAATCTAGTCCTGGGATCTTGGAAATAGTTCTATGTATCAAAAGAGCCCATTTGGTGTTCACAAGAGACTATAGATACAGATATGTATCCCCAGTGTGAATGAACTACACTGAATTGAAAGATCTAAAGCAGGAGTGGAGGGTTAAAGGCAGAAACCATAGGAGGGGGTAGTAAGAAATGGAAAGCTCCATGTGCCTGTTCCAGTTATATTCCTGTGCAGTAAGCCTTAGGCTGACCTCAAGTTCTTGTTAAAAGCCTGCTCATTGCTTCTGACCTTCAGCACCTCCTGATTTCTTTTTTCTAGTTATTTTGCTATCTGTTCTCATAACACTTTCATACATAGATAGAATTCCTCAGATTGCACACCTTTAAAAAATACAGTGGATAGCCCATATTCTACTCTCTAGCAGTAGTAAGCTAAAGCTCATATCTAACTTGACTAAGAGATATAGCTCATTTTTCTTCATCAGTTACTATTTTTATAATTTTGTGCATCCTTTCATTGATTCCAAGGAAAATATTTCTTTCCATAATTAATTGTAATCTTCATATGTTCTGAACCTCAAAATCCATGTCACCAGGTTAGTGGTTAAAAATATTTATTTCTATAATATTTTAAGATCCATTATACCTGAGTATGGAAGAATAACTTAGAGACATTTAGCAATTGTTTTGCATGATGTTTAGTTAATTTGTGTGGCGACTATGTACACATGCAGTGGAATCAGATGGAAAGCCTGATTTAAATTCACTGGATGATGTATCAGTCTCACCATTAGCAATTTCAGTCTCTGCTTTTAACAACCTCGCAAGTACTCATGGGTAAGAAACCAGCCAACTATCCTACTCACTAAGGGGAAAGGTGTGAGACGGTGTTGAAAGAGCCACCTATCAACTTCCATAAGAAGCAGTACATTTTTAAAAAATGTAGATCTTTTCCAAGTTAAAGAACAAGATGAAAAAAAAATTTATAAGAAGAGAAAACATAGCCGGGCCCGGTGGCTCAAGCCTGTAATCCCAGCACTTAGGGAGGCTGAGACAGGAGAATCGCGAGTTCAAAGCCAGCCTCAGCAACGGCGAGGTGCTAAGCAACTCAGTGAGACCCTGTCTCTGCATAAAACACAAAATAGGGCTGGGGATGTGGCTCAGGGGTCGAGTACCCCTGAGTTCAATACCTGGTACCAAAAAAAAAAAAAAAAAAAGAAGAGAAAACATTGTGGACAGTTTTGGAAGAATGAATCTTGTCTCCATGACAAGAGTTGTTGGGGGCAAACTCATTACTAGCAGCAGATTTGGGTACTCTGCCCTAGAGAAGACAGAGGTGTCAAGGAAGTGACAGTTGTCTGTGGATTCTCTAGGAAACTGAGCATGCAATGACACTGGTACATCCCAGGTGACACTGACTCTGAGGAGGCCTGCCAAAACCTTCTGCCTCCAGACTGAGGCAGGTGTTACCATTTTACAGCTGTTTAGAAAATGAGTCATATCTTGTCTGTATGCCCTTATTAGGTAGGAATTCTGGAGCTGCCCCAGGAGGGATGTGGAATTAAACCTGTCTTTGGCAATACGTTTTAGGGTTCATTCAGTTACCTCATTCTTGACCCTTTCCTCAACTTCTATTTCAAACAGGAAGTGCTGTAAAATAGTCCTCTCATACTATGAGTTCTGAAGAGATTCCTGTCACCTCACCCTCCACCTTCCCAACAGGAAAACCAGGGTTGTTTTTATTTTTACCTAGTGGATCTGAAGTTCTTATAATGATACAGTGCTACTTAGTGGGACCTGACCTGTAACTGCAAGGAAACGAACACACACTGAGAAACACAGGCTAAGTAGACGCCTACTGCAGAGGAATTCTCATGTAGTCTGTAGATCCTCCAGGAAACAAAGCATCCAGCTAAGGAACCCAGGTGATGTTGAAATTGTCGTAGGGGTTAAAGAAATTAAAACTGTTTAACAAAACACAGAAATGATGAATGTGAGCATTTATCCTGCACAAAGGGATCCCAGAGTGTGGTGGTGAGAACACCTGTGGGCAAGCCCAGGGGCCTCAGACCTGGCTGGCCCTGTCCCCTTGCAGACCCTGAGTGAATAGCTTTGCAGAGCCTCCATCCCATAACATTAAAAAGAAGCCAATAATGCTTGCCTCATAGCAGTTCCCTAAAGATGATTAAGACCTATGTAAAAGCACATAGCTCAGAGCCTGCCATATCACCAGTGCCTCATAAGTGAGAGCTGTAAGCCAAGCTGCGTGCTGAGATAAGAGTGGGCAGGTGCCACCAACTCTCCTCTGATGGATGCGCCTATGCAGCACTGCATGCCACGCATTCTTTAAGCAACAGCTAGCATGGCCTTGCGCTGAATATTTACAAGCATTCATCAATTTATCCTCACAGGAACCTGAAGAGATAGACACTATAATCTGCATTTTGCCGCAAGGGAACACTAAAGCACAGATACATTAAGTGAGGCATCTACATGACTAAAACTGGTCTGTTTTCCTCCAAAGCCCATATACTCTGCCACAAAGAAAGAGAAGATGAACTTCAATGAACCTGTATATGTGACTGCTAAAATGACAAAGCATAACCAAATTCTTATCCACATGATATAACATAGTGTGAAGTGTGATTTGTAATTAAATTCCAGAAAATTGTGTGGCTCAGGTAGTCAGAAGGCTTCATGATGCCAAAGGGCATGTGGAGAAAACAATTCAAAATGTGAACAGATTGGGGAGGTTAATGGGAATGGAATCCTCAGGCAGTTGTAGAAACTTCCACAGGCAGGAAATCCGGTGGGTCCATTGGCAGAAACTCCATGAGACACAGTAAGAGTTTGGATTCAGACAGTCCCTGTGGCATAAATTTGGAAAATCACAAGCCACAGGACCCCTCTTTGGGTTGGACTAGTGTGGAATGCTCCTATGTGTCTCCTTATTCTTATCATTTTTACATTTGTTTAAAATGCTCTGCTTCTTGTGGAAGTTGATAGGTGACTCTTCCAATACTTTCTCACACCCTTCCCCTTACTTAATGAAATAGTTTGCAAATTTCTCTACTTGTTAGAGAGTTAAAATTGCTAACTAAAATTACTGAGGTAAGAGTGACACATTTTCTAATTATTTTTACCTGCTTAATGTTAAAAATTGACCCCAAAACTTGTAAAGTATGGTTAAGAAAAAGAAACCCACTAAACAATCTAATTCAAAAATGGTTTTTGAGACATATCCTACTTTTCTGATTTATTTTGAAATTTTGTCTTTTTAGAAAGAAGGCGAATTGAACACACTTTCTCTGAACCAGGTATGTTGGCATTTGCTATGAAAAGATAAGAATTCCATTTTAAATTACATATTGCTGGTTTCAAATAACCAAGAAATAAGAAGTGTCCATTTAAAAAAACCAGAAGAGCCCCTGGTCCTTCATGCTAGCCACAGAAAGTTTTAAAGGCAAGTAAAATATTTTTTTTTTAAGATTTCATTAGCAGACAGAAGCACTTCTGATTTTTAAGACAGTTAAACAGGAAATAACAATACATGATTTGATAAATTTTCTCTTCAGAAAAATTTCTACTTGACCATGAGAAGAGTCTCTTACCTTTTAAGAACAATTGAACTTCCCTCTTCCCTAATGTAAAGAAAGCAAGGAGCTTAAAAATCTCCTAATTAATTGGCACCATATCAAAGCTCAGCACAGACCCTTCATGGCTCCGTCATGGCCCATGATTGGTCTTGGGCTGCCATTCCATGACTTCCTTCTCCTCCAAACCAACAGGTGTTGCTCCCTGCTCCCCTGAGGTGCCGCTGTGGATCTGGCATCAGTAAATTTATGTGCTCATTTACTGTTCTGCATTTCGAACTCTCCCTTCCCATTTGGCCTGTGTCCACATTTCCCACAGGGAAACGTGGATAGTAGAGATTCATCTCCATCTCATAAATTAAAGCCAAGTTGACAAGAGGGCTGGTCAGCATCAGTGGGAGGAAAGCACTTTTTAAAAAGCTTCTTTTGCTTTTCTATTCAAGAATAGGTCTTTTGACATCAATAAGCCAAATAAACGCACCATCTTCTCTTCTCTCCCTAGCCTTTGGTTGTCTTTGGATACTACAACTATGGAGATTTCCTCTAACTTAATTGATTTAAATTGCTTCATTCCAATTATGAATTTGAAAATATTTTTAGGCATTGTATCAGTGACTGTGCATAAGAATGCTATAGAAGAAACACAAGCTTAGAGTAGAGTGACCTGGATTCTGCAGCTTCTTTAGGCTTCATTTACTATTTGTAAACTATTTATGCCAGTTTCCAATCAAACTTATGATTCTACAATCCATTGAACAATCTTGGATAGCCTTTGATACAGTAAAACATTGTTTTCTCATAATGTTCAAATCATGAAAGTGTTTGTGGTATTCCCCCTGTCTGGGTAGAATTTCGACCTAGTACATATATAATTACACCTGTAAAGAGCACACGACTTGGAATCAGAGCTCTGAGGTCTTGGTTCTTTCATTAACTAGTTGTGTGGCCTGGGTTTAAAAAAAAAAAGATTTTATCACACAGAGTTCTATTTTCCCAAAAATTTATTGGGAAATCTCGATTTTTGAAAATAAAATAATGCAGTATTAATATATTCTCTCTGAACAAGCAAGGTGATATCATCCTCATTTTACCTGTTTGACTGATTTTTCAGTTTATATGTGGTAGTGCATTTTACACTTTCATAATTTTCCTGCTCTTTTTCTCCCACAGTGATAATATTAATTGTTTTTGGGGTAATGTTTGGTATCATTGGAACAATCCTTTTTATTTCTTTCTGTATCCGTCGACTGATAACGGTAAGAATTTAGTTTTTAATTTTACTTTATGTACTAGTGTGAACAACTTTAGGTGGGCTTATTCTTCTGAATACAACTAAACAAAGACAAACAAAACTGCGTCAAACTCCAATTATTTTTCAATTGGACACGTGAAGTCACTGAATCACTCCAGCAGAATTTTTTCTCCTCCTCCTCCTCCTCTTCCTCCTCCTCCTCTTTCTTCCTTTCTCAATTTAAGGTAACCCCCAATGAGAATCCCCTACTTTCCCAAATATACATAAAATAGTCAAATTTGTTTATTCATACTATTTACTTTGATTTGTCTACAAAATGTTTAAAATAATATGATATATTTAGATGTGTTTAAAACTTTAGTGTTTTACTATTCTCAAATTTCCCAAAGAAAATTTTTCAAAATCAACCCATGAATTTTTAACCTGCGATTTTTTTAAATTATAAAGCTATTTTTAAATGTATGTGATACAGCTTCCCAAAGCACATAACCTTCCATCCAAGATGCTTAAGTCACAACATCTGTCTGTGTAGTTTTGATGCTGTCCCTGGATCTGTATCCTACATCTTAAGTTCCTAATAACATTACATGGGTACAGTTGGGTGTGCATTCATCTTCTATTCTTAATCTCGCTCTGTGGTCTCTAGACCATAAGCACTATCTGAATTTTTTTTAAAAAAGCTTACTTGTGACCCCAGCAGTTGTAGGGCCATACCAACACAAATGATGGCAAATCTATAGTGTTCTGCCTGCTTCCTTTTAAAGTCTTTCAGGCAACTTTGATAATCATCCAATCCTATATCTATTGTCATTTTTCAATATAAAGGCGCCTTCCTTAAATAATACTTTGTTCATAAAAGTAAGAACTTCTTTTATTTATTAGTAAATAAAGTTGTTTATTAACCTGAGAATGCCTAACTTTTGAGAGATTTTTTTAAGCATTTGAATATGAGATGAATTCTCTTGTCTGAAGTATAAATACCAGAGGAAAATCATCTTCTATTTGAGAAAACTTGACAAAAGGAGTTGTCTTCTCTTTTGTTCAGTGTTATAAAACCTGAAAAAGACAATGAAATGGTGGAGAATTTTCTATATGCTTACAGAAGAACTTTGTTCTGGTCATCAAAACTAAGGAATCATATTCTCATTCTTTTTTATTTCTATTTTAACTATTCATTAGAGCAGGAAAATATGGAAGAGTCCATGTATGGGGCCATGTTGCAACTATGAAATGCCAAATACTATTCAGAAATGTAAATATAAGTTTAAATCAATGTTTATTAATATCTGTGAAATAGCAACTTATTCCAAAAGACTCTACAAAGTGAATTTCAGCCAAAAGGAAAAAAAATATATAGAAAAGCATCTTTTAAATTTTTGGTGTCTTCAATTTTGAAATGTGATGCTAATGTTTTTTCTGCTTTTCATTCATAGAAAAGCCCAAAAGACATAAAACCTCCATCCTTGGAAGACGCACACTCGCCTTTAAGTTCAGTCGAAATGGGACAGACAGGTATTTGTGTTGGCTTTTGCATTTTGAGAGGGAAATGAATTAGTGAGGTATTTCTTTCTGAGCTGGGAGAGGTAATAACCAATCAGAATTCATTTAGATTTTAGTTTATAAATGCTACTTCTATGAAATTAATTTTTTTTCTTTCTTTTTTTTTTTTTTTTTTTGGTACCAGAGATTGAACTCAGGAGCATTTGACCACTGAGCCACATCTCCAGCCCTATTTTGTGTTTTATGTAGGGATAGGGTCTCAATGAGTTGCTTAGCGCCTCGCCCTTGCTGAGGCTGGCTTTAAACTCGTGATTCTCCTGTCTCAGCCTCCCTAAGTGCTGGGATTACAGGCTTGCGCTACCACGCCCAGCTTATAAAATTAATTTTTTTAATGTGAAAATTGTCTTTACCTTATTGAGAGTCTCCCCTAGGCACAGAGTATCTTTAAAAAAAAAAGAAAGGAAAGGAAAAAGTAAATCAAATACTATAAGGGAAAGAGAAAATCAAGTTCTTTTGTGTACTTCCTATTTCCTAAACTGCAAAGTTATGTATCTAGGAGACCCTACAGTAGATGTAATTTGAATAGTTCCAGACATGGTGCCAGGAACTGAATTCAAATTCATGTCCCAACATTTATGAGAGTTGTAACCTTAGGCAAGCTGCCAAACCTCTTTTAACATGAAGATAGTGAAATATCAACCTTATAGAGTTTAAGGAGGATTAAATGAGCTACCATAGGTAAATAAAGCATTTAAAAATGTTCTTGGCCATTGCACGTGCCGGGCCTGTTAGCTGTTGTCAACACTGTAGGCTCCGTTCCTCAATGACCTCCTCTGCACAGCTGGCCCAGCTCTTGGCCCAGTTTTCACTTCCAGTCTAGGGTGTGAAGGCAATGTGCAGAACTGTGGGTACATTTTGTTCATCCAGAACCGTATTGATCCACATAGTGTTTTTCAAAAAGAGAATTTATTGCCAACCTTTAAAAAGTTGGAGATTTTTACATTTTGAAAACAAATCCAGATATTAGTATTCCCTTGAGAGCAGATGTACACTCATATCATCATGAGAGCAATTCATCAAAGCTGAGTAGTGGCTGCTGCTTCTACTGCTGGTCTAAATCCCTAGCCAATCGCAATTATTTCAATGGTTACGGCCCTTCACTAAGAAAGCATATATTGCCCAGCAAACTTCGCCTGAAGCATAAACCCAAGTAATATCTATTTTGGAAAATGTCCACCAAGAACAAGTTTATGGAATGAGTTTGAATGCTCAGCAAAAGGGATCTTACTCTGCTTTCTACAAAATCAAGTCAAGTTTTTCACAAAATTATCAAAAATCATGTCATATTGTGGAGCCTGAAAATCTCCAGATTTCAGTAACAACCCTGGATCAAGCACCTATCTTCAAAGAATATGCTAGGTTTTCCAGAGTTCAGGATCACAAGAAAAGTAGTTTTAAAGATCTACCACAACTACACAGTTTACACGCAGGATTTAGCTCAGCAAATTATCCTGTGAATTCTTAAAATTTAAGAATGATTATTACCTAATTCCACAGTCTTAGGAAGTTCCTGTTACGTAGAATGAATGGAATAGTCATAATTCTCAGTTAAAAGGATTAATTAAACTCAATGTGCAGATACTTAAAACAACAAAAGCTTTTGAGTCAGATGTCAGATTCACTCCTGATTACCTTATAATCAGACTTAACAGCTGGAACAAATACCTGTAAAATATCCCTCTCCTGTCTACTTTATTTTTAAAAAAAGTTTTGATGCAGTTTTAAAAATGGAACAATTGCCATCTAAATCCTAATATTTTGTTCCCTAAATTTTTATATACTTTGACTAATTCTGGTAACAACTGTAGTTTTTAGAATTTCCTCTGCCTTTTTTTTTTAATGCAATCTTGAGTCTCTTTGGGGAGCAGGCCATAAAAGTTTGGGAGCAATTCATACACCACAGTGGATTAGAATGCCCTTGTAAATTTTATTCAATTAAGTGCAACAAGCATGTTTAAAATGCTTACTGTGGCCTGGGTACCACACCATCATTATGTACCAATATGAATTTCTGTCCTTTAGAAGTTGAGAGACTAATGGAAGAAAGAGAAGTGGTTATTGAAAGGAGTCATTTTACGGTAGAGAAGTGACAGGCACAAGTAGCGAAGGCTTCTGGGTCAGTCATAAAGAAGAGATGGATGTTACCCAGCAAAAGGGCAGCATTAGCAAAGCCACAGAAGAAGACAGCATACGGTGTACCCAAGAATCACGCACAGCCCAACATCAGCGGGATTAGTGCTCTGGTTCTCTGTTTATGTCTCACATGTATGGAAAGGCAGTGCAAACTCAGGCGAACCAAAGTTAAGAAACATTTAACTCTCCTATATCTGTGTAAATGAAATTATCCAGAGCATCTTAGTAAATTTGTGAAATGAGTTCTAAAATAGGACCCCCACAGGAAATGTCAGAAAACACAAAACCATTGAAAATGCTTTTGTCCTTTTGTGTAATATTTTTCTAAACTGATTTACAAGGCAAAGGCATGAAAGGTGAGAGTGCCTGTGCCTTCTCAACAAGAACCAGTGTTAGGGAATAATTAAAATATGAATTGCTTTAACCTCCTTGAACTTGCATATAATTTGTGCTTAGTGAGGAATGAGAGTAAGTCAACTGCCCACTACGGCAGCCACATGTGACCCCACTGGCCCATTTGTCATGGGGAATGTTTGGGGTCCAGTTCCTACAGCACACAGATAGGAGAAGACTGGAAAATGCCCTCTTTCTATAAGAGTGCAAGCTCTTGCATCCCTTTAATGTACTCTCTGGGACATAAACATAAATCCAACATAAACATAAGTCCAACTTCCCAATCAAGAAGGTGAAGATGCTGGGTGTGATGAGGAAGACCAGCTTAGCGCCCTTCTTTCTTGCGCTAAAATCAGAGGAACTCAGCAATGTTTCCATTGCAGGAAAAAAGAAAACAAAAGTTATTTCAAAAAAGATCTTACAGACTTGTGAACTTGTCTTAAATTCCAACAGGCATATGTAATTCAACTCAGTTACTTAGTAGCTTGACACTGTA
>CM053408.1:16967744-16987558 GCA_028644305.1 Xerus rutilus | reverse complement strand
TGATTCAAGATGGAGACAGAAAAAAAATAGAAAGGTCCTAAGAGATCCAGCTGCTAGAGTTCTCAGAAATAGAATCTAAAACAATTTTGATTGTTTTAACAAAGGAAATTATATGCTAGATAAGGACCTTCAGAAAAGAACTTTAAAACATTGTTAAAAATCACATAAGAAATCTAGAAACAAAATACGCATCTAAGGAAAATTGTTAATACATGGGTAATAGATTTAGATGCAGTAGAACAGAGCAAGAGAAAGTGAAGGAAGAACAGATAGAAAGAAAATATTCACAGTGAAGTGCAGAGACACAGAGGTTTGTAAAATATGAAAAAAGCATAAGAAGCATATAGTACACAGAGAAAAATCCAAATATGTGTAATAGGGATTCTAAGAGTACTGGTGAGAAGTATTTTCAAAATTCTCAAAAGCCATAAAGTCACATTTTCATGAAGCGCAATATCTACAAGAAGGAAGAATATAATTATAGAAAAATAAAAATTAAAAAACAAAACAAGAAAATTTTAATTGCAGCCAACAAGGAAATAATATACTATCTCTCACATATTAATAGAGGTCACCTCTCAGTCTCATACAAAGCTTTCCCTACTCTCCAATGTTACTCTCCAATATTTAGGGCAGAATAGTGTCTGGTTTATTTACACTGATAAAATATAAAGAGTTTTAAGTTCTCTAGAACTCTTTCCTTCAGACTAAAGTGGGTTTTTTTCCTGGATAGAAAACAAATCTATGTCAACCCATAAAGGTAAAACAAACATTTTTTGATAGAAAGAGGAATATTACCCCTAAAGATCACTAAAAGATGATTATGTATGCCTCCTGCTTTTGTATGGGCAAATAATCAGATTTTTAGAAATAGCTCTAACATCTTTAAAAAATATAAAAATGCCATATTGAATTTTATACAAAATTTATACAAAGCTGTGGAACTTACTATTAAGCCACAATTACCTTGGAGATAAAAAAAAATAAGCATAATTATAGTTTACAAGTTTACCTGCAAGGAAATAAATTACTTGTGTATAAAAGACACAATAGATATGTCCTCAAAATAGAAAATAAATTCAATTATGGAATAAAGTTATATTTTTGGACTCTGAGTTAAGATGATAAAACTTTTATTAATATATTTGGTTTTTTTTCCCTTATCCTTTTTTACCCAAGATAAGAAATGAATAACAAAGAACCACAACAATACTTATTCTTAAATCTACTCTTTCAAGATCAAAAGTGCAACCACAGAACAGGGGACCTGAAAGTTGACAATTGACCGGATGGTCTAGGGGGTAAAATATTTGTGTCCTGGTCTCGCAGTCAGGGCCCAAGGAGAAGAGGAAGAGAAGAGTGCTCACAGTCTGACTGACAATAAAGGGCAGCATGCTCGTTGTTCCTACTTTGAACACTGGAAAGTGATATGGACCATCTGAGACTCATGGGAGATGGGAAGCAGGAAAGGTCAACATAGTGCGAGACCCTGTCTGATCATAGAACCCACACATGAAGGACAGCAGAGGAGAAACAGAGGAGGAAAGAGGACGAGAAAAAGCTTAGGTCCTGGTGATCTCTGGAACCAGCTGTGTCTGAGCAAACATTACCCTTCCTCGGTTATGGGAGTCAATAAATCCACTTTTTGCTCAAGCCAGTTTCGACTGGGTTTTTCATCACTTATAATGGACAGAATCCTAGCTGAGTTAACACAATATTCAAATAGATGATTGGGTTGACCCTTCAAATCAGTGAGGACTAGATTCCAGATTGTCATACAGATCTTGATACAGAATTTACAAGGACATTGTCTAAAGATCACACTATCCTAAAGCTCTCACTGACAGTGAAGGTGTAGAAGTGTGTGATGATAAGAAAGGAATGCAGAGAAGAGAGCCTCTGACGCATCACCATCCCTCAGGAGGAAAGGACTGAGGCTCCTCCCATTTCTCTTCAAGTCAAGAGCTCTTGAGGGCCCGTGGATGAGGTTGCATGTGTCCTCTGAATAAGAGAAATTTGTCATTTGAGAAATCTGAAGGGCAACAGGTAGCCTCAGTCTTGCTCTGAAAGTACATCAGGAGAGATTGTGAAGCCGAGGGTGGAAAGAATCCCTTCAGGAAAAAAGTTGCTGGTGTGGGTTGTCTTTGGTCATGTTGGAAATGACTTCCTGGATGGCTGAATAGCTGTTAAAAGAAAGAAGAGTGTTTATTGCCAGACACCTGAGGACTGAAGTAGACGAGACACGTGCATTTGCGCAAGCCCAGAAAATCTCCTGAGACACGTGAATTTGTACAAGCTCAGAAAAGAGCAGGTGAAAGTTCCCAGTGATGGGAAAATTCTGAGCAACCCCCCAAAACACCTAGAAAGGAAAGGTCCAGACAGAAATCTCTGCCAAGAGGAAAATGCTAGACCACTGTAAAGGTATCAGTCTAGACAGAATGTTCTTTCTGTGTTCCGACTCCAGATGGTCAGAAGCCTTTTGGGTAACAGGAGGAGGAAGAGGAGTTGACCACACTATCCACATCTTGAATCCAAGAAAGAACCAGAGTAAAAACATTGATTTAGAAACAGAATAGAAATTTAGCTTATTGCATTTATGTAGAAATTTTAATCAGAAACTGGTGGATCATTTGTATTGCCTAAGAGTGACCAGAATAGTAGCAAAGTCCACCCTGGTTTTGACCAAGAGTGGAAGAATCGGTTCTACAAAATAAATCTTGAAGGACACAGGAAAAAATACTTAAGGTATTTTTAATTGTATTCTACAAGTCTTTTTCATTCAATATAATCACTATACTGTAGAATTATTAATGTAGCAAAATATATATTGATAAAATAATAGGGCATAATGGAAAAAATCCACCTATACAGTCTTTGTAACTCTGAATTTACTCAGAAATAACAGAGCAATGTATTCCCAAATTCACAGAATTTTCTATATACTTTGGCCCAGTATTTCCATTTGGAAGAATATGCTTCAAAAAATAGCAAAAAAATATGACAAATTATTATTTTGGAATTTATTTCATATATTAGTAGCAGAAGAAGAAAAAAAAGAAAAGAAAAAGAAAATAGCCTAAATGTTCAAAACTTAGTCTGTGTGTCTGTCATAATTAGTATATTAACAAAATAAACAATTATACAACCAGGAAAAATAACAAGTTTATATGTGGAAATGTGTGTATAAGTTACTTTTAGGTGAAAAAGTAAAAAAAAAAAAGTATGTCTACATTGAACTAAAAAAAATACAGATGCATAAATTTAAAAGTTCAGAAAAAAATGGGTAGCATTATTCAATCATTTCTTCTTCCTATTTAAGAATCAACATTACTAATTTAAATGTAGTTCAACATCGTTCCTGTTGAATATCCCAAAGCTAGGGCTCTACCTCCAAGCTCAACACCAAGGACATCTTGATACCGCTCCTTTGTTCATATCTCACCAAGCATATGTTTTTGGGGTGTGCTTAATATGCACAGTGACTCTGCAAAATTTGCCTTTGAAAGCTAAAGAATGAATGTTTCAAAGAGAGGGAAATGGAAATATTTCTCAGTTTGGTCTAGGAAAAGGGTGATTTCTAGATAGGAAATAGACCCCCATATTGCACTGACCCTGGTTCCCACAGGAGCTTCTTTAAAAAAGAAAAGCAAATGAAGCTCTCACAGGTCTCACTGGGAACATTTGAGCCAAAGATGTGAGTTTTATGTTTCCCATATCCCCTGACATAAGAGTCTTGTTCACTTCTTAGGCTGACTCCAACTCTTTAAGAAATGATAGCCATGTGATAATTTTTAAAAAAAATTTTTTGCAGTGCTACGTATGGAACTCAGGACTTGCCACTTGCTCTGCAAATGCTCTAACTCTGAGCTACACTCTCAGTCCTTTGCACTTATATGTTTCCAAAAATCTTTAGCAATTTGTTTTTTATCCATTCCCTTGAGGTTTTTTACAAAATTTCCATCACATAGGAGCTCCAGGTCCCAGCTTGCTTACCTTATTCTTGTTAAATACAGCTAAGACTGTGACCCCCCAGTATCATATGATTTGTTTAATTTTCTCTTACCTCCTGGTGCTACCATGAGAGCCTTGGAGTAATAACAAGCATTTCCGCAGCTCCTTCATGATGTCCAGAACAGAGACCTCCAAAATGTTATCACACGGAAGAATGTACCAGGCACTTTTCCTATAATTCCTCCCCAAAATTGAAAAGTGGACCTCAATTCTTACTCCTTTGCCTGATTCCTGTCCACTTGGAAAGCCCTCTTGTCCTAAGTAGGTTCTTTCTTGTATCCTTAGGTCCCAAATCCACACTTACTCAGCCTGTTTATTGCCACCCATTTGAGTTTGAGCATGGTTATACCCTGAGAATACTGCTACATTATCAGACCTACTTGATTGTATATGAGATTAATGAGTGCAGATTAAGCCCCAACATGTAATTTTGCTAACACATAAATTTATTTCTTGCTCAGGTAATGGTGCAGGAATATTCCAGGACAATGGGGAATAGGAATTACTTTTATATGGACATTAGTGGATCTTTATGGATCTAAGTTGAGAGCAGGTAGCTAGAAACCAGGCTCTCTTGCTACTGAATAATGTCCTCACTAGGTTGAAATCTAGTTCTTCATGCTCACACAATCTATAAACTAAGAAGACAAATTATCCACCCCCTGCCATATCCAATACACAATGATGGAACTGGACTAACATATAGGCAAAAAAATTCTGATTCAGTGATGCATCCCTATAATCCCAGCTACTGGGGAGGCTCGGGGAGGAGGATCCAAGTTTGAGACCAATCTGGGCAATTTAGGGAGACCTTGTTTCAAAATAAAAATTTTAAAAAGGTTGGGGATATAACTCAGTGGTAAAGCCCTCCTGGGTTCAATCTGCGGTAAAATATTCAAAAAATTATGATTCAAAAAGAGAGATCAGTCATTGGTCCCTAGCAATGGGACCATCTGTAGGACAAACACACTGTGAAGACTCCTTCCCTGGGAGGAAGAAGAAATGCCCATTGTTCTCCAGGTTCTTGGGCTTACACTTGGAAAGCTTCTCCCTTGGTTGTTTAATTCCATGGCCACATTTGAAGTGCTAGTGTGCTCTTATCAGGAGTTGTATAGATACTGCAACCCATTGTTTAATAGGGGTTATTTTCTAGAGGAAATAGATAAAGGCTTTTTCAAACTAGACTCATGCTTACATTGGCAAATCAAATTTCTTAGAAACTTAAGTGACTTCTAGTCAATTTGTATTGTTCGCTCCATTTGCCTATAACTGCATGCAAAATTATTTCTGAAGCACAGTTCTAAATCCTGTGTGTGTGTGTGTGTGTTTATTCATCTTTGCCTCAATGTCAGCTCCTTAGAGGCATCTGGAATAATAGGTCAGATTAAAAAAATTATATATTCTATATCATCTTAGCCATAGTCTGAGTTCCTTTAGTTCATGAGAAGCACTGGTGTGTATTTTTCCTCTAAGCTTCCTCCGTCTTATCTCTTGTTTTAGGTCCAGAATTAGTTTCTCTGAGATCTTTAATTTCTGAAAATCAGCCAATATTTTCCTGAATTCTTTTTTTTTCTCAAAATACTGTTAAGCGCAGTATATAACCATCAGCAAACACTAACACTTGAGCTCTTTCTAACTACTCCTAAACTACAGGTAGAAAAGACAAGTAGTGTTCCTTTCAAGTTATTGGGGACAAAACTCACTAGATAGCTTTCTCAGAACTGCAGGAATGGGCTGCTTTCTAGCACTTGAGACCAAATTCTTTGCTTATACCCAAATATTAACCTAGTGCCATACGTGACAAGATTTTGTTACAGTGGCAACCCTATTTCTGCAATAGGTAGTAGGCTAAATGCTTAGGTTCAAAATTTAAGGACCCAGCACAATTAGAGCTGGTTGTTCTGTTTACATAACTCTCCAGTGTGGATCCAGAAAGGGAGGAGGAGATTTTGGCTCCACACAGTCATGCAAGGACCACGTCTTATTGTGCCTCTTCAGGCTGCCAAAATCAGTTTGGACATTGCCTTCCCAATCAGTCAGCAGCTGAGAAAAAGAATGAACATGCTAGAATGAAGGTTTCTGAGCCACACTGTCAGATGAGTATTAACCTTTAGCTCACATGCCGTTGGCCTGTCATGTTCTTGTGTGACAACATCAAACAGCCAATGGCCCTAGGAGTTGTTTTAGCCACTACCTTCAATAACAGTAGCAGTGAGTCAGCATCCTTCTTGTTCCTTTTCTTAAGGGGACTGTGTCTAAACTAAAGTTTCTCTGTTACAAATAATGTTTCCTGTAGACCTCTAGCATAGAATTATTGTCTTAAGAAGACTCCTTTTGGGCTGGGGTTGTGGTCAATGGTAGAGTACTTGCCTAGCATGTGTGAGGCACTGGGTTCAATCCTCAGCACCACATAAAAAAATAAATAAATAAATAAAATAAAGGCATTGTGTCCATCTGAGACTAAAAAAAAACTTAAGAAGACTTCTTTCTAGTTGCTAAGGGATTTTTTTCATCGGATGTAGTTATTGAACCCTATCATGTTTTGTTTTGTTTTGTTTTCCGAAGGTATGGCGATTTTGCAAATTTAAAACTTTTTTTCTCTTATATTATTTGAGGACAATTGTATCAAAGTTCAGAGCACATGCCCTCCCCCCACCAGGAAAACAACCTGCTTAAAACTCCTAAGAAGCCTCTGTGCCATACGGAAATGAAAATATTATGGAATGATAATAATAGAAGTGACAGTATGATGTCCACAGGGCTTTAGGAGTGGAGATGAGAGAGAAATCATGCTCAGCCATGGATTTCAAGAAAAACTCAGGGTTTGGAGATGAGGGACAGGCACCCAGAATCAGAAAAATATGAGGCTTGCATAAGAAACACAGTTGAAAGGTATTGAGTTCAAAAGTAGGGGTCGAGGTTGGACAAGCAGGCTGGGATCAGGCTACCAGTCACACTGGACAGACTCATCATGAAAGCCACGTTTCTGGAGGTCCAGAGTAAAGGTAGTCATTTAGACCAAAAGGGCAACATGAACGTGTGAGTTCCTATTCCGTCTTTTGTTAAGTTTCCACCTTATCCTTAGTAAAGGATAAAAACAAAAGGCAAAGAACAAAAAAAAAGAATACAAGATGAATATATAGTAAGGAAAACTGAAAGCAAACGAGAGGGTATTGACAGATGGGGTAGAAAGGAGAAGGGGATTTGTACCTTCCAACCCCCCTGAGATTGACTGCCTTCCTGGAGAACACCAAGGTGGCCTGTGCCATAGGGGGAGCAGTGGGAAGAACTGGAACAGGGAACTATTGTGGATTGGCGTAGTGGTTAAAACACCATTTTTAGGAGCAGAGCAGGTGGGTGGGAACCCAAGTTCTGCCACCTATTGGTTGTGACGTCTTGGACAAAGTATTTCACCTCTAGGACTTCATTGTTTTTACTTGGAAAACTAGATGATAGTAACAGTAGTATCTTCAATTGGGCACAGTGGCACATTCCTGTAATCCCAGCACCTCAGGAGGCTGAGGCAAGAGGATTGCAAGTTCAAAGCCAGCCCTAGCAAAAGAGGTACTAAGCACTCAGTGAGACCCTGGCTCTAAATAAAATATAAAATAGGGCTGCGGACATGGCTCAGTGGTCGAGTGCCCCTGAGTTCAATCCCGGTACCTCCACAAAAAAATAAATAAATAACAGTAGTGTCTTCTCAAAGGACTGTAATGAGGACTGAATTAACACATGAAAAGCATTTAGAATGGTGCCTGGTGCACCGTTAGTGATCAATTAATATTGGTCGTTATGATTTTAATGCTATTCCATGAAAAATACATTTGACTCAAAAAAAGACACTACTTCTTTCCCCTCCTCTTCCTCCCCATCAACCTCTGATAACTACCATTGTACTCTTTACTTCCAAATATAAATAACAAAATAAAATACAAAATATTCACATGTATTGCAATCATGACTTATTATTTCAATCTATTTTTTAAAACTTAGAGCCCATCCCTGTAGGATAGATGAGAGGGAATGAGAGTCCTGAAGGAAGCCAACAACAAAGGACAATGCAAAACGGGAATGAAGTCTTCAGGCTGGACACTAAGTGCCCAGAATTAAAGGAAATCACATGTAAAGTACTTTGGAAAGGGAACAATACAGAAAACTAACACCTAGTCAAGTACTCTCAAGGCCTGGCAGCTGAAACTCCACTGTATTAAAGCCCAAGTTTATTATACTCTGAGATCTCCCAGGGCAGGGACTCAATTGTACTGTCATCTGCGTTTGAACAAGGGTTTTTCAGTAAGACTTCCACTAATATCCACTGATACCCATTATAATAATTCACCTTCCTGGAGTTTAGAGTCTTCCCTCAATAGGAAAGAAAATAACAGGAAGTAGGTGAGAAAGCTTAGAAAGAGGCCCTACCTTCAAATGCACCTGCCCCCAAGGACACAACAGATCCTGCTGAGAATGCTGGTCACACATCTCTGAGGAAACTCAGGAGACCCAGAATCCCAAGAACAGGTTCAACCAAAGGACCAAGGGTCCCCATGCGGAGCACTTTCCTGCCTTCCTACACGCAGATGCTCTGCCTGCCTACCTGGCCAGTGTGCAGACTTGAGGGTTCTTCTCTCCCATCCTAGGATATGAGAGGCTTTGGCCAATTGTCACATCCCTCCCTCTTTGGGAGGAGGTGCCAGGGATTAAACTCAGGGGCACTCAGCCACTAAGCCACATCCCCAACCCTAGTTTGTATTTTATTTAGAGAAAGGGTCTCACTGAGTTGCTTAGCACCTCGCTTTTGATGAGACTGGCTTTGAACTCACAATCCTCTTGCCTCAGCCTCCTGAGCCACTGGGATTACAGGCATGTGCCACCACACTTGGCTACATCCCTCCCTTTAATAGACAATAAGAGGACAGTCACAAATCCATTCTGTTCAGCATCAGCATTTGTAAAAATGTATGTTATGACCACCCAAAGTGACTGCTTTGGATATAAAAGATTCTTGAGTAGTCTGGAAACTTCAGAGCATTATTTTACAGTGACATCATGACACAGTCTTCAAGTCCTGATGAGAAGGAATGGTGCTTTCTGTATGTTTAAAAGATTTCAGATGCAGGGCTGGCATTGTAGCTCAGTGGTAGAGTGCTTGTCTCGCACATGTAAAGCACTGGGTTCGATCCTTAGTACCACATAAAAATGAATAAATAGAATAAAGGTATTGTGTCCATCTACAACTAAAAATATTTTTAAAAAAGATTTCAGATGGGTTTTACATGAACAGCCCATTTGTGTGTGTGTGTGTGTGTGTGTGTGTGTGCATGCACACATGAGGGGGAGAGAGACATACAGGTGCACCAAGGTTTTCTCAGAGCTTATTTTCAGGTGGTGGATTATAACTAATTTTAATCTACTTGTTTTCACTTTTTTCAAGCCTCTTAATTTTCTATAGTAAGCCTGGATGGCATTTTTAAAGAGAAAAATATAATAGAAGCCATTGACGTTTTCAGAGTAAAAAAAAAAATCATAACGAGATTAAAACACATATCCCCAGTGGATAGTCTACATGTGGTCTTACTTATAATTGACAATAATGGTCATCCAAAGCTATGAGCTTTTTGACTGTATTCCATGTCTCACATGTTACAGTGACCGTGCAATTGTGGCTTCCAGAGAACTATGCCAGTGAGCTTAGTTTAAGGATAGGAATCTCAGTCCTGTATCCAAAGAGCTCTTCAGTACAGAAAAAATTTGGGGAGGAACTTTTGGCTTTGGAAATAGAACTTGAGATGATGAAAAGTATTGGATATTTCCCATTATTCTGAACGTGGCCCTGATCTTATCTGCCCCTTAGACTCATTCTTTGAACCAATTTCATTGCTCAGGTCAATCATTTCACAAGAAAGAATAGTTTCTCAAACTTCCTTCTTTCCCAGTTTGTGAGTTGAGTTCAACCTGAGTTCACATTACCAGTGGATGGACATTACTCAATGGAGCTTATTAACTCAGAGTGTTGTCTCCGTGTGGGTTTCTTCCAAGTGGTTCTGGCAAATGCGATCAGCACATCATATATTAGGAGAATATGTTATTTCAGCCTCCACTTAAGTTACTCATAGATTGTCCTTGGCTCTTCCCGTAGCTTTTTTCTCTTGGGGATGGTTTTCTTATTACCATGGTGCTCTGAAGACCTTTTTTAGTCAACTGAATAAAACTGAAGTTGAGTAACAATTTCAAATATTGCCAACCATGTAAAACTGATTTCCATTCTCAGTTCAACGATTCCTTTAAGTCAAAAGCAATCAGTTTAATGTAAGTCTCAGTTAATGTAAATCAATTATAAATTCTCGCTAGGCCCACTAGAGCATTAAGGTGCTGAATATTTGAATTTGCTTAGATGAAAGTATCCCTGTCTCTGGTTATTTTGAGATTAAGAAAAAAGTGACTACCATGATTTATCCCTGCTAGAGATGAGCTTGCCTGGAATAGAGTTAAGAGTCCTGCACCTCATCTCACTGCTTTACCTTCCTTTTCTATATGTCATCACAGGGCAATCTGGGTCATTTTCCTAAAACATAAATGAGATCCTACTTCCCCTCTGTGAATTCTCCAATGAGCATCCATTGCATGAGAGTAGAATCCCCAGTCCGAACTCTCGTCAAGGATCAGACATGACAGATCTGGGGCATGTGTACACGCCCAGCTTCACCTGTCCTATCCCCCACTCTCCCCAGCTCTCTCTCTCCTACACCAAGTTCCAGCCACTGAACTTTTTCTTGAAACTTCCGCATGTTCTGTGTTTCTTTTTTCCAGAACTTTGTTCTATTTTTTTTTCTTTTTTTCCCTCAGATCTCTCCTGAGCAGACTCCTTCATCTCATTTCTTCAAAGAAAATTTATGGTGATCTTATTTTTTTATGCTGTATTCACTATGTATCCTCAAAGTCCAGAATAGTGAGTGGATTACAGGAAATCTTAGGAAAATTCCGTTGAAGGAAGTCGGTCTTCCTTGCCGACCCAAGGTAAAAGCAGCTTTGTCTTTTCTTTCCTCATCAAATTCTACCTCATTTCTTTTATTTTTTCTTTATAACGCTCAGTTCCTAGGACAGTTTTTTTTATTTGTACAACTAGTTATTGACAAGCTCAATAAGCTCAATTCAATAAGGTAAAAAACGTCAAATCTTTTATTCACTAATGCTGTATGGAATACACCTTCCCTATTCTGTATTCCTCTCCTTTGAGACCTGCCTTCTAGAAGACCTTGCCATGACAACCCCAGTTCTGTCTCTTCCCTTCTTGCTCAATTCAATTGTTTTCAGCTGTGGACCCTACTGTCCAATTATGGAATAGGAATAATATTACATCCTGTTTTCCAAAAAGTTTAATTTGTTCAAAATGCATTCTATCTTCTGACCAATAAACTTGTATTCAACTTCTTATGCACGTGCATTTAGAAATTACATCAATTTATTTTCAACCTCACTAATGTTTTAAAACATAAATCAAAGCAATAGGAAAGTTTTGATTTCTAGGAAACTTAGTGTATACCTAAGTAGAATAAATAAATAAATAAATAAATAAATAAATAAATAAATAAATCGATTTGATTAACAATAAATTTATAATTTTTCTTTAAAAAAGAAGGCAATAAGTGTGTTTGTATAACAAATATTTGGGACTGATTGTGGCAACCACATTTTTTTTCAAAAGAGCTATTTGTGGTTTAACTGTAAGGAGAGGGATGCCAGTTATTACGATGATGTTTTAGTTGCTTTTGCTAAATACTCGAGCAAGTGCTGTGAGCTTATAAGAAGCCAAAATAATTGCATAAAAGATAAAAATTGCAGTCCAGTCTTGTGGTATTTCCTCATTTATTTCCACCAAAACAGCTCTCATGATCGCAAACTCACTAGCGACAATTCTCATCTAATAAAAAGGGATAAAATGAGGTTATTTGGAAACAATAGAAAGCAATTAAAAAGAAAATCAAAATAATAAATTTAATTATTTCTCAATTAAAAAGTTTAAAAGGTCTAGAGATTATGTCAGTTTAAAAGAACACAAATTCTATTTAAAAGCTGCTGAAATAAATTTTAAAAATTGAATACAAGTATAGAATAAAAATCAATCTCTGAAATAAGAAAATAATCCTAACCCTACATGAGGAATTCTGTACAACAACTGCTTTGGGTGAAATAGAAAGAAAGTTCTGGAGCTGGCTTGGGCATTCCTACCTGAGGGTACAGAGCAAAGCTTCAGGAAGGAGAGGTGATTGGAAGGAGTCCACTGCTATCATTCATTTCCTTGGCTTATGAACAAGAGAACATGACCATGTGAAGAAAGCTACGAGACTGCCGTGGAGCACAGAAGACAACTTGAATGATTAGGTGGCTGTGTCTGGCTCTTTGGCACTAAAACACCAATGATCTATTTTGGAATGTGAAAAACTGAAATAGGTAACATTTATTGAATACTTAATAAATACCAGGCACTGTACCAGGCACATTTTGCAAAAATAATTCAATGAACCAATTCAACAGTTCCATGAAGTATGTTAATTCCCCCTTTATAGATGAGAAAACAGAGGCATAGAGAGTCTAATTTTCTAAGATTGTGTATTGCAGAGCCAGAATTCAAGCTGAAGTTATCTGACTCCACAGTCGTGGATAACTACTATGTTATAGTATAGTACAACAGTGGATCTAAGCCAATTGTGTTCCCCAAACCCCAGAGAAACTTGACATGTCTAGAGACAATCTTGGCTGTCACAACTGGGGGAGGTGGTGCTACTGGCATCCTGTGGGTAGAGGTCAGGGTGATGCGAAACCTTCTACAACATGTGGGACAGCGCACCCACGCCACCCTACACACATGCAGCAAATTATTTTTCAGCCCCCAAAGTCAGTATTACTGAGACTGAAAAGCCCTGATCTAGAAGTGCAAATATCCAGGAAAATTCTAAAAATGGAGAATAATGAATAAGACTTCTCCAGCCAGGTATTATAACATCATATAAAGCTGTGCTAATTAAATAATAATGAAATAACAGTACAGGTAAAGGAATAGATATTTAAATAAACAGAATATAAAACAGATCTCATTTATAAACTCAAATATATATAATGATTTAGTTGCATATGAAAAATAGCTTTACAAATTAAAAAAAAGATTATTCAAAACACTTTTAGATAGGAAGAAAAAATAGATTTGTATGACTATTCTTTATAACCTAAAATATTTCATATTACTAAAAAATTAAGATATACAAATAAAATCAGGAAAGTACTAAAAGAAGATATGAATTGAGATTTTTAGTATCAGCAACTAAGGATACCATCTGCAAATGCACAGAAATTCTAAATAAATAGAGCAATTCGACTTTTATTGGGAGGAGAATAGGAATGGAGGACTTTGCTTATACTTGGTGGCTTGAGTTTTAATGTAGCAATAAATAAATGTATTATTACTTTTTACTAAAAGTCACATATTACTTAAAAGAAAAATCTTTACAACATAAGGACCCAGAAAACTATAGACAAAGAATTATGTGGAAAACACACATTGAAATAAGGCTGGGGACTTCCTGGCCTGGGCAGTGGGTACAGGACTTGGTACCTCGGCAACTCGGTGATGGGTAATGGGTATACCTATGAAAAAATTCAGGGAACTCTTTCCTTAAGGATTAGTGCCCTTGTCTGGCCATGGCAGTGGCAGAGGTGACAGCAGGAAATCTCAGTGTGGTGAGGGACGCCAGCCGTAGACATTCTTCTTGAGATTTAAAAAAAATTTTTTTGAATACTGACTAACTTACATACACAAACACTGCCTGTTTGTGTACAGCTTTGTAAACAAGGAATTAACCTGGAAGCTTTATCATGGGTTATTAAGGAACTCTGTAAGGCTACCAAAGCACTAGCAGCTGCTAGGAATATGACAGGCAGACTTTCTGGAGAAATCCTGATGAGATATGTCAAGCTCTGCAAGAGGAGCTGAAGACTGCACTGTAATAAAGAATGTACAGTGATATTAATGCACACAGCAATGCAGACATTTTCCTTTTTAAAGAGATTATAAAACCATAGCTTTGTCAATCAGTGGAAAGTGGTTTACAGAGAGAACTATCAAATGTGTTTGCATCACATCTTATTCACTTTTTTAAAATTGGCCCTAATCTTTTGGCATTGCTGTGTTTGCATTGAGGTATTCCTTATTTATAGCTCTGATAGCTTTCATTTTCTAAGCAGTCTGGTCTATCAGATGTGCACATCTGCCATGCCTGGCTTAAGTACAGTGGAACTCAGCAGGAATGATGTGTAGTAGCTATCAATTGCTGAAGTTTCCATTATGAACTTTAATTTTGAATTGTTTATACGAAATATCTGTGGGTTTACATTGTATTGGGATGCAAGTTGACAGGATTTGGGAATTTGCCTTTAGATTCCTCATGTATACCAGAATCTTATTTTTTAAAATAAGAACATAAAAAATGTTTATTGTAATCTGCTCTTTAACAAATAATTTTTAGTTTTTTGAACAGTTTGGGGGCAGTTAATAGTGTAAAGCAGATCATTTTTGTATTAACTGAAAAATAAAACTTGTATAAATTTAGATTTTTTAAGTAACAATACTCAGTTTAGTATTATTTGTAGTTCAAAACATTTGCATTCAATGAGAATATCAGTTGAGAATATTTTTCTGTTTTATACCTTATAAACACTTAAAAATCTTCCACAAAATCAGTCAACATGCGAAATTTCTTTTTATTTTTATTACATGAAAGTAATTGAAATATTTGCCTAATAAATCCTGAGTGACTATTAAATAAATCACTCGATAGTGATATGTTTCAACTGACATGTAATATTTTCTGAGGAAATAAAGATTTCTAGTTATTAAATAAAGACTAATGAAACATATATCAGGAATTATAAATATGACTTTCTAAAATTATTTTGTGTGTCATTATTTTTATGCTTGAAGTTTTAATTCATCAAAATGATGGTTCAAAAATAAATTTTAAAAAATTTAGGATGGTATTGGCTCAGTTCCTCCAACAAAATCTCAAAAAGAAATTTTTTTGCAAGGCTAATAATATGGATTTAGTCTCATTGTTTCTTAAATTTTAGATTTTGTAAGGTATCATTTAAATGATGGTGCAAGCATTTACTCTTCAGTAGGATTTTCAGTTGTTCAGACAAGCTGAAGCGGTTTTAATAAGATGTACAAATATTTGAAGAGCCCCTTTCTCGGCTGTTTGTTTTAAATCTTGGTTTTGGACCATTTTGACTTTTAATGCATGGCATCTTTACCAAGTAGACAGAAAGGCCTATTACTGGCAGAACAAGTTGGGACACAGCAAGAATTTATGATAAGCATTTGACTGATACAAAGTGTTGCAAAAGCTGCTCATTATTTACGAAATCGAAGAGAACATTTTGCTCAAACTGCAAAATTCATATGTACTTTTAGGTCTTAAGAAATGATATTTATTTATAATTGTGTAAATTAAATTACTGATGTATGAAACAAACTAAGAAACATATTGAGAAAAGATTATGTTTACAGAGAACTTTTATGTGTCATATTTTTAAATGTAAATATGTTTTTTGTAAACGTAAATACATATATGAACATACACATGTTTTTTAGCAGTACTGAGCATTGAACGCAGAGGTGCTTCACTGAGACCCATCCCCAGTCCTATTTATTTATTTAGTTAGTTAGTTAGTTATTTTTGAAACCAGCTGGTTATGATACCTAGGCTGGCCTTGAATTTGTGATCCTACTGCCTCAGCCTCCCGGGTAGCTGGGATTGCAAGTATGTGCCACTGTTCTGGGCTTTAAAAACATATGCTTTTAATGAATACTTAAATAATATTTAAGAAACCAAACAAAACTATAACAATTCCAGTGTTGTGCATGTTATCAATGACAAGAATAAAATCATTTTGATGGTTGAAAAAATAAACAAACATCAGCACCCTTTACGCTCCTTGTCCTATCTGTATTATAGCTCACTCAATACTTAAAAAAGAGGTGAGCTAGGTGTAGTGGCACGTGCCTGTAATCCTAGCTGCTCAGGAGGTTGAGGCAGGAGTTCAAAGCCAGCCTGAGCAAAAGCGGGGCACTAAATAACTCAATGAGACCCTGTCTCTAAATAAAATACAAAATATGGCTGGGGATGTGGCTCAGAGGTTGAGTGCTCCTGAGTTCAATTCCCAGTACCAAGAAAAAACAAACAAACAAACAAACAAACAAAAAAGACTTAAAGAGGCTACAAAAACTTTAGAGAGCTGTTGCAGTTCTACTGATATCAGTCAAAACACATTTATGGACAGAGCATCTTCACAGACCAGGAAGACCACAGCATAATGATAAAACAAATGTATAGGAATTAATTGCAATTTGGAACTTAAATAAATTGAACAGTCTACAAAAATATAAAGCAACACAAAAGGAAAACTTCAAAGCAGTTGTGATTTAAAAAGACTAAAACCTAATTGACTAAACATGAACTACAGAATTTAGGGAAAGGACAACAGAATAAACAAAAGTATATAGAAGGAAGTGATTTTTTTAAAAAGTAGGAAAAAAAAAGTAAACAATAAAACCAAGAAGGTGAAATGAACCACTGGATGGCAAACAGAGAAAAGGAACAACAGGGCCAGATAACCCTGAGCATAAAAGAACACAGTGGACGTTATGAAACAATGTCAAACAGTGAATACAGGCATCACAGAACAGTCACTGCTTTGGGTAGCGAAGTGCAGGTGCCCTCCATTGACCAGCTTTCCTCCTGGACAGCTTCCAAGCCCCACATACAGTCTCCCTGAGATGAAGAGCCACAGAGAAGTCTGGGCAAAGCCACAGTAGCCAGAGTTTGCAGGGCAGAGGACCTTGGAGGAAAAACCTGCATAGAGATCTCTAAAAATGTGCAAAAGAAGAGCAGGGGATAGATCTTAGTGGAAGACTGCTTGCCTAGCATGCTCGAGGCACTGGGATTGAACCCAGTGCCTCAAAGCAACAAAGAAAAATGTTCACGAGGGTCACCTGAAGTCTTCAGCTGGCTGTGGATCAACACAAGTAAATAAGGAAACTACTGTATATTTCAAATTTTTCTTAAATTGTAATGATCAGTATAAAGATCTGATATTACACTGAGGTCATAATTTTCCCATTTAAAATATAGGTTGAGGGATGATGATGAGTGCTTCTAATACTAAATGCTATGACCTTTCTGCAAGGTTTTTATTGTTGTTTGTTTTGTTTTATCAGTGCTGAGGATGGAAGCCAGGACCCATGCATGCTAGGCAAGCACTCTACAGCTGAGCCATCCCCAGCCCACGTATCTTCCATCTGATTCCTTTTTGCTCTTTTAGGGCAGTCATAAACATGAATATTTTGGGCCCCTCCCTCAGATAGAAGAAAAAGAAATTCAGGCTCTTGCAAGATACCTTTCATTTATTGTTGCAGTTCTTCCACTTTTTGTGAATAATTCTGGAAACCATCCAACACTTCCAATCATGAGAAAAAAGTGGGCCTCAGCAGAGCATTAACAAAGCTTTTTTCTTCCCAGAATCAAAGGTATTTAAAATCAAGAGCAGAGAGTATAAGGAAAGGGCATAGAAAATGTAGTTATCATTCTCAGTAACTTAATAACTTTTCTTTGGCCCTGTTTTACACTCAGTGCAATAAGCCTTGAAGTCTCAATGCAGACCTTTTTTTTAAAACAAAACTAATATTTCTCAGAAATGGAGGAAAGTGGAAAAATTTTAGAGGATATTAGTTCATTTTGTCTTTAATTATCTCATTCCTCTCATTAGTAACAGGTGTGAGAATCTCAAGTATACATTAGAACATGGACAAACCACAACTCAGAGTTTTATTTAATTGTCCTGATTCAGATTTCTAGCCTATTCTAGAAGTGATTATAAAAAGAAAATAGAAACATTGCCTATGTAGCTGCAGTATTTTTATAAACTAACATTGAAAAAAATGCTGTAAAGGTGAAGAACCAACAAAATTTAGAGGGATCTTTTAAACAACCTGACTTTCAAAATGAACTACATTATTTTTATATTTTATGTATTGCTGGAGTCAAGAGATTTGTTAAAAATTTTATTGTTTTTATTTGTTCTAATTAGTTATACATGATGGCAGAATTCATTTCAATTCATTGTGCACAAATGGAGCACAACTTTTCATTTTTCTGGTTGAACATGATGTAGAGTCACACCACATGTGCAGCCATACATGTACCTAGGGTAATAATGTTCATCACATTCCACCATCTTTCCTGACCCCATGCCCCCTCCCTTACCCTCCTTTCCCTTTGCCCAAAGTTCCTCCATTCTCCCCATGCACACACACCCCCCCATTATGGATCAGCATCCACTTATCAGAGAGAACATTTGGCTTTTAGTTTTTTGGTATTGGCTTACTTCACTTAGAATGATATTCTCCAATTCCATCCATTTGCCTGCAAATGCCATAATTTTATTCTTCAAGAGATGTTAAAGGAAATAAACAGGGAAGCCAGTGTCATTTCATTTTCCTGACCATGATGATACTAATGTTTGCATCTGAGTGTTCTTAAGACAGTGCTACTAAAGAGGGCGAGATTGTGTTTAAGGAATATGTGGAGTGAAATCTGCTTTAGGGGCCATCTTTTTTAAGTGAACAGTCCTATGAAATCTCTGCAGTGTAATGGAGCAGGAGAGGGGGAGAGAGAAGGATTGAGAGAACTGCCTTAGCTCAGGATGGGGCTGATGGAGAAACGAGTCCTTTTCTCCCCAGTGTTTGGTGCTGAGAAGCAACCTTTCGGAGATGTCCCAGTTGTCACCACTCAAGCTTGCTGCCAGTCCTGATCAGAGATGCCAGTCATGCCTTGAGGCAGGCTCACCAGAATGGGGGTCTCTCTCCAGCAGTGAAAGGCTCACTGTTATAGACCCCCATGGATTCAACCCCATCTGATAAAGAAAAAGCTTCACTGAATAAAACAGGGCTTTCCTTGGGGGGGCCACTTGTCTCATTTGTTTTTCCTAACTATGTTCTAAATACCTGCCATCCCATGCCCCTCAGAAGAAAAGTCCGTTTCAGCATTATGAACCATTTCACTCAGGAATGCTGCCCCATTCTAGAACCTTGTTTTTCTTGCTCAAGGAAATTTTGTACACTTGTGTGGTCTCAGTTTTTTCTCTTAACAAGTTCCAACTATAAATAGACCCTACAAATAAATTTAATAAATGTTAGAAGAAATGAGAGAATGACAAAGTGCTCCAGATTACCTCCAAATATATCCAGATGCAAGAGTAGAAAGGACAGAAGTTTGGGGAAACATTGGTTAATGGGCACTAAGTTTCAGATACAGAGGAGAAATAAATTCTGTTGTTCTATTACACAGTAGGGTGATCATATGTAAGGATAATGTACTATATATTTCTAAAAAAAATCTAGAAAGGTTTTGAGTATTTTCACCAAATAAAATGATAAATGTTTGAGGAGATATGTTTACCCCTGTTTGAACATTACCTGACATATATGTGTATCCAAATGTCACCGGATATCCCATGAATATGTGCAATTTTAATGGTTCCATTTAAATGAATAAATGTATATCCAGTTGCTTCTGAATTTGCTAACTCTTTCCAGTTATTTTCCCAGACTTGTAACCCCAGCGCCAAGGAAATATCTGGAGTTACTCACTGAACCATAAGCACATAGTGAATATCTGTTTATTCTCTGCCAGGCTCTGTGTTGAGTACAGGGATTCTACAGCATATTAACCTAGGGAATATACTTCCCTAGGTAG
>CM053408.1:16946969-16967244 GCA_028644305.1 Xerus rutilus | reverse complement strand
ACACACACACACACACACACACACACACACACACACACACACACAGTAGCTTTCCATTGAGCACCTTCCCAGGTAACAGACTGAGCTATTTTCACCTATTATGTTATTTCCTTCAAATCTCACAACTCTGAGAGGTTGGCATATTCATTTTTCCCATTCTGTAGATGATTAAAAAAAAATTGTGTGGCTTCAAAAGTGAGCTGGCCAAATCAAAATCTAACTTATTAACAAAAATCTAACTCAAAAGCCCATCCCTGAGTCTACAAAAAGCTAGCCTAGAAGGAGCAACCTAAAATCAAGAAATACTCTTAATTTATAATTCTGAACTGCTGGCAAAGGTATCTTTCTTTTTCATTTGACCTTCAATAATGAGTTAGAGCTGAGATATAATGTGCTATTCCAGCTTCATATCAGTGCTCTGACAGAAATGACAGAAAATAACTACAACAGACCAAATGTGAAAGAAAATGAGAGGAATTGACTTTTTAAAGCTATTTATTTCTACCCAGAGATAAAACCAATATTCTTTATGCTGGAGAAGGACTCAAGCTTATTGTTGAGATTAGTTTCTGATTGTCCCTATGGCACCGGCAAGGTACTTCAGTGTAAACAATAATTCTGAGCTAGATTTAAACACAGACACAGACACAGACACACACACACACACACACACACACGCACACACACAAACAAATTTAAGAAAAAAAACTCTACCTGTGTGGGGAAAACAACAACTCTCTTTTGGTCTTTTTCCTTTGGATCAGTGAGCATTTTTGTATTTTCCAAAGACATTCAAGTAAAATCCATAAGATTGATCTTGCTTACATGACTCTTGATACATCTTTAGTACTACTAAAAAGATGCATGATGATTAAGCTGATCCACCTTGGCATGTGTGTTAAACTGGATCACTGAACTCAACAAAAGAAAGTAGAAATTTGCTCTATGCTGAAAAGAGCACACGGATTTTTTTTCAGGGATGGAAGACGTTTTAGAGGTGAAAAATAAGTGATTAAGGCAAAAGGATAAGGGGAAAATACTTTCTTGTTAAAATATAAACATTTTTAAAATTCTATCCTAAAATACCTCTAATACATACAGATTAGTGTGCTAGTAGCAAGATTATCCAATCTAATAGAATCTATTTATTATTCTTTATCATAATCTCATTCTTTTCCATAAAGTTTTTCCAAGGTAGTAGAATATGAATATTGCTTGGAAATAGACATACTGCATGTGTGTTTTTCAACTCTCCATCTGCCACCAAAATTTAAAATACAGATGCTGTATCCTTACTCTGACCTCAGACAAATTAATAAATATCATCCTTTCCTTGTTTGGTGATTCTCAGACTTCTAGACCTTTTTAACCCAAGAAGTTATAATACATCTACCTGAAGGAAACATATTCAGCTGTGTCAAAAGTCTGTATTCCAAGAAAATGACCTTAGTTTTTTGTTTATTGGGGTTTTGTTTTTTTTTTTGGTGAGTGTATGTGTGGTACTGAGGATCAAACCCAAGGCCTCTCACATGACCGGCAAGCACCGATATATGTCCTAACCACAAAAAATAATTTTTTAAAAGATAAAATGTATTTGAATTTTTTCTTCTAGCATCTAGCTTATATTTTTCAGATCCATTCTAATATCCTTTACGTTGGGGGTTAATGGGTACATTAAACCAACAGATTTGCTCACACATTTATAGAAAACAGATCAACTAAATATGCATTATGATAAAAGAAACAACACAAAGAAAGAATATATGAATAAAGAGGACAGAGTGAATGCATAGGTCCAGATGCCATCTGTGGGAGTACCTGGGCACAGATGCCATACATAGGAATGAATAGGTTCATGTCCCATCTACAGGAGTGCATGGGCAGGTACCATCCAAGGACAGCGTGGGCCCAGATACGATCTACAAGAGTGCATGGGCACAGGTGCCGTCTGTAGAAGTGCATAGGTTCAGGTGCCATCTACAGGAATGCACAGACACAGATGTCATCCATAGGAGTGTACGGGCACAGGTGCCATCCACAGGAGTGCACTGGAAGGTGCCATCTATGGGAGTAGAAACAATAAATGCACATCCGTGCTCTTCTCTCCTGACTGCTTCCTAATTATTTGTGTCCTACCACCACCTTATACTAAGTGCCATGCTGCAAGGCAGTATCCATTGACACAGTGTGTTCCAGGGTAGATTCCTAATGCCACGTAGGAAAAAAGGATCTGGAATTAGTTCTCTTCATTCAAGGGTCATAGACCCGAGTGTCTCTACCTACTATTTTCCATCTATTTTTTTGAAACGTCAGTTTCATGAGCAACTCAGTTCTGGCTGAGATGAATGTTTCTGCAACCCTCCTCATTCTCAGTTCCCAATTTAGTCCCTGGCTCTGAGTGGGTTGCATGCTACATACCTAATTTTTAAAGATTTATAATGTCTTAAATTTTCTTTAATTACACTTTCAAATCCTGAGGCAATGCAAAGATAATTACTTTAAAAATGTTTATAAAGCTCATCATATTTATGTGTACATAGATGCCTTATTATCAAGAAATGGCTAAATAAATGCCCAGGAGCTGTCAACCCATCTTTTGAGCAGACAGAGCAAAGTACCATAGTGATTAGTTTGAGTGGCAAGTTGTCTGATTTATTGTTACTGAGTGAAATTTATTCATTTGCTGGGAATAATAGTAACACAAAAATAAAAAGGTCATGCAAATGCCAAGTAATTAAGCATGGTAATGCAATTATATCAGGCTGCTGTACAGGGCCTAAACTTTAGTAAAACAAGGATAAGAAGTTGATTTATGTTATCTAGATGGCCATGTCTTCTCTTTATGTCTCATTCTACCAATTTTGTAACACTCTAGTCCTCTCTTTTTCCCCTTAATAGGCAGCTAAAGAACAGATCCTTTTACATGTGTCCTCTACAAATGCAGTAATTTTCTTGTCTTTCAGAGATACACAGATATTACAAAATGCTGAGTTTTCTCTACCCTGTAGAATTACTTAAATATTGAATTGATAAGAATCTGAATTGAAAATCAGAGACTCTTACTTACCAGTACTTCAAAGATTCTGTTATCTACCAACACTGAACAGAAATTGTGGATGTATTATAATGAGGATTTAAAAATATAATTAAGAGCCTGGCTTATAAAAGAACAGAGATACACTGTCCTTCTTTTTACATCCTTCATACCCTTTAGAAATTTTAGTACTTTTGTGGATAGAAATATGGAAATAGAAATGAATTTTTTAAGGAAAGCCAGCTGAACAGAAAAGTCACTGCATCTTAAAAATGCAGTAACATCATGGTGTTCAAGTAGCCTCAAATTAAAAATAATACTTACATTTGTTTTATTCTAATGATCTCCTACTCTCCCTTCTCCCAAGAGGTACTATGTATATCTGCAATACTTTTTCAAGTTTATTTTTTCTTCTAAATAAAAGGCTTAGTCATCTCAGTAGAATGGCTTGTAAAACAGAATATGGATTCTGCATGATTCTAAGTATTAGAGGCTTCAGGACATAGATTTTCTAATTGTGAAGTTCAGGAATGCAGGAACGCAATTTTACTTGCAAGAACAGATAAGCAAGTTCCAACAAATCACAGATCTGATCAGATGAGAAGAAACATAAGATAGTTATCTATGCCTTCATTCCCTAGAGAAACAAAGCCGAGATTTAGTCCCTCTTAAAATCATGAAACTAAACTACTGAAATTCATTTCTCCTTTACCCTTTTACTTCTCACAGGGAAAAAAAAATGTCCTCATCTGCAAGAACTTTCTGATACAAGGTGTGAATCTTTGCAAGTGCTGATAGTTTCAGGTTTAGGCATGCCACTTTCTAGACACTAGACTGCTTGTTTACTTGGAAAGCAGCATCTATACAGGTAACAATCAGTGTCCAGCTAACCTAGGGACTACCTCAAGCTGTTGGTGCCAGGGGACAGCAAGAACCGGAAACTCATTTTGCAGTGTTTTACTATTGTGGTGTCATAAACTCTTATTTTTAAAGCAAGAACTAAATGGGGGAAATCTAGCAATATCCTAGAAAAAGAAATAAAATAATAAAAGGAAAAAAGAGTAAAAGGAATTATTAAAGGTTAACTACCAAAATCCACAACAAATAGCATATTTAATGAAAAAACTATAAATGTTTTTTAAGACTAAGAAAAAATGGCACTAGTTATGATATACTATATGACATACCATGCTTAAAGGAATCAAGTCAAGACAAGTAAAATTTTCTAATTATTAATATTATTTTTGATTGACAGATCATAATGGTACACATCTTTGCAGTTTAATGTGATGTTTTGACACTTGTATACAATGTGGTATTACCAAATCAAGCTAATTAATACATCCGTCACCTTGATTACCTATTGATTTTTATGGTGAGACATTTAAAATTTATTCCTAGTTATTTCCTGGTTATTTATTCCTAGCTGTTGTAAACTATAGGCACCTTGCTGTACGATTGTGCACAAAACCCCATTCTTCACTGGATGCTGTGGCACACACCTGTAATCCAGCTACAGCAGGACGATCAAAAGCTTAAGGCCAGTCTAGGCAATTTAGGAGACCTTGTCTCAAAAACAATTGAAAACAGCCAGGCACAGTGGTGCACACCTATAATCCAGTGGCTCAGAAGGCTGAGACAAGAGGATCATGAGTTCAAAGCCAGGCTCAGCAACTTTGAGGCACTAAGCAACACAGTGAGACCCTGTCTCTAAATAAAAATACAAAATAGGGCTGGGGATGTGGCTCAGTGTTTGAGTGTCCCTGAGTTCAATTCCTGGTAAAAATTTTGTTTTCAAAAAATTGAAAACAAAAAGAGTTGGGGTGTAACTCAGTGGTATAACATTTACCTGGCATGCACAAAACTCTGGGTTCAATCCCTAAGACCAGGAAAAAAAAATGTTTTTCTCTTGTCTGTCTAAAAATTCGTACTTTTTGGTCAACAATCCACTATTCCTTCTCTCCCCAAAACTCAACCCACTCACATTATTCTACTCTTTACTTTTCTAAGTTGACCTGATACTAGCAAGGTATCCTACAATTCAGTCCAATTCAGACACTAATTTGAGTTAGGGCAGACCCCACAGTTTAAGGGCTTAGACTCCCAAGGCAGCCCTCCCTCCCACTTCAAACACCAATTGCAAGTAATAAATCCCCAGTTCAACCCACAATTTCTGTCCAGCTGGGCTACAAATCAGAGGTTTTCATTATTCATTCTTGGATTTGATCTTTTGCCAGAGCAATTTACAGAATTGAGGAAACCAGTTGACTTACTATTGTCAATTTATGGAAAGATTATTTTAAATGGTAAAATAAACAATAGATGAAGAGATACTTGAGGATGAGATCTGAACTGGTCCTAGGGCATGGGAACTTTTGTTTCCATGGAGTTCAGGGTCACTACCTCCCTGAATGCAGGTAGGTTCACCAACCCAGAAGCTTCCATACTCTGCTCTTTGGGGTATTATGGAGACTTCATGATGCAGGAATGATTAAATCATTGGCTTGAGCTAATTCAGCCTCTCTTCTCTCCTCAGAGTCAGGGTGTGGGGCTAAATAGTCTAACCCTCTAATCACTCGGTTGGTTCCCCTGGCAACCAGCCCCATCCTTAAGTTATCTAGTCGCCTGCAGTCCTTAGCCATCTTATCAGCACACAAAAAGACACTCCTCATTTTGGAGATTACAAGAATTTTAGGAGATGTGTGTCTAGCAAGATGGCTGGACATACGATTATTACTGTTGTCATAATTAATCACTCTCATCATGGGAGTCTGGCTCCCAGTTAAAAACCTGTGTGTGAGTTTTCAGATCCACCCATGAGCAATTCCAAAAGCTTTACCCGGTAGCCCTTAAGGACAGCTACCTACCACAGACTCGGTGCTCAGCTGGTGCAGCAAAACAGCCATTGAAGGTAGCTGCAGTCAGGGCTCAGGCTCCCTGGCTGGCTGTGCTCTTCCTATTTGAAGCTTCATTCCCAGAGCTTTTTCTCAAGCTTGGGAAGAGGTCTTCAGAGACCTCTGCTGATGCCTCCTAATTGATGGGGAAGAAAGAGAAACCTTAAAGATACCTATTCTCACTCTCAGTATTCATTACTTTTTTACTCCTAGCCCTTGTCTCTTGCTCTCCTTGTGAACCCAGGGTCCATAAAACTGGTAGAGCTTTTGGTTTAGGGAGATCCCCTCAATCGCGAGAACATCCAAGGTTATAAAGTACTGATCCACTTGACCCTCAAGCATGGGCCAGTTCCAAGGGATAATCTGTCATTTCTCTAGTTTTAGAACCTTGATTCTATCATCACAGTAAATGATTGAAGGCTTCACTTTTTTGTTTTGGGCTTGCTGATTTCTCTGACATCTGACAACTGACAATTCAGCCATCTCTCCCCAATTCGGCTGAGTACCAACCACTTTTATAAATGCTTTACGCTCAGGCACACATTTAAATCTTTATGATATCTCCTCTGGATATGGATTTTATAAAATTGTTTACTATACAGATAAGGAAATTAAGACATCAGAACAGTTAAAAAACTTGCTGATAGTCACAAAATTAGTCAATGAAGAGGCTGGATCTAAACCCAGGAAGCTTCGCTCCAAACCCATGCCCTTGACAAGTTATGCATACCATATTTGACCATCCAAAATCTTCACCATTTCTAAACACCAGCAACACACAATCAGAAAGCAAATTTCAACTCTGTCACAGTAACCACAACTCTAGGAATGACACTTATAAAAAGAGTTCCTGACCTTCATAAAGAAAATGATGAAAATTTACTGAATAATGACAGAGATAGTCCATGTTCACTAATGGGAATTATGACCTATTTTTCTATCCAATAAAGATCAATTTCTAAATTGTTCTATTAAATAACAGGAATTTCTATAAATATTCAAACATGGTCTTTCATTGATCAATTGTCTTAAATTTACATAAAAGCAGGGAATTGGCCATGCGCAGTGGTGTACACCTGTAATCCCAGCAGCTCTGGAGACTGAGGCAGGAGGATTGTTCAAAGCTAGCCTCAGCAAAAGTGAGGCACTAAGCAACTCAGTGAAATTCTATCTCTAAACTAAACAATTCAAAATAGGGCTGTGGATGTGGCTCAGTGGTCGAGTGTTCCTGAGTTCAATCCCTGGTATTCATCCCCAAAATAAAATAAAATAAAATAAAGCAGGGAAATATTTTTTAAAAGAACAAAAATTATAAACTTACTTTATCATGTATAAAAGTGTCTTACAAAACTATAGTGATCAAAACTAGGTTAGGTCCCTAGGAATAGACAAATAAAAGTTCCAAACATACCTATGCATATATGAATCAGCAGTATTGCAACAAGTGACTATTCATGGGAAGTAAATTTACTTAGATGCTCTACTTCACATGATATAACTAAAGATTACAGTTAAAGTCTGAAATGGAAAAAAATGATAGGGGGATGGTGGGCAGATGGAAAGGAGGGAGAGATAGAAGGGAATAGGGGAGGGAAAAGGAAAGGAAAACTACAACATTATTAAAAGAAAATATGATTATAGAATAAGGAACTCATCTTAACACAAACATGTATACCCAAAGAAAAGTAACAATTTTACTCCATCAAACTTTAAAATATATGGATGTTAGAAACCCTCACATGTAAAAATTGAAACATAACAAATAAACAAGGAAAAAGTAATTACTTCACCAAAGTAATTGATACTGTTTTCTAAGATGTTAAAAAAAAGTCCTAAAAAATCACTGTAAAAAGAACCAAAAATATATATATAAAAAATAAATGGACAAAGATTATGAATGGGGAAATTCACTGAAGAAGAAATTCAAATGACTCATAAACATGAAACAATGCTTAACCCTCTCATTATAAGAGATATACAAATTAAAATAGCAGTGAGATAACATTTTGCACACATTCCATTTGAAAGACTTCAAGTCTAAAAATACCAAGTGTTGATCGTAGGAAATAGGTTATCCTCAAGGACTTCTAATAGGTGATGAAATATAAAGTAAGAGTCACTAAGCAGTATTTAGTAAAATCAAAAAATATTTGCTAGGTTTTGGATACAATTTAAGTATGTCGCCCAATGGTCCATGTGTTGGAAGCTTGGTTCCTATTTTGGTAATTTTTGTATGTGTGCTGGGCATGATACCCAAGGACCTTGTGCAAGTGTAGTATTACTGAGCTGCATCCCCAGCCCTTCCCAGTTTGGCCATGTTAAGAGGTGATGGGATCTTTAAGAGTGGGGGCCTACCAATCTTTGATTAAGGCCTTCAGAATGTAGTTCTCTTGAGATTCTAATTTGTTCTTTAGAGAAGTTTATAAAAGAACAAGTATGCACCCTGAATTGCTTTCTGATCTCTCATCTCACTGTGTGATCTCTCTCACATGCACTTCGGTCATGATACCATGTTCTATGAGGTCCTCACCAGAGCCAAACTGCTGTGGCCACTAGGCCTTTGATCCTTCAGAAGCACCCAGCCTCAGGTACTTCATTACAGTAACAGAAAATAGACAAATATAATATTCATAGCCTGTAAATGCAGGTTTTAGTTCTGTATCAATGCTAAAAATAATAATACATTTTTCAAACACCTTATATTGGCTCAGGGTTTAATACACAAAAACTTCTTATCAATTTTACTATGTGCAACCATAGTAAATGGATAAATAAAATGCATTACACTTATATAGTATAGTACTGTGTCCAATTAAGAGATATATGTAGATATTTATGTATAGATATGTCACGTGTAAAATAAATCATTGGCTGGACACAGTCTACAATGAAGAGATGCACACAGATAAAATATTTCACTGAAATGAGAAAGATATAAGATTGCAGCAAAATCAGAAACCTTTGCTACTGGCTACTGGCATACTCACCTGAGTAAGGGCCTCAGGTGAGTATGGCCTGTGAAGTTTCAAGTAAGTGCTTTCCTATAGAGTACTATGAGTGCAGTATCCGGGTGCTCAAAATATTATAAGGACCTGATCCACTTTATGTAAGACAAAGTACTTTGTATAAGACAAAGAGCCTGACCTGTCCTCCTTTTGACTCTCTTCACATGATGCTTCTCCTTCTGAAAAAATGCTGTTTATTCTGGAAAGAACCATCTGCTTTCTGTCTCCTCTCTTGTCCCACAACCTTACCTTTCCCAGATTCTTCATCTTCCCATCCTTTCCCCCCAACACTCAATTTCAGGAGAAATATGAAAGGGAGAACTGTGCCAGAGTTGGCCTTAATCAGAGTTGGCAATAAGAAGGCAATACTTTCTATGCCCCTCCTTCATCATTTAAATGGATGGACAGAATATATAGATAGATGCAGATGTATACATGTACATATACATACACTTATACATATGAATATACATATAAATGTATAGATTTATACATATATACATCCATCTATCTATATAAATACATACATATATATGTAAGAGATACATACATATATATATGTAAGAGATACATACATATATATTTATAGAGAGAGAGAGAGAGCGAGCACTATGAAGAACCAGTATGCTATGGTTTAGATATGAAGTATTGCCCAAAAGCTCATGTGTGAGACAATTCAAGAAGGTTTAGAGGTAAAATGGTTAGGTTAGGAGAGCCTTAACCCAATCAGTGTATTAATTGCCTGATAAGGATTAACTGGGTAGAAACTCTAGGCAGCTGGGGTGTGGCTAGAGGAGGTGGTCATTGGGGTTTATATTTTTGTAAAGGTGAGTCTGTGGTGAGTCTTCTCTCTGGTGTCATGTTCCCAGCTGCTTTCCTCACCCCCAACCCCCCTTGTGATGGTCTGCCTCACCTCAGACCCCCAAGAATGGAATCAGCTGTCTATGGACTGAGACCTCTGAAAGCATGAGCCCCACAATAAACATTTCCTCCTTAAAACTGTTCTTGTCAGGTTTTTTGGTCACAGTGGCAAATAAGCTGATTAAAACACAGTACATCAAAGATTTTCATGTAAGATTAAGAGGAGGGAGCTATGTAGAAATTGTAGAATACACGATCCCATTTTGACACAATCTCATGAATCCAGAATCAATACATTTCAACAGAACCAGATTGTTAGTTTCATTTGAAAATCTGGGCTTAACTACATCATTTGGATAAAATTCAATACTAAATTTTGGCTCTGAAACCATATATTGTAAATCACATTTCATAACAGAACATCAAACCAGATAATTTTATGGAGCAAAGCCCTTTTCTGCATTCAAAAAGTCTTTGCACTATTTTCAACATTTCACACATTCCCACACATAAATGAAAATTGTAAATGATATACATTATTTAGACTATTTGAAATCCAGCACCATTTTGTTAGTGTATGAAAATTGAATGTTTAGCTAATAGGAAGAATGAATTCCACTTATGTTGGTATTTTTGTTGTGTGGACTATGATGAATTTTGCTTAGTGGCCTAATACATTGTTCTTTGCTAATGCACTAAATCTAAATTATTTTCCTGGTCAAAATTTATATATATATGAAAAATTATATATTTATATATATATATGTGAATTTTGACCAGGAAAATAATATATATGAATACATATATGAAAATATATACATATGCGTATACATATTTATACATATATAATATATTTTATTTTATATTAATATACATATTTTTGTGGGCTGGGGTTATGGCTCAGTGGTAGCGTGCTCGCCTAGCACGCGGGAGGCACTGGGTTCGATCCTCAGCACCACATAAAAATAAAATAAAGATATTGTGTCCACCTACAACTAAAAAATAAATATTTAAAAAAATATATACATATTTTGTATACATATAATAAGTCCTTTTTGGCCATATCATGTATTTGGCAGGTAATTGGTCCTCTCTGTGCCTAAGAACCACACTGTACTTTCCTCAGTGAAAGCTGATATATGGTTCCCGGGGACTAGAAGATAAGAGGGCATCAGAATTATACCTCTAGCAAGGAAATTTTAACCATCTAAAGTGACACTTCCAGGTTTATAGGATGACCCATCCTGAGCCACAGTCCTTTCCCCATGTTCATGTTCTCCCCCTCCCAGAATTGTAAGAGTTTATGTGAGATACAGGAGAGCTGATAATAAACATCAGGACTCTGGATAAGCCAGTCATCCAAGAGTGCTATAGCTTAGCATTCTTTTGGAAATGCAAAGTATAGTTAATGTTTAAGAGAAGATGTGTAATGTTTAAGAGAATACGTGATGCCATATATTTTGGAACGTCACCTGTCTGCAACTTGGCTACTGCTTTCAATATTATCATTGTTATAAATAGCTAAAATTAATAGAAATATTAAAGTGGGATGATCTATATGGGAAATCCTGGGTTCTTGCACCATTTCTCCAGGCTATTTGTTCAATTTCCTTTGTTAATGATCTCAATCTTCTTGTTCTTCAATATGCTCATTGGTAAGTGGGAAATAATGACAACCATCTCGCTTGTCACAGAGCTCTTGTGAGAGTTAAATGAGAGACTCCACGGTGATTTGAAACAATAAAGCACTGGGAAAATTCAATGAATTACTTTTGATATCCTCAGGACTATATAAAAAAATTAAGCCAACATTATTTTCAGTTGCTTTATTCTTGGCTCCTTTGCTTTTTATCCTAAAGAGCTAAATTTGGAAAATGCTTGACATGAAACCAACCAAGTGGCATGCTTAGTTTTTAGATCTCTCTTCTCTCCAGGGTTATTCTCATAAATCCTAGTGGCCTTCACAGTACCAAATACTAATTTTTATATCCCCAGATTTATGAGATTACTAAAACCTCTCTTAGAATATCTGCTTTGGAGCAGTAGCTGAAGATTCTTAACCCCTCAGCTCATACTGAGAGTTAACAAAGGACTAAGTGGCATTTGGAATTCATCTCAGCCTCTGCATTTCTCTTCTCTCCAGGAGCTTGACACCTCAAGTTCCAACTGCCTTGGAAGCCCTCCGATGCCTCCAAAAATTTTAAGCCAACAGTAACTAAAGAGAAGCCATGCTATTGAGAAAGTCACTCATTTTCAGTTTATATGCTTTTAGTTTATTATTTAAATATTCATTTCAAAATGATATGAAGGGAGGATTTTGAATGTTACCAACACAAAGAAATATGCATAAGATGATAGATATGCCAGTTACCCTGAACCGATCATTTATATACTGCATGCAAGTATTGAAATTTCACACTGTACTCCATACTGTGTGCAGTTACTATATATTTGTCAAGAATAAAATGTACAGGAAAAAATAAGTGAGTCTAGCTTCAGTTAAGTTTGGATTCAGGTGATATCATTCAGACTTTGTAGTCTCCATCAAAGAGATCTGCTCTTCCATTTCCTTTCACAAAGCCCACACACACAAGGGCAAAAATGGCCACCAGCAGTTCTGTTCTTGCTTCCACCAACTAAACAACCCCCAAGGAAATAGTGCCTCTTTCCCATTAATTTTGGTATAAGTCCAGTGCTGACCTTCCTTGAGCTGACCTGGATCTCATATCTTTCCTAGAACCAAGGCCCTTATTGAGAAAGATGAAACATCCTGATGGCCAGTTTGGATCTCATGCCTGCCACACCCACTCCCCCAGCTCCAACTGTCAGGCCCAGCAACTGGATCAATCCCACCCAAAATAATAATAATTATAATAAATAAAATAATCAGAAGAACAAGGAAATGAAGCAGGTCAAGTAAAGCATGTGTCCATTCTATCTTCCTAATCTAGATTTTCATAATCTACTATTTCCTTTCAGTTTTAATAAAACTAAGCTAAGTATCAGTAGAAGTGGCCACATGCCTGTGAAGAAGCCTTGTAAGAGCAAAATATTCACCTACTCAACCATGTTCACAAAGCCAAGGATAATCCAAAGAGAAGAAGCAGATCTTCATGTTTTGGTGCTCAAAAGACAAAATCAGAGGGCATGACCCACTAAGAGATAGGCGCTCCAGGGAATACTTCATGCTCTCATTTGACATTTTTGGGATGCTATTCCATTCTAGAAGGAGACCTAATATTTAGAAGACTATAATTCAGCTGTTGGTCTTCTCCATTTGCTATCAAGCAGAGGATATTTGGATAATTCTCTCTCTGGAAAAAAGAAACCATCATTCAGATGGTCCTCAATAGTTAATTTACAATGTCAGCTATTCAATAAAAATATACCATGCATACAAAACAAAACAACAACACAACAAATAGGAACAAGAGGAAAAATAGATATCAAAGAAAGAGAAAGATGACCCAGATATTGGAATTAGTAGGCACAAAGTTAACATAATAATGCCTACTATGTTTAAGAAATAGAGGGCCAAGAGAGATGTTTCCAAAGAACTGGGATCTCTTAATAAGAATCTTATAAAAATTTGAGAACTGCAAACTATAGTAGTAGAAGTTAAGAAATTAACATATTAGCACTTGCCTAGCATGTACAAGATCTTGGGTTCAATCCTTAATACGCACACTAAAAAGTCAATATATAGATCAAACAACAGGTTGGACATAATAGAATAAAGGACTCATGGCTACAAAATCAGTTGAAAATCTAAACAGATGTAGACAAATTTTTAAAAGGTGTTATTCTTATAATTAGTGGTAAATTTTATTTTAAATTACTGTCGCTAATGTTCTTTATCGGAAGGTGAAAGGAAAAGCCCAAAAGAGTTTTATTCAAACAAAAAAAAATGAATAAAAAAAATGGCCAGTGAGGAAGAAATGTCCCTCTGAACAAGGGCGCATTGCATGGGTTCAGACTGATGGTGAAATGTTCACTGTATGACCTTCGATTCCCCTTCAGAAGATTTATTTTTCCATACATCTTCCTTAAGCTGGAAAACCAAAGTAAAATGGAAACTTTCATCACACTGAAGCTAATAATTAAGAAAGCTTATAATAATTAAAAGACTCTTACAAATGGAGATAAAGAAGGCAAGCATTGGAAAGACCTTGGACTTCAAACTGCTGGCAGTTGGGATAGGTAAACATACTGAGAATTGGTTTGGTACATAGTGTAAATGGACAAAGTAAATTGAAAGGAGTCATAACTTTTACCCAAAAGTAGAAAGCTAATAAGACTTCACATTTTATGTAGCATATTAATTTAGCTTCCCAGCAGACACTAAGACAAGACTCAAGTATAAGCAATTTATTTTTTGAGACTTAAACAATAAAAAAGTAAGTAGGTAAAGAATGGTCAAGAATAAAGATTATGTTAACAAGCTATTACCATTTGAGGTGTACTAGTACTTAATATCATGCAGCTCTGGGAAATTGCATAAACTCTGTGCCTACCAAGTATCACACCAGAGGGTTGAGGGAATTGGAACATTCAGACATCAACTCTTATCATTCATTATCTGAGGGCTGCACATGGAGAGGATAGGGTTAGTTCCTTAGAACTTCCAGCCTAGAGTTTGCAAGGGCAGAGTGGTCTTCCACTTGTTAGGAAACATCCCTCAGCAAGAGGATACAAAAATTCATGGGAGCAGACTGAAGTGGGACAATCCCAAGAGCATGGGTGTATACTGCCAGCATCTACTCTTGATGATGATGGAACACTGGTGAGATAATGTGGTACAGTTGCCCAGTTCTTCCCTCCTTCCTGTATCTATGCTGCTTGCCATGTGACTGAAGTTCTCCCCATGGAGGAGGAACGCACCTCCCTGAATCTTAATTCTGAATTTGACCACATCACCTGCAGTGGCCAATGAGATGTTAGCTAATGCATGTACAGGGTTGGGGGTGAAGGAACTTTGACAGTTCTACCCTCTTGATCCTCTGGCTCTGCCATGGGAAATACCTGGGGTACCCTACTGAAGAATGGGATAAGCAGAGCAGAACCGTCATTGCAGTCATCCCAGATGAGTCAGCCAATATAGAGCCCATGTCCAAGTCATTGAGGCCAAAGGACCAAGTTTTTGCCCCACAGAGTGATGCACTAAATAAACTCATGTTTTAAGCCAATGATTGTTGTGGGTGTTTGTCATGGACCATAATTATGGCAACAGAAGGTATGTGTTGCCATAGTATAAACCAAACGTAAGTACAATGGCTTTAGATGAGGTGGCAGACAGATGCTGGAAAAGTGGCAAATATACTATTAGAAAAGCCTGGGGGAATGTCAAGGAAACTGCTAGAACAGGCTGGAAAGATGGTGACCCATGCTTTCTAAGCATAAAACATTTAGTAGAGCCAGCATCCCAAGTAACTTAAAGATATCAAATGTAACTTACAAATTTTTGGATTTGATTTTCCAGGCAAAGTGTTGAAAATATTAATGTATAACAGGTGAACACAAGTTGTTACATGAAATGAACTTAGAAAAGACCCCACACATGCAACTTACAAGAATTTTGAAGGAATTCAAAGAGGCTAGAAAACCATTTCTCATCTCTACTCTCTTAAGCTAGAAAGAGATTCTCAAATGAAGATCTGGTCTCAGAGTAAAGGTGAAATGAAGGTCATGACCATGAGATTTTTATTAACACTGCTGGAAGAATGAATCCAGAACCTAGTAGATACTCTTAATTGGAAAGAAGAATTTTCAGGAAAATTTAGGATGTGTTGTCCCTCAATAGCTCAACACACCAGAAAGAGCACAGGTGAAATATTAAAGGCACAATGGCAGTCAGACTAGGAAGCTGCTGTGGATTGGGATCTCTCTCACTCTCTCTCCTCTTCAGTTTTCCTCCCTTTGAAGTTTACATCTTCACATCACAGGCAACAATGAGGTCTGGACTTCCATACCTTCAGCCATTACTCTTGCTACATCTCAGAAGCAAACCAATGATGTACTAGTAAATGACTCTTGTCATGTTATTAGTTGGAAGCTTTCTTTCTGATTCTTTATGTATGTCCAAATTATTGTTGACAGACCAACAAAAGCTGTCCAGAGAATACAATCCATGGAAAAGCAATTAAAATAGGCAAGACATTGCCATTTCAGGGGGTGCGGGGAGTTCATGGAAGAGAACTCTGGAACAATGTACTTTTCAAAACATATCTTGGGAAGCTGGAGGATGGGGGCTGAAAGTCCCACTGGTCACTCATGACATGGACAATCTTCTGGGTGAACACGAACAGCACGGATTCTTGCTGTTTGCTGGCCCTCCTCACCTTGCTCTTTTTTCATAATCAAATACCCTCATCTCCCAAGAGTAACACCTGGTTAACGATTCCTGGCAAGACTGCAGGTCAGAAAGACAGACCATTTTTCTGAACTGACTTGAAAAACTTCTTTCTGATCCCTGTAGCCAGAGGCAACAGACTTAATAACTTTCAAATACTATAAGCTCCAGAGAACTCTAGGTTTCCTTTCTTATTTGAAAGAGCAAGTATGAAATAAAAATAAATATAAAACAGCATTGATGGAACTGGTTACATTTCTGACTCAGAATATTAAAAACTAACAATAATAGTAATATTTAATAATAAAAACAAAAATAATACTAACTGGCACAAAAGACTAGGCAAATTCAGTTCTCTTTCCACTGAGCCTCAGGACCGAATGTGTTAGATACTATAAAGATAATTTCTACATAATTTCAAAGTCATTATTTTTAATATTGAGATTCTCTAAATTGTTATTCAAAATAAAAAAAATTAAAAGCATGCTACAAACAGAATACAATATGCTCTCATATTTGGAACACATTTTTAAAAAGTTTAATACAAAAACTTAACACCAAAAAACAACCCAATCAATAAATGGGCTAAGGAGCTGAACAGACGGTTCTCAGAAGAAGATACAAAATCAATCAACAAATATATGAAAAAATGTTCAACATCTCTAGTGATTAGAGAAATGCAAATCAAAACTACTCTAAGATTTCATCTCATGCTAGTCAGAATGGCAGTCATCAAGAATACAAACAACAATAAATGTTGGCAAAGATGTGGGGGGAAAGGTACACTCATACATTGCTGATGAGATTGCAAATTGGTGCAAACAATCTGGAAAGTGAGCATGAAGATTTCTTAGAAAACTTGGAATGGAACCACCATTTGATCCAGCTATCCCACTCCTCGGTCTATACCCAAAGGACTAAAAAACAGCATACTAGGGACACAGCCGCTTCAAAGTTTATAGCTGCACAATTTACAATAGCTAAACTGTGGAACCAACCTAGATGCCCTTCAATAGATGAATGGATAAAGAAACTGTGGTATATATACACAATGGAATATTACTTAGCCTTAAAAGAGAATAAAATTATGGCATTTGCAGGTAAATGGATAGAGCTGGAGAATATCATGCTAAGTGAAGTCAGCCAATCCCCAAAAAACCAAACGCCAAATGTTTTCTCTGATAAGAGGATACTAATCCATAATGTGTGTGGAGGGGGGGGGCATGGGACGAGTGAAGGAATTTTGGATGGGGCAAAGGGGAAGGGAGGAAGGGGCATGGAGGTAGGAAAGATGATGGGATGAGATGGACATCATTACCCTAGTTACATGTATGATTACACAAATGGTGTGACTCTACTTCATGTACAACCAGAGAAGTGAAAAACTCTACTCCATTTGTGTACATTGATCGAAAAGCTTTCTGCTGTCATGTATAACTGAGTAGAACTAAAAATAAATAAATAAAAAAGAAAGAAAATGTATGACAGACCAATAGATTTTGATATAACAGAGTGTGAAAAAGTTATAATTATGGATACAGATTCCAAATTACAAGTAATGTTTAAGAAACTAAAAAAAATTGACAATTGAACAAATTATATTCATATTAAGCTAATGATATTTCATCAGTTAATTGAACCTAATTTAAAACCTAAATGGAAGGAAAACCAATAATGTTCCATGAATATCCTTGATAAATATAGATGGACAATTTCTTTTTTGCTATATGTTTCAAACAAACTCACATCGGGCCAGTAATTAAAAAGTGCTACTAAGTAAAAGTAGTCATCAAACAATATTCCAAAACTGAATGAATGGGCTTATGATCTCAAATTATTTAAATTAGTGAAAGGTTCATCTCTCTTAAGGTAGCCCCACAAGAAACAGGAATCTCAGAATGCTTGAAATAACAGATTTTTACAGTATTTCCAATGTATAGATAAAACCATACCTAAAGCAAGGTATAATCAGTTTTGCTTATTAATTTGGGGCAGATATTATGTTCAAAATATTAAACCATGTTGACCACACAGTACTAATCAGTGAGAATGAACACCAGTGGACATCATACAATGATATAAGCCACTTAAATATCAGCTTTGGTTTTAGGAAAGATTAATAAAACAACTTAAGAGACCATAATCTGCCTTTCCCCCTAAACCTTTATCATAAATGCTTGAAAAGATGGGAGCGCCTAAGTATCAGCAGGTCCATGAATAATGATGCTAATCCCTTATGGCAACATGACCAGCTATTACCCATCTTGATGCTTTTGCCTTCCAATCTTGCTTTACACATGTAGGTAACCTGCCTCTCGTCACAGTTTAGAACCCACATAGAGTTCAAGGAGCCCAACCAGAGAAAATGACATCAAGCTTACTATGAGTTTAAGTCAACTATTAAAGCTCCTCTACCCCCTGTGCTGTTTGGTAAGTCAATCAAACTGTCAGCAAAAGTATGAAACAGGCTCAAAGTTTTATATGTTACTTAAGAATGAATACAAATAGTATGTATAAACTATCTCCAGAGAGCAGGGTCGAGAGCATTTTTATGATTTTGCTATCAGAATAGGGTTTATTGGGTCATTGCCCTACAATCTGTCACAATTCCCCTTTACAAAGAGTCATTATTCCATGCACAGTGCCCTTTAAATGCAATTGGAATTGGATTTCAGATGAACAGTTTCATATCTCCTAAATTTTCAATAAAAGTTTGCAGACTTTTAAAGTCTTCTTAATACAGACCTTAGTTCAGCTGTAGTTAGCTAAAGTGCTAAAGATTTAAAGAAATAAACTTGCTTTGAATCTTTCTGTGACTCAGAAGCACCTTTGAAAAATCTCTGTACTACCCTATAACCTATTTTGTTAGACAATAATTGTACAAAACATTTCAACTTCAAGTGCTCAATAACAATTGATTAATATGGATTGAAGAAAGCACAGAAGAGGGATGGAAAGTCAAGTCAATATCTAGTTATATCAAGTAAAATTCATTTCCTTTTTCCAAGAGCATGGCTGGATTAGTAGATCTGGGATATGTAACCAAATAGTGTTATCTATGAATAATATATTCTGACATGAGCTTTCCTATTACATTCTTGTAGACCAGTAGAGTAACTTGGGCTAAATGAAATTAAAGTTAGAAAGATTTTATCTTCTCCTTAAAATAATAAAAATTCAATATCTAGAATACAGACAGTGAAAGCACCAGTCTATTCTCTGTGAACAATCCACTTCCAGATACAGACCACCTAGAAAGAAACCAGAATCACAGAAGAACATTTGCAACTCTGTTATATGAATATGGAAAGGTTTTACGTGGAAGTGAAAAATCTCAGACATAGAAAGCCATATGGAAATAAACAAAGTCTGTAGTTAGATTTGTTCTGCAAAAGCCCAAGAAATGGAGCTGGAATCCATCATATCAGAGCATCAAGATTAAGTTGTTATAAGGAAAAACTTTCAAGGCTTTTAACTAAACAAGACTATGTAAAGAAATGCATTTTTCATTACTAGCATATTTAAACATAGAGTGGACAATTTTTTAATCTGATCAGAATCTTACAGAAGCTATTCAAGTCTCTGATAATTCAATTATGTAAACTTTAAAGTCCTTCCAATCTCAAAAACTATGATTAATTTTCCAAAGTTAAAGATACTTAATACTACTAGGCTTCCTATTATAAGATTTAGTAAATCAAAATGCTGGTAACCCCTTATTTATTTATAATAGCACAATTTCTGTCTTATCCCTTTTGGCCAACCACACCTACCTCCCAGTTACCTACCTCATTAGTTTTGACAATCTTAACTAGAGTAAGAGGGATTAGAGAAAACTCAATGATGCTCATAGCTGCTATCCACCAATTCTCGCAGGAGTCAGTGGACAACTCTGCTGTTCAGGAAATGCCCATCTCAAAGTGTATGGTACTCAGGTCCTTCAGAGGTATCCTTGCATGCTAATTAGATGATAGTGTTTTAGAAGTTTTCAAGTTGAAACCCAAATCTAAAGTTCCTGGTGACATGAAGAATTCACATGAAGATTCTTACCTCTGCCATCCAGATTCATAGCACCAGAGCTAGCCAGAAGGAGAAAGGAGCCATATAGAAAAAAAGAGAAAATCTCCTAATG
>CM053408.1:16856634-16938327 GCA_028644305.1 Xerus rutilus | reverse complement strand
GATATGATTTTAAGGTGGGCAAATTCAACTTTCCTAATTATTAGGGAGGAACAAATTAAAATCACTTTGAGATATGATTGAGCACCCAACAGAATGGCTAAATTTTACAAAGATAGTTTTATCAAGTACTGCAAAGGACAGGGAACTTCCAGCTCTAAATTCACATCAGAAAACTGTCAGTATATACTAAAGCTGGTACGGCACACTTCACCACCTAACAATTCCATTTCTAGATGTAAAGTGACAAATGTAAGCCAAAGGACATTACAGCAGCATTATTACTCTTAGTAGCTCCAAATATGGAGGCACCCAGTTGTGTGTCACATAATAGGATATATGTTTTTTTTAAGAATTTTTTTTTTAGTCGTCAATGAACTTTTATTTTATTTTATTTATATGAGGTGTCGAGAATCGTACCCAGTGCCTCACACATGCTAGGCAAGCGCTCTACCACTGAGCTATGATCCCAACCTCCCATAATATATTTTTAGTCAACAGAATACCATATAGCAATGCAATGATCAAGTTGCTGCTACACACAAGGGTGAATCTCTCAATAACACTAGAAGAAAACAAACCTACCAGAACAGATCTTTGAAGATTCCATTTACATTCAGTATAGGCAGAGTCAAATTTTAGACATAAACCTTAAGAGAAAGGCTATAGGACAAGGAAGGAGCAGTCTATTGGTAGAAGTTTTGTACACTTTGGAATTTTGCACTTTTTTGTATATGTTAGCAAAAGCAAAAATAAATAAATAAATAAACAATAGCTTTCACAGAAAGAAGAAAATCATTAAAGATCAGGCTAATTAGCTGTATTCAGTGTCTCATCTACTCTTCAAGGGTTTCCTAGCATGTACTGGACATTTTGGATGGACAACCTTAGTTTTTATTATTGTTGTTTTACATTTTACCAAGATATTATTTCATTGTTTTGTGTTACTCCTAAGGAAACAGGGTTCTAGTAGAAGAAACTGGAAAGATTGCTTCAGTTTTAGTGCTATTAGGGCACAGCAGGACTCACAGGTATTCCCTATTGTCTTTCACTCTGCCCAGATGAAATATGCCGAGTTCCTTCTGTACTCTGGAGCTGCCAAGAGATGCCGCCCACTGTAACGATGGTCCATAATTGCAGTCACACACTTTTAAAAGATTACATTGAAAAAATATATGAAGTCTTGAAGAAATGCATGACAGTCCAATTTTAATGGACTAAAATACTTGAAAAATAGTTTGGAAAACAAACTATAAATGACCTTTCTGAACCTTGAAGGGTTTTGTTTTTAGTTAGCATGGAGAGTCTGAATAAATTCAAAACTATTTCGTTAACAAATATGGATGAATTCTTGTGGAAAAAAGGAGACATGAAAGCAAAAACAACCATGTCTTCTTCCCACATTTGCTCTTCATTTATTTTAAAGTACATAAATTATAATATATATTTTTCTATTTTTAGCAATTGCAAAATAAAGTATAATAAAATCAACTAATGGCATAGGAAGCGTATGTCTATCCTTCCTGTATTCAAAATCTGTTCGCTGTCTACCTCAATATGTTGTTTTGACACGTTCTTTAAATGTAGCCCCATCCATCAATGTCCCATGGAATTACACATAATGACGTATGTGGTTTCTGCAGCTGGTCTATTGAACATGATTACCAAGTCAACTCTCAGAATATTTTTTTGTCAACATAAGTCAACTGTGTGTCAGGAAAATATAGTGAATTTAATTCCTCTACTTTTACCATGTGGGAAAGTTGAGAGAATGTGAACGCAAATGGAAAAAAGCCCCCTTTGGCTTCCTGCTAGTGTCTCCCCTCAAAATAACATTAAGCTTTACAGAAAGGTCCAAGAAAGGATTCAGTAGAGACTGTGATATCTTCATGAAGTCATTTCTTCTTTATGATGAGTCAGAAAAACTATTAGTAAAGATGGTATTAGTAAAGAAGTTCCACTGTGGACCCCATCCATCTGTTTACCCTGTGACTGCTGTATATTCAAATTCACCCTTGAATCTAAGGCTGACCTGTAATAGCACCTCGGCTAGAGACCAAAGGTCGTCCCCCCCATCATATCTAATTGTCAAGATGCCACATCTATTGAGGTTCATGACAACAACACATATCTTAGTACTAAAGAGTTTATTATTGTATTTACACTTGAAGGGCAGTTCATGTGGTCTTGGAAGAGTTGCTCACCATCCATCTGAGCTTCAGTTTCTTTATCTGAAAATGGGCATGATATCATGTGTTTTGCAGTCTGAGGATTAGAGACAACGCATGAACATTGCTGAGCATAAAGTTTGTAATATACTCTATAAATAACTCATATAATTAATGCAACTGTACACCATGGTAAGTGAAGGAAGACAGACACAGAAAGACATGTATGACATGTTTTCTTTCATATGTAGAAAATAATTTTAAAAAGACCTAGAAGTAGAAATCAAAAATAGAAGAGGGAATTATAAGAAAGGGGAAGGAGACTGGGAAGGAAGAAGAGAGGAAGGTGACTTTGCCCTGTGAATGCAGAAGGGAAGTTGGTATAATCAACACATCATATACGCATTATGGAAATGTCACAGGGAAACCCATCAATCTTTACAATTAATATGCATTCATGATTATAATAAAAATAACAATGCAGCTCTGATAGAGAGGAGTTTTTCCAATCATGTGTGCAATGTGGATACTGCTTATATTTTGAGGCCAGAGCTATATTGGCTGTTACACTAATTTGTCTCTAATAGTTCAACAAGGCAAATGTTCAAAGAAGTGAAAACGATTGCCCTGAAAGACCACAATTCTCACACTGTAGAATTTATTTTCATTGACTCTTTAAGACTCTGCATATTAGTATGCCCATTTTTGGAACAGCTTGCTTTTAATTTTCTAGCTGTTCATACAAAACACTGAATTTCAAAAGCTTCCTGAAAGTAGTGTTGAGATGATGAACTTGATTGTCAGGAAAGGACGACAGGGTCACTACTGCAAAATTCAAGATAAAGAACTAGCATTTTTGTTTCTTTTTCAATTTGAATTTTCAAACTTCTAGACATCTTCTTATAATTACCATTCTGTTAATAAAGTTAGCTTTCACATAATCAAAGAGTTTGCTTCATCCTATAAAAATAAATAAATGTTAATAAAAATAGCTTGTTAGTTTGCTGCTTGAAACAATTTACATATTAATTGGCAGCTTTTATATTCAAGTCTTTTACCATCATTCATGCTGCAAAATATTCTTTCACTCAACACATATAATAAATACAACACTGCACATTAGTTGCCAGACTTAATAGGAAATAAATGATGCATGTGTTTCTGAACTTGTACAATAGAGCAATACCATGTCAGTAGCTCACCTCTCCTGGAGTTGGCTCAGCTCAGCTTCAAGCCATCAAACACCACACCGAGTTCCATGGTTGTAAAGGAGGGTCCCAGATAACTGGGTCAGTTTCACTCTTCACCCCAGTTGGGACCACCTGATTAGAAAGATAAGTTGCTGTCAGGCTCACGCCTGTAATACCAGTGGCTCAAGAGGCTGAGGCAGGAGGATCGTGAGTTCAAAGCCAGCCTCAGCAAAAGCAAGGTGCTAAGCAACTCAGTGAGACCCTGTCTCTAAATAAAAAGACAAAATAGCATTGCGGATGTGGCTCAGTTTTTGAATGCCCCTGAGTTCAATCTCCAGTACCAAAAAAAAAGATAGCTTGCCATTGAATCTCACCATTCATTCAGGCCCTCTAACTATCCTCAATCTCCTATCCAACCCCAATCTCTTTTTGTTTTCCACACCTAGATGATTTTCTAATCCCTCTTCCATTTAGTTATCTGCTCCCACTCTCATTGGCTGCCACTTCCTTTGCATCTGAATCTTCTTCAAAAGGCCCAAATGAACTGACGTTCCCTACCTCTTCCTTAAAATTTCATAAAGATCACTGTACAACAGAATTCAGAGTTTGGAGTATGCGTAACCCAAGTTGTTCTTGCAGAGTGATAAAGCATGTGCTATCTGGGGACAAAGGACCTTCCATTTTGCACAGGGATTTTAGAAAATACCTTTCAGCAATGTTAGTACCAAATAGCCGTTTGGGAATGTCATAGTTGAAATAGAAGTATCTCTACTTCCAGAGACCTGAGTCTTAATATGACTTGGATATTATTCTATTTTTCCAGTCTTGAGTTTCCTAGTTAGTAAAGTATGGAAATTAGATTATCTGGTGTCTTTCAGCTTTAAAATACTATGCCCAAAGGTTAGAATTTGTGATTCTTCTGTCAATCAAAATGATTTAATGTTTTAAATATTATTCAAATCCTGTGAAATTTCTTCTATTAATCCCACTTCAACCCACATCAATTATGAAAAAGTAGTACCTATACTGAATATATAATTTTATTAGACCTTTTTAAAAGTATATTTCTCCCACACAAGTCAGAGCAGATAGCACATAGTCTGCAAGCTTGGTTCTTAGAACACACATTGCAACCATTTCATAATCTTTTAAAATGATTGTGATCTCATGCAGTAAAGCACAGCTATTTCAAGGACCTTAAAAATCTTAAGAGCGCTCCTTTCCTTTATCAATACATCTGTCATGTAGAGGTTAGTCGATTAAAACTGGAAAAGTATGAAGATTGATTAAAATGTGTCTCAGTCCAGTGGTTCACCAAGAATGGTCAGTAATCAAACAGCCACATTTTGAAATGTTATTCAAGCTATAGGTTGACAAGTACTGGCTAGTAAGCAAAACTAAAGTTAAAGTTTTTCTCGTGTCAAAGGTAGAAAAACAAATACTCCAAATAGGATCTGACCTATAATCCTCAATCAGTAATATGGAAAAAATATATTTAACATTCAGATGAAATAAGAATCTTGGATAGGAAAGAAGATAATTAGTAAACAGAGAAGAAGATATGCTTTAAAACTTATCCTTAATTTTTGTTTGGAGTGGGACATATTATGAGTCTTAACTGAGATTAAGAATTCATATTTACATCTCTAACTCTACCCCTGTTTTCTAAACCATCTGAACATTAACATCTCTTGCTCCAAGGAAATAGATTTGTAATGAGAAAGCAATGGCTTGTTTTATATATACCCAACGTTGAATTACTGTGGAGCAACCTCTGAAATGCTTTATCTCATTCTCTCAAGCTATTAAGTCATTTAATAGCATGAAATAATACTGTAAGGACTGAAATTGTACATCATCACAATTAATAGAATTATTTAAAGAATGGGCTTTATTATTTAGTACATATTCTTTAATGTGATATTATTACTGTAAACGAGTACTCAGAAAAAGTAAAAGCCTTATAAGTGCAAAAATGTTAAAGAGAAAAACAAGTTATATTCCATGCTTCCATATTTATGTCAAAATGGATTCTACTGTCATATATAATTAAAAAGAGCTAATAAAATAAATAAATAACTTCCAAATCTATGTATAAATATAAGCAATTGTTCAATGTAGCTGATCAAAGTTACCTCGAAAACATATCAAAACAAAACTTATTAGCATAGCATACCAACTTGTGATTTTTGAAATGGGACAGTCAGACTTAGAAAACACAATAAGGAATAAATAGAAAATCCAGCTATCTTGCAGACTCTTAGGAACTCAAATTTTTCTTGTATTGCTTATCTCAGTCTATGTTACCACACACTTAAACTTCCAGCAAAGTGTTAAGTAATAAGATGCTGATGATCCATGACAATAGTTGGTTAGTTTTTGAAAAGATATTACTTTTCTTTATAGCACAAGCAATCAATAATTATTTTATCATATTTTTATAGCAGAATAAATCAAAAGTATAGCAGTTCTTTGGAATGGTCAGGCTCATCTTTCTGGTTCAAGGTCAATGCTTAGATATCTAAGGAAGTGGGGCCTCAGCACCTTCAGATTATTTATCCATGTGTAGAATGTGAACCCTCTAAAGACAGAACTTAAGAGCAAGTAGCAGCCAGGTATTTGGAAAAATTGTCATTTTCTCCTCTGTTCCTCTGGCCCCTTACGCCCTCGGTGGCAAGACATCAGCGGTCATGGCATGGATGCTGGCCTAAGAGCCTGAGTCAGAAGGCTCACTCTTTCTGTAGTTTCTATGACTTTAGGTATCTATTTGCTTAGACTCATTTTAATTACTTGTAAAATAAGGATACTTTGCTTAATATTGAGGTAAATAAGATAATGCATGAGCTTCTTAGAATAATCTGGACTCTATTAAATAGAGAAAAGAGTAATGTGGGAAACAGGAAATTCCTGGCCAGAACTGTTGGCTTTCAGATATATACGTGACTATCAGGTGACAAGAGTCCACAGGGTAGCAACGTGACAGTGACTAGAAATCCAACAATCACCCATTTGCAGGGTCTGGCTTTCGATTGTGCCTTAAAACTTGCTCGTCATCTCCAACAGTGAGATCCCAAAAGAAAATCTGGGATAAGAACTCTCACAACTGAGATTAAAATAGAGAGGAAATGCGAGGTTATAAATTCCATAAAATGATCGCTCCTCTCAATCTGGTCATTTTTATCATAGAGAGGTAATGGACATCAGGATGAAACATCATTTTCTTGATGTGATTGGGAAAACTGTGCCCAAATACATTTTGATATGAAAGGAAACTAGAAGACGCTAAAGCCTGATAGCAAATGCAATTAGCAAACTTAAATCCCCTCTGGATCTCAACGTCTATGATTACATGCCTTTCAATCTTGGGTAGAGTGAGTTGCATTTCTGAAGGATTCTATTTCACTGAAAAAAAGAAAAGCTGAGTTACTTTGTGGGGTGAAATGCATCCCAGGTGGGTGGGTGCAGGCCCTGTCAATTAGGGGCTTACAGGAGTTATTTTGCTCTCTTCTGAATTGTCACCTGATGAAGTCATTGGTAGAAAGAACCAAATTCATTGTTGTATGTCATAAGAATTTTTAAAATGCATGGTTAGAACATACTTTCAAGCACTCTTCCCAGGAGAACACTAATAAAACATTGCAGTTCCTTTGGCTTGCTTGACTGGGAATCTATAGCCAAAGATCATAGGAAATGATACATCTGGGAGTTTGGCATTCCCTCAGTCCATATTAATTATTTTATCATGCTCAAGGAGGTCAGTTATAAAATAGACACAATGCTTTCAAAACTTTGCATAATTGTTATTTTTTGTTTCTTTTGTTTTTCTGGTGAAAGTTCTCACTTCTACTTCCACAAACTAGACCTCTACATTCTTCATGCTAGCCATCATTTTTTATCTTTATCAGTGTAGCTTACTGTTTTCCAAGTCATGAAATAATCAATTGACTTTTCAAAGTGTTGAATACAATTTTCTAGCCCTTTGGGCTGCAATTTCACATATTTCTACATTGTCAATTCAAAATCATGGTTTGAATAATAATACATAGAGAACTAGGCAAAGCTTACTTTTTTCTACTTTGTTGATTCAGTCAGGCAATGTGGTAGACAAATAATGCCTCAACTCAAGGTCTTATCTTTCCCAAGCCCCAGAACCTGTGAATGTTTTGTTACATGTGAAGGATAAGTTAGGTAGATAGAATTGAGGGTGCTAATCAACTGACCTTGAGATGGGGAGATTGTCCTGGATAACCAGGGGACAGAGGGCAATGTAATCACAAGGGTCCTTAAGGTGGAAGGAGGACTTGGAAGGAGAATCCAGGAGATGGCTGCATGAAAGTATTTTGCCTGATGTTGCTGGCGGTGAAGATAAAAAAAGAGGCCAAAAGCCAAGTATTGTGGGCAGGCTCTGGAAGCTAGAAAAAGAAAAGAAATGGAATGTCTCCTGGTCTCCAGAAGGAGCCCAACCCTGCTGACACTTTTATTTTAGCCCAGTAAGACCCATTTTGGATTTTTGACCTCCAGAGCTGAAGTTCATAAATGCATGCTATTTGAATCCACTACGTTTGTAGTAATGTCTTGTAGCAACAACAGAAAATTAATACAATCAAATATTTACTGATTGGCTATTCTGCGCCCAAGGAGATAAGTCCCTTAGGATTTCAGACAAAAAAACAAAAAACAAACAAACAAACAAAAAAGCTGTAGGGAGTTTTGAAAGCAAGATTTTTAAGAAAGGCCTGAGTAGCCATCCTAATACTGTAAGGAATTGCTTTCCTCTTTTAGGAAACAAGCATTTTCTGCAAAGAAACATTTTCTATGGAAATACTACTCATTACAAAAATAAATGAACTATAAAACTTGATAACATTATGTTAAGCAAAATAAGCCAAACTCAGAAAGTCAAGGGTAGTGTGTCTTCTCTTATGTGTGGAAGGTAGAGAGGAAAAACTAAAAGAAAGTTAGGGTCTCATGAAAATCAAAGGGAGATCAGTAGAGTAGAGGAAAGGGACCAGGGAGAGGGAGGAGGAAGGGCAGGGGGAATAAATAATATTGGTCAAACTGTATTGTTGTATTATGTGCTTGTACAACTATCTAAAAAAAATCCCACCCATATATAAAACTATAGTGCACCAACAAAAAATATATGGAAAAGAAAAATAAATTAAGTTAAAAAAATATGGGATTTCTGGTGTCCAAGTAATTAGATTTGGTCTTTTGTTCTTCAGCATCTTTTTAATGAATGTATAGTTGATTTCCTGGCATTTGATAGCATTTTATTTTCACTTTGAAGAACTGGATAAGCATATTGCTGAAGTTTTAGTCATCTTGTGTCCCTTCACCCTGGGCCCTGGGAAGATGGGAGGAACCCCGTTGGCGGCTCACAGATGCTCAGGTCTATAAGGAACTCTTAGTCAAGGAAAATGTTTGTGGGAACTGCCAGAAAAACTAGAGATTTCCAAGAAGCTCACTGAAGTAGGATCTTACAAAACACAAAATATAGCACACAAAAAAGGTGAACATCATCTTACACTCATAACAGAGTCATGTTTTTCCACAAGCTTTAGTTTTATGTCTGACTACATCAGCCTGGCTTAAAATATCTGCACCTCTGATTATGTTTGCTTGAAACTTCATTAAAAGTTTTGGTCTATTCATCTTGAACAGTTTTTCTCCCTCTTTTTTTCCCTTTTGGGGTTTATTTTTAAAGGAGTTCAGACAGCATGATACAACTGCTTTGGAACTAGAAATCCTTAGTGACAATGTGGCACTGCTGCTCTCTAGCTAAGAACTATTAAACAAGTTCCTCAAATGACTTCTTCCTCCATTACTTCCTCTGTAAAGAAAGTATGGTGATAAACACACATACCTTGTGGAGTTGCATTAAGAACGATGTGAAATACGATATTTAAACACCCGTGACAAGTGAGAGAAAATATTCACAAATTACATATCTGATGTGTTAGTCAGATTTCTGTTGCTATGATAAAATACCTGAGATAATCAATTTATAAAAAGGAGAAGTTTATTTTGGCTCATGGTTTCAGAGGTTTCAGTCCATGGTCACTGGCCTTGTCACTTTGAGCCTGTGATAAGGTAGATGGCAGTGAATGTGCAGTGGAGCAAATTGCTCATCTCATGACAGCCAGGAAGTAAAAAGGAGAGAGATGGGGATGGGGCAGATTTCAGGGTCCCAACATCCCTTTCAAGGGTATTCCCAAAGGGAAGTAACTTTCTTCTGTTATATGCCACCTCCTAGGAGTTCCATCATCTCTCAACAGTTTCGTCAGTGGGGACAAATCCTTTGACACATGAGCCTTTGGAAAGCACTTCAGATACAAACTATAATATTTTAAGGGATAAGTACTCAAAATACATGAAGAACTCCTAAAGCTCAGCAATAATGAAAAAAGCTGATAAAAAAAATTTGTGAAAGAGCTGGCACAAGATATTCCTCCAAAGGTGATATACAAATGGCCAACAAAGAAGCAAAAGATGTTCAACACCACTAATCATTAGGAAAAGCAAATCAAAATCACAATGAGATATCATCTCATACCCATTAGGATGGCCCACTGTCTTAGTCCATTTGTGCTACCATAACAAAGTATTAGAGATTAAATAACTTATAAAGAAAATTATTTCTTCTAGTACAGGAAGCTGGGAAGTCTAAGATTAGGGTTTCAGCATTTGATTTCTGGTAAGAACCTTCTTGCTGGGTCCTCACATGGAATCTAGTTCCCTCCGAAACTTTATAAGGCATTAATCCATTTATAAGGGTGGAACCTTCATGACTTAATCTCTTCCTCAAAAACCCACTTTTCATGACCACCACAATGATTAAGTTTCAACATGAACTTTGGAGGGGACACATTCAAACCATAGGACCTAATATCAAAATAAACCCCAAAGCAAAAAACCTGGCATAGCAGTTCAATGGATTAGGAGCCATTTTTCTCTCTGCTGGCCTTCTCGCTCCTGGAAGTGCATGAGAAGATCCTATGGATGTGGACATGAGTTCCCTGAGGCCCCAAAATTATCTTTTCAGTTGTGAACTAAAGTCCAGCAAAGATTATCATATTAAGATCAATAGCAATGAAAATGAGCATCAGTTATCTCTAAGAATGATCCTATTAGGAGCTGGTGTGAAGTGTGAATTGCACATTATTAAAGCAGAAGCGATGAACTAAGAAAACAGTCCACTGAAGGTAACACTGTCAATGGTGAAAATTGTACAAACAATGATTTCCATTGGGGTCTTTGAAATTACACCATCTGTGCTCATGAGGTTGGATGTGGTTCTGGGCCTGTGCATCTTAGTGGACAGCACTTAGTATCTGTGGAGGAAAAGTTAGAGTCAGAAAGGGAAGAGGAAAAAGATGCAAAACTCTTAAGTCTACCTGGAAAGTGATCTGCACCCAGAAGTGGTAGTAAGCCTCCATGGAAAAAAAGTTAAACTTGCTAATAATGAAGATGATGATGATGATGATGATGAAGAAGAAGAAGAGGAGGAAGAGGAGGAGGAGGAGGAAGAAGAAGAAAATTTTTGATGAGGAGAGAATCATAGCTAAAACACCAATTAAGAAAGTTACATAGGACACTCCAGCCAAAAGTACACAAATATCAAACAGAATGGAAAAGACTCAAAACCATCAACACCATGACAAGGTCAATAACTCATTCAAAGACAAGAAAAAACTACTAAAGCCGGGCGCGGTGGCACATGTCTATAATCCCAGCACTTTGGGAGACTGATACAGGAGAATCATGAGTTCAAAGCCAGCCTCAGCAACGATGAGTTGCTAAGCAACTCAGTGAGACCCTGTCTCTACATAAAACACAAAATAGAGCTGGGGATGTGACTCGGTGGTGGAGTGCCCTTGAGTTCAATCCCCAGTACTGAAAAAAAAAAAAAAGAAAGAAAGAAAAAACTGCGATTACACCCCAAAGACCTAGTTCAGTCGAAGTCATTAGATCAAAAATGTAAGCAAGTATGAGAAGGGGTTTCTCGTCTCAAAGTGGAAGCCAAGTTCATCCTTTATGCGAGAAATTGTTCCAGATGACTGATCAGGAGGCTATTTGAGATCCGTGGCAGTGGCGAAACTTTCTCAAGAAAATAGTTTAAACCATTTGTTAAAATTTTGTCTTGCTTAACTTCTGCAATAACTGATATCTGGCTGCCCGTTTCGCATAATGCAGAGTGAGAACTTCCCCTGTCATGCTGGATATATGTTGTCCAGGTTCAACTGCCAAGAATATGTTGTCCAGAATGCCTGTTCTGTTTTTAAAGATGGAATTCCACCCTTTGTTTGATTTTAATCATGCAAGGATGTTAAGATAAGACATAGCAGCAGAGGTGATCACACTTGGAACTGGCAAGGGCACAAAAATAACACATGCGGCAAAAGCTCAGCATTTTTAAAAAATTGTTTTAGTTGTAGATGGACACAAATATCTGTATTTTATTTGTTTATTTTTATGTGATGCTGAGAATCAAACCCAGTGCCTCCCACATGCAAGGTAAGCTCTCTACCACTGAGCCACAATCCCAGCCCTAAGCTCAGCATTTTAATGAAGCATTTTTTTAAAAAGAAAGTAGCAAGTATTGGCAAAGACAGTAAGAAATTATAACCCTTGTGTATTACTAGTGGGAATATAAAATGATTTGGCCACTGTGGAACAATATCATGGTTCCTTAAATACTAGATGTAGAATTAAAATAGAACCACATCATCCAACAATTCCACTTCTAGGTATATATGCCAAAGAATTGAAAGTGGGGTCTCAAGGAGGTATTGCATGGTCACCTTTATAGCAGCATTATTCACAACAGCCAAAAGTAGAATCAATAAGTGTCCATCGATGGATGAATGGCTAAAAAAAATGTGGTAAACATATAGAATGAGATATTATGCAGTCAATAAAAAGAAATTAAGACACAAGTTACAACATAAATGAACCATCAGGATATGACGGAAGGGAAATAAGTTGGTCACAAAAAGGCAATTTCTGTCTGATTCCCTTTATATGAAGCATCTAAAGTATTTAAAGTATCAAATTCATAAAAACAGTAAGTAAGATAGTGGTTACCAGAAGTATTAGGGGAGGGAGAAATGAGAAAATGTTTAATGGGTATAGAGTTTCAGATAAGTATACAGTATAGGGTGCAGGGTATATGGGCATAGGTTATAGAAAAGATGAAAAAGTTCTGGAGGTCAGTTGTTCAACACCACAAATACACTACTGAATTACATGCTTAAAGATGATTAAGATTGTCACTGTTATATATGTGACCCCATCATTTGTTTAAAAATTTGTAACATGGATGAACTGAATAAATTGTGGACATGTGGATAGGTACAGAATATTTTATGGGATAGTTAGAAGGTTGTGTATCAGGTAACCTGGTCCTACCCTGCTAGTTGGGTGGCCCTCAGCCTCACAGAAACTTCAGTCCCTGGTCTCCAAAAGAGAAATAATAATACCTTCCTCAGGGGAGTTTTGCAGGGCCTCGCTGAGCCATGTATGAAAAACAAATGACCCCTTGCATAATTTATTGCATACAAATGATGTAATCAATTATTAAATTATCATCTGATTACACACACACACACACACACACAGTCTTCTCATGAAGGTTAAAATTTTCCAAAAATATCACATCTACTGTCAATATTAATTATCTGATTAGGAGCCAAAGTTGTAAATCACAAAGAATGACTTGAATACAGAGAAGTGCCTCTCCATGCTCAGTCGTTTTTAATCTTTCATAAATGATTATGGAACAATCCCAGGTACATTCTGAAAACACATAAATCTCTTCCTCTCCTGTAGGACACTAGTGTTTCCTGTCATTTCTCCATTAGTCTTCCCATGTCATCTATTGAAGGGTGAAATCAATGTGTCTTGCAGGTGGTGGGAGCATGAACCCAGATTTGCTCCCGAGCTTTGCTCCCGCGTGGCTCTGGAAGAAAGCAGGTTTTGCTCCTTTGGCTTAGTGCAAAACGAAGCTCGTGTACAGAGCAGTATTTCCAATTTGTTTTTTGCCATCTTTCTTCTAGGAAATTAAGCACATTCTAGTGGAACAAAGTAACACTTTGTCTCAGTAAGAGTAGCTGGAGGCTCACTTTATCTTTTAATTTTTTGAGACAAGGTCTCACTCAGTTGCTCAGTCTGGTCTTGAACTCAGGATTCTCCGGCCTCAGCTTCCTAAGTAGCTGGGACTACAAGCATGTACCATGGGGCTCACTTGATTTGACTCCTGATGATGTTTGATGTAAATGGGAATAAGAGCTATGGTTTCCTGGGACTTCCATTTGCTCACATCTCCTTGCTTCTTAGACTCCTAAGGGAAAGTGAACCCAAGGGCATGGATGTACCTGATCATTGGTATTGAGAAATGTGTCGAATCCTGTCTGCATCTGCCAGCTTGTTCTGTTGTTTTAAATCAGTTAGCTTTGAGAAAATATTTAGCCTTGACATACCTACCTAAAGAATTGTCACTTGGATATTAATAGCCAGATCACCTTTTGGGTGTGTTTGGGAATAATGGGTCTGTGTCTATTCTCAATGTGCACCTTCAGACAAGAAAGAGAAGGGGATTAAAAAAACATAGGGCTGGACACGGTGGCACATGCCTATAATCCCACAGGCTCAGGAGGCTGGGGCAGGAGGATCACCAGTTCAAAGCCAGCCTCAGCAACTTAGCAAGACCCTAAACAACTTAGTGAGAACCTGTCTCAAAATTTAAAAATTTAAAAAGGGTTGAGGATGAGGCTTAGTGGTTAAGCCCCTGGGTTCAATCCCCAGCCCTCTTCCAAAAAACAAAACAAACAGAACAAAACAAAAAACAGCTCAGTTGGTTCAGAATGTTGGTTTCAGAAGGAGTTGCCTTTGCAACAGCATTTTTAAAAACTCCTGCTCAGACTTCTGCATTTGTTCCCAGAAGGGAAGCTCGTCTGTGGATCTCTCTCATGTGTAAAGCACAAATAAACTTGTCTTGGCTTTCAACTTGTACCTAAGAGCTGTCTGGCATTTGCTGGTCCTACTTCAACTACCAGGCTGAGAGTAGAAAGCAGCAACACCGCTCAGTAACATTTTTAAGGGACGTCTGAAATTTGCAAGAAAAAATAAGATAAACAAAAAGTTAGGACAGAGGACAGAGCCCAAGGAACTGAGGGAAAAGCTACAACAGGGACTACACTGGACCTGAGGCTTCAGGCCCCTTCAGATTCCAGCCCCTTCCTGAAAGAGGTGTTTACATCTATCATTAAAGATTTGCCCAGTTGCTTTAAAATCTAATTGCACAGGGCTGGGATTGTGGCTCAGTGGTAGAGCGCTTGCCTCACACATGTGAGGCACTGGGTTCTATCCTCAGTACCACATAAAAATATATAAATAAATAAAATAAAGGTTTAAAAAAATCTTATAAAAAATCCAATTGCACAGTACATAGAACCTGCCATATGGATCCTATGGCTTCACTAGAACGACAGAGTGGAGCTCTCTCTAATCCCCGACCCCCACCCCCATTTCTAACCTCTCCTCTGGGTCCCCAGCCAGGCACCCATCCCTCACACTCACCACATGCAGTATCACTCGCCTGCCCCCTGCTGGTCAGGTGGTTTTTAAAAAATTAAATGTAGGCTCTAGGAATAACTGGAATACTTAAGTGAGAGGGATCAATAGTACTTATTATTCATTCATTCATTTAATCAACAACATTTGTTGAGAATCTGTTCTGTGCCAGGGACTGTTATAGATGTGGGAGATGCAGAAGTGAAAAGGGTATTCAAACATCCTTCTGTCCTGGAGCTTATGTCCAGGGAGATAAATAGCATCTACTTAGGTTGGCTGTTCATAAATGCAATGGAAAAGTATAAAGCCAGGAACAGAGAAAAGCATTACTATGGGTTGGCTGAAACTGAAGATAGATTGGTCAAGAGGAGACATGCTTAAAGGGTGATTTTCAAGCAGAGATCTTAAAAGAAGATGAGCCAAGAAGTGGAATAGAGAAAGAGCATTCCAGGTAGAGGGAGTGTGGGAGGGCAAAGATCCTGAGGTCTGGCTTGTTTAAGGGGTTCATCTCCAGCTGTCCACAACCTGGCCAAGGAGCCTCTATTCCAACTCTTAACAACTTTCACGCTTTGATTTCCTTCTCCACAGCTTTTTTATACTGACAAATAATTCTCTGAGTCAATGGAAAAAAATACTGCATTTTTAAAACTATTTGATGAAGCTGTATAATTCATCTGGAGTCCCAAGGGGACTGAATTTTTTATTTAGGAAAAATAAGTCTTTTGTTCTGAAAAGTTATCAATAAAGAGATGTATTGGTCCACTTCATACAATAAGGAAGTACCTTCCTGAGACAGAAATTTGTTTTTGCTTCTTTTTATAATACTATAAAATCTCAGCTCTTCTTGAGCAATTTTGGAGGAATACAGGAAAAGTCAGGATTTTGGAGTCCTGGGGAGATGAGAAGTAGGGGAAGGAAATTAATTCCATGGTAATTGTACCATAGCAATATGGTAATAGGCCAGGTCCAAGAGTAGAGGTCACCAAGAGGGGATTCCATGTGAGAACGGTTTGGAGATTTTGGATACCCTATTGTTTGCTTGTCTGTTCTATAATTTCTCTCTATTATCCCTAAGCCTTTGATAAAAAATATTTTATATACAGTGACCTTGTGTTAGCGATCCTTGGAGAAGAAGCAGCTTTGTCTGTGAACTTCATGTAGGGTGAAGCAGTGGCCATGCAGCTGTGGACCTGGGCTCTAACAAAGGAAGTGACTAAGAGGTCTTAAGACAGCTTTTGGAGAAAAACAACGAATCACTCTTAGCATCCTTAGAAATATCAAGAAAGGCACCTGACTATGTATATTAATATAATGTAGAGTCCACAGTATTTAGTTTGCTTATTAAAGGAAATGATGACTCCAGAAAAACAGAGGATTTGTGAAGTAACCTGCCCCAAAAGTGATCTTTGGAATTACATCCCTGTCACTATATTTCTAGTCCCTGATCTGGTGCACATCATTGGATGAGTGGCCCATTCTTTCCTATGGTTTGAATGTCCCCTCCAAAATTCATACTGAAATTTAATTGCCATTGTGATGGTTTGAGGAGGTGGTACCACCATGAAGAGATGATTGATTAGGTCATAGGGAACCACCTCCATGAGTGGATTAAAGTGGTTGTCAATGGAGGGGGTTAACTATAAAAGGAGGGTTCAGCCTCCTTTTCCTCTCTTGTGTGCTCTCTTATGAAGTGATACTTTCCACCTATTATCACACAACCTGGCCCTCTCCAAATGTAGACCTTTGGTCATAGAGTTCCCAGCTTCCAGAACAATGGCTCAAATGAACTTCTTTTATTTATAATTTACCTCATTTGTGACATTCTATTATAGCAGCAGAAGACAAATTAAGACATATTGTTTGTCTTTTGAATAGATGCACATTTCCTTCATTCTGAAGGAATGTGTCTGAGAGTGTATTGTATCTGAAAGTCAGACAAGAAAGGAAATTATTGGGTGACTATGGTCCACTTACTATGAGCATCAGGGAAATGGCCTAAGAATGGATACTGGCCAGGACAGTGCTTCTCAAATTTTAATGGGCATGTAAATCACCTTGGTATCTTTCTAAAATGAAAATCTGGATTCAATTGGTCTTCGTGAAGCCTGAGATTTTGCATTTTTTTAACAAGATGCCAGATGATGTCAGTTTTCTTTTCTACGAAATACACTTAGAGGGCTAGGGTTGTGGCTCAGTGGTAGAGCGCTTGCCTAGCATGTGTGAGGCACTGGGTTTGATCCTCAGCACCACATAAAAATAAATAAATAAAGGTATTGTGTTCATCTCCAACTAAAAATATTTTTTTAAAAAATACAGGGGCTGGAATTGTGGCTCAGTGGTAGAGCACTTGCCTTGCATGTGTGAGGCACTGGGTTTGATCCTCAGCACCACATAAAAATAAAGAAATAAAATAAAGATTTTGTGTCCATCTACAACTAAAAAAAAATATTTAAAAAGAAAATACACTCAGAGCAGCAAGGAGTTAGAAGATACCAGGTTACCAAAGAATGACATAGTGGAATACTAGGTAGATAGTGATATGGGGACAGAGTGAGATCGTAGGAAACTCACAAAGAACTGGGGAGTTACAGCTCCGAATACTCTAATCTTAATGAATATAATATTTTAGGATGTTACACTTTGACTATTATGGAATATGGAATTTTTAAAATTTCTCTGACCATTTAAATTAGGTGTCCCATTGAAATATAACCAGCTGTCAGCAAGCTTGCAAGTTTGAAAGTTGATCCCAACTTCTTGACCACTCCATCGAGACAAAATTTTTGCTGGATTTCATACAAAGCTTACACTCTGAGACACAGTGCCATGTTGGAGACCCAAAGACCCACTGCATTGGAAGCATGGTTCCCAGGGAAGCACTGTTGAAAGGTGATAGAACCTGTAAGAGTTGGAGTCTATGGCGGTTAGGCCATTGGAACATGACCTTGAAGGGCATGGGGTAAATTCCAGCCATTTCCTCGTCCTCCCTCTTGCTTCCTGGCCATGAAGTGAGAAGTTTGATTCTACCACACGCTTCCTACCATAACGTACTGGCTTACCTCAGCCTGAAAACATCAGGACCAACTGCTCAGAAACTAACACCTCCAAAACTGTGAGCCCAAGCAAACCATTTTTCTTTATAAGTTAAATATCACAGATAATCATTCTAGTACCAAGAATCTAACACTCATGGTATTCTACACAAACACACCAAAGGAATCAACCCACTCATTTTAAGACTAGGAAAAGACAATATCTAAATATATCAGTCAAAAATAAATAAATGAAGAAATAAGGAAGACAACATTGGTTGCTCATATTTGAAAATGGATTGAAGATAAACGTCTATTAGCGTTCTAGGAACTGCCAAATAATCTGTAGACTAGAAAACTCAATCTTGGATCCAGCCTCTTTATGAGCTATTCTGTATTCCACCCTGGCACATCTCACACACATGCTATCTTTTCTCTTTGCTTTGTGCAAGTTAATCCCTCCTAAACTTTCAGCAAACTCAAGCAGCAGCACCTTTGCTCATTTATCCAAGGTGTAAAGGACTAAGTGCAACTCCAAGGAGCATTCTGAAACATGTTCTCGCCTCAGATCCTTCTATCCTGAGCCCAAATATTTATTTTATCCCACGATAATCAAAACTTTGACCCTGCAAATCACTTTTCTGTTGTTATTCATTTTTTCATTCTGTTTATTTTTTCTAAAACACCTACCCCTTAAAAATATCTCAATTTAACCTGTAAATTCTGAAATAGAATGTCTTGGTTATCTTACTAGCATCAATATCAGATGAACTTTACATGTCCTGTACTTCCAGATTACTGAATTATGTGGTCCAACCAAATTCCTGGAATGTGGTTTCCAACCCTTCACCCCAAAGTATATTATATTTTACCTTGAAAATTGGTACAGACATATCAATGGAAAAATATACTACATGATACATCACTTTTTTGAGCTTTGAGCCTAACTTTTGTTGTCATGGTTTAGATATGAGGTATCCCTCAGAAGTTCAAGTGTGAGGCAATTCATGAGAGGTTACAGGTGGAATGAGTGGGTTATGAGAGCCTTAACATAATCAGTACATTAATCCCCTGATAGGTATTTACTGAGTGGAAACTGCAGGCAGGTGGGGTGTGGCTGGAGGAGGTGGGTCATTGGGAGTCTGCCTCTGAAGTATATATTCTGTCTCTGAAGAATGGAGCTCTCTCTCTCTCTTTCTCCCCGCTCCTCTCTCTCTGCTTCCTGGTTCAATGTTCCCAGCTGTTTTCCTCCTCCATACCCTTCCACCCTGATGTTGTGCCTCACCTCAGGCCTCAAAGAATGGAGCCAGTTGCTTATGGACTGAGACCTCTGAAACCATGAGCCCCCTGAAACCATGAGCCCCCAAATAAACTTTTCCTCCTCTAAAATTGTTCTTGTCGAGTCTTTTGGTCACAACAGCAAGAAAGCTGAATAAAACATCTGTTAAGATGGAAATAAAAACAGGAGGACTCTTTTGAGCTGACCCATTCTTCACTGAGCTATGGAGCTTCAGCTTTAACGCCAAGTGTGAAAGGATTAAAAATCCCCATGCTTCTCAAGACACCTCTTGTGACCATAAGACAAACAATAATAATACAAAGTTTGTTTTAAAAGTACCCAGACCTCCCTGTGAGTAGTTAATGATTGAAGTTGGGGTGGGAGGAAAGCCTTCTACTTCCTGCTGATGCCTCTGGTCCAGTTTAAGCTTCCTTTTTCCTAGAGTAAGCTTTCTTCGTTACTTCCTGTGTGGCGTGGTTCCCAGATTCTTCATATCTGGGTGAGAGCTAGTCTGCAAATGCCTCACTGAAAATAAGGTGTCACGTTGTACTAAGTTGTGTTTCTATAGTTGGGTCTAAGGTCATATTTGTATTTTGACAGTAGCTCAGTCATACTACTGGTGCAGACTGATATATTTTAAGTATTTGTACATTGCTCCTAAAGTACATGTGAAACAGTAGACCAGCCTCTCTCAGCATTCTTTTCTGGTTTCCTCTGTGTATCACAGGTTTAAACTTAAATATATTCCCTTAGATTTCATGAATTATCTTGTGTATAAGTCTTTCCTAACCATCGTATAGATACCTTGAAAACAAAAAAAAATGTTATATGCTCCCATATACTTTTTCCCATGTTAAATGGTGGTTTGGCACATTGTGAATTCTCAAAAACAAACAAAAATAAATCAAATTTACTAAATGCCATGAATTTTCCCTTACTTATATATAAACATATTTAAGAAATAAATATTAAACACATAAAAATAATGTGGGTAAAGTAAACTAAGTTTTCTTCGATAAAATAATCCAATAAAACTACACCATAAAGTATGCTCAATAACTTTAAAAGTTTAGGATATAATTCCACGTTTTAAAAACAAGATAGAGAAAGTAATGCACAAAATGTATTATATTTACCCAACCAAGTGTTAATAATGGTTTCTAGATACAGTTGATGTCTAGTAATCTGGTAGTAGGCTATTTTATGTGACTTCATAGGAACAAAAAATCTCTGGGCTTCAGGAAAAACCAGGAAAATTAATCCAGATGCTGCCAGGAGTCTCTCCCCTGCCTCCCTTCTCCTCTCTGCTTAATCTCTCAATAGCTTATCAATGCTCTTCCCATATGCTGGGCTTTCTCCATGCATGGGCAAATATGAATTACTGAGCCTCGCATTGTCCAGCTCCTACTGAAGAGAGAGACTGGCTATCTAAGAACTAAAATTTTAAATTTTTTTAAAAAATCAAATTTGCTTGACCAAAAAAACTCTCAATCTGCTAAAGCCAGAAGCCAGGTATCAATGATGCTCAAAAAAGATGGCCCCCAGGGTCCAGCTCTGTGTATTAATACTCTAATGCAATTTCCTGTTCATGGGGTCAAACAGATTTTATATTTCTACAAGAACATTTCTAAGTATCCCACCATTTCTACTGTGAGTATGCATCAGTTTCAAAAAGAAAGAAAAAGAAGAAACCTACATTTTTAAAAAAACACATTTTAAAAAGCTACTGTTTGCTGGGAATATAGCTCAGTTGGTAGAGTGCTTGCCTTGCATGCACAAGGCCCTGGGTTCAATCCCTAGTACCACCAAAAAGAAAAGCAAAAGTCCAAAAAGCTACTGTTTATGTTGTATGTAAAATATATACAACTAATTGATAACAAAATCAATACATATACCAGTGCATACAATTCATTAATCCATCATCAAAAACAGCAATATGAAGCTTTGCATGCTGGCAAAAATCAGCTTTCAGGCAATCCTTAATCATGCAATTTTTAGCCTATTTAGTTTATTGCTGACTGGTGTCATTTTCTCCTTAGAGCAAGGGAGTTGTTGCTAGAATCATTCCCACTTTCTTGCATAGCTTGTTCTGTGCTCAGTGTCAGCCATTCATAAGACAGGTGGTCATAGTTGGGCATGAAGCATAGGGCAGGCGAGTGGCATTATCCTCTTTTATTCTCACGTGGTAGAAGCTTGACTCAATTTCAAGCTGCCCTGTGACACTAATTCAGGTCATAGAGCTTCAAGACAGTGCCTTAGGAAAGAAAGACTCTGCCTAGAACTAAAAGAAAAACAAATAGACACATCTTGGCAATGTCTAAAACCAACTCTTGGCAAAATCAACCACCTTCAAAAACAAACCCAATATTATTTTGGAAATTACAACATAAGACAAAGATTTGACAATGTAACATTCTCAATATGACTCAATAATGATAAAAAATGTGAATAGGATCAGAACCCATAGATGACCCAGATATTGCAATTAGCAGAAAAGAATAGTAAAACAAATATTATTAAATGTTAAAAATTTGTGAAAAGAGTGAAACAGATGGTGACTAGATGGGGAATTAAATCAAAGGAAACTTGCAAACGGCTGCTTTCTCCCAGTGTGTTCAGATCATCATCCCTCTCTGCATGCACGTGTCTGGTGCCTTTCTGTGTGCAAATTTCCTCTTATAAGGACACCAGTCAGATTGGATTAAGGCCCATCTTAATGGCTTCCGTTTAACCTCATTACCTTTTAAAGGTCTTATCTCCAAATATGGTCACTTTCTGAGTCTGAGGTTCAGAGACTCAAAGAAAAACATGCTACCGTAAAAAAGAATTACTTAAAGTATTTATAGAGAAATGTACATTTTATCACATTTATGTCATACTCATAAAAATTGAGTTTCTGACCATAGGTTGAAAATTTATCCTAATCTTAGAAAATCTCCCATTTTTGCAAAACGCTAACATCTAATTTCCTCATGGCAAAAACAAAAACAACAAAAATATTAGTGTTTAGGCTGCTGTCACAAAATACCATAGACTGACTACCTTATTTAAAAAAATTTAATTATCACTGTCTGGAGACTAGGAAGTCTAAGATCAAGGTGCCAACAAATTTGGTGCCTAATCAGAGTCAATTTCCTATTTATAAATTATACATTCCTACTATGGATGAGAAGGGTGACTCTGTGTTTCCTTTTATAAAGACACTAATATTATAAGAGCAAAAGCCTCATGACCTAATCACCTCCCTAAGGTGCCACCTTGTGATACCATCACACTGCTGATTAGATTTCAATGCATGCATTTGGTGGGGGTGCATATACATTCAGACCACAGCAAGGAGGCTATCTTACATTTCAATGGATACAGTCAGTTTAAAAGAATTGCAGTTTTAAAAGTTTATGAGGGGAAATGCCCTGGTATAGTTCAGATCTTAAATGTCTCCCAAATATCTATGTGTTAAAGGTTTGGTCCCCAGGATGGTGTTATTGCAAAATTGCAGAACATTTAAGAATTGGAATCTAGTGAGAGGTCATTTGAGATGTGCCCTTGAAGAGAATAGTAGGACCCTCTTCAATCTCTTGCTTCCTAACCACTTGCACTTCCGTCATAATGGGCTACCTCAGCCAAAGCAATAAAAAAATTTTTTTAAAAAAGTATGGACTGGAATTTTTTAAACTATTAGCCAAAATAAACCTTTTCTCTTCATAAGTTGATTATCTCAGGTATTTGTTATAGTAATGGAAAGCTGACTAACACATTCACCAAATATATCTTAAGTTCAAATTTTGTCTCTGTAATTTTACATATATTATTCTACTTTCCTTCAAAATTCATCCTCATCTGAATTAATGTGAGTAAAGGAGATATTTTTTGATTTCTAACTCCTCCTATTTCCCTTTGGCCTAGGAAAGTGGTATAACCATCCTTCATTCCCTTCAGACAAAGAAGTTTGATAAATCAATGTTGCATCCTTAGTGACATCAAACTTATAGCAGTTGGCAGTACTTGATGTTGTAATTTAGATCCATGGTGGTGAGGCTAATGAATGTCTCTCTGGTATTCAATGACATCTTTTATTCATGATGCTTAATCTGTAAGGGCAGGTTACAATCTGTATATTTCTCTTTTGAAAGAAAATCAGCATATTGTTTAATTTTGAAAATCCATGAAATTTCCATAATGGTATATCTTGTCATTATAGTTACAAACTGCATTTTAAAAATAATATTTAAGAAAAAATATAAAATGACCATGCTATAGTTCTCTAAAAGCTTGAGATCAAGATTCAAGCATGGATAGATATCTCTCTGGAACAATTTTTAAAAAAATACATTTGAAAAATTTCCATAAGAAAATAGGGGACTTTTTTGGTCTATTAACTTCTTTCAAATTCTCCCTAAAATCTGAATGATTGCCATTTTGATATTGAGCTCTATTGCAACTTCTAAGACTGAAATACCTCCTTATCCCTTGTAATGCCTCTTTCTAAAACAAGTATAGATTTACAAAAGCATTGAATTTATTTTTTATTGAAGTCCTGTGCTCAATAAATTGATTTCTCATTTTTATTTCTAAAAATTCTCTTGACAGTGAGTGAGATTAACTAAAAAACAAACAAACAAACAAAAAAAAACCACAGTTCTTTTACAGCATAATCAAACCCTATCTCTGCACTCTGTAAATTTGGGATCCTTTAATGTGGACTCACAGATGGGTCTATAAGGCCTCATGAACATCCTAAAAATTGGGGGCTAAAGCTTAGTTTTTGACAGAAATAGTCCTTAATTTTCATCCAATTCAAAAATTATCAATGACACAAAAAGTGTAAAGATAATCATATTTTGGCCAAAGAAGTGAACTTTACTTTGATTTATTTTATACCAACAATTTTCTGACTCCCTAGAATTATAATTTTGACCAGTTCTATAATTTACTATATTATTTTATTCCTAATACAGGGACAAATTGATTGTGCATTCGGTATTTTGCTCCAGTGTATGATAGCCTTTCAGATACAATGACAGTTCATTTATGACTCTTTTTACAACTTTCAAATTATATATCTATGTTTATCTGTATTTGCATGATACTTTTATCATCTCTAGCATGAATCTTATTCACATCACCATGTGAAACAATCAAATTTCAACCCCTGATTAGATGTTTCCTGTACATGGAACTCTCTGGATTTTGAGTTCATCTAATAAATTTTTGATAGCTGAAATTATTAGAAAGTTATCTCTTCTATAGAATCCATGAACTCAAATTTTATTCTAAAAGTGAAAGAAAATCATTAAAACATTTTAATCAGGAAAAAAATAACCAGATTTATATATTAAAATATGCTCTCTGAAGGCAGAGAATAGAATGAAGCTTTAAAAAACAATCAGTGACGAGGCCATTTACAGATACTCAAGGAAAAGATTGATAGTTGTCTGGATAACATTGGCGATAAAGAAAACAGAATTTAAGAGGTAGAGATCGCCATATTTGGTAGTTGGATATAATTAAAGGGAAAAAGATTTTTAAAAGATAACCTTCAGATTTCAGAGTAAATAGTGGACTGATAACTCAGAAAAACAAGCAGATTTGGAGAATCATGTTTAATTTGTGGCAGCTATTGAAAGATACACGAAACTCAATCGAAAAAATTGTACACAAAATATTTATCTTCCGAGTCATAAGTATAAAAATGTAATGTAAGCCTTAAAAGTGGTTGAGATTACAACTCAACCTGACAACTCAATTAAAAATAGGCAAAGATATAAACAGACATTTTTCCAAAGATGAAACGCAATTGGTCAATAAGTGGTGAATAAGTTCATGAAAAAATGTTCACCATCATTAGCCATCAGGAAAATGAAAATCAAAGTGACAAAGAAATACTATTTCACCACTTTATGCTAAGATAATTATAACCAAAAGACAGATGATAACAGGTATTGGAAGAATGTGAGAAAACTGGGACACTTGTACACTGTTGGTGAGAATGTAAAATACTATAGCCTCCTGGCCAATCAGTTTGGAAATTCACCAAAAAGTTAAACATAGAGTCACCATATGACCTAGCAATTGAACTTCTGGACATATACTCAAGAAAAAATGCAAAAATACATCCATACAAAAGTCTTAGGAGTATTATAATTGCCAAACTATAGAAATAATCTAACATTCATGACCTGATGAATTGATGAATAAAATGTCATAGTATAGTGTTACCCCCTGCTCCACAGAAAATCTTAATTAAGCTTCTCCAGAAACCTGCACCATAATTGATCTTAGGACTATCAGCAAAAGAGTCTCTACAATGTAATTAAATATCCTATTTCTTGTTCCTCTATCCACCTGAAAGAGATCAGCACTCCAGGTGCTGAATGCCCCTTTACTAGTTTTTTTCACAATTATGGACTATCTAGTATAGTAACAATACAATATTTTATAAAAGTGTGTTTGCAAATGGAAAGTGTGGTCGGAAAGACAGATCCTTTAACAAGGCTTCTGGCCTTGGTCCTGAGCTTCCCAGAAATGTTGACATTTCAAAGATAAGAGAAGATGATACTAATTGGGCTCCATGGTAACAGCAGAGGGAGGAAAGAAAGGGGAGAAGCAGCTCTCCCCTTCTCAGATGCTATCCTTGAAGTGTTACAGTAAAAGAAAAAGCTGCTTTTGTGTGAACTTCTGCGGACTGTGAACTTCTGAGCCCCTCTCCTTACATGATGGGTATAAAGTTCTGAAACTACCTGAACTTGGGATTCAGGGAATTAATTGATTACGGCGAAAGCTGTACACTCTGAACCAACTGCAGTCAAATAAACCTGCTTCTTGTTTCCTGTCTTGCCTCATCTGTCCCTACAACAGTAGATGAGTACAATGAATATTAATATTATTCAGTAATAAGAAAGAATGGAGTAGTGGTTGTTATACCCAGATCACGGAGTCCCCAAAGACCACCAGGGCGACCGAGGCACGTATGTCGAAGCAAAGAGCCTTTATTCGGGCTTAAGCTCGGTCTCTCAGACTTCACCTATGCAGCGGGTCCATGCAGAGAGCCCAGAACAATAGCTGAGCAGGGTTTTTATAGGGGGAGGGGACGGGTGGTGACAGTGGACATGACGTATGCATCCCATCATTACACAAGCACCAATTATAATCGTACAGCACCTATGGTGACAATATTGACCATTCAGAATCTGGAGGGTGCTCATTACATTTGGCGGAACCCAATCATGACTTTTGAGAATCTTTTGAAAATGACCAACTACGAGGTGAGTTTAAGAGGCCCACGTGGGGTTTGGGCAAGCCGCAAGTGATTGGCTAGTTTGTGCAAAGTAACTATCTATAGTTCCTAGACCCTGACTCAGGCCGCAGGAATGCCAGGTATATATTTTTAACCTCTTTTGATTGGGTGTTCTGAGGGTGGTCTGAGAGTGGCTTCAGCCTTGAGCAATGTGTGGCTTTTCCTGGAACCGAAACTCAGACCCACTAGTTTTTCTGGAGGGCCTGAAGCCTGTTATAGAGTTTATTTAGCTCGGGTCTTTCAGTGGTACCTGATACAACATGGATTAACCTTGAAAATATTTTGCTATGTAAAAGAAGACAACGTGGAGGACTGCATATTATATGGTTCCACTTATATGAAATGTCCAAAGGCAAACATATGGAAACAGAAAGTTGATTAATAGCTGGCTATGGTGGAGGAGGACAGGAAGTGGCAAATGGCTACTAAGGGGGTTTTCTCTGGGAATTATGAAAATTTTCTGAAGTTGATTGTGTCAGTGGATGCACAACTCTGAACATACCGAAAAAACCACACTGAATTGTACATTGTAAGTGAATGGATTGCATGATAGGCAAATTACAGATCCCTTTACAAGAATGAACAAGATTATTCATGGAAAGTCTACCAAGTGAAAGAAAAGGAAAGCCTAGGGCAAATAACTGAAGAGAAATGATGTTTAAGAAATAAGCAGAGGAGAGGAGGCCTCAATGTCTACCGAGCAAAGTAGATTATAAAGCAAAGGAAAGGGGCTGGGATTGTAGCTCAGTGGTAGAGTGCTTGCCTTGCATGTGTGAGGCTCTGGATTCGATCCTCAGCACCACATAATAAAATAAAGATATTTGTGTCCATCTACAACTAAAAAAAAAAAATTAAAAAAAGCCAAGGGGAAAGCAGCTGTCAGTAGTTCACCAAAGGCAGCTCCTGGGAGAACAAATTGTTACATATTCATGAATGGTGGGTGTGTTTACACCAAAGAAATTGGCAAATAATACAAATATGGCTTCCATTTTTCAATAAGCCAGCTTACCAGCACATCATTGGCCGTTACTTCAGTGGTCCTGAAGTGCCAAGCATTGCTGGAATCACCTTACATACATTCATTCATTGAATCCTTACACCTACTCTATCATATAGGTTCTAATTTTATCCCCACTTTCTATAAGGAAATGAGTTCCAGAGATGTTAGGTGACTTACCAATGGTCACATAGCTAATAATGACAGAGCCAAGAGTTGAGGCAGACAGACTAGCTCCAGAGCTGACAAAGAGAGTGCAGCAAGGACAGGGATTACAGTGCTTCCGGAGAAGAGAGGTACTCAAGAGGGCCAAGTGCTGTTCAAAGGTAAAATAACTAAATGAAAACTCAAGTGTCCACTGGATTGAGGGGGAAAAAAATGAGTCATTAGTCACCTTAGCAAGAGCATTTTCAATGGCATAAAAAAAAAAAGTATTTTCTGGTAGATGAGAGAGGTTGAAGGATTAAAAAATTTGTGTTGCCTCTCTAATTGCTTCCTTCAGAAACCCCAGGAAACGTCCCCTTGTCCCCTCCTTGGAGAACGTGTGATTAAGAAAGGCTACAGGAGCAAGAAGCCCACAGTAACACTAGGGAAGTCACTAATTTTTCTGGGGGAAACATGAAGGAAGTAGAGTTAAAAAACAGTTTATAACCTTTTAGTTCTCATAAGCAACATTCTTATGATAAGAAACCAGCCTGTATCAAAGACACGGCCAAACAATTCAAACACATATTTGAAATGATTATCATATATTTAAGGTGGAACTATTTGTCATGCTTTTCAAAGCAGATTGGATCCATTATCTTTGGGGGAAATTTTATCTCAGTTAATAGATGTGATTAGTTTATTCTTTTTTGAAAGAAAATGTATGAATCAAATAATGTCAAAAATTTGTTTCAAATATTTCATCCCTTGCAACATTCAGTCTTATTCCCAAATTAAATTAAAATTCCCATGTGCCAATAATAGCAATTACCAATAAAAGAAGAACTTAATACTCATAGAAATATATAAAATTAATTATGGTACATGAATATGCATATATGAATATACATATATGCATATATGGACAAAGATACTGAAACAGAGAAATAAGATCTTAGAGCCATGATAGCAACATTTTAGATATTATTTATGTGGCATTAACAAATCTTTTAGCAGCCTTTAAATTTTTCATTTTATTTGATCTAGTAATATCATTATTGGAAATATATCCAAGGAAGGAATAATTCAAAATACAAAATTTAATTTTTGCAAAAACAAAAGTTAAAATTTGCAGAAACCCAAATATGCTTGATATTTTCTTTTGATCCACAAATATGGCTCACTCACACCCATACACACACCCACACACACACACACACACACACACACATACACACATACCAACTCCACCCTGACTGCTCTGCCCAGCTGGAAGCTGACCTGTTCAAATTGTATCAGTGAGTCCCTTCTGCTCTGGCTTCTATCATGTCAAGTCAATGGGAGGCACAGTAGGGGGACCTTCAGGAGCTGGCAAAAGAAAAAGGTTAAAATGTCTCTTCTCTGAATTTCCCCCTTTTGGGTCTCCAAGCCTTACCTAATTTTCTGTGACCCTCAACCCAAGTCCTTTACTCCAGATAGGCAGCTCAATCCACAGAGCTGCTCTCTTCAATATAATTTTCCTTCACATACCCTATTAATAGGTGCAAGGTATGATGCCAATCCTGGCTTATTTTCCAAACCCTGCCCACATCATTATAATTAATACCTTTATAAAAATCTTCTGGTGGACTAAGGTTGCGGCTTGGTGGTAGAGCACTTGCCCAGCATGTGTGAGGCACTGGGTTCAATCCTAAGCACCACATAAAAAATTAATAAATAAAATAAAGTTATGTTTAAAAAAACTCTTCTGGTGAGGAGTTTCATTGTTGGCAATGTGTATAATGGTATATCTAGTTTGGAAAAACAGTTTGACAGTTTTGCACCAAAGTAAGTATAGTCTCACTGTATGATCCAGGAACTATGATCTTAGATATTTATTTACTCAATTGATCTGAAAACAGAAAAACCTGCATTTTAATGTTTATAGCAGCTTTATTTCTGTTTACCAGAAACTAGAAGCATGCAAGATGTGCTTTAATAAATGAATGAATAAACATGATATGATACATTCATACAAGGGAATATTATTCGGCAATAAAAGGAAATGAGCTATCAAACCTCCCCTAAAATGAAGTCACTTCATATGCATATTGCTAAGCAAAGAATACATTCCGGAAAGGCTACTGATAGTATGATTCCAATGATATAATTAAGTAATCTTCTTTAAAGTAAAAAGATAAAATTATAGATAGAATAAAATACTATGGTGAGTAGAGCTCTCTCTGCTTCCTGATTGTCATGTTCTGAGCTGCCTTCCTGCCTCACTCCTTTCCGCCATGATGTTCTGCCTTACCTCAGGCCCAGAACAATGGAGTCAGCCATCTATGGACTGAGGCCTCTGCAATCAGGAGCCCCAACTAAGCTTTTCCTTATCTAAAATTGTTCTTATGCAGTCTTTTGGTGAAAGAGCTGACTAAAACAGTGGGGTCTATAAAACTAAAGATAAAATGAACTACTCATAAGCACTGCACTCTATTTGATTAGATTTCCTATATGGATATAGGTTAATAATTCTGATAATTATAACAAATTCAAAAAAATATTGCAGAACCTAAAAAATAATAATAATTCTGATACTGCTATGTATGATCTGGAACTAACAGTAAAGTAAATGGATAATAGATGCTGGAAACCAGGTTCCTCATAGTTAGAGTGAGAATTTACAAACATGGCATGCCATGTATTTCTTCACTCTGTTAGTTGAGTCAAAAAACAACAACATCCCAGTAATAAGGAGAATATATCTAAAGAGCCAAGATCTTAGTTGCTAATACTATTCTCCAAAGAAAGGAATCAGGATTCCTTGGAGAAATGACTGACTCTACAACAGGGACAGGCAATCTTCAAGATGAACCTAGAATATTTGTGGTACCCAAAAGGAAAGAAGAGCTAAAAAGAAAAAAAAAAAATCTGACATTGAACGGTATGTGTTACAAAGAAGCCAACTAAAAAAGCTTCTCAAAAACAAAGGTGGAACAATTTAAGCAACAAAATAAAGTAAAAATAAAGTAGTGTCAATTTATGTCTTAGTTCATTGGTGCTGCTTTACTGAAATACTCTGGAAGGAGAAATTTATAACAATTGACATTTATCCTTCACTATCCTGGATACTGGGAAGTCGACATGAAGGTAACATTAGGTTAAGTGTCTGGTGGGGGCTTGTACCTTCTTGCTGCATCCTCCAGTAAGGTTGAACACCACATCATCACCTGTCAGAAGACATAAAAAGCTAGATCCCTCTAGCCCTTTTATATGACACTAATCCATTGTTGAAGGAGGAACCCACTTGACCTAATCACCTCCCCAAAAACCCCACCCAGGTCTTTATTTATTTATTGGTTTGTTTGTTTATTCATTCATTCATTCATTTATATAATACTACTGGGGATTGAACCCAGTGCTTCATGCATGCTAGGTAAGTGCTATACCACTTAGCTACATCCCTAGCCCTTTAAAAACATTCTTTGAGGAGGCCAAGGTCTTACTAATTTGCCCAGGCTGGCCTTGAACTTGCAATCCTCCTGCCTCAGCCTCCTGGGTAGCTGGAATTACAGGTGTGTATCATAATGCCAAGCCGGCCCTGGCTCTTAATGGTGCAAATTAAGCTTCAACATGAGTTTTGGAGGGGACACATTCAAACCATAGCAGATTACAACCCAGTTGTAAAATGTAAATGATAATAAATAGATAATAAATATATATAATCATGAAATATAAATACACATATGTCCATCTATATAAATATATATGTGTATATTGAATATATATGTATATCCATGAGTCCATACTGATATAAATGGTTTCATACAGAAATGGAGAATAAGAGACAAATCTCCCTTGGTGAAGAATTTCAAGCAATTCATATAGACATTTCTCTTAAGAAGAAGAGTATAAATCCTCACTCGTAACTGTTGGCTCTTCATGATTTTTTTTCTCTATAAGTACAGTATAGAAAAGGGTGGGAATAACTTTAAAGTGAAAAACTTGCCAGACACTACCTCAGTCAGGTAATCAAAGTCAGTACCAACAGGAATAAGACATGCTGATATATGCACCCAAGATGTGATATTATAAAATGAAACTTTACCCATAGTCTTCCTCCCCAAATCTGTAACTCCAGTCTAATATGAGAAAAACATCAGAAAATTCTGTTTGAGTGGCATTATACAAAATGCTGCAACAGTATTCCCCCAAATTGTCCAGATCATCAGAAACAAGGAATGTTTAAAAGCCATCACAGAGGAGTCTGAGGAGATATGACTACTCAGTGTGATGTGTTCTCCTATTTGGGATTTTGGAATAGAAAATGACATGAGATGACAATCTGAATAAAGTATGGGCTTTAGTTAAGACATTAATCCAGCAACACCAGCAGCCACTCTGGAAATCCCAGGATGTAGGCCTGCAGCTTTTGACATATGAAATCATAAATAAACTTATTGACTATTATTATGTAATATAATAGAGGATATTGTTGATAAAAATCTATGACAATAAGACTGAGTTGCCAGTTAATAATATGAATAAGTGGAGAGTTTTCAAGGGATGCAGTTTTTCCTGTCCCCTCTACCACAGCTGTGGACCTCTGTTGACTATGCAATGAAATCATAAAGAGAGGTTCATTAAATCCAAAGTATTCTTGCAACCCAGCCATTTATAGGCTAATAGCTAATTAATTTGCTAACCTCTATGCTATTTATGCATACAATAACTAGATTCCTATATGAGGGTTTTCTAGAGAAATAGAACCAGTAAGATACATGTTGACACTTTTTTAAAAAAGATTTATTGTTAGGGATTTATCAAGTCATTATGGAAGCTGAGAAGTCCCATAATCTGCCATCTGCAAGCTGAAGGTCCAGGAAAGCTGGTGGTATAGTTCTAGTTCAAACTCGAAGAACCGGGGATCAAGGAGTCAATAGTGTAAGTCTCAGTCTGACTTCATAGATATGAGAAAAGAAGTGCCAGTGTCCGTGGGCAGGACAGAATGGATGTGCCAACTCAATCAGAAAATTCACCTTTTCTCCACCTATTGGTTCTATTCAAGCTCTCAGCCGAAAGGATGATGCCCATCTGGACTGATGAAGGTAATCTTTACTCAGTTTACTGGAATTTGATGCTAATCTCCCTGGAAACATCCTCACAAACACACCAGAAATAATGCTTTACCAGTTATCTGGGCATCCCTTATCCCAGTCAAGTCAACACAAAACTAACCCTCATAAGTTTCAGATCTATGACTAAAGATGGGAGAACAGTTCTCTCTCATTCACTCAGGATTTTCAGAAGCCCCTAAGGGAGAATCCAAGCTCTCAGGTTCATCAAGAAGAGATGACTTGTTTGAGGGAGATTCTTTCCAACCCAAGGTCAGCAGTGGTTCTTTGCCATAATGACCAAATGTGCAAGAATATAATCAACAGTGAGAAACAAGGTGACATACAGTTTATTGGTTGTGAATATTCTAGGTACTACTACCTGGCATACGATATTGGAAGTCATTTCAATGAATCTGGAGGTGTGACTATTGCAGTCTATAGTCTCTATTTACATAAAGAACCACAGAGCTTATGACTGCCTTCTTTCCTTGAGGCCTACACAGAGGATAAGAGCTTTGGGATTGAAATTACTGAAAGGGAGGTAAAAATGTTCTTCATTCAAGTCAGCTTACATTGGATTTAATTTTTTTGGAATTATTAACTTTAATTGAAACTAAATACTCCACTAAACATTTAGATTTCTTTTTTTGGTACTGGGTATTGAACTCAGGGGTACTCGACCACTGAGCCACGTCCCCAGCCCTATTTTGTGTTTTATGTAGAGACAGGATCTCACTGAGTTGCTTAGCGCCTCGCCATTGCTGAGGCTGGCTTTGAACTCGCGATTCTCCTGCCTCAGCCTCCCTAAGTGCTGGGATTACAGGCTTGAGCCACCACGCCCGGCTAACATTTTGATTTCTTTGGGTTTTGCTTTAGTCAGCTTTTTCACTGCTGGGACAAAAAGAGTTGCTAAGAATAATATGAGGGAGGAAAATTTTATTTGGGGGCTCCTGGTTTCAGAAGTCTCAGTCCAGAGATAACCAGCTCCATTGCTCTGAGCCCAAGGTGACGTAGAACATTGTGACGGAAGAGTGTGGTGGAGGAAAGCAGGTCGGGACATGGCCACCAAGAAGGAGAGAACTCCACTCAACAAGGACAAAATATATAGCCCCAGGCACACTCCACGGACACACCTTCTCCAGCCATACCCTACCTGCCTAAATTTACCACCTAGATAATCTCTGTCAGGGGATTAATGCAATGACTGGGTTATGATTCTCATAACCCCATCATTTCATCTCTAAACTTTCTTGCATTGCTTCAGCATGAGCATTTGGGGAACACCTCATATCTAAACCATAACAGATTTGCATTTGTTTTAACCAGTACTTCAAAATAAAGCTAGTGTGGTGAATATAGCTAATAGTTGAAGACTGTACATTCCCACATTGCTGGGAGGGTGCATCTTGAATGTTCTCATCACAGACAGTTCGAATGTATTGTATATTGAGGCTATCAATATACAATATAAAAAAATAAGTAAAAATGGAAACAATTATTCAAAAGTAGCTAAGAAATCCTTGTGTATCCTCTCTGAAGAAATTCTGAAAAGCCAATATTCATTATAATTCTATTATTTAATTTGATTACCTGGCTTTAAAAATCATGCCTCCAAATAACCAATGTAATTTTTAAATAGGTTGGATGATGTCAGAAAATATGCCTCATGCTGTCAGTATGTGGCAGAGTAGAAATTTGTTATGTCTAAAAACCAATAAAAATGCCAGTTCAATTCTTTCTTTGGAAATTTCATCTGTTATATGTGAATATGTAATCATAAATTTATGTGATTATATGGCTGCTTTCACTTGTTTTATCTATTTGTTGAGTATAAACAATGAAAATATTCCAGAGTAATTTTTTTAAATTTTACTTGAATAAGATTAATTTTTGTAAACAGGTCCAGTGAAAACATTTTAATCTTAATGCACTAGCAGTAAAATGAAACATTCACTGCTAAAATGTCAATCGCTGGTGTAAATTACCTAAGATGCTCATATAAAAAATATCTATTTAGGTCTGGTATTGCGATGCCTCCTGCTTCACTCTTCTTGCTAAAGATAGCTTTGGCTATTCTGAGTCTCTTATTTTTCCAAATAAATTTCATGATTGCTTTTTCTAGTTCTATGAGGAATGTCATTGGGATTTTAATAGTAATTGCATTAAATCTGCATAACAGTTTTGATCATATGAGCATTTTGACAATATTAATTCTGCCTATCCAAGAGCATGGGAGATATTTCCATCTTCTAAGGTCTTCTTCAATTTCTTTCTTTAGTGTTCTGTAGTTTTCATTGTAGAGGTCTTTCACCTCTCTTGCTAGATTAATTCCCAAGTATTTTTTTTAGGCTATTGTGAATGGGGTAGTTTTCCTAATTTATCTTGCAGTGGATTCATTGTTTATGTATAGAAATGCATTTGATTTATTGGTATTAATTTTATATCCTGCTACTTTGCTGAATTCTTTTATTAGTTCTAGAAGTTTTCTGGTGGAATTTTTTGGATCTTCTAAATATAGAGTCATGTCATCAGCAAATAGTGATAGATTGAGTTCTTTTCCTATTTGTATCCCTTTAATTTCTTTCATCTGTCTGATTGCTCTGGCTAGAATTTCAAGGATTATGTTGAATAAAATAGTGAAAGAGGGCATCCCTGTCTTGTTCTAATTTTTAGAGAGAATGCTTTCAATTTTTTTCCATTTATAATGATGTTGGCCTTGGGCTTACCAAGGGCCTTTACAATGTTGAGGTATGTGCCTACTATCCCTAGTTTTTCTAATGTTTTGAACATGAAGAGGTGCTGTATTTTGTCAAATGCTTTTTCTGCATCTATTGAGATAATCACATGGTACCAGACCTTAAACTATACTACAGAGCAATAGTAACAAAAATGGCATGTAGACCAATGGTCTTCTACAAGATAGAAGACATAGAGATGAACCCATATAAATCCAATTATCTCATACTAGACAAAGGCGCCATAAATATACATTGGAGAAAACATAGCTTCTTCAACAAATGGTGCTGGGAAAACTGGAAATCCATATGTAGCAAAATGAAATTAAACCTCTATCTCACCCTGCACAAAAATCAACTCAAAGTGTATCTAAGACTTAGGCACTGGAACAGAGACTTTACCCCTAATAGAAGAAAAAGTAGACCCAAATCTTCATCATGTCAGCTTAGGACCTGAATTCCTTAACAAGACTCCTAAAGCAGAAGAAGTAAAATTAGGAATCAATAAATGGGATGGATTCAAATGAAAAAGTTTCTTCTCAGCAAAGGAAGCAGTCAATAATGTGAAGAGAGAGCCCACAGAATGGGAAAAAATCTTTACCACGTGTATCTCAGAGCACTAATTTCCAGGATATATGAAGACACAGAATCAAAAATCTTAACACCCAAAAACCTCCCATATAACCCAATCAATAAATGGGCTAAGGAACTGAACAGACACTTCACAGAAGAAATACAACCTATCAACAAACATATGGAAAAATGTTCAACATCTCTAGCAATTAGAGAAATGCAAGTCAAAGCTAATCTAAGATTTCATCTCACTCCAGGCAGAATGGCAGTTATCAAGAACACAAGCAATAATAATTGTTGGCGAGGATGTGAGGGAAAAGGCACACTCATACATTGCTGGTAGGACTGCAAATTGGTGCAACCACTCTGGAAAGCAACATGGAGATTCCTCAGAAAATTTGAAATGGAACCACCATTTGACCCAGCCACACTAATCCTCGGTTTATACCCAAAGGACTTAAAATCAGCATACTACAGTGACATAACCACATCAATGTTTATAGCAGCTTATCATAATAGCTAAACTATGGAACCAACCTAGATGTCATTCAACAGATGAATGGATAAAGAAACTGTGGTACATATACACAATGGAATATTACTCAGCCTTAAAAATGGAATTATGGCATTTGCAGGTAAATGGATGGAACTGGAGAATATCACACGAAGTGAAATAAGCCAATCCCAAAAAAACAAAATGAATATTTTCTCTGACAAGTGGATACTGATCCATAGGGAGAGTGGGGTGGGGAGAGATGAAGGAACTTCGGATTATGCAGAGGGGAGTAAGGGAAGTAGTGGGACTTTGGGGATGGGAAGGACAGTAAAATGAGACCGATATTATTACCCTATATACATGTATAATTACACTACTGGTGTGACTCTGTACCATGTATAGCAAGAGGAATGAGAAGTTGTGCTCCATTTCTGTACAATGTGTCAAAATGCATTCCTCTATTATGTATAAGTAATTAGAACAAAGTTTTTAAAATGTTGACCAGTAGCAAATAGAATGTTGACCAGAAAGGGGATCAGGGGGAGGGAGGGAAGGGAAAGGCGAGGTACTGGGGAATAAAATTAACCAAACTATACTGTTTTATTTTGTACATGTATAAATATATTGTAATAAAATATATTATGACCATTATGTTTAATCATAATGTGCCAATAAGAAAGAAAAAAATATCTATTTAGGAGGGTGAAACAAGTTTCCCTTCGATGTTGACAGCCCATCTTTTTAAGTCGAGTGTTGGGAAGCTTTTCTTTTGGGGGACTCTATCTTTGGGTTAAATTCTTCTCTCCCTTTATGTCTGGTAATAGAAATATTAATATTTACCATATTATCCCAGATAGATATAATGGATTAATACTATCAAAATCCATGTTAAATAATGTTTTCATAGACAAAGTATGATCATTTAAGTGATTAGTTTCAGTTGTTAAAATTTTACTCTATCAAATTATTTCTAGCCAAAGATTTTGCTTTACTTGTCAAAACTGCCTAGGGGTTTTTTGTTGGTTTGCTGGCTATTATATAGCAACTGGTAGAATTATTGTTAATTTTTGAAGCCCGTTTAGCTATTTTATCATACTTGGGGATATTGGTGTCATTAGAATAATTATTTTTTACCTTTTCTACTCTTTCCTTGTATTTTGGTTTCATGTTGTAGTTTGATTCTGTGTCTTTAGAGTGATAGCTAATGATTATTTACTGCATGTAAGGTCAAGGTAATATGTTGAGGCTATCAAAAGGATTAAATAAGGAGCATTTAGGGTATTGATCCTGTACTCTTAAATTCTGATATGACAAAATGTGAATTATCAACACATGGTGGGAGGGTATCTGCTATATTGCTTTGTATTGTTTTTGCTGAAGTGCATATTTTATTTTGCTTGGGAATAAAGTGGAGGTAATTATGTAGAAGAAAGTTAGACCTTTGGGATAGATAAGTATACTTCAAGTTTCAAAAATTGCTGTGTAGAGGCCAGCAGTCATATTTAACTTTACTTTGAATATTAATCTGACAAGCTTTACACTTTGGCCATATAAATGCCTATGTGCAAAGTTGGCTTAATAGATCTTCATTTTCAGAATATGCAACCACAACTTTATTCATTGAGATATCTGGGAATTTTGATGTATTATTTTAAATGACTTATATTCTCAAGTGCTTTAAAATACTTGGTTATAAATTCTATGGTTATATTGTGTGTGTGTACAAATATATAACAACAAATCCTACAGTTATATACTACTATACTGCATCAATAATAAAATAAAATAAAATGCTTAGCTATTTCAAACTGTTTGAAGTTAATAATTTAAGCAGGAAATAGCTATAGGTCATTTTTAATGGCACATTCTAGTTACATAAATAGGATCTTAAAACTATCTATACCAATATTAGATCAAAAATTTCTGTTTACCTCCTTTGTGTTATAAACTTTTATTTGGTTTTATAACTATATTATATTAGGATCAATAGAATAATGCCTCATTGTTTAGATGAATTTAATCAATTAAATAGCCATTTATAGTTAGAGTAAACTTGTGAATGTGTTTCTGCTGGAGTTTTCATCTATAGTTGGAAATTTTTCATTGAACCATGAAGACTATGAAATACTCCTGATATTTTTTGCTTACCAACCTCTGAAACTACACTTGCACATATATTGAGGAGCTATGGGAAGAAAGAGGATCATTCTTCAGTCTTACTTCTTATTACTTCAAACCATTTTGAATGGAACCGTTTTGCTGACTGGGACACAAATATATAGAAGCATTTCAGAAAGGTGTATAAAGGTGAACTGATGGAGAAGCTCTCAGGTCTGCCCCAGGGATGCAGCAGATATGAGGAACATGTGAACGGTTTAAGATAATAGATCACCTGAGTCTAATGCTGAAATATAACTTTGGGATAAACACAACTAATCTACTACTATTAAATTAAAGCTATGTTTCCTCAATATACACTGTATTGAAACTTTGATTAATACAAATCTCAAATTTGAAATCTAGTTGATAAATACAAAGGCTTCTGCTTCTGTTTTCTAAATGCTACAGGTTAGGCAGGTTTCAACTATAGATTCATCTACATCATCTTCCCCAGTTTCATACTTTTGGGTTTGAACTGGAATATTCTGGAGTGTGATCTCATTAGATGCAGGGTATAAGGATTAACTCCTGGATCAGGTCAAGAATACACAATTCTAATCTACTGAATAAATGCAGGCATGAAGATCTACTCCCCTCAAGAGTAAAGGACACCAGGACTTAATCCCCCATGGAGACCAAAAGCCCTCACAATGAAGCAGACATGGAAATCTCATCTCATCTAGCAGAGGGCAGGGTGATCCATTCCCCATATGAGTGGAGTCATCGGGAACTGATTCATATATGTATCCTTATTATTCATGTATATTAATATGTATATCCATGTACATATTCATATACTTATTTTAAATATCATATTCATATTTGTATACATATTTATGTACACATTCATGCACATATTTATATTCATGTACATGTACACATTCTGATTCATATTAATGTATGCATACATATTCATACTTATACACGCTCATATTCATTCACATGTACATATTTATAGTCATATTCATGTACATGAATATCTATGTATTCACATACACATATTCATATTCAGCAACATGTACATGTACACATTCATATTCATGTGCATGGACATGTTCATATTCATACACATCTTCATATTAATATTAATGTACAAATATATTCATATTTATGAATATATTTCATAGATATTCACAAACATTCATATTAATGAACATATTCAGAAATACATATTCATATGCATATATATATGGTACATTAATACATATTCATATACATATTAATGCCTCTCCATTCATACTTTGAGGGTAAAACTGCAAAAATCTGAACTGAGAAATCATCAGAAGTTTTGTGCAGAAATTAACCCCACTGATCAGGTGAATTATAAATGGTTCTACATCCCTCACTGGGTGGAGGGCATGAGGAGCTGCAGCTCTCATGGTGTGAAGGACACAGGAACGTACTTCCCCCAAAGGGAACTTCTACATACACTTGTTGGGGGGAGGAGTGTGGAGATCTACTTCCCCATCTAGGGAAGGGCATGGTATTCCATTCCCCATACAAAGCAAAAGGCATTGGGATATATTTCAGATTCATCGGTAGATTCATCTGTAGATTCATCTATAGATTCAGTAATCTATTACTTGAATATCAACATTAGTCATGTCCTGTCTTACTTTATGAATGGTCAGATCAATCACTGTGCAAGAGGTATTAATAATAATGCTTTATCCAAAACAGAAACAGAAACAATAATTTGCAGACTATGAAAACAATCACCCTAACATCTATTCTCAGATTTGTCTTCTCTTAAAATCAGGTGTGTGCCAAACTATGAGACCAACCTGGATGCCCTTCAACAGATAAATGGGTAAAGAAAATGTGGTATATATACACAATAGAATATTACTCAGCCTTGAAGAAGAATGAAATTATGGCATTTACAGGTAAATGGTTGGAGCTGGAGAATGTCATGCTAAGCAAATTAACCAATCCCAAAAAACCAAAGGCCAAACGTTTTCTTGATATGTGGATGCTAATTCACAATAAGGAGTGTGGGCTAGGGATAAAGAGAGGTACTTTGGATTAGGCTGAGGGAAGTGAAGGGAGGAGAGGGGTATGGGAGTAGGAAAGACAGTAGAATAAATTGGACATTATTACTTTATATGCACATATGACTACATGATCAGTGTGATTCTACAACATGTACAACCAGAAGAATGATAAGGTATACTCTATTTGTGTATGATGTGTCAAAATGCATTCTACCATCATATATAACTAATTAGAACAAATTTTAAAAAAAAAAAATCAGCTATAAATGCTGTTATATACACGTTTCATAAATGCCTGAGGCATCACATTTCCTCATAATGTCCTGGCTCTTTGATTTCACCTGAGAAGGTCATAATCCTTTTGGATTCTTGGGGGCCAGAGTCTTTTCTCCAGAGGGAGATTCTTTTCATTTCTGAACAAATGCTAGAATTTGACTCTTTTTTTAATGAGAGCAACCTCTGCATAAGCTCTCTTCAACAAAGGCTCACCTACATGCATCTCCTGCTCCAGTGGGTCCACTACCATCAGTGGCTTTGATTAGGATACCAGCACTCTCTAGCTGATGGAGCCATTTCAAGAAGAGAGGATGTTCTATCTAGAAAATCAGTTAGCATGAAGCAGAGTAGGACTCACCTTCCCCCCTTTTTTTTCTTTTCCATATTTTTGAACTATTTCTAAGAATTTTAGTAATGCCATATGGAGTATGCTAGAATTAAAAGGCAAAAAGGAGAAATTCCTCCTTTCTAGTAGCTGTTTGTCTCCTGCACCAGGGATTCTCAACCTCAGCACTACTGACATTTTGAACTGGGTGACCCTTGTCATAGGAAATTGTACTGGGCATCGTCATAGTGCTTTAATAGACCACACCCCACCCCTCCAGTATGTCGACTGAAAACATCTCTTGAAACTGCCAACTACATCCTTGGAAGAGAATTGCCCCCGCTTAAGAATTACTCTATAAACTTACCTTTGATGATAAATTACAAATAATTTAAATATAATTGTATGTGTGTAAGCATGTATTAAAATTACTCACAAAATATTAAACCAATACCTTTGATTCTAGACCAGAAAATATCAAATTGTTTTCAAACTATGCTTGCCATCTTCCATATATTACACGACTAGATCCAAAAAATCTCCTTTTCCCAATGTCAATTTCAGAAGAAGAAAGAGACAAACTTACAACTAGTAAATAGCTAGACCCTCACCAGGCTCTTGGCTTGGTCAATCTTAATTTGAAAGTAAAGGAAGAATTACCCAAACAGCACATGGGATATTTTCACTGACTTTAGTTAGCAGCATCAACTTCTTCTGGCATATTAATAAAAGTGTTCTAAAAATTATCAAGTTGAAATCTCTTCACATTATATACTGTGAAACCTTGATTATGATTTAAGGTGGTCCTGAATTGAAAGCTACACTCTCTGTGAGCCAGGGGTGAGAAACCTGAAGGGTCAGCCACTGAATCAGGCATACAAAATTCTCTGTCCAGGAAAAGGTAATAAAAACTACAGAAATATAACAATGCATTTATAAACATTTGGCATGTTCTCTTTGTTCTATCTTCTTTCCTGTGGATCATAAGATTTGTTTTGAAGAAACCAGATTGTGGGGACATAATCATACCCCTTAGACTAGGAGAAGTATCAACACATGGAAAAGGATTTTGGTGTCTCTGGAGAAAAGTCTGAAATTTTAGGGCCCTGTTCCCTGCCGAGGATGATGGCATATCTCATGCAAAAAGATGCAGCAAACTGGAATTTTTAGTTTTATACATTTTGTCCTTGAGTTAACCCTACTCTATGTCTTTGCCCACTCTGAGTCTAACCCCAGTTGTCATCCTAGCCTGCTGTTTATTTCAGCTTGAAAACTTACAGCACTGATTTCTTGGTTGACCTTCATCTTCAGATCAATGTTTTCTCTCTCAGCTTAAAGTCAGTCTTCCAACCAATGCACTGGGGATCCAATGAAAGAGAAAGGCCAAAGAAAGGCCTCTCAGAGAAGGCCTCTCAGAGAAGGTAAAGATTCAGCAATTACAATACAGATGAATGAATATTGTGAAAAGAAAATTATGAGATGTTCTGGCTTGTGTCCACTCACCAAGAAGTTGTGTTAAAGTCCTAACCTCTGGTACTTGTAAATGCAAATCTATTTGGAATAGATTAAATGAGGTCCAGGGTAGGTCCTAATATAGTATGACTGATATCATAAGAAGAAATAAATGCATATGGAAGAGACACCCAGAAGGCCACGTGGTGACAGAGGCAGAGATGAAAGAGATGCAGCTGCAAGCCCAAGAATGCCAAGAATTGACAGGCAGCACCAAAGGCTGTGACGAAGCAAGGAAGGAACCTGCCCAGAGTCTCAGAGGGTGCCTGGCCGTGCTGACACCTTGACTTTACACTTCTAGCATCAAGAATGGTGAGACAACAAAGTTCTGTTGGTGTGGCTACCCAGTTTGCAATACTATCCTACAGCAGCTGTAAGAAATACGGAGTGTCACGGGAGCATAGAGGAGTGGCACCGGTCTCTAAGATTCAGAATTGTTGTACTTAAGCTGAATTCTAAAACATGAGTAAGTGTTAACTCAGAGAACGGAGGAGGGAAAAGTACTCCAGGCAAAGAGCACAGGCTATAGGAAAGTCAGAAGGCAAGAGAAAAGCATATCTGTCATTGGAATAAGTGTTCCTCAAAGGCCTATGTGTTAAAGACTTGGTTCCCAGCACTTGGCACTATTGGAAGGTGGTAGAAGTATTAAGAGGCGGGCCTTGTGAGAGGTCCTTAGGTCATTGGTGGTATGTGCTCAAAGGGGATCATGGGATCCCAGCCTCTTCCACTCTCTTGATTCCCAGCTGTGAGGTGAGTAGGAATGCTCCTCACCACAGACTCCTGCCATGTTGTGTTACCATAAGTCCAAAGAATTGGCATCACGTGATCATGGACTGAAACCTCTGACACTGTGAACAAAAATAAACCTTTTCTCTTTATACATTGGTTATCTCGGGGATTTGTTATAGTGACAGAAAGCTTACTAATACAGTGGCTGATGGCCAAGTCTCCCCCAAAGTGAGCAGAGATAAGTCTAGAGATACGTACTGAATGCTGTCATAGGGCTGTGCATGCCAAGAAATATTCATTTTATTTTAAAGAAGATCATAAAACATTGAAAGAAGTGGTTTCGTCAGGAAGCATGTTTGATACAGTAAACCCACTGCAGCTACGATGTGGAGAATGGTCTAGAAGGAACAAGATCAGAGGAGGCAAAAACAGTGGGGGACACAAGACACAAGACCACCAGGGACACGGCAGTAGTGACAGCAATGGAAAACAATGGACAAATTTAAAGAATTAAGAGATTAATTTAGAGCATTGCATGAAGAAGTTGATGACCATGTAGATGTAGAGGCGAAGAAAAGGGAAAAGGACTCAGTGATGAGTCTTTTGCTAGCTAATTTGTTGCACAATAGTAGATGATAATATGGGAAGTTGGAAATAACACTGGAAACAGACAGAAAGGAGTATGCATAATTTGCAACTCCCAGACCCTGAGCTGGATGCAGAAACTTGATGACATCCTCCCATTGGGAGGCATGTGTCTATGGGTGAAATTAAGAGTGGATATAAATAAATACTCAGGAAGTCCTTGGAGATACCACTTGTCCTCTCATATCCAATTTCTCCTTCTTCCTTTTGGTAACAGAAGCTAGTCACAGGCCTGCTTTCTAATAACCACATTTTCCACTTCTCTTTCCATGTAACCTGGTTCAAGTTGATAGAGTATGAGAAGCCATGCTGTGTGCAACTTGAGTCAAAAACCTGTGAAGAAGAAAATAATGTTCTGAGAAAATAAATAAGTTTCTGTATAGGTTAGGATGATAATTGATGTAACAAACGAACCCAGCATTTAACTCAATAAAAGTTTATTTCTGGCTCACAAAACGGTCTAATCTGGGTATTTGTGGTCAAGTAACTTTCATCCAGGCTGTGTCCGGGACATATACTTCTTCCATCTCATGCTCTATTCTTCAACGCCATATTTTGCAGGTCATCACAGGGAGTTTATCCTTTCCCACCACCTGGAAGTGGAAAAGAGCATGGGAGATTGTGTTTGAGAGTTCCCAGGGTACAGCAGGACCATTCCACTCACACTCGCCTGACTGAACTGATTCACACGGCCCCATGTGGGAAAAGTAACCAACTGACGTACCCAGGGGATGGGGACACATTTAGTATCACTTCACAATCCTTCTGAAGATTCAACATAAAATAAAGGAACATTATTGAAATTCTGTAGGTTTTTATTTCCCTCTTACAAAGTAGGCTCACTATTGGAGCTCAAATGTTCTGTATCCTTCATCTGTTTTAATGACAGGCATTTTTTAAAAGCCTGTCATTGGTAGACTTATTTTATTTTTTGATGGCATTAAAATTTCATTTAACATTTTCTTTAAAATGTTGTGGTTATATCCTTCCTTATTCCAAGTCACCACTTATCCCAAAGGAGGTTTCATTGACTTGAAAATTTAAAGAATACGGTCCATAAAATCATTGTGTTCAAGTTCTCAGGCTTTGAGATGATTCCAGATACATAAAGTTTTCAAATCTTTTCCTTGTGCAGGGCATGTGATAGGCATGTAAATAGACTTACTATATGACAAATTCCTCAGTAGAATTATGTGCAAGAGGCAATAGTAGATTTTTTTAAAGAAGAAACTCCTACATCAAACAGATGAGGGAAGGGCTTTAGCTAAGGCTTGAAGATGAACATAAATAAGCTAATAAGGAAATAGGGAATGTGTGAAGTCAGGGCACCGTCAAATAAGGGCCAAGAAGATCGTGTGCCTGGACCAAAGGGTAAGGGGGATACAGTGTGGTAGAAAAGGTAGTCCGGAAACTATATTCTGATAATGAAAACATACAGTGAGGCTACAGTGGTTTCTTCCTCTGTATGTCTGGGAAGCTCCTAAAGGACATTAGCCACATGTTTTAGTCTTCCTTTTTGCCACTACGATCAAAATACTCAACAAGAACAACTGAGAGGAGGAAAAGTTTATTTTGGCTCATGACTTCAGCGTTTAGTCCTTAGTTGGTCAACTGCATAGCTCTGGGTCCAGGTGAGGCAGAACATCATGGCAGAAAGGTGTGGTGGAGGAAAGCTACTCAGTCCATGATAGCCAGGAAGCAGAAGGAGGGCTCCTCTCACCAGGGACAAAATATATACCACAGAGGCACACCTCTAATAACCTACCTTCCTTCAGCCACACCCTACCTGCCACACTGTTACACACAGTTAATCCACATCAGTAGATCAAACACTGATCAGGTTACGCATCTCGTAATCTAATCATTTCACCTCTGAAGATCCTTGCGTTGTCTCACACACGAGCTTTGGGAGATACCTCATAGCCGAATCATATCACCATATAAATGCACGAGTAGTTGGTATGTAGTAACTAGGCTGGACGGTCTGAAGCTGGAGACAGGAAGACCACACAGACATTTCTTCAATTATCTAACTGAAAAATCCTGGTGAGCTGAATTAGGGACGTTCCAGAAAGGCAAAAGAGAAGGAAGAAATATGAAGCACACTAAATATAAGGATATGAGACAGAACATGAGGAAGAATCAGTGATGTTAGAGAAGAGAGCTTCCACATGGGATCCTGTGTGTCCCAGGTAGTGTATACTCCAGGGAATGTCATAGAGGGAACAGATTCTCCAAGGAGAAGGAGGGAGATAATGACTTCACATGGATATATTGAACTGAGGTTTCTGTGGGGTTTGCAGCTAGAGATGAACAGTGGAACATTTATTAGAGGATAATAAATGGCAAATCATAAAAAGAAACTAGAGGCAGGTGATAAAGTCACAGCACCATCACTTGAGGGATTGTAATTCAAAGCAAACGGGCCCATGAAAATGATTTTTAGTCTGATAGCTTCCCTGAGACCAGTAACATGAACAAGTCAAGTTGTGGCTTGTTTCAGTGTCTAGTCACCCCCACCCCATTGCTCAGAACCCAAGCCTGCTGGAAGGTAGAAGGTAACCTATGGTTGGCAGTTTGCTGAGGAAGGAACCACAGGAGCCGACACCAATAGGATGTCCTTTTGTTCTTTCCTTTGTAATATACAGGCACATTTTTGCATATAGTTGTGGTACGTTTTCATTATTACATAGCATTCTATGATATGAATACCCAGCAAGTCATTTACCCATTTAGGAATTCCTATTTTTCTGTGCCAACACCAATGAAAAAAATGTGATAGATAAGGTCTCCATGGGAAGGAGATGGTCAGGACAGATTCAGTGGCTTTGGAAATAAATAAAGTAACCCAAGGACCAAGGTGAAATTCAAATTAGACGTAGGAGAAAAGGGGTAAAAAGACTGGATGTAAAAGGTTCTGGGAGAAGATTGTACATATTTAAATTTCTGATTGTGAGAAAAATGTACATAAAGATTAAGATTCTTAAAGTAAATCTAAAATAAACCACTGTGGTCAAAAGCAGCAAGTTTCCAGCATCCCAGAAGCCCTGTGTGCCCACCCCTGATCAAATACCCCTTCCTTTCTTTTTGCTTTCCTTTCTCTCTTTTGACCTTTCTTCTTTGACTCTTCTGACTTTTCTGATAATCATTTCCTGATTTCTCCTGTTTTATCACCCATGTTCTTTCCCTAAGCAATACAGTTTGCTTTGGCCTGTTTTGAAACCTTGCATAAATGAAACCACTTTGGATATATTCATTTACAACTGATATCCTTTTGTTCTTTCCTTTGTGATGTATAGGCACATTTTTGCATATAGCTGTGGTACTTTAATTTTCATTATTACATAGCATCCTATGGTATGAACACACAGCAAGTCATTTACCCATTTAAGAATTCCTATTGTTCTATATCCTTACTGTCATTTATTGTCAGATCTTTTAATTGTTAATCTGCTTAGTGCTTAATGTAACAGATCACATATGAATTTTCTATTTCCTTGTTACTAGCAAAACTGGATTATCTTTCTATTACTGCCTGTTTGAAATTATATTCTCATTAAGGACCTACTTAAGTCTTTTGCTCCTTTTTCTATTGGAACATTTGTCTTTTTTTTATTAATTTGTAAGTATTCCTGGTATATTCTGGAAACTAGCTCTTTGTTATCTATATATGTTGTATATATCTTTGCCCATTCTGTGACTTATCTTTCTCTTTTTATAGTGGTATCTTTTCTGTGCAATAGTTCTTACTACACCAGAAATTATCAATTGCTTCCTTTGTGAGTAATGATTCTTGTACATTGTCTAAGAGAACCTTACCTACAGCAAGGTCATAATTATAACTTCTTCTAATTTTTTCAAAAAGCTTTATGGTTTTGCCATTTACATTCAGATATTTAAACTACCTGGATCATTGAAATACAGATGCTGTCTTAGATTGGTGCTTTGGAAATAGTTACTAAGGTGCAGATGCCTTTGCAGATGATTCATTAAGGACATGTTCCTAGGAAAATATGGAAGAAGAAGAAAAAAAAACAGGAAGGAAACCAACAAAGTGTGCCATCCTAGGCAAAATCCTTCAGAAAGTAGCTTCCACTGGGTCTTACTGAAAACCTACCTCTAGAGCAGTCATTTTCAAAAGGTATGATCTTGTCCTCCAGAGGATATTAGGCAATGGATGAAAGTGTATTTTGATTGTTACAATCAAGTCCACTTGATTGTGCTGGGGCTACCAGCATCTAGTGGATAGAAAGTATGTGCCAACCATACTATGATACACAATAAATGTATAAATAAATAGCTCCCTACAATAAAGAGCTATCAGATCCAAAACATCAAGGGTCAAGAAACCCTGCTCTGGAGTGTAACTTGTGCCCCAGAGTTCTCAGGCAAGAGAGCTAAGACATGACATTCCTTTACCTTTCTCTCACTCATTAAGGACTGTCGGTAAGAGATGGCACTGGGACAGGAAGACACATTTCCAGACTTTATTGGCTCTTTACATGGAGTGGAGTAAGTCCAATTTAGCTCAAGTTCAGTCTTCCAGAAAAATAATAATAATAAGTACACTGAAGCTGGCACAGAAATAGTAGTGCATCCATCAACAACCTCTGAGCATCACACCAATTTATCCTCTACAATCTACTCTGTGGACTGTGCAGACGCATTCATATTTCAGTCTTCAAAATGCTGCTGTTTCATTTTTCAAAATGCTGTTTATCACAATTTCTCATTTAAAAAGTACAAGAGAAGGATAATTAGCTCAAACTACAGCCCTCAGTGTATAATTGGCTTTAAGGCTGACCCTAATTTTACTGCCCACGCTACGCCTCCCAACCCTTGGTTAGAACTTCTGCTATTATAAACTGTTTGCCTGGTGGTGTGACACTGGCCACCATTCTGGGAATAGGAAAAGGAAAGTGACTGCTGGTTATACTGTTCTTATCAGGTAGTGGTTGCTTAATGGCTTATTCACAATTAATTTTAGATTTCAGAGCATGCAGATAGGCCCCTGTGGATCCCACAAATTCCAAATGGCCGAATAATTATTATAACAGCAATTACATCTTCTCATAATGAAGTAAATTGGAGACCAAAGTGACCAGACAATAACTGGAGTTTTAGACTTAGTGAGATTCTTACCAAATTCTCTCTGGAGACCATATTTCTTCATCTGGACAATCTAAAGTTATTGAAACAGGAAGAAAAAATTCCTCTAAAGGAATCACTGTGAGTGAAAGCTAGGCCATACATATCTATTAAATGGACCATTTTTCTATTTTGGCAGTTTTAGGGGTGTGTGTGGTAAGGACAGGTTAGTTTAAGGAGCTTCCATTTAGTTTCTCCTTATATTGATAACCTTTATTCATAAATCCATGAATCAAAATGAGAGTTCTTCCACTGATAAACATGTCCATCCCTTGTCTAATGACTCAGACCACGAACCCATTTATTAACTTGAACTCTATGTGCCCTACTATAACAGGTGTCCTTGGTGGTGTCTTGGACCCCTGGTATCAATGTCAGCTTAGACCCTATAATTGAAAGCCCTCAAAACAGTGCAGAACACTTAGTGCACAGTTACTAGGTACGTGACCATAGACCCACCCCCTGGGGAAAGACTGGGGGAATTACTATTGTGTGCATTTGCTGTGGTATTCAGAGATTTTCTCTAAGGGGATGCAACCATTTACTTCGTGTGCTTTGTGTCTGAGAATTGGCTCATTTATTTAAACTGATGAGGATAGCTGATATCTGAATTAAGCTCATCCATTCTAATATCTTTCAGTTATAATCAGTAAATGATACCCTTTCAGGTACCCCAATGTATTGGCCATTCATGTGTCCGTAGGTCAGAACTCCCTGGTTGCTGTTCTGACCTAACTGCCAATACTGATCTCCATCACCTTTTCTATTCTGAAATTCTATCATTTCTGGTGTATTATCCAACAAATTCTATAACAGAAAATCTTAATAACAGCCCTGGTCTACAAGGGACAACTGTTAGTTAGATGATGCTAGTGATCTAACTGATGCCAGCCAATTTCTTAACATCATGATGAAGGCATCTGGTCCCTCTAGATATTCACAGTCTTCTAGTAGATTATCAGGTCTTACAGAATAGGACTGTTTGCTCAAATATTTCTGTTTCTCTAAGGCTCTTATGCCCTTCCTCAATACTTAGTCAAAGCAATTATGGTATCTCTACTTCCTTTAGTGTGGACTGTTGTTTCTTACAAACTTGGGAGCCTTCCTGGAAGTGTGTAAATGGTTGCAGGTGTCCTTGCCAGATCATTAGAATGACCCATATCAATAAATTCATCATTATCCAGCCTTACATTCTGCCTCATCCCCTAGTCCAGGCCCGCTGAGCTCCATTCCCAGACTTGACGTCCCACACCTGGCAGTACATGTCAGTCAAGCCTCCCAGTTCCCCAATGTGTCATCTCTTTCTCCCTTGGCACAGCCAGCACTTCCCTAGCAGAGTCATGCTGAGACTTGACTCTAGTGACTTGTCTAGACCTCAGGAAGAGAGGTGAGACAAATCTTCAGAAAGCTTCTGCATGGTCTTCAAGTAGGGAGATGGTTTCTGTCCTCTAGTGAGAGAAGGGGATTGCTTCAAAAGGCCCAGAGGATTTAAGGACATTTATGGATTACCATCTTCTAGCAAATAAGAGGTATTTGTAAAGGAAAGAAAGTGTCTTTCTTTTTCCTTTTCATTTTCTCTGTAGTACCTGGAAAATGAAGAGCCTGTAAAGAAATTGCTCCACTTATATTCAGAGGAAATAAAGACTTTCCACACTCTACAAAAGTCAATTATCTGAAATCCTGCTTTGAAAGAAAATGAAGTATAATAAATATATCAGTTCCTAAAATATAGTATGTGCCCCCCAAAAAACTTTTCATTTAAAATGAATCACTACTCCACATATCACATCAAATATTTTGTAAAACTTCCTTATATCTTAGAATACCTTTAATACGTGAGATGAACTCCAAAGCATAATTGCCTTATGTTAAACTCAATTGTAGTAAATTATAGTATTGAAATTCTGCCGTACAGAGAGAAAATAATATAACCGCAGAAAAACAAAATGTAATAGTCCTTGATTGGATTCTGAGCAAAACAGTTTCAAAAGACATTTTGGGAAAAAATTTGCAAAATAAAATGAAGGATTGTGTATTAAATGACACTGTGGTGTTGTTGGTTTTTAGATGTTTAGACTACTAGTTATAAACATATTTCCTTGACCACACTCAATCAATCAGATAAATTATCTTTCTTTCCTCAAACTATCTTTTCTTATGAACTTGAGATTTGGAGGGTCAAAATCTATTAATGACTGCACTTTGGTTACTTTAAGAGGATCTCCAGGGACTTAGACCATAAAGTCCTTAGATTTCTAAAATATTGAGAGATACTTTGTTTGACTTGCTATCTGCTTAACAGTTTCCTCTTGCAACAACTGAAACATCAATATGCACATTCTATTATCTCAATAATTTTTTACCTCATGATGAATAAACTGATTTGAGCCAGCTTTTAGAAAATGAATTTTTTCATCAGTTATTTTAGTAAAGTGTTACAGTCAGGAGTTTTAGCCAGCATTTTTATGAGTGAATAAGTATTGTTGCTTGCCCACAATGTGCCAGACAGTGTAGAACACACCAGAAGTCCTGTGTATGCAAATCACATCAAGTCCCTACCCTCAGAAAGCTTACATTTCTTCAGGAAAGAGATTAAACAAGATCTGAAGATAGTGAAGTCATTACCAGTTTTTCAAATTTTTTTAAATGCAAATGAAAACCAAACTGAGATTCCATCTTGCACCAAGCAAGCATCAAGACTACAAATAACAATGAATGCTGGAAAGGATGTGGGGATGGGGGTAGACTCTTATACAATGGTGGGAATATAAATTAGTATAACCACTATGAAAGTCAAGATGAAATTTCCTCAAAAAACTAAAACTAGATCTACAATATTAACCACCTATACAATTCCATGGTATTTATCCAAAAGAATTAAAGTCAGCACAGTTTAGATATATACACATACCCATGTTTATTTCAGCCCAATTCACAATAACAAAGTATGGAATCAACTTACATGTCTGTCAATAGATGAGTAGATAAAAAAATGTGATGTGTATGTGTGTGTTTGTGCATGTATATGTTTATACACACAACAGAGTTTATTCGGTCATAAAAAAAGAACGAAATTCATTATGAAGGCAGTGCTAAGAGGAAAGTTCATTGCATTGAGCTCATGCATTAAAAAATTAGAAATTCAACAAATAACCTAGCATAAATAAATAACCTAACCTCAAAGCCCTAGAAAAAGAGGAACAAATCAACACCAAAAGAAGTAGAAGACAGGCAATAAATAAAATCAGAGCTGAAATCAATGAAATTGGAACAAAAAGAAACAATTCAAAAAAATTGACAAAAAGTTGGTTTTTTGAAAAAATATGTAAAATTGTTAAACCTTAGCCATGCTAATGAAGAGAAAGAGAGGCAAAACTCAAATTACTAAAATTAGTGATGAAAAAGGAAATATCACAATGGACACTATTGAAATACAGAAGATAATTAGAAACTATTTTGAAAATTTATACTCTGATACATTAGAAAATCTTGAAGACATCAACAAATTTCTAGAGACATATGACATATCCAAACTGAATCAGGAGAACACACACAATTTAAACAGGTCAATTCCAAGCAGTAAAATAGAAGATGCCATCAAAAGCCTACCAACCAAGAAAAGCCTGGACCAGACAGATTCTCAGCTGAGTTCTATAAGACCTTCAAGGAAGAATTAACACCAATACTCCTCAAATTATTCCATGAAATAGAAAAGCAGGAAACCCTCTCAAACTCATTCTGTGAGACCAGCAGTATCACCCTGATACCAAAACAAGACAAAGAAACATCAAGGAAAGGAAACTTCAGAACAGTATCCCTGATGAACATAGATGTAAAAACTTTCAATAAAATTTTGGCAAATTCTATACAAAAACATTAAAAAGATAGTGCACTATGATCAAGTGGGGTTTGTCTCAGGAATGCAAGGTTGGTTCAACATATGGAAATCAATAAACATAATTCATCACATCAATAGACTTAAAGACAAGAATCATATTATCGTCTCCATAGATGCAGAAAAAGCATTTGACAAATACAGCACCTTTTCATTTTCAAAATACTAGAAAAGTTAGGGATAGTAGGAACATACCTCAACTTTGTAAAAGCTATCTATGTGAAACCCAAGGTCAACATCATTCTAAATGGAGAAAAATTGAAAGCATTTCCTCTAAAAACTGGAACAAGACAAGGATGCTCTCTCTCACCACTTCTATTCAACATAGTCTTTGAAACTCTAGCCAGAGCAATTAGAAGAAAAAAATTAAAGGGATACAAATAAGGAAAGGAAGAACTCAAATTATCACAATTTGCCAATTACGTCATTCTATATTTAGAAGATCCAAAAAATTCCACCAGAATCTTCTAGAACTAATAAATTAATTCAGCAAAGTAACAGGATATAAAATCAACACTCAGAAATCAAATGCATCCCTATACATCAGTGATGAAACCACTAAAAGAGAAATTAGGAAAACTATCCCATTCACAATAGCCTCAAAAAAATAAAATAAAATACTTGAGAATCAATCTACGAGGAGAGGTAAAAGACCTCTACAATGAAAACTACAGAACACTAAAGAAAAAACTTGAAGAAGACCTTAGAAGATGGAAAGATCTCCCTTGTTCTTGGATAGGCAGAATTAATATTGTCAAAATGGCCATACTACCAAAACTGTTATACAGATTTAATGCAATGCCTATTAAAATCTCAATGACATTCTTCATTGAAATAGAAAAGACAATCATGAAATTCACTTAGGCACTAGAACAAAGTTCCTGTGCCTAACAGAAGAAAAAGTAGGCCTAAATGTTGACCATGTCAGTTTAGGATCTGATTTCCTTTACAAGACTCCTTGTACTTTGCAAGTGCAAGAAGTAAAATCAAGAATCAATAAATGGGATGGATTCAAACTAAAAGACTTCTTCACAGCAGAGGAAACAATCAATAACATGAAGAGAGAGCCTCCAGAATGGGAGGAAAAATCTTTATCACATGCACCTCAGATGAATCTCCAGGATATATAAAGAATTCAAAAAGCTTAACACCAAAAAAACCAAATAACCCAGTCAATTAATGGGCTAAGGAACTGAACAGCCACTTCACAGAAGAAGAAATACAATCGATCAACAAATATATGAAAAAATGTTCAATATCTCTAGCAATTAGAGAAATGCAAATAAAAACTACTCTAAGATTTCATCTCACTCCAGTCAGAATGACAATTATCAAGAATACAAACAACAATAAATGTTGATGAGGATGTGGGGGAAAAAGTACACTCATACATTGCTGATGGGACTACAAATTGGTGCACCCACTATGGAAAGCAGTATGGAGGTTCCTCAGAAAACTTGGAATGGAACCACCATTTGACCCAGTTATTCCACTCTTCGGTTTATACCCAAAGGACTTAAAATCAACATACTACAGTGATGCAGCCACATCAATGTTTATAGCAGCTCAAATTCACAATAGCTAAACTATGGAACCAACCTAGGAGCCCTTCAAGAGATGAATGGATAAAGAAAATGTGGTATATATACACAATGGAGTATTACTCAGCCTTAAAGAATGAAATTATGACACTGCTGAAGACTATCATGCTAAGCAAAATAAGCCAGTCCCAAAAAACCAAAGGCCAAATGGTTTCCTCTGATATGTGGATGCTAATTCACAATAAGGGGAGAGAGGCCTAGGGAACAACAGAAGTACTTTTGACTAGGCAGAGGACAGTGAAGGGAGGGGAGGGGGTTTGGAGGTAAGAATGACAGTAAAATGAATCAGATATTAATACCGTATGTGTGTATATGACTACATGACTGATATGATCCTACATCATGTACAACCAGAAGAATGAGAAGTTATATTCCATTTATGTATGATGTGTCAAAATGCAGTCTAGTCTACTGTCATATATAACTAATTGGAACAAATTTTTAAAAATTTTAAAACACACACAAAGAATGCAATTATGTCATTTGCAGCAAAATGGGTGAAAGTGGAGAGCCTCATGTTAAGTGAAGTGAACAAAACTCAGAAAGAGAAGTAGCATGTTTTTCTCTCATATGTGGAAGCTTAAGGAAAAAACAGGGGGAAAGGGGTTTTATGTAATTAGAAGAGTGACCAGAGGGCATCAGGGGCAGACAGAGGGGAAGGGGGAAGGTATTGGGGAGGGAAACTGATAAAATTATGTCTTTATGTATGAAAAAATATGACTCAATAAAACCCACCATCCAGAGAAATTAATATGCACCAATAAAATTATTTTAAAAAATCACTATATGCACATAAAATTTTTCATTAAAATGTGACCTAAATGGGCTTCTGTATGTTTAAGAACATGCTCAGCTTCTAAGGGCTGGGATGTGGTTCAGTGGTAGATTGCTTGTCTATCATGTGCAAGGCCCCAGGTTCAATCCCCAGCACCACAAAAACAAAAATAAAGAAAACAAAACAAAAGAAAAATGCATAGCTTCTAACAGAAACAAACAATATTCAAGTAATGGTGAAAAAAAATAAAAAGAAGCAGGAGACTGTCTGAAATTATAAAATACAGAAATGATAATGTCTTTGTGACATTTTCAAAGTGAGTAACGGCAGGAAGGAAAAAATATATAAAGTTGCATATTTGGCAAAATGATTAAAACCAAGGGGAAAATACCTTAAAAGATAGAGGCCATAATAAGCCCCCTTTCTGCTAGTTGTAAAAGGGAAGTTTAACTAACACACAAACAAAAATGCATACAATATTAAATTACAGGTATTTTCTTCAGCACATTGGCTCATGACATTTTGCCAATTCAGTGATATGATCTTAGCAAACTTTTCCATTCTTACCAGTAGCCTACATTATAGAAAATAATGCTTCACAAAACCGTGGGTGATTGCATCATTTGCAAATGTAACACAAATAATCAAAGACCATAGAAAAGGTCTATTCCACTTAAAAATATCTGGATTTCATTTCATGGTTCTATAGTTCCGTGTCTTCTTCTAGAAAGATTAAACGTGCTCATTCTATCTGTTCTCAAGAATTCAAGAGTTTGTGGTTGTTTGTTTGTTCTGCTTTTTGCAATAGAACACTAAGGATATAATTATGATACAGTTTTTCCTTCAGCAGAAACTCAATATATAATTTCTCCTACTTGCTTCTGGTTTTAAACGGTAAATAGAAGCCTCCAACACACAATGAATATTTTAACTCATTTCCATTTTTTCAAACATAATAACTGAGACGAAGACAACAATTTTTTTTTTTCTTGTGGTACTGGGGGTTGAACCCAGGGCCTTATACATGAGAGGCAAGCATTCTACCAAGTGAGCTATATCCCCAGCCCAAGGTAGCATTTTCTTCTTAAGTTTTCAGTATCATGAGTTGGGTGAACTAAAATCCTTTAACTGTTCTGAAATCTTGAAGTGTTTTTTAAAACACTTTTTAAAAGTGCTTCTCAGTTCCAAATCAGAAAGGATGACCTATTGCCAACACTTTCTGGAATGGGGTAAAATTTCAGTCTCAGGCACTGAGGACCCAGAAACAAATAAATTCTCCTTATATTGTACATTCAAATGCTAGTGGGTAAACTGCATTCTTTGTTAGCTATGATAGGCTAAATCAGGCACATAGAGAGGGCAGCATCTAAATTCATACCCCTTTACCGAACATCTCATTTCAGGAATACAAATAACACTTCCCAGGCCAAAAGTTCAAGGCTCAACAGATGTCATCTTGGGGAAAGAGACGATAGGGTGGGGAATACTGTAGGGAGAAGCATTTGTGAAGGAGACTGAGAGCGCCAGAAGTAATGAGAAATTCCCAGCAGCCAGAGGGCGGTCCCAGAGGCCAGAGGTCAATTGTAATGGGGAACATGGGAAGGAGGTGTAACAACATTTCTGGGAAGGGATGCAGAAAATCTGGAGCCAAGAACCTGCTCTGTTAGGAATTGTTATTTACATTGTGGAGGACTCCATGCATTGCAGAGTTTCCACAGCCTTCCTTCAGACCACATGCTGGGGAGGCAGGTATTATTAACTACATATTACAAACAGGAGAAGAGGGACTCAGAATAGGTACAGGAAGGGCACAAGTATGTGGCCCTTGCCCAAGAGAACATAACTAACAAGCAGAGTGCAGGTTTTCAAACCGCAAGACCAGGTTCTTCCCATACCTCCCATTCGGGCCTCACAGTCATAACCAGAGGCACCCAACCTTCCTGTGGGCAGCTACAACAACTTCATTTATCTACTGTGCTGGTTGGCTTCCTGTCCCTGTGACAAAATGCCTGAGATAAACAACATATATCACGGTTTGGATCCTGCATGTCCCCAAACGACAGTGCAGCAATGTTCAGAGGTGGGGCTTTGGGAAAGTGATTGGATCCTAAGGGCTCTAATCACATCTGTGAATTAATCCATTAATAGATTCATAATTCTACAGTACTACTGGGAAGTGGTGGGGACTGTAAGAGGCGGGCCTAGTTGGAGGAAGGAGGTCACTAGAGGCATATTCCTACACACACACCTCCACTTCCTGACTGCCATGAGGTGAACAGCTCTCCTCTGTCATGCCCGTCCACCATAATGTTCTGCCTCACCTCAGTCCCATAGCAATGGAGCCAGCTGACCGTGGACTAAAACCTCTGAAACCATGAGCCAAAGTAAATCTTTCCTCTTCTAAGTTGTTTTTCTTGGGTATTTGTCACAGCAACAAAAAAGTGACAGACACAGCTGGGCGCGGTGGCTCAAGCCTGTAATCCCAGCACTTAGGGAGGCTGAGACAGGAGAATCACGAGTTCAAAGCCAGCCTCAGCAATGGCGAGGCACTAAGCAACTCAGTGAGACCCTGTCTCTACATAAAACACAAAATAGGGCTGGGGATGTGGCTCAGTGGTCGAATGCCCCTGAGTTCAATCTCCAGTACCAAAAAAAAAAAAAAAAAAAAGTTGACGGACACAATGCGTAAAGAGGAAAGATTTATTTTGGCTCAGGGATTCAGAGGTTTTAGTCCATAGTCACTTGGCACTGTTGGATTTAGGCCTGTGGTGAGACAGTATCTCCTGGCAGGGAGTACCTGTGGAAGAAACCTGTTTACCTTGTGTCAGTCAGGAAGAAGAGAGAGAGCAGGTAGGATCCCAATATCTCCTTCAAAGATACAACCCCAGTGACCTAAAACCTCCCACCAGGCCTTACCTCCTAAAAGTCGCACCACCTCCAAGAGCACCACAGGCTGGTGACCAAGGTTTTAGCACTTGATCTTTGAGGGATAGCTAAGATCCAAACCATAACATTCAACCCTTGGCCACGAAAGACTCATATTCTTCTCACAATAGAAAATTTATTCCGTCCATTTCCAAAAACCCCCCAAAATTTTAACTGTTCTAGAATTGCTGAAAAGTCCATGTCCAAGGTCTTCTCTAAGACTCAGAGTACATTCTTGGTGATAAGCCCCCATAAAAATTTAAAAACAAGTTACATACTTCCAAGATTTAATGGCATTGGGTAAATATTCTCATTCCAAAACAAAGGAATAGGAAAATAGCAAGAAGGAGTTAGACCAAAACAAAACTGAAACCCAGTGAACCAAACATTAAATCTTCCAGCTCTGTGTCTAGCATCTAGGGCGCCTGATGGAATGATGTAAGCTCCAAAGGTTTTGGGCAGTTCTGCTCTTTTGACCTTGCCAACCGCAGCACACACAGCCTTTCTGTTGGGCTGACTCTGTTTACTGCCTGCAGCTTCCCTTGGCAGGTACTTTAAGTTGCTGGCAACTCTAGTTTCCTGGGGTCTCCACTGCAGCTTCAGCTTTGCTATCACAGCTTTGCTTACCACCCTATCAAGGGCTTCTTGTAGGGAATTCAACCTTGCCACAAGCTGCAAAGTCTCCACTGCAGCTTCAGCTTCGCTATCACAGCTTTGCTTACCACCCTATCAAGGGCTTCTTGTAGGGAATTCAACCTTGCCACAAGCTGCAAAAGCCCATTACCCAGGATTTCCTTTGAAATCGCAGTGGAAGTTTCCATGACCACACAACTCTTGCATTCTGCATGCTTGCAAAAATCAGCATCAGCTGGAGATTTCCCCAGGTCTTCCACCAGCTTGAGCAGTGGACAGACCTACTTGTACCATGGCTACAGCAGCCTCTGAGCATCTAGAAAGCTAAACATAGAAATGAATCCAAGAAAACACTCCCTTCCTTGGGCCTGGTGTGAGCTGGGAATCATGAGGCTGTCTTTTCAAACAAAGTGAGCTATGATAAGTAGGGTCTTGCAAATTCCTGATATGCCCTCTAGTCATATTTCCTACCATCCTAGTTCAATGTACTTAGCCTCTTTTGAACAGCACTAATCTCTTTAGCAACCATACCCTCCTTGGGCATAACTTTACACAAGTTCCTCTTATGTCCAAACTGCAAGTATTCTAATTTTTCCACTGTTCCTCTTTGCTCCTGATTCACACAGTAAATTCAGCTAAAATCAACCAATAATACCCATATCACTGCCTAAATGCTGGGCTGCCTTGAAATCTCCCCTAACAAATAAATTAGACCATTACTTTTGTTTTTGTTATTGGTAGTGGTGGTGGGGTTTTTTTTTGGGGGGGGGGAGGGACACCAGGGATGCTTAACCACTAAGCCACATCCTCAGTCCTTCTTAATTTTTTTTTATTTTGAAACATGGTCTTGTTAGGTTGCTGAGGCTGGCTTTGAACTTGTAAACCTCCTGCCTCCTAAGCCACTGGGATTACCAGCACATGCCACACCCAGCAATTCATCACTTTTAAACTCAGCCTCACACAAAGTCTTAAGGAATGGGCAAAATGTAAACATGTTCTGTGTGAAGAGTGTGGGCTTTAGCCCAATTCAGAGTAGAGTTCTCATTCGCATCTGAGACCTCATGAGCACAGCCTTTGTGCTGTCCCTCCTCTCAGCATTCAGATGTTCTGAGTTCTCGCCAGAATCACCCAGCAAGCTCTGTTCATAGCATCCTAGGATTTCTCTGGCCTGCTTCTCTAAATTTTTCTAAATTCTCCCACAAACCTAATTTCAGATGCTTCTGAAACATAGAACACATCTGGTATAGTCACAATAATGACCCACTTCTCAGTACAAATGTTCTGTTAGTCAGCTTATCATTACTGTTACAAAATATCTGAGAAAATCAACTTAAAAGAAGGGAGAATTTATTTGAGCTTTTTGGTTCCAGAGGTTTTAATCCATGGTCACTTAGCTCTGTTTCTTTGGGATCTGAGATGAGGTCGTACATTACAGTGGAGGGCATGTCACAGATGAAATTCATCACCTCATGGTCACCAGGAAGCTAAGAGAGGGAGAGGAAGGGGCTGTGGTTCCAATATCTAGTCAAGAGCACACTCGCAATGACCTAACTTTCTCCAACTAGACCCCACCTCCTAAAAATTCTGCCGTCTCCAATGGCCCCATAGCTGGGTACCAAGCCTTTAACACATGAGCTTTTAACAGATACTTAAGATCTGAACCGTAACACTTACCAAATAAATTTTAGTGTATTTCCTCAGTTTAGAATTCAGTTGTTTTTTTTTTAATTCTACTTTTATTGTACAGTGTAAGAAATCTAAGAGACATACAGTTGCAAATGATAACTGTTTGTAAAATAGCCTTTCTTGCAACTTCAGAAAAACACCAATTAAACAAGGCTAACAGGAAAATCACTTTCTAATAACTGCACAAAAAAGAGTTAAGCTAGCAACACCAACTATGGCATTTATAGTCTCTGATGTGTTAAGTATAGAATTCAATTCCATGTTCCTGTTATTTTTATGAGAGTTTAAGTAGTATATGTGTATACATGTGCGTGCGTGTGTGTGTGTGTGTGTGTGTGTTTAGCACCCATTAAAATATATGAGTCCATGAGGTCATTAAACTGGCAAATAAAAAAATGTACTGATTGTACTTCGCCTGAAACTACAGAACCAAAAGGCCCACTCGGTGGGAGTGCCATTTGGCCATGTTAAACATCCAGAGGAATCAGACAGCCCTGGCAACAGTGCCCCACACCTCAGATTCCAAGGACCTGTAACCATGCCACACATAAAATATGCCCAACATTCCTTAGACTGTGTCACAATACAGAGGAGAAGGAACCAAGCTTTTTCCCAAGGAGTACTACTCATGGATTTAGCTATTTTAAGATTAGAAAAATAATTTATTCCAAAATCAGATTATTTTGTTAGACTTGTTCTATCAATTTTTCACCATTTTTCATTAATGCTCCTGTGGGCCTTTTTTCATAGAATATTCTCTAGTTCTGTCAAGTCTGAAAATAGTATCCAATTCTTTCTCGGAAAGATTGCAGTTTGCAAACTTAGCTTGCAAATGCAAATAACTTTGTAATTACCAACTACATCTTAATTTACACCATCTGATTTTTTAGGCACATTTGTGAAAGTAACAATATTGAACACTATAAATGTCTCTACAACAAATAAACCAATAAAAATATTACTCAAGATCATCTGTACACTAAGAAAACTCAGAGAGAATTTAACATATGCTTAAAGCATCTACCCGAAACTTGCTTTTACAATCACTTTCAGTGAATAATAAACAAGTTACACCACTAAAAATAAACTCATTCAACTACAGCCACAAAGATAGCAACTGGGAAAATATGCTCCAGTTCTCAATGCAGCTGTTTTTTATTATTAAAATTCACATTTTGCAAATGAAACTAAAGCAATCTAGACTTCTTAAAGTGCTTAACTGATTTGAGCTACTTTAAAATTTTCTCTCATAACTTAAAAGGATAACATTTTAACTTAAAAACATGAATTTTAATCTCCATTTCATGATGGCTCTACAGATTCAAATGAAATGGACAGTCAAAAGCTTAATAAACTTTACATACTGCATATTTGAATCTGTTTACAAGACTTCTGTTTCAAAAAGTTCCAAAGTGAATACACAAAATCTTCAAAATCTTCAAACTGTATTCTTCTACATATTACATAGAAAATAAGGCTGAATCTAGAAAGATCTATACACAAAATAACATAATTATGTAAAATAGGATAGCTGAATATAAAGTATGGAATGATTTGATCTTTAAAAATCTTATTGGACACCTACTATGTGTTAGGTCCCAGGGAAACACAAAAATTTTTAAAAGCCAGTTCTTGTCCCGAAATGGAATAGATGACCAAGGATGCCTAGACACTAGGAACCTCCTGTGTATCATTTCATTTCTCACTCTGGGTTTTCTGTCCTAGAACCTTCTACCTCCCTGTGAGCTTCTTTTTCTTTTAGTTGTGTCTTCCCCTCCAATTATGCATCTCCCCCCTCTTTTTGTTCCCTTAAAATGTGCTAATTTTTTCCACACATCCTCTGCAATAGAATAATGAAGCACTGAGCAGATATAGGTCCAAGTAGATGGCTTATATACACCTTTTAAGATTAATCCATGTGCACCACCCCTATGGAGCCCATTCTGGGCTTCGATGGACCATCAATGGTAGTGACTGGATACATGCTTGGCTCCTTTGCCATCCTCACTACGGAATCAATATACACAGCTCTATACCAATAGTTGTTTCTTATGATTCTTATTTAAAATAAAATTGAACTTGTACGAAGGTCCTTTCTTCCTGGCCCATGTTACAACATACGTGCCAGTGTGCTAAATATTACCTTAATTCTTTAAGAAAGTACCATCCCCTAAAAACTCTCATATCTTGGAAAGAAAAAGTTACACTGTGAAACAATATTGTGTCCTTCATGTATGAAAACCACAACTGAATATAAAGCATACACTTTATTTTAACTCAACAGAGACTGAGATGTAATCCTTCTCCTTTAGTTTCTTACACCCCTGAGGCTTAATTAATATGCACTATCTGTGTAACACTGTAATTAGTTGAAATTAGAGCCCCTTCAAATTCTCAAAAGACAATGATCATACCCATTAATCTTGGAAACCCTCCTAATTCCCAGTGTCATTTGATTTTAATGACTCAAAAATTAATTTCTTTCCTAAACCAAGTTTTATTTTGTTTATTGTTTTGAGTTTTTGTTTGTTTTGTTTTATGTTTTATTTTTTCCCCCTAGTACTGGAAATTGAATCCAGGAATCTCTTCCACTGAGCTACATGCCTAGCCCTTTTTTAATAAATTTTAAATTTTGAGACAGAGTCTCACTACATTGCCTGAGCTGGCCTCAAATTTGCAATCCTCTTGCCTCAACCTCCCAAGTCATTGGGATTGCAGGGATGCACCACTGCATCTTGCCTAAGTTTTGAAAGTAACTCCAAAGCACCCACACCTATCTTTTAGGGAGGTGGAGAAGATGTGAGCTTGTGCTTGCCCCACTTCCCAAAAGGAGCACTATCTATGGACCTAAGGGAGGCTGCCTTCACTATACCCAATATTCTTCTCCCCACTCCAGAAGAAAGAATGTACACACATACCCACATGCAAATTTAATCTCATTTGATCATCCTACTACTCTTAGCATCTTCTTTGAACAAATACTTTTGTCATGGCATTTATAAATTAATTTTTAACACATAAGTAAATCAGTTCCCTTTGGAAACCGTAATAGAAAATGTTCAATCAACCTTGTTCAAATTTACTGAATGTATTGGAAGTGCTCTTGAAATAAATTCACCATTTGTATTAATCAGAGTTCTCCAGAGAAACAGAACTAATAGATTTCATGCATTTTAAAAGCTAGAAGGAACTGACTCATGCAATCATGAAGGCTGAGAAGTCTCCTAATCTGCTGACTGCCAGCTGGAGATCCAGGAAAGCTAGTGTATAATTCAGTCTGAGTCTGAAGCCTTAAGAACCAAGAGCCCCAAGGGCAGGGAAAGATTGATGTCTCAGCTCAAGCAATCAGGCAGGAAAGGAAAGGAGTGACTTCCTCCTTCCTCCACCCTTTTTTCTATTCAGGCCTTCAAAAGAGGGGACGATATCCAGCTCCATCAGGGAGGAAATCTATCAATTCAACTGTTCTCTTCATCTCATGTAGAAACACCCTCAGCCACACCCAGAAGTAATGTTTATTTAATCTGGGAACCCATGATGAAGTCAACACATAAAATTAACCATCATGCAGTTTTAAAAATATTCTGAACATCATGGTTAAAATTTCCTTGCAATTACTCCAGATGTCATTTCAAAACCAACAGATCGATTACCAAAGCCACATTTATAGGACACCCTCTCCACCATCATCCCTAGAACAGTTTATATGGGAAAATTACACTTGTTTTTAGTCCTACTCAATGAAAATACATATATCTATAACCTGAGAATTTTCAATATGTCAACTTGGAATTGGTTAATAATTCGATTCTGTGTAAAGAAATCATGGTGAAAATAAATATGACTATAAGTCATATTAAGGATAATTCTTATTGTCATTATTTCTGGGATGAAGTAATAATAAATGAAAAATTGCTCTCATATATAAAGGCTTCAGAGTTGATTTCCTACCTAACCATTGAAACATGAATTTATAACAAGCATAGGCTTAACTCTACAGATAAATAAATCAGCCTATTATTAGGTAGAATTAAAAATAGATAATTTTTTCTCCTTCAATTTTCCTGGAAAAAGTTTTCCTACCATGTTAGAATTCTTTTTATAACTCTTTCAGAATATTGTCACATACCCAGCCAGGGCCCAGGGCACAGCTGCCCCTCAGGGGAGTCTGGAGAAAGAAGCAGACAGAACACACAAAGAGGACTCATCTCAAGCCTCCAAATCTAATGGAGTCTTCTCCATTAGGTTCAGAGTTGCCGGGGACCCATGGCCCCTTTTTTCTTTTTTCTTTTGTCCTTCCAGAATGAAAATGTTTACTCTATGCCTTTCCACCATTATATTTTAGAAGAAGATAACTTGTCTGGTTTCACAGATGCAGAGCTAGAAAGAAATTTGACCCAGGGTGCATCATATCCCAAGTCTCATCCACAATTGATTTAAGTGACTTGGGGATGATATTTCACACTGAGAGTTGATTTTGTATTTTAAGACTCAGGATGAATTACTTTGCATGTGAGGAGGATGACTTTTGAGGGGCCAGTGGAAGACAGTTATGGATTAAATTCTATATCCCCAAAATTCATTTATTGAATGAACTCCTGATCCCAAGTTCTTCAGACTATGACCTTACTTATAAATAGGGTCTTTACAGAGAGAGTCCAGCTAAAATGGTATCAGTAAAGTAGGCCCGAATTTAACAGGAGTGATGTCCTTAGGAGAAATTTGGCCACAGAGATGCTCATGGTGGGAAGACAAAGTGAAGAGACATAGGGAAGAGACCAGCATCTAAAACCAGGGAGACAGGCATAGAAAAGATCCTTTCTGTACAACCCTCAGAAGGAACTAGCACTGCTAAGACCTTGGCTTTGGACTTCCAGCCTCCAGAACTGTGAGACAACAAATTTCTTTTTTTTTTTTTTGGTACAAGGGATTGAACTCAGGGGCACTCAACCACTGAGCCACATCCCCAGCCCTATTTTGTGTTTTCTTTAGAGACAGAGTCTCACTGAGTTGCTTAGCACCTCGCCGTTGCTGAGACTGGCTTTGAACTCGCAATTCTCCTGTCTCAGCCTCCCATAGTGCTGGGATTACAGGCGTGCACCACCACGCCCAGCTGAGACAACAAATTTCTATTGTTTAAGCATCCGGTCTTGGCATTGTTACAGTAGCCCTAACAAGCTAACTTAACATCATTTAAAAATAACAATTTAATATTAAAAAGTTTGTATTTTCCAGCTTTATCAAGATAGAATTAACAAAATAATATATATTTAAGGTGAACCATGTGATGTTTTGATATATAGACATTGTAAAATGATTATCATAGTCAAACTAATTAGCACATCCATCATCTCACTTAGCTAAAGTGTGGTGAAAATATTTAAAATCTGTTCTCTTAGCAAATTTACAGTATACAATACAGGATTGTTAACTATTGTCAACATGCTATACATTAGATCTCCTGAGCTTATTCATCCTGCATCACTGACTCTCTGTATCCTTTAACTAACATCATCCAAAAATATGCTAATGCTTAAACTATAACATTTACCTCATATTTAAACATTTATTCAGCAGCTATCAATCATATTTTTCAGTAAGATATTGCAAAAGTTTTCATTTTCTTAGAAAAAAATTTAATAAAGGTAAAATCATATACTCATATTTTTCTTACTCATATTCTGCACTTTTATTATTATTATTTTATTATTCATCAAAATGGAAAAAATCAAAGTAGAATACTCTGAGTATTCTAAAGAATTCTAAAGCAAAAGAAAAAATAACAGAAAAATTATTGTATTTTTCTATTTGACAAATATACTAACAAGTCATTTTCAGAATTTAGTTGAACTCAGTTTCAGAGCTAAATTCATGACTAAATATGCAACAAATCAAATAAACATAATTCTTAATCAGATAAAATTTTTATACAAGCAAATAGAACCTAATATCCAGGTTTCCTTTTGACTGACTGAAACTAGATTCATGGAAACTTCAAATACCAAGCAAAATTGTTGCATTTAAAAGTCATTCTGAGTTCAGATTCAAATAAGAGTTCTCCAAAAAAATACAGTGACAATTACATAATATCACTCACTATTCATCAAAAGAGCTTTTACTTCCAAAATTTGTAACAATTTTATACGAAATAAACATTGTATCTACACATACAATAAATAGAACAAAGCATTTCCGGTGGGTTAGAAAAACTCTCAACTACTTCTTCTTCTTCTTCTTCTTCTTCTTCTTCTTATTATTATTATTATTATTATTATTATTATTATTGTACCGGGGATTGAACTCAGGAGTACTTGACCACTGAGCCACATCTCCAGCCCTATTTTGTGTTTTATTTAGAGACAGGGTCTCACTGAGTTGCTCAGCACCTCGCAGCTCCTGAGGCTGGCTCTGAACTCGCGATTCTCCAGTTTCAGCCTCTGGGATTATAGGCCTGCGCCACTGTGCCCAGCTCAACCTATCAATTTTGATTCTCACTTTACCTTCATTCCTAGTCCTTTCTTTGAAATAAAAAAGTTACTTCTTTTATATGTTGAATGATTAGAAGTAAGATGATCAATTATCACGTCATAAATGTGTGCTGAAGAATCTCTTTCATTCTCCCAAGGTCTTATTTCAATCAGGAATGAGGGGGCTTGACTCCACTCTTTGTACTGGGTGGTGCAGAGCAGCAACAAGTCGTCTTCACCTGCCTCCCACCCGCCGCCCTGTTCTTGCTGCCTGTCATTTTCCCTGAGCAGTGAAAGCCTAAGTAGAGGCTCTGAAAATCAGAGATCATGCACCCAACAGCCTCAAGAATGACTTTGTCTTCCAGATGCCAGTTGATCTCTCAGAAAGACAGGCAAAGCATTGATTTCCCTTCTCCCTCTCCTTCACACTACCTAGTTCCCCAAACACTCTGACAGCATCAGTGTACCTTGATTAAAGCACTTCTCTAAAGGGAACAGTTAGAATTTCATTAGGAAATTTTTAGGTACACACTAGGTGGCTACTTGCATTGGGGAACTTCTGTTTGCCCCATTGGATGGAGCCTGTCCTTAATAATGTCCTGTCATGTACACAGGCACAGAGAACAACAGTGCCATCCTGCAGCGCACGAAGAATCTGGTCTAGATCTACACAAAGACATGGCCCTGGGATACAGTGAGTGAAATGTAGCTATAGCCATTGCATTCTTCAGACTAGGAGAAACTGATCAGAAACAGATGCCCCCTTGGTTTTGTATGTAATGGACACAGAGAAGACAGGCTGTGTGACTTGACTTAGCTAACTTCTCTTGATGCTGCAGTCCTGACAAATGACCAGTGGCCTCTGCAGCCCATGGATGCCATTTTAAGGTTTCATTTTGCTTTGTATTTTACTCCTCCCTGAGCACATTCTTCAATGTTTAGGAGTCCATTGGTGGCCCAATGCCAATTAGAGCAAAGCCTCCAGGTATAGGCTTTACTACATCATATTGTTAATCACTTGCAAGCAAGCCAATTCAAGGTGTTCCTCCTCTGATGATCAGGGTATAAGACCTTTACCTTTCTCCAGCTGGTAGAGAAAAAGTAACTTCAGGGATGAGCAGGTTGATCACCTGGTTTTGGTGGCTTTAGCCTGTGGAAGCAAGAACTGCTGCTGTAGGTGACCTCATTACTGAGGCAGGAACTTTTCCTACCTGTTCTGTCACTTTCCTGAAAGCTGGATATGACTTTGCTGAAAATGGACCATCATTCTGCCAAAGCATATGCAGAATATTTGGACACATAGTCTCTTTTGTTATTACCTCCTACACGTCATTTGTTCTATGAACTTCAGGGCAAAGCCAATTATTTAAGAAATGGGACAAGACAGAAAGTCCCCAGGAGTGTCAAGGGCATGGAAGAGTCCTTCTCTGCAGGATACACTTTTAGTGATAATGGAATTAATTTTCAAGCTAACACTTTTCTACTTATCTCCTGTTAATCTCAATTTCCCATCTATAATTATAATAGTAACTTACATTTAAGTTACTAACTGCATGCCAGGCACTATTCAAAGTCTTTTACATGTAGTAATCCATTCAATTCTTATAACAGCTGCATAGAGTGAGATCCATTATTGCACATAAATTACAAATAAGACCCATAACCACCTTGCAGGGATTTTTCAAGGATTATTTGATGTAGAGCATAGGGCATAGTTTATAGCTCTTTCCTTCCTGCTTCTTGATGCACTTGTAATGCAGCTCAGTCTTAAAGGATAAATTTGGGGTAGTGAGATCGAAGGGCAATATGGGTAAATGAAACTGCTCCATGGAAAAAAGAGATTGATAATATAAATTTTAGCTAGAAATCAAATTTGTATTCTCTAACCAGATCTGACAGCAACCCTAAAGAATTGGCACATTCTAAAGAAGAAAGTTAAGCTACACCTGCATCAGTCCATTCACTTAGCATCTAGACTGCTATGATGTCAGTGACTACTTCTTATACTCTTGCACCTATTCATTAGTCAGTCAAAAAATACTTATTATAGTCCTGCTACATGCCAGTCATTGGCATAAGTACCAGGCATCAGTGGTGACCATTGCATATTCTATGCTCTCAAAAAAGACTCAAGACCAGCCCAGAAGTTTCTAGACCAGTGCATGAATGGATATGAAGTTACAAGAAATTTACTAGCATGCCTTTGGAGACCATATGGAAAGTCTTCCTGAAGAAATAGGACTTAACTGGAACATAGGAGGAAAACCGAAAACAGGAAGGGTGCAGCAATATGGACCAGAGGAGAGAGTATCATAGTGTTTTGCTACATGTAGGTTACTAATAACTTGAGCAAGAGTTTTGTTGGTGTGTCTAAGGTAGAAACCAGACAGGAGTGTCTTCAGAGGCAAGTGAAGAAATGGATACATTATGGGGCCCAGGGGAACCCTTCGAGACATTAGATGATCATGAAGGGGAGAGGGAATGTATTCTGGAAAGGGCAAGCCAGAAGACAAAAATATAAATATAGCAATTTAGCTTTTCTGTCTTAGCTGCTACCTCCATTTTTGTTTCTAATGCAAACAGCACATGAACAACGTACTGCACCAAAGTGAGTGGTGCTGGTTTCAGTAACAAAAGCTGCACTTAAACAGGAAAATTCACTGGCAAAATTAAATCTATGCAGACTAACAAATGTTCTTTTGTAAAAACTCATCCTTGGGCAAAGCAGTAGCTTTATGAAATATCAATGCCTCTTTCCTTTATAATGGAATTTTACTTGTGTTTCAATTAAAAATATACTTTAAAATAATATTTTTCTGGACACACTGGACTAACTAGGTTAAACATACATTATTTCAAATATAATAGCTCTTAAAATTCTGTTATGTGAACAAATCTTTGTGTTAATGAAATGTACTAGCATCCTACTTTAGTGGACAATATAAAGCACAGCATTTCATTGGCTGATTAAATTTAATATTTAAAAAAGAAGATTAACTCTTTCAATGTACTAGCACATTATTCTTGCTTAGAGTATTGGCAGCAGCTGCTGCTACTATTACTAAAGCTGCTAAAGTGAATAAAATAGGCATCTGCAGCATTGTAAAAAAAAAAAAAAAAAAGAATAATTCAGGGAGAATTTGTAGTCCCCTTGAAACCATTTTTACCAGTACAATTTTGTATGCCTCCATTTTTACTTTCACCAAAAGTAGCTCTCATTCATATTAATTGCACAAGAAAGCACATTAACTAATATTTTATTTATAGGAAAAGAGTGTTCTGCACAACGACCAGACTCTTCTAACATGTAAAAAATTAAGATGAATCTGTACCTAACAAGACACTCACAGAGGGGAGTTATCATCATCTGAGAGTCCCATTCCAGGCATTGAATGGATTGATAGAGGTGAATCCAAGTATCTGTGGTATTTTCTCTGCTACTGTTTCTCTTGATAGCTTCCCCTTTTGGCTACTACATATTTTTCTACAAAGAACGTCATTAGGAAACAGCACATCTAATAAACTCACGGACAGTCTCTATTGATCAGAGATGGAAACCACATGCTGAAGAAATGGACAGAAGCTGACCTGTACACTGGATTGCTTTATGTGAGACCCATTGATTAGAAACAGATTACAAGCTATTCAAGTTTGCCAGCCTGAATGTTGTTCTTTTTTCCCAAAAGCTGAGAAGAAAGATGTCAGGGTTGTTTTGGAAACAGGGAACTACAAAACCTGGAATAAACTGCTTCATCAGGCAGACAGCTAGAAAATCCTATTTGCAAAATAGCTCCCGCTAAACCGCGCGCGGTTGCGCAAGCCTATAATCCCAGCACTTTGGGAGGCTGAGACAGGAGAATCGCGAGTTCAAAGCCAGCCTCAGCAATGGCAAGGTGCTGAGCAACTCAGTGAGACCCTGTCTCTACATACAACACAAAATAGGGCTGGGGATGTGGCTCAGTGGTCGAGTGCCCCTGAGTTCAGTCTCCAGTACCAAAAAAAAAAGCTCCCGCTAGCTTTTTTTTAGGTCCAAAGTGAGTCTCAATTTTGGCAAGAAAATGCACTCCTGTCCCCGATAAGGAAGAGAAATGATGTCTCTCCGCTCTTCCAGAAATATCATTCCCTGAATGAATGGACCACTCCACGAGAGCGGTGTCTCTCGCGCGTAGGGCTGACCTGCCTATAGTCTCGGTCTCTTTTGACCCCTGAGGGACAATTCCTTTGTGGCACTCACTGAAGACAGTATCCGGACCAGCTGGTCAGACGCAGGCAGTCTAGGATTGCACCACGGCGGGTCACCCTTCTCCGCGCGAAGGTCTGTAAGGTAGCCGGGGTAAAGCCACCCAGAGTGGAGGAGAGAGCTCCTGCACCCTCACTACGTCTCCCGCGCTAGGGAATAGCTGGGCGGCCCCTGGCGCCAACAGAGGACAGACTCGGGACCCAGGTGCAGCAGGAAGGTGGCAGAGCCCCTTCCCCCGCTGCTACCTGACGCAGCCAAAGGGCAGCCGCTGGCTCTTGCTGGATCCGCGCATCCGCTCCCGACCTGACAGCAGCCACCGCCTCCGCCTCCTGCACCTGCCGCTAAGTAGAACCCCTTTTTAGCCAGGGCACCCTCCGGGCATCCAAAAGCCAGAGTCTCAGCTCTGGTTATGGCTGGAGATTCTCGGACCCCCTCTGGGACGCCCCTGCAGCTTGTTGTGGCGTTCTCCTGCCTGCTCCTGAGTTGTCCCCGCGCGCTGCAGGGACAGGTACCGTCTCCGGAAAACGAGCCAGAGACGCAACCGGTGTTCTACCCGCCTGCCTGGGGAGCACTTGATGGCAGCAACCAGGAGGGCCCCAGTGTCCTGATTGCCAACCCTGGGCTCCAGGTGCCCCTGGGCCGCTCGCTTTGGCTCGACCCACACCGGGACCTGGAGATTCGAGTGCAGCCGGGAGACCGGTGCGAGGTAACGGTACTGGACGTCCTGCCGCAGTTCCAAGGCTCGCTCTCCCCTCGCCGCTTCCCCTGTGCCTTTGGGGCTCGCCAGGTCCAGTACACTCACTTCGGCTCGCGCAGCCCCAGACGCGCCCGGGTGCGGCTGCAGCTGCGCTACGACGCGGGGACTTACGCGCTGGTGCTGCCCTTCACGCTGGCGGTGGACGTGGTCTTCTCCCAACTGGAGCTGGTGACGCGCAACAGGCCTTTGACGGTGTTCAAACTGCGGGGCTGGAGTCATCCCATTGACCAGAGAGTGCTAGGCTTTGCCTCCCCCAAGTCTGGAGTCGCAGCCCCCCGCAGGTGCCGGCTCACCCCTCTTCCTTTCGGGGGTGACCCATTGCCCAGGTACGGGCGCTTGGTGGATGCCATGGGGGATCCCCTCCCCAGGGGCAAGCCCGTAGACTGTGAGGCGTTTGTCCGGGCTGGAGTGCGCTACCAGCACATCCCCACTACCTCCTCGCCCAATCGGGACTATGTGCCCATGATGGTGGAGCTGCTAGGAAGACAGGGCCCAGGTGCTGGCTCAGCGGAAGTGCTGGTCCGGGAGCACTTCCATCTGCTAGTGAGGATCCAGAAGGGAGCTGAGAACATGGCGCCCAGGCCCAGCTTAGGGGCCCTGATGATGGTGGAAGTTGATCAGTTGGTGCTAACAGCCCTGACACCAGATGCACTGGCGGCGGAGGACATTGAGTCAGACCCTGATGACCTGGTCTTCAACATTCTCAATGCCCCCACAGCCCCACCAGGGCTCCCAAACCAGCAGGGCTATGTGGTCAGCACTGACGACCCCCTGGGCCTTCCAATCTCCTTCTTCACTCAGCAGGAGCTGCGAGAGCTAAAAATCGCCTATCAACCCCCTACAGAGACCTCTGATGGGGACCGCATCTTCCAGCTGGAGCTGGAGGTGGTGGATGAAGATGGCGCTACTTCAGACCCCTTTGCCTTCATTGTGGTAGTGAAGTCCATGAATGCCTTGGCCCCAGTGACTAGCAATAACAGAGGATTACTGCTTTTTGAAGGTCAGTCAAAGTCCCTGTCCAGTAACCACAACCTTCAGATTAGTGATAGAGATAACCTGGAAGAGGTGAAACTGGCTGCAGTCAGAGGCTTGAGACATGGACAGCTCGTGATACTTGGGGCACCTGCAGGTTGCAAGTATTTCACACCAGTGGACCTGGCAATGGGGCGAGTGGTGTACCAGCATGATGGCAGCAACACCTACAGTGACAACATAATCTTCCAGATGGAGGATGGGCACCACCAGCTAGAATTCCTCTTCCCCCTCACCATCATACCTGTGGATGATGAGCCACCAGTGGTCAGTGCCAATGCAGGACTCTCACTGACCAAAGGGCAGGTGGTCCCAATCTCCCCCTTTGTCCTGAGTGCCAAGGATATCGATTCTGAAGACTCAACCATCCGCTTTGTTCTAGAAGACCAACCTCTGGAGGGAAAAGAGAAAGAGAGAGAATGGGATGTAGCCTCTGGTTCCTCAAGTCAGTACCTTGGGGAGATGCTGCTGCAACAGGCTGAACCACCTCTGTCCACTCTGGATGACTGGTACTATGTGGAAGGAGAAGGACTTTATGAGAAAGTTGTGACTGAGTGGCTGCAGAAAGACATAACAGAAGGGAGGCTCTTCTTCCGACATCTTGGACCACACAGTCCTCAATCTGCAATGGTACAGCTGCCTTTCCATGTGCAGGACGACCATGACCCACCCAATCTATCCAAGCCACACTTTTTCACCATAAATACCCAGCCAATGGATATGCTGAGTCCAGAGTTGTATCCAGGAACTACCTTGAAGATGACTGTACAAGAATACCAGCTCACTCACTTTCAGAAGAAATTCCTCCAATACATTGACCAGAACTCAGATGATCAGAAACTTCGGTATACCCTACTGACACCCCCAACTGACACAGATAGCAACCACCAAGTCCAGACTGGAGAAATTGTGCTCACTGATTCGCCAAACATTCCCATCATGCACTTCACCCAGGCCCAGGTAAATCACCACAAGATTGCATACCGGCCCCCACAGGAGAAGCTGGGTATTGTACCTCGGGTTGTGCAGTTCACTTACCAGGTGGAAGATGCTGCAGGCAATGGTGTACCAGGCACATTTACGTTATTCCTGCAGCCTTTGGACAACCACCCTCCAGGAGTCACCAACAGAGGCTTTGCTGTCTTAGAGGGACACAGCTTTATCCTCAGCAGTAATGAGCTGGATGTTACAGATCCTGACACAGACATTGACCAAATTGTCTTCACATTAGTCTGGGGTCCCCAACATGGACACTTACAGTACTTTAAAAAATGTATGGTCCCAGGGGAATATTTCATGAGAACTGATATTATTAATGGGAGTGTCTCTTACCAGCATAGCAAAGACTGGAGCACCAGTGATATCTTCCAACTGGAGGTAAGTGACGGGGTACACAATGTACCCATCACAGTCCAGATTTCTGTGCATCCTACTTTAGCTAAGAAAAGTCCCAGGATCTCTATCCCAGGTAGTTCATTTTTGGATATTTCCATAGATGTACTGGAGAATAGAGCCACAGAAATTACCATGGGTGTTTTTCATGGCAGAAAGGACATGAACGACTCAATGCTATCTTTCATTGTGGAGAATAGTCCCAAATTTGGCATTATTCTGGTAAATGGTTTGCCCACAGAACGATTCACCCTACAGGACCTCATCCATGGGGCAGTAGCCTATGTCCACACTGGAGGTGAAGTTGGTTTCCAAAAACAGCTTGACGCTTTCAGCCTCCTCCTCCCCAAGGGTTCTTATCACTGGTTAGTGGAGGACAGCATAGTTGAGAGGGTGCAGGTTCAAGTGACTGTGCTTCCAGTGGACAATGTGGCCCCCAAAGTCTTGGTAGGGGAATCCTTCATTGTCTATGAAGGTGGGAAGGTCCCCTTAACCTTGCAACATCTCAAGATTGCAGATGCGGACACTCCCCATGATGAAATCCTATGCACGGTAACTGGTCAGCCAGCATCTGGCTACCTGGAAAACATTGCACCAGCTCCTGGTTCAGAAGTGTCACGGGTTGGTAGCCCCATCAGTGCCTTCTCTATCAGGGATGTCCAAGTGGGGCATATCAATTATGTACAGAGTATCCACAAGGGGGTTGAGCCACAAGCAGACAAATTCACCTTGTATTGCTCTGATGGCATCAACTTCTCCCCAGAGGTCTTCCTCCCTATAATCATCTTACCTACCAATGATGAGCAGCCTGAACTTTTTGCCCAAGAATTCGTGGTATTAGAGGGGATGAGCTTGGTCATAGACACCCTGCTGCTCAATGGAGCAGATGCTGACCTGCCACCAAATGAGCTACACTTTCAACTCACAGCCCTCCCTCGGCATGGACAAATCATACGGCAGCTGGCCACAGGCAACCAGCCCATCGGCAGCTTCACATTACAGGAGATCAAAGAGGCTTCCACCATAGTGTATGAGCATGATGACTCAGAGACCACAGAGGACAGCTTTGAGGTCTGGCTGAGTGATGGCAAGCATACCACCCACAAGAAAGTCCCCATTGTGGTGATCATGGTGAATGATGAAATCCCACAGCTGACCATCAACAAGGGTCTCGGAGTAGAGACTGGACACTCTAAGATCATCACAAAGCAGGTCCTTAAGGCCACAGATCTTGACTCAGATGATAGGAGCCTCAGTTTTGTCCTTCATTCTGGGCCACAACAAGGACTTCTACAGCGACTAAGAAGGCCCAGAGGAGAAGTGAGGAACAACCTCACTCTGGGGATGAACTTTACCCAGGATGAAATTAACAGAGGCCTCATCTGTTATACCCACACAGGCCAAGAAGGAGTTGTTGATCTTTTTAAGTTTGATGTGACTGATGGGGCTAACCTTTTGATAGACCGCTACTTCTATGTCACCATTGGCAGCTTAAACAGGGTCTTACCTGAGGTGGTCAGCAAAGAAGTCACTTTAAGGGAAGGTGGCAGAGTGACCCTTACGACTGAACTGCTTAACACCAGTGACATCCACAGCCCTGATGAAAAACTTCACTTTAGCATTACAGCGGCTCCTAGCCTGGGTCACTTGGAAAGCTCTAACCATCCCAGGGAGCCCATTGCCTCTTTTACTCAGCTACAATTGGCTGACAACAAAATATCTTATGTCCACACTTCCATTGATGGAATAAAGATGGATAGTTTTGAGTTGAGAGTGACTGATGGACACAACCTTGTGTTCAGAACCTTCAGGATCTTCATTGTGGATTTGAACAGTAAGAAACCTATCTTGACCATCTATAAACTAACACTCCAGAGAGGATACAGTAAACTGATCACACCTTTTGAGTTGACAGTAGAAGACAAAGACACCCCAGATGATCTTATTCTCTTTACCATCATCCAGGTTCCCACCCATGGCAGGATTTTGTATAATGGTAGCTGTCCTGTGATCACTTTTACAAAGCAAGACCTGAACGAGAATCTAATTAGCTATTGGCACAATGGCAGTGTGACCCCTGAAGACAGTTTCTCCTTGACTGTAACAGACGGCACTCACACTGACTTCTATGTCTTCCCAGACACTTCTATGGAGACACACGAACCCCAGGTAATGAGGATTCAGATAAGCTCCAGCAAGAACAGCCTCCTCCAGATTGCCATTAACAAGGGAGCCCAAGCCTTGAAGCGCCTTCACACTGGACATACAGGCTTCCTCCTTACCAGCAAGTCTCTAAAGGCAGAAGATCAGGATAGTCCCCACAGGCTCCTGAAATATGCAGTGACTAGAGGACCAAAGAATGGCTTTCTCATCAACACTGGCCTTGGAGACAAGAATACTCACATATTTACACAAGGTTAGTCACATTCTTCCCCGATCTTCTGTCTCTCCCCTTTGGTGCATTAGAATTCTCAGCAATGTGTAAAACTATTCTGACCTCAGCTCATTCACAGTAAGACTCTGGTTCTAATAAAACACAGTGGAATGCAAAATTATTCCAAAAACAAAAAAAGGCAACAAATTCTTTTTTAGGTATTTCATCTCAATGTCCATTTAATAGCAACATGCAGATATTTAACAAAGCTTGTAATTATATTTTAAAACTAAAACACAGGAGGAAGCATCAGCTTCTGAAATAATGTAAGATAAAGCTACATTCATTCCAATAATATCAGTTTGGTTTGGAATGTTAAGAAGACATATCAAGAAATCCTTTGCATAGTTTATTAGTAAGTTTAGATTTTTTGTTTGATATCTAGAGTTTGGATATAAATTGTTATAATGCATTTTTAGTGTATTAAATGTAATTTCTGCATCTAAAAAATGAAGAGTAGAATTAAGTCCCTCTGCTTTTCCAGGTGATGTGACACCTGGTGTCTTTTGGATATTTGTTGCATTGTCCTGTATGTTCTTTAGGTACTTCTGTGCATAAAGATGTATAAAAATTTCCCAAGTATAATACATGTAAACCTAGATTCAATCTCAGTAAAATTTATGGAGGGTGTTTAAAACACAGTTGGGTTACATTTGCAGAATTGCTTCTAAAGCAAATGAAATTGTGTATGTTTCCCTAAAAATTGTTCTCATAAATAAATTCTCCCTAAAAGAAAATTGTCCTTAAAATACTAATAATTACCAATATGAAAAATACAACTACAGATCCAAGGAAGAAATTCTTTAAAAATGCAAGAGAATCAACAATACAAGAAAACATGATTTTATTCTTTTCTTTTTTTTTTTTTTTTGGATGTAGCTGTTACTCTTATTTTAATTCATTTTGACCAATGGTTCATGAGTAGCCACCATCAGGCCAAGCTCTATATTCATGCTAAAAACTTAAAACCCAGCAGACCTGACTTTCCATTGAGCCAGGATGCTGTAAAGCATGCACAGCTAGAATGTCCTCATTTTGGGACATTATGCCAAAGAGCATGCACATAGTAGCTCTTAAAAAAAATTCTAAATCTGTGTTTTTGTCATTCTAACTTTAAGAAACAGATTCGTGTTCATTCCATTATTTCAAATTTTAGATATCATAATATTTCCATGTCCTGCTGAAACACTGAAGTTGTTAAAATCCCCATTTTCTGTTGTGCTAGTGTGACTTAGTGTGATGTTTGCTGTGTCTTCCAGCTGACATTGATGAGATGCAGATCTGCTACATCTTGAACGAGAACAGCAAGGCAACAGAGGACATCTTCTACTTCTCTGTTGAAGACAATGGTAAGTCAACAGCAAAACCTTAAAAGGGACTCATCAAAACCAATGCAAAATTGAAAAAAAAATCTATGTCATTTATATAGGCAATATAGCCATAGCCAACAATGTCATACATCATATCAACAAATGAATTCTCTCTTTTTTTTTTTTTGGTACCAGGGATTGAACTCAGGGGTACTCAACCACTGAGCCACACTCCCAGCCCTATTTTGTGTTTTATGTAGAGACAGGGTCTCACTGAGTTGCTTAGCGCCTCGCCGTTGCTGAGGCTGGCTTTGAACTCGCTATTCTCCTGTCTCAGCCTCCCTAAGTGCTGGGATTACAGGCGTTCGCCACCACACCTGGCAACAAATAAATTCTTTTGGTTTTATTTGTGGTCCTGGGCCCAGTGAATCTTGATAAATCAGTGTTTCAGAGGAGAAAGCATTGAGGTATTTGATGAAGAATGTTGCCTGGTAGCTGACCTGGATTATGTGTGACATCCTAAAGGCAACTGAATTTTATCTTCAGAGGACTCTGAGAAACAGCTAGTGGTTTCTATCATTCTGCAACAAATTAGAAAGCCTACCTTTAGATATCATTAGGATTTCAGCTGCAGAACTGAACCTTAGGGCTCCCTGACCTTAGTGGCATAATCTTCTTAGATGGGGTAAATAATATATTTATTGGCATAGAGGAAAATATGCTGAAATGCTGCCTGTTTCTGCTGTCTATCCACTGTATCTTCAAAGTCACATAATGGGCAGCAACTAGTTAACAAAAAGTTCTTTCTTTCAACAGCTAGGGATAGAATAATTATGTGGTCAGAAGAAAAAATCATTTTTCAGTATGACAGGATAACAGCTGAAATTATGTCCACGTGCTGCTCACCACTCAATAACCTCTTTCAGTATAAATCACTACTCATTCCCCACCAGCAAGTAACAAGTGTTTTCTGCCTAAATCATGTGCAATCAGTCAAGGACTGATTTATTGCAAAGTAACTCTATGTGAGAGGCCAGATGGTATGCTTCATTTGAACCCTAACTTGCTCCATGTGACCTTGAATGAGTTACTTTGACTCCTTTGTCATTCATTCCCCATCTACAAAAAGATGGTCTTCATGCCTCATTCAAGGGGCTCGCTAAGAGGATCAAGTGAGATAATTTTATTAATGGCACAAGGCAGATGTTTATCAGTAGTCACTCTCTCCTCTTCTAATCTTCTGATGAGTTTAACCACTGTGTCCTGGAAACCCTGACCCCCGCTCTCCATCTTCTCACTTAAACTTGAAAAAAAAATCTTCCTTCCCTTCCCCAATTTCTCAAGAATCAGAGTTCGAAAGTGATGAATTTATGTCCTTTAAGTTGAGTCAAAAGGAAGTATAAGAATATTTTATAGTGAATATTTTTCTTTGTGTTTTTGAGGTTGACACTTTCAATAATTCTGATGCTGCTTTGTGGGCAATGCCAGGAGCAAGAATGATCTGTGATGATATTATGATGTGGATTTTGTACATCTACATTTTTTGAGTGCTTTCTAGGAGACTGATTGTGTGTGTGTGTGTGTGTGTGTGTGAGTATGTGTGTGTGTAAAATGTCTTTTAGTCCCTACTACATTGTGATGTGAATTGGAATCTTATTTTCACATGATGGCACTGAGCTTGAATACCTTGTCTGAAGTCATACAGGTAATAAGCAAGTGAGCTGGAACCAAACCCAGATCTTGCCAGTTCCAAAGCCAGGACTTTTCATTATTAATGCTACAACACCACTGTTTCAGAAAGCTGAAACTATGGAAACTCAGAGAATGTGTCAGAGGCGGCACTTTCTAACCCAACAAAGAAGCACTCTGTAAATTAACATGATAAAAATGATCAAGAACAGACTCAAAAAATTTGAGGATCCATCTGTTAATAATTGGTCTTAAAACACATTTGTACAACCATGAATTAAATATGTGTGCATTCATTTATTTGGGGGATTTTCAAATTTCCTCTTAACACTATGCACTAAACTAAGATCCATGTCTGCTACTGATGAACATTCTTGAAACAGCTTCCACCAACTGATAAAAGACTCCCTTTAAACATTTTTATCTGAGATTTTCAAATTTTTATGAATTCATCTCAACAGTAGCCAACTTAATCTTTTCCTTTTAAAATATCCTCACTTTGAGAAGATTCCCTAAATGGAATATTTAATGAAAATTATAATTTGATCTGTTAAAAATTTTCTTTCCTAAAAGTACATAGCACTAACAGAAAAGTACCAATCCAGTCATTTAAGCTATTTTGGCTGGACAGACTTCTAGGGATGAATTTTTCACGATTAGACGGAAGTGGAATGTGTTATTGTTGTTTGCAGCACCAATATTCAAACTCTGAAGAGGCTATAAACTTGCTCCAGACCTGTGCATCAGGTGAACTTAGGGATCTTATGGGTGAGAGTCTTGGCAAAATGACCTAGAGCTGCAATTTTACCAAAACCCCAAGCTTGATACTCAGGAGATTTCCCATTCATACACCTTGAAGCCAGGCGGCCTGCATTCAAATCCCTGCTTTACCCTCACAGCAGTTGCTTAGTCTTGAGAAAATGTCTGTGCTTAGTGGTCTGTGAACTGGAATCCTAGGCTCTCCACAGAATTATAAGGGTTCTGTTCGTTTCCTATTACTGCAGTCTAAAAAGGTATCACAAATGTAGTGGCTTAAAACAACAAAATCTGTCATCTTTCTGTTCTGGAGACTAGAAAAGCAAAATGGCTTTTGCTCTACTAAAACCAAGGTTTGGGCAAGGCTGCATTTCTTTGTGGAGGTTTTAGTGGAAGATCCTTTCCTCGCCCTTTCCAGCCTCTGGAGGCTGAGCTCTCCTCTAGCCACAGAGCCAGCTTGCTTGTGCTGCATGACTCTGACATTCACTCACCTGCCTCTATCACTTCTATACAGATCTTTGTGATTCCATTGGGCTCACTCTGAAAATCCAGAATAATTCCCCATTTTGAGATCTTTTAATCATTATCTACAAAGTCCTTCTTGGTATGTAATGTGACATTCACAGATTCCAGGGATTATAATGTGGATATTTTTAGGGGCACATTATTCTGCCTCACACAAGTGCTAAAGGAATCCACACACACAAGACACTTAGAAGAGTGTCCAGAAGATAGCA
>CM053408.1:16793284-16856134 GCA_028644305.1 Xerus rutilus | reverse complement strand
AATTCTGGCACTATTTAGAGTCTGAAATTAAAAGGGGCAATCATTATAAATATAGTAATTTGGCATAATCTTAGAAGTTCAGAATAGATAAGCTATACTAATGAGTGAAGTTAAAAATTCTTCTAGAATAAAATTTTTGGGGTTGATAACATAAGAAACATCTTTACCAACAGGTATATGTTGAGAAAATACTATACACAATCCAAGCATCAGTTAGACTTTTAATATATCTGAGTGTAAAAGCTATTTAGCTGAGTACACACTGGAATCCAAACAGCTCCTGAAGTGTAGCTGATATGATCAATAAGTTCTTTTGGATTTGTAAAAAGGGAGAGGGAAAAATACGGAATGCTTCAAAATTTACATCTATGGCATAGAAATGTAGTCATTTTAAAACATCTCAAAATAGTCATTATGGTATCAATCACTGATCAATCACTGACCAATCAATCATGGTTCAATCTCTCTTCATCCCTCACTCCTCCTTACTTCCTCCCAGCCTCTGGTAACCACTATTCTACTTTCCATGTCTATAACACAACTTTTTCAGATTTCACAGAAGTGGTATTATACACTATTTACCTTTCTGTACCTGGCTTATTTCATGTAACTAATGTCCCCAAGGCCCATCCATGTTGTTGCAAATGACAGAATTTCATCCTACTCATGGCTGAATAGTTCTCTGCTGTGTATATATATCACATTTCCTTTATCCCTTCACCCACTGATGGGCATATAGGTTGATTCCATTTGTTGGTTATTGTGAACAGTACTGTACTAAATATGCAAGTTCAGATGTCTCTTCAACATGCTGATTTCCTTTCCTTTGGATATGTATTCAATATGGGATTGCTGAATCACATAGTAGTTCCGTGCTGTTTTTCATAATGGCTATACTAACTCACATTTATAGAAACAGTGTACAAGAGTTCACTACATCCTTACCAGCAGTCATTATTTTTTGCTTTTTGATAATAACACTTCCAACTCAATAACCCCAGAGATGTCATCTCATTATAGTTTTGATTTGCATTTCCTTGATGATTAATGATGTTGAGCATTTCTTCCTATAGCTGTAACCAATTGTATAGCTCCTTTTGAGAAATATCTATTTAGGCCTTTTGCCCATGATTTAATTGAATTATTTGGTTGTTTTGTTTGTTTGTTTTTATTGTTGTTGCTATTGAGTTCCTTTTAGATTCTGGATATTAACCCAGTGTCAGTTGTATAATTTACAAATATTTTCTCCATTCTGTAGGTTGTATCTTTGCTGTGTTAATTGTTTCCTGCTGTGTGGAAGCTTTTCAGCTTGATACAATAGCATTTGTCTTTTTTTACCTGTGTTGCTCATGCTTTGAAAATATCTTTGGTTAGCCCAATGTCATGCAACATTTTCCCTATGTTTTCTCCTATTAATTTCATATTTGGAGGTCCTGTTTTCATTGATGTTTTTATGTGGTGAGAGACAAGGGTCCGATTTCAATTTTTGCATGCAACTATCCAGTTTTCCCAACATCATTTCTTAAAGAGACTATGTTTTCACCATTGTGTGTTTTGGGCACCTTTGTGAAGAACCAGTTGGCTATAAATGCATGAATTTATTTCTGAGCTCTGTGTTATGTTCCATTGGTCTGTGTATCTGTTTTCAAGTCAGTACTATGCTATTTAGATTTTGATAGCCATGTATATTTTGAAGTCAGGTCATGTGATGCTTCCAGCTTCATAGTTTTTTTCTCAAGATTGCTGTGGCTATTCAAGGTCTTTTGTTGTTCCTTACAGGATTGTTTTTCTATTTTTATGACCAATGACATAGGAATTTTTTTTTTTTTTTTGATGCCAGGGATTGAACTCAGAGGTACTCGACCACTGAGCCACATCCCCAGCCCTATTTTGTGTTTTATGCAGAGACAGGGTCTCACTGAGTTGCTTAGCACTTCACTGTGGCTGAGGCTGGCTTTGAACTCGCAATTCTCCTGTCTCAGCCTCCCAAATTGCTGGGATTACAGGCATGTGCCACCGCGCCCAGCTAACATAGGAGTTTTTATGAGCATTGCACTGAATCTGTAGATCACTTTGGTTAGTATGGACATAAGGCCAATATTAATTCTTTCAATCCATGAAGATGGGATACACAAATCAATAAACATAATACCTCACATTAATAAAATCAATAAAAATTATAGAATATTTTAACAATTTTAATGAGATGTAACTCACATACCATACAATTTACAATTTACTTAGAGTATACAATTCAATGATTTTTAGAATATTCACAGGATTATGTGACCACCGTCACAATCTAATTTTAGGATTTTACATCGATTCAAAAAATAAACTTCATACCATCAGCAGTCACTCCCATTTTCCCACTCATTTCCCACTCTGGGCTTTGGTAACCACAAATGTACTTTCTAAACCTATAGATTTGCCTATTCTGGACCTTTCATATGAATTAAATCTTATAATACAGTCTTTTTCTGGCTTCTGGCACTTAGCATAATTTTTCAAGATTATCTATGCTGTTTGATGTATCAGCACTTCATTTCTTTTTATGTGCAAATAATATTCCATTGTATGAATATAGCACTTTTGCTTATCCATTATCAGTTGATGAACATTGAGTTGTTTCCACTTTGGGGATATTAGGAATAATGATCTTAAGTACAGTCATGCACAAGCTTTTGTGAGAGGTGAGTTTTGCATGGATATATTTCTCTTGGGTATAGACCTAGGAGTGGAAGCTTTCCCCTCAATTTTGAGAGCCTAGGCTCTCAAAATTCTCATGGCTGCCCTGGGAAACCTTTTATTTCAGTAAGAAGAATAATAAGTGGCAATTGATAGAAAATCAATTGGATTTCTTTTGAAAACATTTAGACTTGGGTCTTTTTAAGTTATATCTATTAAGGGTTGAGAAATTTTTAGTGCAGTGCATTGGAGGGGTTCAGTAATCTTTGGTTGTGGTCTGTTCCCTAAGGAAACTTCATAGCTTCATTAACAAGTCTTCCAAGGAATAATGGTCATTTAATATAGGGGTCATATCTATGAGATGGCAACTGTGGGAAGACTCAGTAAGTTTGACACATATTCTCTAAGAAGAGTTTTACTTTCATGTTAATGCAAGTGCTTACATTATGAAACAGAATACAAAATTCACTGGGAATTTTTAAGGTATCTCTGAGACTTCAAAGCTCATAGCCTCTAGCTCTGCTTCAAGCCCCTAGCTCTTGCCCCTCCTCAGGACACATTCACTGTCAGGTGCCATTAGGGGGGTATTTCAGTGTAAGGTTGGACAATTGCTGATGGAATGAGTTTTTGACATATGGTTTTATTGATATGAATTCCAAGTAATTTAAGTGCTATTTGCTGAATGGAGCCCTGCTAGTTCCACAGGTGTAACACTAAAAGAAAAAAGAATCTTGTGTTTAAGCAACTTCGAGAAATTTTGAGCTCTCAGAGTTTCTTTCATTTAAAATTCATAGTTTCCTTAACTTAGAATTTCTCAGATGCCAGGGTTCTTTCATCCACTGCTCAAAATGAAAGATCTAGAAATGTCTTCTACAACCTTCAAGCTGTGACCTCTGTCCGTCGGTCCTTAAGCCTATAGAGCATTTTGGCAACATTACATCTTTTAATCTCCAAAGTTAAAAATGATCAACACAATCAATTAAGAATCATCCTAATATTAGTTTCAGAGGACTGAGAAGAGATTCCCGAGAGGGCTCTCTGGGGGCAAAACACTCCTATTTTATTAATCACTAAATACAGTGTTGTAGACCTGTAGTGACTTTTCTCTCCACTTTCTCATGTGTAGCAGAGTTGGGCTGGGCAATATTGTGTCCCTGACTGTTTAATCTGAGTTGTTTTCTGATGAAATGGCTTCTTGCTGGCAGATATGTGGTTTATGATTAATTAAGTATGAATGGGTGATATTTTTCTACATAATTTCACCTTTGGTGCTTTTAATTGACTTCTCTTTACAGCTTCAGTTTTCCTCTCCTACGAGCTCATTTATAGGAAAAAGGAATCCTAGGCAGGACACTGTTCAAGTAGAGACATTCAGAAGGGAACTCCGCCTGTCAGACTTCAGACTCGGGGGCTTCAGGTCCTTTCCACACGTTGCTTCCTACCACGCTCCACCCCACCTCACCCACCTGTCCAGCTCTGTGAGGACCCTCCCTCCAGTCTCTTGCTCCTCCATGGCCCTGATGATTCCTTCACTTGGTATCAGCTCTTTAGCTTTCTTTCTTTCTAGGCCCAGAGTTTCCTCGCTTCCCAGTTCCCTACAAAGCAGGATGGCATAACAGAAAAAAGACACAGGTTTGGAAACCCAGTCTAAGGGTCATTCTATGGCAAGTAGAGTCTTTTATCTCCTTGGCAGGAATTCTTATTGCCAAGGAAAATGAGACACTCCAGTTCAGTGGGTGTGGTTGCTTTACTCTTCATTCACAGAAGTTTAGGAAGGAAGTTGGTGTGTGTGTGCTTTAGAGCAACATGTGTCGGCTGTGTTTAATGGACAGGAAGTGTAGCTAGAAGATGGCATACCAAAGTCAGCCTTTTGTTACTGGGACAAAATATGTGAGATAATCAACTTAAAAAGAGGAAAAGTTTATTTGGGTTGATGGTTTCAAGGGGTTCAGTCCATGGTCCCATGGCCTTGTTGCTTTGGGCCTCTAACAGCATATAGTATATCTTTTTTTTTTTTTTTTTTTTTTTGGTACTGGGAATTGAATTCAGGGAATTGGGAATTGAATTCGACCACTGAGCCACATCCCCAGCCCTATTTTGTGTTTTATGTAGAGACAGGGTCTCGCTGAGTTGCTTAGCGCCTCCCCGTTGCTGAGGCTGGCTTTGAACTCGCGATTCTCCTGTCTCAGCCTCCCTAAGTGCTGGGATTACAGGCTTGAGCCACCACACTCGGCTTAGTATATCTTAATGGTAGTGCATGGAGGAAAAGACTGGTCACCTCATGGCTGCTGGGAAGCAAAGAAAGAGATAGGGAGGAAGAGTTTGGGGCCCCAATGTCCCCTTCAAGGACACAGCTCCAATGTCCTTACTTACTTCCACTGGGCCTTACCCCTCAAAAGTTCCACCACCTCCCAGTAAGACCAAGCTGAGGACCAAGCCTTTGGACATGGGAACCTTGAGAGATATTCCAGGTCCAGACTACAGCAATTAGGAATAGCTAGATTCATCCCAGTTTGTCCTTTCTTTTTATTATTACCAATAATCATTTCCCCCTGGCAAATCTGTTTTTACTGGGCTTTGGAAAAAGGTTTTCCCCTTAAGTGTATCTTACCTGAAAATATTCTCCTAGTGGATATGTATCACCCAGTCTGTTCCCCCTCTCCACCCTTTGGTACTGAGAACTGCACCCAGAGCCATGTTCTCACCCAATCAGTTTAAATAACGTTTTTTCATTAGCTTGTAGACAAAGATTCTTGGGGTTGTTGTATTAACTCTGGATTCTGAATGACAGTTCTCTTAAAAGTATTAGCTCAGCTACTACACAGTTTTCCTTATTTAAGAATTCTCACTTTATGCACCAACTACTGAGAAGAGTAATTTTGTTTTAATTTTTCTGATGTTTTGATCATTCTGGTCATCAAAAGAAGATAGTCCTCTGCTTCTAGAGTCATTTAATACATATACATGATCCTGTGACAATATTTGTGGTAGAATCAAATTACCTGGGAAGTTTTATAAAAACACACATCTGATCCAACGCTCCAGATACATTTGACTTAATTTGTCTGGAGTGAATCCCAGGCATTGATATTTTAACTCCATGGAAATTCTAAGGTGAGGTCAAATTAGAAACTGAGATAGGCAATAGTCTAGAATCAGCCCAGGTATACACTTCCTGTATAACCGCTTCTCCCTGTCGGTAGGTGGGGCCTGCGGCTTGCTTCTAATAATCAGAATGTGTCAAAGGTGATGTAATGTCATTACCATAGCTAGGTTTACATGTATGTATATACGTGTGTGTGTGTGTGTGTGTGTGTGTGTGTCCTCCTGCTAGCATGCACTAGAATAATCTTCCTCTGGCCTTGACGCAGCAAACAGTCATGTTGTGAACTACCCATTGAAATGTCCACATGGCAGGAAGGACAGAAAGCTTCTGACAGCTAAAGGCAGCCTGCCAATAACCACTGAGAAGCCGTTGGGACCCTCAGTTACCCAGCAACATGAAAATCAATTCTGCCAACACATGAACAAGCCAAAGCAAATTCTCTCTTTGTCGAGCCTCCAGAGGAGAATACAGCCCCAACCAGCACCTTGAATACAGTCTGTTGAGACCCTGAGCGGGATTCCAGCTACACTCAGCTTCAACTCCTGCAGAGCCATTGGAGCTCAGAAATAATAAATGTGATTTTTTTCTGGCTGTTAAAGTTTGGTGATTTTTACATGGCAACAGAAAACAGACACAGAAACTACTCTCTAATAATTATTTCAGAGATCTTTGTAATTCCTTTGTGCCCAAAATACAGAGTGCAGTTAAGCCCTACTGTTCTGGACTCTAGAATCAGTTTTTCTGTTTTCTCCTCCAAGTTCCTTAGGACGTCATGAGGAGCGAGCAGATCAGCATGCATAACCCTCAGCTCAATCTCACAGGACCCAAAAAGACTGAATGGGAGTGATTCCCAGTCCATTTCATTTGCCCTGTTGTTTCTTTATTGTCCGCTGTGGCTTAAAGCCAGTAGAGGAGCCCTAAATGAAAAGACAACCAGGGCAAATCAGTCTCCTTTTCTCAGACTTAACAAATAAAAGGAGTTTTCAAGAGCGAAGAAGGAACTGCAGAGACCACTGACGTAGTCATGCGCCCACAGGAAAGCCCTCTGCTTTCGCTGATCCCTCACCAAAGGCCCAGGGAACTGGGTTCCTCTCTGGAGGTGGGCTTCAGACTCACAGTCACCGTGCTGGACTCATACCTACAAATAGCAACAGGCTTTCACTTAAGAGAGAATTCTCCTCTTCTCCTTAGTGATATGTGTCCCTCCGAAGTCATGCCGCTTTTCTGTCTTTGTCCAATGAAATATATGGGAATGAAGAATTACCTTAAGATTTTAATCAGAAACTTCAGGGGGTCTACCAGGTTTTATTCCAGAGATATGGTACAGGTAAAGAATATATCAAAAAACTTCTTCGTGCTACTTATTAAATAATCATTATTATATTTAAAAATTTTAAAGGAGAGTATATACAAATACTAACCAGTCTTCTAGAAACTGGCAAGAGCTCAGGTATACACAGAGACAAAGAAGGTGATGCCGATATGTGGGCAGGGTAAAGATAAAACAGAAAGGCAGGGGGCGGGGGGAGGCCTCCAGATCCCTCCTGATCCACAGTATAGCAGCCTCCTGTAGGCTGACTGCAGTCATATGCTTTTATACATTAACAACAGGAGGAGTGTGTTAGTTTTGTCACTGTGGCCAAAATACCTGACAAGAGAAATTTAAGAGGAAAAGTTTATTTTGGCACACAGTCTCAAAAGTTTAGTCCATGGCGGGCCAAGTCCATTGCTTTAGACCCAAGATGAAGCAAAACATCATGGCGGAAGGGTGTGGTGGAAGAGCCCTGTTCATCTCAGCTGGGAAGCAGAAAGACAGAAGGGGGAAGAGGCCATAAGGAAGATGTACTCTTCCAGAACATTCCCTACTAACCTACCTTCTCCACACATCCCACCTACCTACAGTTACCACCCAGTCAGCTCATTCAAACAGGGATGGACCAATTGGGTTACACCTCTCACAATCCAATCATTTTTCCTCAGAATATTCCTTCATTAACAGGAGCTTTGGGGGAATGCTTCTTATCCAAACCATAACAAGGGGAATAAGCATGAGGGAGAGACACACACCAAGAGCCTGGAGGATTATTTTGTGTGATTTTCCCAGTTACATGTCTTTCCATATCTCAGTGTTCCTCAAAATCATATAATAGTATGCTGTGTCAAATAATGCAGCAGCATAATTCATAAAATAGTATATAGAATCTAGTCTTCAAAAACTCTTTCATTCTAGCAAAATATATTTTAAATGATTTTTAAGCTATTTGTTTACCATGGCTGCAGGCAATATCCAGGATGCCACTAAACATGATTCAGCTGTGACCTATTGTGCCACTTTTTTTTTTTTTTTTTTTTTGCCACTAAGAACATCATTTAAAATGATGCCTAACAGATCTAGTCATTTTCCCCGAGCATCTATAAGATTTATGGCTTGGACAGTGGATTGCTTTGGTGGATCCCACGGGGACCATTTATAGCTTGTGCTTTTTTAAAAGGCTTTTTGTTTTCATAGAGAAAAGAATATTTTACCCAAGAGTTTGTAAGCTGAGTAGAAGCTTTTCATTTATCTAGCCATTGTTGATTTGTGGCCTGGCAGGAAGGAATTGTTGGCAAATGGAATGCTTCCCCTGGAAAGAAAAGCTCAGCTTATATTCTTAGCCTGATAAGTGCTTGCCAAGAACTAGACTAATGACATCTGTTGAATCCCTGGCTTGACCTTTTTTTGTAATGCGTGGACTAACAATAGATTATTGCTGCAGAGTTTTGCTGTGGCTTACTTTACCTCCCAACCCTTCCTCCCTAACTATTATTTTTATCAAACCTCAAAAACAAGTCTATGCCAGAGATCATCTCTCCTTGGGCAGGTCTAAGGTTTGGCCAAACCCACCTATAACAGTCAGTTGAACGCCCTTGGTTCCCAAAGCTGACTTGCAGTCAATAGAATTTTATTTGATGCCTCCCAAGATTTCCCTTTTATCTCTTTTGTTTCATGTGGACCTTCATGTGGTTGTCCTTTCCCTAACATTTGTCATCATATGGCTCCTGGAATCTTCTGCCTTTAAGTGCGCTGTACATATAAGCAGGGATAGGGATGTGCCATTTATCTCTATGCTCTTGAGAGAATAAATGATTCTGGCATTTACAGCCAGTACTTCAGAGCCACTAATGGCTGACATCAGCACAAACACACAGGGAGCCATAGCCTGTGTTAGATATCCATAGGGAAGTGTTAGGACGAATGAACTATTTGAGGGATCCTGCCTTCCTATGGTGTACAGTCCAGAAAATAGGCATCTATAAAATTCTCTCTTTTCTGATGTCAGTCAAATACAAACCTACTCAACCAGGATGACATGAGCAATTTATAGAACATTAAAAAAAGCACACTGTGTAGCCGGGCGTGGTGGCTCACGCTTGTAATCCCAGCACTTTGGGAGGCTGAGACAGGAGAATCGCGAGTTCAAAGCCAGCCTCAGCAATGGCGAGGCACTAAGCAACTCAGTGAGACCCTGTCTCTACATAAAACACAAAATAGGGCTGGGGATGTGGCTCAGTGGTCGAGTGCCCCTGAGTTCAATCCTCAGTACCAAAAAAAAAAAAAAGCACACTGTGTAAAAACTTAAATATTACATACTATAAGAATGATATATTTATCATTTAAAAAAGATTTCTTTAGAATAAGACTCTCAAAAATCATTTCACAGCCTGAAGGTACACACAGAGTTTCATAGAAGCAACTCTAAATTAAGAATCCAAAAGCCTGGCTGCAGGAACTGCCTCTGTTGCTGACTAGCATTAAACTCGGCTTCATACTATGATATTGCTAGAAAATTTTAATTTTATCCACTTGTGAAGCAACATATTGACAGATTGTACACAGGTTAAATTATTTCATACTTTCAATCTATATTTAGGTCAATTTTTTCTCCGAGAAGCATTTGGTCATTCAACAGGCATTTATGAGCCCCCATTAACCGCTGGAACTATGCGACATGCTCCAAGATAAAAAGATGTTCACAATCTGCTCCAAATCTAGAAAGGGAATAACATACAAACAATGAGCCACAGGAGTGTGAGCTCTGCTACCAAAAAGGGGCATGCAAAGAAGGCAAAGATGAGCCATTGCCCCAGGAAGCTTCCTTGACTGGCAGTGTTGAAATTTGGACCTTAAGGATGCATAGACTTTGAGAGCTTTGGAACAACACTTGAATTTGACAAGCTGCACATATCTTGGGATAGTTGGCTTATCAGCTCCAGAGGCTGGAACAGGAAGTAGGAGACGACGGAGAGATAGAAAATGATCCAGATCATGGACTTTGCATATCTTTGGATTTACTAGCTCTGTGACCACATATGAGGCAGTTACTGACCGGCAGGTACCTCATGTCAAATGTCAAGTATGCCCACTCTCACTCTTGAAGTGGTGGTAAGGATAGGATTTTCACATGAAATAATGGACATGAAAGGACTTGGTGACAGTGTGCAGCCAGGGTTCAGATTGCACCTCTAGATGTGCCAGTGCACTTCTGTACCCAGAAAGTTCATGCATCTTCTGGAGAACCTAGCTCCTCACAAGTGCTAGGCTTCTAGAGAGCTAGGAGTCCACATTTAATTTCCCAAGCCATACAGATTCATGCTGAGTAATATGGTTTGCCCACGCTGGGACATACATAGCCATATTTTCTCTACTCCTGGGATAGTGCCGTGTACTGAGAGGGGCAAAAGGAATTCCACTCCCTCCTCTGAGAAGTGGGCAACCAAGGTCCCAAGAAGTAAGTGCATCCAGGGTTGCCTCTGGTCAGTGTTACCAAGACTTCAACCCAGGTCTCCTCCCTCTGATTCCAATCTTCTTCCAGTCACTTCTGTATATGTCAAGACAAACTTTGTGAAATTGTGGACATTCAACCAGCTTTTTATTTGAAAAAATAAAAATTGCTATGACTCATTTGGGTAGGATTCACCAATTTGCCCAGCTTGCTGCCCAAATTCTGATTTTCTTCCATGATCTCTGCCAATGAAGAAGCCTTCTCATCCCACTCAGAGCCTTACAAACCTCAGTTTAGAGAAATTCAAAATTTTCCCAAACTTCCACATCTAGCATCACCTTTGACCCTTATAACAATCTTTACACAGAAGGGGAGAAAAAGGATAGCACCAAATTAATATTTTGGAAGTGAATGTCAATAATTTCAAACGGTAATCAGAAGAGTAACTATGGAAGTGGTGATTCTAAGGATAGACAGTGCCATGGACATGGCACTTACCCAAGCAGAACTGGTTCTCTGTGAGCCTGATGGGCATGCTCAGATCTTTCCTTAGTCTAGTAGGCAGTGCTGGAATATGCTGTGTCCATGTCTTCTTGCTAGTGATATGTCATGGAAAAAATATTTAACTTGCTAAATGACTCAGGACACAGCAAGCCCTTCTGTCCCTGGCTCCAAAGTAGAGGGATCAAACATAGAGTCTTCATCTCCAATGGGGAAGAAAAAGAAAACAGAGTGAGATAAAAATGAGGAGAAGGAATCTGAATCAGTGTATGAAATACCCATTTTCTCTGGACCTAGACTGCATCCAAAATAAGTGTGATTATTTGGATCTTCAAATAGAAAGTTGTAAATATGTGAAAAAATGTTCAACATCTTTAGCAATTAGAGAAATGCAAATTAAAACCACACTGAGATTTCATCTGACTCTCGTCAGAATGGCAATTATCAAGAATACAAGTAATAATAAATGTTGATGAGGATGTAGGGGAAAAGGTACACTCATACATTGCTGGTGGGATTGCAAATTGGTGCCACCACTCTAGAAAGAAGTATGGAGATTCCTTAGAAACTTGGAATGGAACCAGCATGTGACCCAGCTATACCACTCCTTGGTATATACCCAAAAGACTTAAAATCAGCATACTACAGTGACACAGCCACATCAATGTTTATAGCAGCTCAATTCACAATAGCTAAGCTATGGAGCCAACCTAGGAGCCCTTCAACAGATGAAGGGATAAAGAAAATATGTTTTATATCCACAATGGAATATTTTACTAAGCCATGAAGAAGAATAAAATTATGGCATTTGTCAGTAAATGGATGGAACTAGAGAATATCATGCTAATTGAAATAAACCAGTCCCCCTATAAAAGAAAAGGTCAAATGTTCTCTGTGTTGTACAGATGCTAGCACACAATAAAGGGAGTGAGGAGGAGGAAAGAATACAAGTTCATTGGATTAGGCAAAGGGGATAGAAATAGGAAAGACAGTGGAATGAATAGGACATAACTTTCCTATGTTCATATGTGAATACACGACCAGTCTTACTCCACATCATGTACAAGAATGAAAGTTATACTCCATGTATGTATAATATGTCAAAATACATTCTACTGTCATGTATATCTAAAAATAACAAATTTCAAAAGTTATAATATGGTATAGTATAGTAGCATAGTGTAGTATAGTATAATATATACATTCTCTGGAAGGGAGAGTTTGTCTCTGTGTCCTCCTTAAATCCTGAGATGGAAGAAAGTACAGTATTTTCCCCTTTCCATTTATTCCATATGAAGCCCCAGCTCCCAAACATAGATGGCTCATATATTAGTCAGGTTTTTCCAAAGGAGCAAAACCAGTAGAATATGTATATAAGTATAGGAACTTATTCCTTTGGCTTTCACAATCCGTCTGAATAATCCCGCAGTGGATGTCTACAGTCTGGAGAGCTGGGAAAACCAGTAGCTGCTCAGTCCAAGAAGCTGAAACCTCAGAATGGGAGAGTGCAATGATGCAGCCCCAGTTCAAGGCTGAAGGCATAGTGGAGTGTCTGGTACAAGTCCATGTTCAAAAGCTGGAGTCTGGCATCCTTGGGTGATGGCAACAGAAAAACAAAACAAAACAAACAAACAAACAAAAACCTGCTCAAGAAGAATTGAGCATGTCTACGTGCACACCATTCCCCTTCCTTCTGTCTCTTGTTATGTCTTGGCCCCAGCCTACTACATTGCCACCTACATTTAGGGATGGATGTGCTGACAGCACCCCTCTCAGTGTGCTGACCTATGTGACATTCATCTCTGGAAACACCCTCACAGACATACCCAGAAGTATGCTTTACCAATTTTATAGGCAGCTCTCAATTCCATCAACTTGAGGACCAAGAGTAACCACTTTTCATATGGCTCTGAAATGGGGATGCTTCTACTTTCCAGTTTATGGAAAACTTCTGCCACAACAGTCCTACAAACTATTTTATTTTTCTAAGGTTCTGCTTTGATAATTCTTTGGGTTTTGTTTCATGTCAAAAGCAGCATGTGATGCCCTTCTACACAAAATACACAGAAGAATCCAAGAAAATCTGTGTTCATCATGGCTTCCACTGTGCTTATATTGAAGACCTCTATTTTAAGAAGGAGAAAAGGGCACAGAAAACTTGTATTGTTATATATCCTAGTAACATGTTGATTTTTATTCTCTAAAACAGAGAGCCAAACATATCATCAAGACCATTTGGGGACATCTCCAAAAAGAATATACCTAACCCCTTTGTAACTAAATTAGAGCCGGAAGTCTTGTCCCATGACACCCCCTGATGCCCCACTCACCCACCATGTGAGCACAAACAATTCTCCCTCCTCAATCACCTGCTCCCACATTTCCAAAGGCTGCAGGAGTGGATTTGGGAGCATAGTCTGAGAATAGCGTTCTGTAGCTTAGGATAGAACTAGAGAAATGACAGCAGATATCTCTGTTATTTTTTAGTTTGTGCATTAGGTTTTTTATTTTTTATTTTTCCTTCTTTTCTGAAGAAACTGATTTGTAGCTGCACAAAGTAAGCTATTGATGTTCAAAAATATAGTGCTCCTACCTGTGATGATAGAGACTCCAGAGAGAGGAACACCTCTCGGCCCAGCTCTGGGACATGGACACCCTGAAGCACTGTAAAAGGAAAGACTCATGCAGACCCATAGCATAGTTGAATAGAAGTGAATTGAGCAAAAGCCTAAGAAATAAGAGTGCATGATCAACCAGAACAGTATTCTTACTCAGAGAGGGAATAGGACATTTTTTTAATATATATTTTTTAGTTGCAGGTGGACACATACTTTTTATTTTTATTTTTATGTGGTGCTGAGGATTGAACCCAGTGCCTCATGAGTGCTAAGCGAATACTCTCCCACTGAGCCACAACCCCAGCCCCCAAAATAGGACATATTTGACCCAACAAGGTATGTCTTTGAAATTGCTAGGGGAAGAAAATGGAGATCTAGTAGATATGCAATTGGGACTTTGTCTTACTTAATTTGTAAGTTCTTCTATCTCAAGTTACTTTTTCTCCCTCAATTTATAGCTTGCTTGAGAAGAAATAAGATCATATATTTATAATCTGTAGACATGCAACTGGAGCTACAAATGTTGAAACACCATTTAGAGTAACATACTTTTCTTACAATGAGGCCCTGTGCAGTAGCTTCCAAATGATACTAACATTCACTCTGTGACAATGGTTAGTTATAGATATTATTTCCAAATACATGGCGAGTCCCTGCTTTTGGATTTCAAATGGATTTTTAAACTGTACTGTGGTGGGAGCTATAGAAGTGAAATGCCCATGACAATAAAACTATTTGAAAATATCATAGCCTATTAGAAAACATAAGGACATATGTTAGCTTGTTGTTTTAATCATCAAACACTTAAGATCAAATAGCCTATCCTTTTCAACTAACTTATTTAAAGCTCAAGGACAAAAACATTTAACGTTTGACAATTATTACCACTTTATCATTTAGTATTTGATTATACCTATTTGATTATACCTATTCAACATTTATTGAATGTATTTTCAAATTTTTCATTAGTGATAATATAGCCCCCTTTTTAATTTTATGTTTTTATTTTTAATTTTAAATTAAATCTTGAATACAATATTTGCAGTTTTTGAGACATAATAGTTGTACATCTTAATGTGGTATGGCATGGTATTTTGGTGCATGTATACAGTGTGCAATTAAATAAAATATTTAGCTAAAATATTTCATGTATTTTCTCACTCTTTATGAATTTTGGGGGAAATTGTAGAAATTTAAATGTCATTATGCCCTTATTGAGAATGATAGAAATCAGATGATCAAAGTATGATTTTACAAATTATATGGTCTATTGCCATACAAAGAAAATTTTTCTTAGGTCCACAAAACTTAAAGGGGGGGAATAATGCGAACAAAGCTTATAGAAAATGCACTTAGTAAATGAGGTATGTTAACCACATAGTGAGTTCCAAAATTATTAATCTAGTTGCTCAATTCAGAAGGAAACCAGCTTCTACAGAAAGCAGATTAACTGAAGTTTGAGGAATAGGTATTATTTCCAACTGTATGTGAGTAGATGTTTATGGAATTCAAATACATTTTAAAACTGGACTATGATAAGAGTGATAGAAGTAAACACAACAATAAAGCTATTTGAAAATGTCATGTGATCTTAGAAAACATAAGTCTAATGTCAGTTTTTCATTTGAATTATTAAGCACTTAAGAGGAAATATTCTGTTCAACTAATTTTTTTTTTTTTTGTACTGGGGATTGAACTCAGGGACACTTTACTATTAGCTACATCCCCTGTCCTTTTTATTTTTATTTTGACACAGGGTCTCACTACGTTGCTGAGGGTCTTGGTAAGTTTCCCAGGCTTGTGGCCTCAGACTTGTGATCCTCTTGCCTCAGCCTCCCGAGTCACTGGGATTACAGGCGTGTATCACCACCCCCGCCTTAACTGAATTTTTTTTTTAATTTAAATATGTGACTCTGTTTTAGTCAGCTTTTCTATCGTTGTGACTAAAAGACCTGACAAATAACAATTAGAGGAGGAAAAGTTTATTTAGGGCTTATAGTTTCAGAAGTCTCAGTCCATAGATGGTTGACACCATTGCTCTGGGTTCAAGGTAACAATCATGGCAGAAGGGCATGGTGGAGGAAAGCAGTCAGGACATGGAAACAAGGAAGCGGAGAGAGTGCCACTTAAAGGTGCACCCCCAGTGACCCATCTCCCCCCGCTGCTATCTGGCTACAGTTACTGCCCAGTTAATCCATATCAGTAGATTAATGCACTGATTAAAGTTTTCATAACCCAATCATTTTGCTTCTAAACTTTTTTGCATTGTGTTACACATGAACTTTTGGGGGGACACCGCATATCTAAACCATAACAGTTCCCCCAATGACATCTGAGGTCCTTTGATGCTGGAGGGCAATGCCAGTATTGGTCAATGAGGCTATATCACAATTAGTCCCAAATTTACATTTTTGTTTAAATGTAAATTTTAACAAATTTTAACTTTGCCTGCCCCCCTTTTATTCCATGTAGCCAAGTATCTGATGAACTTTTCCACTTATTACTATCATTTCAAAACCAAATCTAAAATCAGAATCTCAAGTTGCCTTCTCTCCTGAGTTCTCTCTATCTGCTGGTACATCTTTAATGCAACAACACAATGCCAGCTGCCCACTGCACTCTCCCAATCATCCCCAACAGCTCTCACCCCTGTTCTCATCTAGTCATTCCCATATACCGTCAGTTCATCCTTCATTTCTCTGTAACCTGTCCTTTCCCTGTCTACTGTCACTGCCCAATGCTTAAGCTCCTACTGTCTTGTGAAGACTGTCCACACTCTCTGACGAAACTATACTCACCATGTCTTTTGATCCACAACTCTTAGCAAAATCCATAGCCCTGAGCCCAATATATTGTGTGATTGCACAGTAATTATTTATAGGATGTGTAAATGAGCAAATAAATGGTTTTCTGTACCTAATCAATTTATGCATTCAAAAATATTGATTTGTAGCCGGGCGCGGTGGCTCAAGCCTGTAATCCCAGCACTTAGGGAGGCTGAGACAGGAGAATCGCGAGTTCAAAGCCAGCCTCAGCAATGGCGAGGCGCTAAGCAACTCAGTGAGACCCTGTCTCTACATAAAAAACACAAAATAGGGCTGGGGATGTGGCTCAGTGGTCGAGTACCCTGAGTTCAATCCCCAGTACCAAAAAAAAAAAAAAAAAATATTGATTTGTACTTACTTTCTCCTGCTTCTCCATTAAAATGTGTGTATTGACGTCAATATCACCTTAACGTGCCCGGTTTCTTGTTTTAATCATTTGAAACTATCCAGTGTAGCCTTTGCAACTCTATGAGGAAGATATTATTACTGTTGTCATTATTGTTATTGTCCCTATTTGGCAGTCAAGGAATCTAAAATCCAAAGGTACTTTGAAGCCTTATTAACTCAATATAGTTAATTAGTGACAGGTGGCCATTTGATTTTATTTCCAAAGTTCCTGCTATTGCTATTCTATTTATCTTCCATTTGTTATCTGTATATTTTAATTTGGAGATCTGAATATAGAAGAATTATTGGAGACAAGAACGCAAAGGGCCCTTCAGTATTTTCACCAAGTTTCTGGGTCCTCATGTAATGATAGATGCAATTTATGTTATCTTTGGGGGTGGGGGAGGGTAGTGGGGATTGAACTCAGGGCACTTGACCACTGAGCCACATCCCCAGCCCTATTTTGTATGATAGAGACAGGGTCTCACTGAGTTATGTGCTTAGCACTTTGCTTTTGCTGAGGCTCTGAACGCATGATCCCCCTGCCTCAGCTTCCTGAGCCACTGAGATTACAGACATGTACCACCACGCCTGGCAATTTGTGTTATCTTGAATCTACATGCCCTCTTCTCTAAGAATGACCCTTCTCCATACCCTGACACTGTAGCCAAGACCACAGTTAACTTCTCCTTAGCCAACCAGACCCAAGCTTGACCTCTGAACTGCTGAGATACTAACCTCTTTCGGGTGGTTACGAGAACCAAAACTAATCAAACTCACCATGAATGCGACCACCTGCGTGGAGAAGGCAGGCTCCTCTTCAGAAACTGCAGAATGCAGCAAATGCCCACAGAAAAATCTTAACCAAAACCATGTGGCTCTAGGGGGCTGAGATTTAGGGCAGTCTTTTAGGGCCTAAAGAATTTTTGTTCCTGGGCCGTTTCTTGGAAAATATAACTCTAATTACCCCCTTCCCCAAATCTTCTATTTTGTGTGTGTGCCTTCCTATTCCATTATAGCCTCAACTAAGAGAAAAACAAGTTCATTGGTGTATGAATCACATTTCTTAGCTACAAGTCTACTGTAGCTGTTTAGGCCAAGAAGTAATTCATAATGGAATAGAAGTGAACTTCAAGAGCATCTCTAGGAGGTTCGAAAGACAATGATAGGCTATGCAGCCAGAAGGGGTGCCAGCTGCCACAGCCAGTAGGCACAGTTTGCACTCATGTTCCTGGACACCTCACCTCTACCACCAACACCTCTGAAAGACAGATACCTTCATGGCAACCCTCTCCAGAATATGAGGTCCAGGCATCTCCCGCATCCTCACATTACACACTTCTGAACCATCATCTCAAGCTACAACCAGAGCATGCATGACATGCTTATGCCCCAACCATAAAGAAGGTAGCAAGAGGACACTCTCTGACCTCTTCCTAAAGAAGGTGACGTTCATCTCACGACAAATTGTCCAAACATAGAAAGAGAGCTCAAAAGCTGATGGGGGGGCTGGGATTGTAGCTCAGCAGTAGAGCGCTTGCCGCCCAGGCGTGAGGCCCTGGGTTCGATCCTCAGCACCACATACAGAGCAATAAAATAAAGACATGGTGTCCATCTACAAAAAAATTAAAAAAAAAAAAAAAAGCTGATGGGTAACAGAAAATAAAATCATGCTAACTACATGGCTATATTAAATACTATGGGCCTGAAAACGATACTGACCTTTTTAAAATGCTGCTGTTTAAATGCTGACAAAGAATGAAAACGGCACCAGAGGGGACAAGCCCAAGTAGACGTTGGTCATGACAGAATGTGGATAAGTTTTAAAATGTGGACATATTTATGGCCTGAAATATTCTTCTTCCCTCTAATTCTTTCTGTGTGTGTGTTGTGGGAGGGTACCAGGTGTTGAGCCCAGGGATGCTTAACCACTGAGCCACATCCCCAGCCCTAAGTTGCTGAGGCTAACTTTGGACTTGCAATCCCCCTGCCTCAGCCTCCCAAGTTGCTGGGATTATATGCATGAGCCACCGCCTGGCTATTCCCCCTAATTTCTCATAAAAAAAAATCACTCCTTTAGAAAAGCCTTGCCTGGTAACACTGTCCCTCAGATTCTCCCAGCTACTCTTTTTTTTTTTTTTTTTGGTACTGGGGATTGAACTCAGGGGCACTCGACCACTGAGCCACATCCCCAGCCCTATTTTGTGTTTTTTATGTAGAGACAAGGTCTCACTGAGTTGCTTAGCGCCTCGCCATTGCTGAGGCTGGCTTTGAACTCGCGATTCTCCTGTCTCAGCCTCCCTAAGTGCTGGGATTACAGGCTTGAGCCACCGCACCTGGCTCCAGCTACTCTTTATCCACCTAACCTATTTTTCTTTTTTTGCTCATCACCACCACGTCACATGCTGTTTGCTTATTTACCCTCACTGGAAAGTAAGCCCATGAACAAGATCCTGTTGCCTCTCTTGCTCTGTCTTGGACACTTGAAACAATGAACAGCATAATAAACATGGAGTGATTGGATGAATGACCGAATTGATCAATTATAATTTTTCATCAATCCTCCTTCAGAAGCCTTGAACATAACTTAGGTCTATGAAGGAATTCTAAACTTTATGAACACACTTTCCTTCCATAATTATCAAACCAAGAAACTGCAAGGACCCTTAGAATGTGTTCAGATGATCAAGATTGCTCTTATTGTAATAAATGGGTTTAAGTATTTTGACAATCAGAAACTCCTCCACTTTCAGAGAAACACGTTTTCTAGGCATGATTTGAAAATTTCAATGCAGGATAGAAAAGAAATGCAATCAGTAATTGACTCTTCAGTCCTGCACTGTTCATGGATCACAGGTTGACATTAAAATTTTCTTTTCCTCAAGAACGTGATGATTATATTAACTAAATTGTTTGCTGAGTATCAATAGGGAAATATTAAACCTATTCATTACTCTGAATAAGCAATGTATGCTTCCTTTGCTTAGCATAGACGTTAAGGAGTGCATAGATGGACCGAAGGGTTTCCATAAATCCTCTGAAATCACAAGTAAAATTAGTAAATATGTGGGTTTTGGTAGAGAAATATACTACTGTATGCCCCTCTCCAAAAACTCTGTAAACCCAAAAAGTTTTAGACTATCCTAGTGTATAAATGACCACAAGTAACTGAGCAGAAGGTAAAATGTTTATAGCCAAGCACCAATAAGAAATTTTTATTGCTGATGCAGTGGCCCACACCTGTAATCCCATGGCTCAGGAGGCTGAGGCAGGAGGATCATGAGTTCAAAGCCAGCCTCAGCAACTTAGCAAGGCCCTAAGAAACTTAGTGAGACTCTGTCTCTAAATAAAATATTAAAAAGGGCTGGAGATGTGGCTCAGTGGGTAAGCACCCTTGGGTTCAATCACTGGTACAAAAAAAAATTTTTGTTGTTCTTGTAATATCTAATTTTGATTGGCCTTACAGGTTTCAAAGTCTTTTGCATAGGATAGAAAGTTGGAAGAGTTATATGGTGAGAGAAAACAAGAGTATTCAATGGGAATCATCAGACATGGATCATCACTCACAGGAGATCTTAGAAGAAATGTATGTTAGTTGCTGTGGGCTTTGAATAAATAATTATTCCATTTATTTCATTGATGGAGCTGGACAAAATTTGAAACCTTTGCTCAGAAATTTTGAATAACTTTCTAAAGCTGTTAAATAATTTTTTAAATTACTACCTTCAGATTATTACTCTAAGACTCATGACTACTCATTCTGTCTGTTCCACAAATTACAGTTCTTTCAGGAAACAACTGTTCAATCAAATAATATTCTAAGCTTATTGATTTTGCTCCTGTAACTTGCCAGGTGTTATAGAAAATCGAACAATATGCAGCTTCCCAGTAAGTGATCTAGTGATATGCAAAATGAGATCCATTTTTAAAACGTATTTGGGAAGGAAGCTATTTGTGCTGGAAAATAGTCAAAGAAAAGGCCTAAGAGACAGCTGTGAATCCCTTCTGAAGTGGATTTTTCATGGCTTATCTCATTTTAGTGCAGAACACTGTGTCACAAGTGGCTGAGAACACACCAAGCGTTCTATGTCCCCCAGACTCTGCTCCCCACAGGTATGCCCTCTTCTCTTTCCACATTAAGAGGGCCTCTCCCTCTTCCCCACAAAGGAAATGCCACCTATTTCTCTAAGTCCACCCCATCTCCTAGGGAGCCTTTCCTGGGCTCATTTCACTTCATTCATTTCTATCCATAATCGTATTGGTCTTATGTTGTCATTTAATGGCTTCATGCAAGCATGTCTTATTTTCTTGTTGGATTGGAGACTTTTAGAGTGCAGTGCCCATGATGAGAAAATAAACATTTATAGATATTATCATTACTCTGTTGAATGACATCTATTTAAAGACAGCATTACAATAACACAAGCTTTTTGAATGTTGTTACTTCATGCGTAAACTGGCATTTGCAATGGTAAATCCTTCAGAATTTAAGCATTATGTACTAAGCCAGTCCCAGGATCAAATAATATTGTTTTTGACACAAGTTCACATTTAATTCAAATATATTAATGTCTTTAACATAGTGCAAGGAGTGGGTATTTAAGATCAATAAGTCCAGGCATGGTGGTGCACACCTGTAATCCTAGCTATTTAGGAGGCTGAGGAAGAAAGAATCACAAGTCTGAGGCCAACCTCAGCAACTTAACAGGACCCTGTCTCAAAATAAAATTTTAAAAAAATGACAGGGGGTGTAGTTCAGTGGTAGAGTGCCCCTAGGTTCAGTCCTGGGTGTTGGAGGGAAAAAAATCAATCTGTAGTATATGACTCATATACCAGCAGACCATTAATCTCTGTTTTGGGTTGTTTTATGTAAAGAGGTAAAGAGAAAATACCTTTAAAAAAAAGCTTCTTTCTATCATTATTCAGTTATTTAGACTTTTTAAATCAGTTTTGTTTTGTTTTGTTTTTCTGTAATCTTCCAACGCATGTACTAACACATAGTACATGTTAACCATTAGTATTTTTAGGCCAAAACTGCACCAAGTTGTTTCCTAGATATTTGCAGCTCTATTTCTGGGGTTTATTTTATTTAGCAACATTAATGAGTAAAGCCTTCAAACATACAGACGAATTTCACCTCTTGGATTCATCTAGAACTAGAAATAACTTCTGCCCAGTCTCTTCCTCCTAACATACTTGGTTTAAAGAACCTTCCTTTTAAATATTTTCCTGCATAGACTACTACTTATTTAGTTCAGATTGTGTTTGTCTTTCTAATTTCTCTACAAGTGAACAAATAAGAGTGCCTAGTAGCACTCATGGGCTTGCAGAAGCATTGATGGGCACAGATGTCAGGTTACCGCACTGAAGCCCTCACGCCTGAAGGCAGGGGTACTCTCACATTTTCTTATCTTACTCAAAGGCTAGGCATACTAAAAGTAAAATTAAAGCAAAGCAAATGATAGCTGTATCAGCTGTGGGACAGGCAAAATGTAGGTGAATGAACAGCAAATGGATATGAAATATGATAAGAAACTGCTTTGAAATGAAAATGTTATAATAAAAGTAGAAGCTGTTCTATGACACCTGAATTAAAAAAAAAAAAAAAAGATTAACCAGTTAGTAATGAAAGAAGAAGCAACAAGCCTAGCCTAAATCAATTCAATTCTATGTTGTTTCAAAGTTATTATGGAAATTAATCACATATATTAAGCACCTAATGTGTGCTGGGCACTTTGTAGAACAACTTCTTGGATTCTCACAACAACTGAGTAGAGAACATCATGTTAGCGTCATATTTATGGATGAGGAAACTGAAGATCCATAATGTGTCCATGATCGTGATCAAATGGCTAGTAAGTGGAAGAGCCAGAATTTGAACATGGGCCCATTGACTCAAGAATCTGTGCTTTTGACCATGGACTACAAATAGCTGTGTCAAGAATACAAAATGGCGAGGCATGGTGGCACACACCTGTAATCCCAGCACTTTGGGAGGCTGAGACAGGAGGATCACGAATTCAAAGCCAGCCTCAGCAGGTGCTAAGCAACTCAGTGAGACCCTGTCTCTAAATGAAACACAAAATAGGGCTGGGGATGTGGCTCAGTGGTCGAGTATCCCTGAGTTCAATTCCCGGTACCAAAAAAGAAAAAAAAAAAGAATACAAAATGGTTCTGTCTCTCAATTGTGCAGACTCTTTTCATTGTTTTTATTCAGAGAGTCTGATCTATAACAGATTCTGCCCAGTTTCCTTCTGCAGAATTTGAGCAATGTAGATCGCAGGGGTAGAAGCTCAAGAGTCACAAACAGAGCACTGGACTATGAGTCCACAGAATGGGGCTTGGCTGGCCTGGCCACTAACCAGTGTGGACCTGGTCAAGTCACTCCATCCTGAAACTGACTAATTATAAAATGAGAGTAATATTTACCCTATCTGTACTATGATTGTAAAAATAAAGATCAATAAATTAAAAAATAAAGATCATGTGAAATAACAGAAAAAGACACAAAAGTAAACACAACCTATTATTTTGACTCAAGATTTCAAAATCTGAGCTGAGGTTGTGGCTCAGTGGTAGAGCCCCTGCTTAGCATGTGTGAGGTCCTGGGTTCAATTCTCAGCACTGCATATCAACAAATAAAATAAAGGTCCATCAACAACTAAAATATATATATATAAAAGATTTCAGCCAGGCGTGGTGATACACACCTGTAATCCTAGCACTTTGGGAGGCTAAGACAGGAGAATCGCGAGTTCAAAGCCAGCCTCAGCAATGGCAAGGCGCTAAGCAACTCAAGTGAGACCCTGTCTCTACATAAAAACACAAAATAGGGCTGGAGATGTGGCTCAGTGGTTGAGTGCCCCTGAGTTCAATCTCCAGTACAAAATTTAAAAAATGATTTCAAAATCCATAGGATTACATACAGGCAGAATCAAAATGGTTTAAAACCATCAATATTTTTTAAGTAACAATAGAATTTCTGGTATGTTTATTTGTCTTATATTTTTTTCTGTGTTTATCAATATCCATACCAGTATCAATGATGTCATTTTTAAGAGAAAGAAACAAATAGAGAGTAAGCATATGAAAACGTGCATTTCTCCTGTGTTATGCATCAGCGTGTCCCCAGCATGTCCAATAAGTGTCATTTGTTGTGTAATCCAATTAGAATTGTAGCTCTATGTCTTTTTAGCATTAATTCAATGGTGGTAGCCAGAGGAAGAGTCCCTTCCTTTCCCCTCCTTCTACTTTTCTGATCACTATATCATGAAAAAAAATTCCTACAGTCATATTACATTAAAAAACAGTACCAATCTGATCATTAGAATTCACAGTCCCAAGCAGTAAATAAATCTCAGAACTGATTTTGCTTGGAACTTCTTCTGCAGCTGCGGGCCAGACCTGCCATAGGGAAGGAGAACTGAGGCCAGCTTCATCCTTCCGTGGTCACGGTTCCCCTGGTTAAGTAGCAAGGCTTGGCCCCTTCAGGGTTGGCCCCAGAGAGAGCAAGAGAAAGAGCAAAGGAACGAGGGGAGCAGCGTGGCTGGCATGAGGAATGCCCTTGCCATCCAACATCAGGGTCTCCTGGGTGAGACCTATTAAAAGGGGGTTTACTTTACTTGGTGCTTCATGAGTTCCTTGAAGATTCCTGTCTCCTTCCCCGCAGCTCCTTGTCACTTACTCCTTTGTAGTCCATGGGATCTGGCAGTCAGCTCCCAGCATCCTCTTTGCTGAGAACCTGTGGCCTCCCTCACTGGATGGTGACCCACCTTGATCCACCCGCATGCTTTGCTTGTCCCATGCCTGTGGCTGCTGAATGACATGCCAGTGATGCCCCCTCTCTCTCTCTCCCCGGACAAGGCCATTCTGCAGTAGAGAATGAGTTGTTCACTTGGATCTCCACCTATAGAAGGTAATGGCAAGCTCTCCAAGAGGGTCATTGAAACCTACTCCCTCTAGACCGGAGAAGGACCCTGTAGCACCAGCCTACACACTTGCCCTTCTTGAGTGATAATTGAGATCCCCACCGTGGAGCCTGCCTTTCCTAAAGTATTCTCTTCACTAATTCTTTCTTGTCCACATACTGGCCCCTTTGGTTATGCTTGATCTGACTGAGGGGTTCAGGAGTTGTGGAACTGGTTAGTAAAGCTTTCCTTGATAAGCTTTGCATAGGATGCTCTGTCCCCCAGTCATTTGGTATTGGGTACCTCTCCATGGGCCCATTCGTGGAAACTGAGTCATAAAGAGACCTAATTCACCATCATTTTTAGAAGTGAGGATTTGCAGTCCTCGCTCCGCAGCTGAGAGAGACCTGCCCCTTCTTCCAACCCACACATAGTGCACACCAAATAAAGGGGCCAGGTTGACCTTCCACAAAGATGCATGTGACCTGGTGTGTGGACAAAAAAAAATCACTGCCTTAAATCCTTGTCTGCCGCCCTCTAGTAGGGTAGATTTTAAACATTTAAGTATCCGAGTTCAAGGACCCATGCAAAGTCCTGAAAGTGATAAAATCAGGCAACATAATGTGAGATCTGCCTTCAGGGAACCTCTAGATTCACACGTGAGCACATGGATGCCGCCTACTGCAAAGAAACAATCAACAGGGCAGAGGAAGAAATAGGAGACGAAGAGGGGAAGAGAAGAGGAGAACAGGGAGGCAGAGAAGAAAGGAATGAAGGTCAGGTACAACCTGCATTTAAAGCTGTTAGGCTCTGGATCTTTGGTGCCCTGGTGCATAAAGTTGCTTTATGAATAGAGATGCTAGCTCCCTCCACATCAAGCAGGGCTAGTGGGATGTAGGATGATCCCCTTGATGTTCTAGAAAACAAAAGAATTTTAGTCTCTCTCTCTCTCTCTTAAAAAAAAGGGGGAGGGGAGTGTTTTGAACCCATGGTTTTGGTAGTAAAATACATACCCTGATCATTAATTTTATCAAATACTGCCACTGAATTCCCCATTACCCCTGTCTATTACAGGAGGAAATAAACTGACAAACCAGTCTTTCCACCTACACTGGGCTTGGATTTCTTTGGAGAAAGAGTACTACATTGTGAACGAAGACTCTGTGTTCTTAAAAGTGACCCTCCGGCGCAGAGGCTACCTTGGAGGAACATCCTTCGTCAGTAAGTAATTTGGGATTGGCTGTTGGCAAATACTCAGGGAACAATAAAATGCAGGCTTAAAAATAATTAGGAGAGGGCTGAGGTTGTGGCTCAGTGGCAGAGCACTTGCCTCGCACGTGTGAGGCACTGGGTTCGATCCTCAGCACCACATACAAATAAGTAAAACAAAAATAAAGACACTGTGTCCATGTATAACTAAAAAAAATTTTAAAATAATAATAATTAGAAGAGAACAGATTGAAAGACAATCAATAATCATCTTGGGGGACCCCCTAAAAAACTATATGTAAAATTGCGCAGTGCTCACTGTGAACTACGGGCTCAGATAATATCAATTTTTTATCCTCCTCAGTTTTCCTCTTTCTGGCAGTTTACATTCTCTCTCTCTCTCTCTCTCTCTCTCTCTCTCTCCTGTCTCTCTTGGTACCAGGAATTGATTGAACCCAGGGGTACTTAACCACTGATCCACATCCCAAGCCCTTTTTATTTTTTATTCTGAGGCAGGATCTCATAAAGTTGCCTAGGGCTTTGCTAAATTGCTGAGGCTGGCCTCAAACTTGCAATCCTCCTACCTCAGCCTCCAGAACCACTGAGGTTACAGATATGTGCAAACACTCATGGCTACATTCTCTTTTATAACTCAGCAAGATTCCAGGAAAATTAAGACATTGCCTAGCCATCTCACAGTCCCCAAGTCTCTCAATTTCTTTTAAACTTGTCTTTAAGCATATAAGACATTATTATGGTTAGCTCTAGCTATTTCTTTTGAAGAATCATTTACAAGTACATGATGCATTACTGGTTTTTGTTTTATTTCTTCTGACTATGTATAATTATTTTAGCCCTTCTATAAGGTTATAACTTCTGTGAGGATGTACAGTATCTTATTTTTTTTTTACAAGAACCTAGTACAGAAATATATCTCTTTGGCTATATATATATGTCATGCCTGCATAATGAATCTCATTATCATCATTAATAATTAATTAATAATTGTTCTAAAAAATGCATTATATTTTCATAGCATCTTTACCTGCCAGAACTTTCAGAAATCATTTGCCTTCCTTTTTTATTCTATTAAGGAGACAAATAGGGGTGTGTTACTATCATTTTACAAATGAGCATCCTGCCTCTCCCAGATTGGTAGGACTCCATCCAGCCAACATATCAAAACTATTGGGGAGAAGCCAGGAGGAAATAGGCTAAAGAGAAAATGGGCAATCCAGGAAAGATAAGCTTTTCCGAAGGATCTTCCCTAGGCCCAAGGCTTCTAGACTGGGACTGTTCTCTTAGAAAGAGGTCCGCCCCAGCCTCGGTCCAAGCCCCAGGTTTCTTCACCAACTGTTGGTGGAACTGCTACCCAGAACTTCAGCTCAGATCTGCCTCCCCTCTTGTAGGGCATTTCCTCCAAAGTTGCTTATCTCAAGGTCTTCTTGTGAGTGTGGGTTAATATCATCCCAGCTCAGTAAAGAAAAAAAATGGATAGAACCATTTGAACATTTGCAAACTAACTAAAACCCTCAGAAGACCTTCTAGTCTGGCTGATCCAGCACCTCTGCCAGGCTCTGTCCCCTTGCCCTGCATGTGGATCTTTGTTGCACTAACTATCCCCAGGCATGTTAAATGGGTCTATGTCTATTATCTGTCTTCCCAGTAGATTTCCAGTTCCATATGGTCAGGAACTACATTTTAATTAGGCCCTACCCCAAGAATGTAGGGCATATAGTAGTTACTCAGCATTTGCTGTTGCATGAACTACGGTCAGCCTTCTGTTCTCCACAATACTGCCTGAAACCACAGGTGCACCACAGACTGAACCTCCAAAGCATCTCCTTCAGATGCTCCTGTAACTCCTCCTACAAGTCCCATCCCACCCCAGGCCAGGGCTAGTAGCAAAGCACAGGATCTAGAAGAAAATGAAATAACCATGGAGTTTGCCTTCCTGTGTGGCCACTTACTCTTTTTTGCAATGTTCCAAAGAGCTTTCAGTTTCTTTATATGTCGACTATCCACCATAAGATATGTTGGTGCATGATACATGATAATAATTCTAAATACATCTAGCATGGTTCCTGACGGTTAATCTTGGAGCTACAGTTTATTGAGCACAACAATAATACCATTATTTTTCCATGGCATTGTCAAAACACAACTGAAACCACCTGGTCATCTGTTTATCTCCCCATACCTGGCTAACATCTCGAGTGGTGGCCTTTCCTAATTCTGTGTGACATCCTCACCCCCATGCGCAGAGCCAGTGCTCAACAACTACATTAAGTAAACAACCACATGGCTGCTTCATTCCTGTAGCCGAGCCAACCGCTCTACTTCAGCTTCAGCGGAGGATATCACTCACTTATGGTCTCCACTTTCAATGTAGCCAAGAGAGACTCTTCCTAAATATTGGACATTCACTCTTGGTTGCCAGACTAATATGAATACACACTTCCTTTAGCAGTTTTGCAAAGACAATACTAGCTGTCTTGCCTTGGAAATTATTTTCATGCTTTCCAGCTCTGGATATCTTTGATCCAGGTTTCAGATTATTGGAGAATCAGACAAAGGGCTGTTCATCTCACTTATATCATTTTTCAACATAGCTACTATCAGCTCATAAGGTCTGACTTCACACATTCAAACAAATGCAGACCCTAAACCTTAAAAATGAGACCTAAAGTGGTGAGGTAGGTATTCCTGCTTCATTAGAACTTCACTGGGATGTTAAAATTTAAATAAAGCAAAGCTAGGATGCTGCTTAAACCTGCTATGCTGAGGGAAGGATTTATTCAGTCTTGATGGGGTACCGCCTTTCATCTTTATATCTAATATTGGACATTTTTAGCACTAGTTTGTTGTTTAGTCTCTTTGGGTACTCCTTAGTTCCTATTACTTAATAGAGATTTTTTTTTAATGGAGTTCCAGCTATGTGTCAGGTTCTGTTCCAGGAATTCATCTGTGAACAAAACAACCAAAGATCCTCACCTCCATAGTGCTCAATTTGAGTATCTTCTGTTTAGACATGAGCTTTCCAGGAGATGGGGTGGTTTCTTACTCATCTCTGAATCCCCAGCACCCAAAAGAGTTGGTCACATCAGAGGCCTTGGTACACAGAAACTGAAATAAAGAAGCTCACCACTGTATTCTCTTTTTTCTATCACCCCTTCCTCCTGAATTTGGACCTGTTGATGGGTCCAAATCACCCCTTTTTTTCTATCACCCCTTCTTCTGAATTTGGTTCACTTCTGCTTACTTCAATCTTTTCAGCCAAGAAGCATCATTTATGACTATCGTTTTGGAGCATTAAAAGAAGCCATATCTGGCAGTCTGTGCCTATAATCCCAGCTATTTGGGAGGCCGAGGTAGAAGATTTGCAAGTTTAAGGCCAGCCTAGGCAACTTAGTGAGATCTGTCTCATAATAAAATTTCTAAAGAGCTGAGGATGTAGCTCCCTGGTAGAGCACTTGCCTATTATGAAGGAGACCCTGAACTCAATGCCAAGTACGATGAAAGGAAAAAAAAACAAAAAACAAAAGAAGCAAATGTCTATGTTACCTATTTTCATTAACAATAGAAATCACTTTGAAAGATTATTCCTTTAGTCACTTGACTTTATATTTATGGTTTCCTGATTTTTATTCAGGCATTGGAACCAAAGATGAAACTGCAAAGAAAGATAAAGATTTTAAAGGGAAGATCCATCAACAGGTCCAATTCAACCCAAGACAGACTACAGCCACATGGAAGGTGAGAATTATACACGACAGCGAGTACGAGGCCTCAGAAACTTTCCAGATCATTCTATCAGAACCTGACATGGCTGCACTGGAGTTTCCAGAAATGGCAACAGTCGAAATTGTGGACCCCGAAGACGGTATGTGACATTGATGTGTTCTACTAGTCCGTACGGGTTGGTGGGTCCTTATCTGGCCTCATGTTTTCCTCAGTCTGTTATCCACTGGATGCGCTCATACTCACTTAAGATTTAATGTGAAGTGAATCACTTCAAGACAATAATTGCTCTCAGGAATTTTTTTTTTTTTTTTTTGACCAGGGATTGAATTCAGGGGCACTTAACCACCGACCCATATCCCTAGCCCTTTTTTTAAATTTTATTTAGATATAGGGCCTCACTAAGTTGCTTAGGGCCACGCTAAATTGCTACAGCTGACTTTGAACTCACAATCTTCCTGCCTCAGCCTCCAGAGCCCCTGGGATTACAGGCATGCACCACTGTGCCCAGCAGGATTTTATGAAAGGAATGTAGGAGATGAAAATAGACAGGATCTTTACCAGAATTCCTTTAACATAAATAGGGTCTTCGCTGCAAGCTTCTGGCATACCATTGGTTTGGAGCAGCCCTGCCCTAAGGGGCTTAGTCCACAGGGCTTATTCCAAACCTTTTTTCCACTGGCTCCTTTTTCTCCTGTACCCTCTGCAGTCCACTCAGAAGCTCAAGTGGAGACTTCGATATCCATTGTCTTCAATGTGGCTGCTGGGTACCTGCCTCCATTCATTTTAACATGTGTTCCACAAGGTTTTGTTAAAGTTGTGCATCGTATTCTTGAATTTGTCAATTGATTTTATATATTCATTCATTCAGCAAATATCCAGAGAAATTAAACAAGCAACCAAAAAAGAAACTCTAACTAGTAATCATACTATTTGCTGTCCCATTTTGGCCAAGTAGATGATTCCCCAAAGGGGGCTTTTAGTATTTATCTTTGAAGATTATTATTATTATTGAAGATTATTTGAGACATATTTATTATTACAGTAGTCAAAACAATCAAAGAGCACCTGGAAGTGTGAAACTTACAACCAGGAAGTTGGCCTTGGTTTCCACAGGGCTCCATGAGAAATTTCCTCTATTAGCATTCTCTAAACTGCATAAGCACATGTTAGCATAATAGAATGTCTACTTCAGAGGGGTGGAAAGCTTCCCAGAGAAAATAAGTCTAGGAACTTTCGATCCTCATCATTCTTAATAAATCCTAATTCACATTAGCATATTAAGGATTCTGAAAAACTCTCTTGCAAAGAAATATGTTTAATTTTGTTTAACCTGGTTTCTCCAGGCTGCACTGTGGATGTTTTGTTGTTTTGTTTTGTCATCTCCAAGGAATATTCTTTAAGTTCTCTGAGTTCTACTTTAATTGGAACACAATTTGAAAAAACATCACTCTCTGCTCTCTGCACTTTGGCCAATACAAAAGAAGTAGAAAACAGCCCCCACCATCCCATGAACAAGTGTCAGGTTGATTTTGTTTATAACAATGCTTAGAAACATGAACCAATTATGAAGCCAAATACAAGATAGATGGGCAAAGGAAGGAGGTGATGCCATCACTGTGGTCCAAAGCATTAAGGTTCATGGAACAGACAGGGTTTGAGGTGAGTCTTTAAAAGTGGGTTTTGATTACCATAGTGGATAGGAGCAGGTTTTCCAGATTGGAAAAATAGGATGTGACTGAAGAACTCAGTCCTCTGGTATCGGTTTTTTCACATGACATCATAACTTTAACTTGCTTGAGCGCCTCCATGATGCCAATATTTGAAATTGAGAGGTGGCAAGGTAGTAGACTGTAGTAGGGGGTAGAATGGAGGAAAGAAAATCAAGACTGGCTTTTTTGCCCCCGTAACTCAGGACCCATGTTCTCCTAAAAGCTAACAGCAGTACCAGAGAAACTAATTTAGGGAAGAAAGTAAAGAGGGAAAAAAATGTAATACGTGATAACTAGATAATTTAACACTGAATTCTAGATTAGTATTATTTCCAAAAGAAGAAAGGATGGTCTCTTACAACATTTTCCCCTTCTTACTCACACTGCCAAAAGGAAGAATCTATCTACATATTTGATATGGGGAAAGACCTGAGGCAAATAAATGTGATATGATCCCAATGGCTATTTCAGTTCTCCTCTGGACACCATGGATCCAACCTTCTTTAAGTTCTTGTTTTTTTAAACAAACAGATATTTGTAATTACACGGTGCACACTTAATGAATGCCTTGGAAAACATTAAAAATCCCAGAGAAAAACAGTGTAATAATTCTATCAGTAAGACATAACCAATACTCATATTGATATCTCATGACGGTTTTAATGGTGTGTTGGGGTATGTGTATACACACGCAGCCCCCACACATATGCACAACTCAGTGAATTTTTTTAAAAATTGAAAACAAGACCTGTAGCTTATTTTTCTCTGTATACTAAGTGGTCCATACAGTGTCTTATCCACAGTGGCTGTTTAATAAATGTTAAATAAGTTATTTACAGAATACTACAGAAAGGTATTTTTCTTCCTTAGTTTTTTAGATTACCTGATTGTTAAAAGCATATTTTTAAATGGGCAATAAATGTAAAGCAAAGGCAGTAATATTAGATCTCTATTTAGAAGATCTAAAATTTGACCTAAAAAGAAACAAGAATTGCGGCAGGATTTTCTTTTCCATTTTAAAAAGGCCTCTGAAAGATATTTTTGTAAATCCAATTTCACTGCTTTTCCAGGGGCACTTAATAATGAATAAGACTTCCCACTCTCATGATATTTATTATTGTTGATCATGTTGGAAAATGGGGGGGGGGGTCAAAGACTACGTGTATTAAATACACGTAGTCAGGTGTGTTAAAATATCACCAATCCAATTTAAACCCTGTTGAAACATCTTCTGTCATCTTTTCTAGAGTCAACCGTTTATATTCCTGAGGCAGAATATAAAATACAGGAGAGCACTGGGGAGCTTTTGATTCCTGTGAGACGGTCTGGAGATGCAAGCCGGGAACTCATGGTCATTTGCTCAACTCATCAAGGTAGGAGGCTCCATGGGGAGATTGGAGGCAGGAACTAGGTTATTAGAATGAGACTAGGGTGGCTCTGAAGTTGTGCAGGTGGTGATGAAGCAGAAGGCAAGGCTCCGGACCCCCTGGGCCACTTCTAGGGCTGCTGCTAACCTCCTTTGCTGACCCAGCACAGGTGTCCTGGCTGTCTGAATTGGTCTCAGTCAGATAAACTGTCATTCAAAATTGGGATGAAGCTGGGTGTGGTGGCGCACACCTATAATCCCAGCACTTTGGGAGGCTGAGACAGGAGAATCGCAAGTTCAAAGCCAGCCTCAGCAACAGCAAGGAGCTAAGCAACTCAGTGAGACCCTGTCTCTAAAATGAAAACACAAAATAGGGCTGGGGATGTGGCTCAGTGGTCGAGTGCCCCTGAGTTCAATCCCCAGTACCCCCCAAAAAAATTTGGATGAAAATATCTTCTTTGACTATCTCACAAAATTTTGTGAGAATCAAATGAAACACTGTATGTAAAAACAGTTTACACATAATGGTGAAAATATAAATAAAAATAATTCTTATTTTTAATAGTCTGAATTGCCCGTGGGCAACGCTGTAACAGAGTCTGCATATACTATTCAGTCTCTTCTCTTTCCTTCCCATTTTACAACTACAAATGCATCCCCACAACCTTGGGACCAGGTGTCCTCACATCCAAAAACAAGATTCCATTCTTTCTGACTTCTATACAATCAGAATTTAGCTGCCAATACTCTACCCCCTTAAGCTCATAGTCCCTAACTTATTAGTAACTGCAATAAATAAAAATTGTGGAATAAATGAAGACCACCCAAATGGGAACAAGAAAGGTGTTTTAGTCAGCTTTTTCCCTGCTGTGATGAAAAGATCTGGCCAGCACAATTTTAGGGAAAGAAATGTCTATTTAGGGGCTCATAGTTTCAGAGATTTCAATTCATAGACAGTGGACTCCATTCCTCAGGGCTCGAGGTGAGGCTGAACATCTTGGAAGAAGAGTGCGGCAGAGGAAAGCAGCTCACACGATGATCAGAAAGCAGAGAGACACTCTACTCACCAGATACAAATATATACCCCAAAGCCATGCCCCCAATAACCCACCTCCTCCAGCCACACCCCACCTGCCTTCAGTTACCACTTAGGTGATTATTTTTTTTTAAATCATTGATTTTTTTTAATATTTCTTTTTTTTTAGTTGTAGATGGACACAATGTCTTTATTTTATTGCTTTGTATGTGGTGCTGAGGATCAAACCCAGGGCCTCACACATGCGAGGCAAGCGCTCTACCACTGAGCTACAATCCCAGCCCCACTTAGGTGATTATTAATCCCATCAGGTGATTAATTCACTGATTGGGTTAAGGCTCTCACAACCCAATCATTTTTCTATGAACCTTTTGCATTGTCTCACATGTGAGTTTTGGGGGACCTCGCATCCAAACCATAACAAAAGGGCTATTTATTCAGAGCATGCTAGAACAAGATGAGTCAGCCACTGTCACTTGCATTTGGCAGAGACTTAAAGACAGAAGAGTGAGAAAATTTTATAGCAGAAAACATGGAGGGTATCAGGCAAGCCCTTGCTGGTCGCTGTTGGCACAGGGGAAGGCAAGCTAAGAAGCAAGGCTTCCTACATGATTTGTTAAAACATATCTTGCTTTCTTTCGTTAGGCCTAAGTTAAGAGTAGGAACAAAAATTGGGGAGGCTGACAGTCATTAGGTCCTGACTGGGGCTGATTGCTACAGACTGTGGCTCGGCTTCTGAGATCCTTGCTGTAGACTGTGTGTGGGTGTCTGTCTTTATAAACAGTCTGGCTCTTGTCTGCTCATATATTCAGTCTCAAGACTGATGCTCTTACTTATTGATAAAGCAATACTGGAAACATAATTCTTACAGCTCTTCTTCCTCTTCCACACATTGTTTTAATACAATGTTCCCATGTCATAGTCTGAAAGTACTAATGAGGGACATTTCCATCAAGTAACACATACAAATTTTGTCTAGACAGACAGAAATTTTTTAGTAGTAGGGCCTTAAGAGCTTATCAAAGCAGAGCAAAAACAAACAAACAAAAAAACATTGTTACCGTTTTCAATTACTTATAGCCATTGTGTATTAGCTCTGCATTATTAATAATATGCAAAGCATGAACTTGCTCTCCATTCAACCATTAATACAGCTCAAGCACATTTTATCATGATGTGATTTTTAAATATTTATTTAACAAGATTTCCAAAGAGGCATAAATAACCAAATTGAACTTCCACCCTCTGAGAGGATGAAGTACCTACCCATGGGGAAGAGGTGAAGACAGATGTCACAATGACAAGCAATATGAGAAGATTTACAATTTTCAGTTTCTCATAATTCCACAAAAAAAAAATACAAAGGTCAGGGCACTACCATAACTATAGTGATTTAGTTCTCCAGGAAGGGCCGCTAACTCTGTTAAACCCTTGTTTTTTTCACTGCAAGTTTGACATGGGGAATCCCACGTCAAGGCTCAGGTGTCAGGCAGTGTGAGCTGGGTACCCGCTGTGCAGGGAGTTTTCTGAGAATGCCTCCTTCATACCGAGAGACCTGATGGCAAGTTGGGTCCTACAGAGGAATCCCATGAGAAGCTAAATGTTGGTATGGCCCTCCCATGTGGGTAGGGGCTGGGAGGAGGAAGCCACTGCCCAAGTGGATCTCTATAGTTCAGCAATTTCACAGGATTCACCAAATAGGCTGTTTACCACCTCATTTCTCCCATTCACATCTGGGAGACCCTCTGGTTGTAAGATAGAGACTATGCCACTGGTACCAAGTAGCCCAGCTTGAAGCCCAGAGAAAGAATGCGTTTTCTACAAGAGCTGAGTGCATCCTCCCTGTGATCCCTGGGCACAGGTTGGAGAAGGAAGAGCCCTCAGGGAGTACTTCACCCATCTCATTTTCCTCTTCTTCACTATTCAGTTCCCAAAAGGAGTAAACAGCAGGTTAAAATTGAGAGTTGCTAAAATTTACATGATGCTGACAGCATCTGGTGTTTTCAAAGGGACTCTTAGTTAAGAACGGGCTAACATCTCTGGGCATACATCTCCAGACATACAGCAAAAAAACAAACACGAAGAGCGTCACAAGAGCTTGTCCTTGGAACTGGTTTTGAATATCAAATTCAAAAAATTGAAATTATCTGTTCATTGCCAAATCCTCTGTCCTCCAGGGCAGAGGAGAATTTATTGTTATCTCAGCCATAGCACTCTGGATATTTCAGAGAGATCTTTTTTGCAGGGATGTCCTATGCACTGTTGGGTGTCAAGCAAAATTCCTGGCCTCTAGATACTTGGTGCTAGTAGCAGCCCCCCCTCCAGCTATGACTCCCCAAAATGTCACTAGACATTGCCAAATGTCCCCTACAGGGTAAGATCAGTCTACATGTATGTTGTGATTCTATATCACGTAAAACCAGAGAAATGAAAAGTTGTGCTCCATCTGTGTATGATGAATCAAAATGCATTCTGCTGTCATGTATACCTAAGTAGAATGAATAAATAGATAAAATTATATATAAAAAAAGATCAGTCCAACTGCAAGCTACTGATCTATAATGAAGTATTTTAAGCTCAAGGATACTTTGTATAAGGACTTGCAAATTGGACAGCTCTTGGCCCTACTTTATTTGTAAAATAGATATCATTCATATATTTCTTTTCATTAGCCACTTTCTTGTTAGGAAGCTGCTCTTCTTGGAAAAAATAACCTATGAAGACCAAACCACAGAACCTAAAACCAAACAAGCAGAAAGAACATCAAATCATCCTGTGGGTTTTTTTTGTTTGTTTTGTTTTTTGTTTTTATCAGTCCCAAGTAAAATACATTGAAATTTTTAAATGATTGACTTAATCCAGTTGGAAAAGACTGTGGTAAACCACATATCTGGACCCAATGTCATTTCTCTGATTGGACTTTTTCTCTGAGTCAGGCTAAGGAGGAGATAGGACGCAGGTTACTCAGAGAGGATTCTAAGACATGCTTGCTTCTGCCCTTTTAAAAAAACATCTCTGTTTATTTGGTTGTGAGTGTGTTTTTAGATAATAGAAGTCATGCCTTATATCTCAGAGGGTACTGGGGGACCATTTTCTTTTTTTCTGAAGTACCAACGATGTCTTTTAAAAGTTCCTTTTCTGTAGGTCTGCTGGGAGTAAACTCAGTTTTCTATTTATCACAATACAACTTTATCTCAACTCCATCTTTGAACTTCTAGGTTGGTAGTGATCTCCTCCCAGCATTTTAAAGTCATGACTCCATTCTCTTCTGGCTTTCAATATTGCTATTAAGAAGTTGTCCTTGGTCTAAAAGTCATCCTTACAGCAATGACATTTTTACATGTTTAAGATCTTCTCATCTGTATTTGATCAAAAGCTATGGAAGTTCTGGGGGACGTCTCTTGAAGATGTTTTTTTCTGAGAAGGATTTGATTGCTTCTTCCAGGATCCACAAGGCAACACCAACCCAGGAACCCTCCTGTGGTCCTGGGTCTCCAGGAATCATCCTTCACTCCATGTCAGCTCCCTGAGATGCTTGGGCAAGGCCCAGGCTCCCCCTGATACGTTAGTGTCCCACCTGCTCACAGGAGAAGATTAGCTTCTCAATGAGAGACCCTACTCTAGATATCAGGCTTAGGTTTTTGGACTTTAGGGGATTTTTGTTTTTGATGTTGACCCTGGATGTTTTTTATGCTTTCTGGAAGCACAGAAAAGCCAGCAGAATTATTTCTAGTTGTTTTGTTGTGTGAGAGCATAGCAAAGTACCTCACTGGCCAAAGGCTGGGAACAAAAGTCACAAAGCCTCTTCTAGATGGAAGCCCCCGTGATGCACAGCCCACCTCCACCCCAGCTGCCCTCCTTACCTCTTACTCCCCCATTTCCCTTCAATCATGGAAAAAATTTATCTCCACTCTGGATTTTTGAATTTGCTACTGATAAAATATAATTTTTTTTACTTAAATAAATACCAGTATTCTGTATTCTTGACCATAGAATGTAAATGATCAAATGGTTTCCCAAATTAAATTTTCTAGAATCCTAGGAGGAAGGGGTTGTATATCGACAATTATAGTTAACTTGATAAAGACTTTATAAAGATACTGCGTGAGTCACTGTAGATCTGCCTTGGGCATTTATCTTGAGGAGCTTCTTCTGACCGGCATCTTTTTTAATGCCACCTGCTTGATAACTAGGCAAAGTAAGAATGTATATTCTCCAACATAAAACCTCCTGTGTAAACATCTAAGTCTGTAAAAAATTTTCCAAATGTTCACTCTTAATCATAAAGTTATAAGACTTAAAACCTTTTTCCTTTTTTTTTTTTTTTTTTTTTTGTGTGTGTGTGTGTGTGTGTGTGTGTGTGTGTGTCCTGGAGTGACTTATCCCACCTGCCTTCTTATGTTGCTGGCACTGGTCCCCATTCCCTTCTCGTTGTTAGGTGCCCACCTCTAACACTTAGTCATAGTGCTCATCTCTGACATTCCAAGAACCAGCCTCTCTCAGTTGAGGAGCTCAGAGAACTCCTGGAGGCACAGGTTTTCTTGCGGGATGGAAAAAATAAAGTTTCAAGGCCCCAGAACCACATTGAAACTTAGCCAACCTATTACTAAGTGAGAGTTGCCCTCGAGCCAGGCATTAATAGCAGTTTCTGTACCCCTGCCCCAGTAAACACATTTTATTTCCTTCAGTTCTCCAGATTAAAACTTTTGTATGTTCCCAGACTAATAAAACAATTAATATGTTACTTCCTGATTCTTCTAAAAATCTGGGGTTTTTTTTCGAAAAATCCTCTGAAACAATTTGTAAGTCGGTGCCCCTTTGAGCAAAGCCTCTGATGTCACTTTGGAGCTGATTTTTAGCAAGCTGTCTCCTCACATGCAGCACACAGTCATAAATACCAACTTGTATTCATGTTTAGAAGACATTGGGCACTGGTAGTGTCTTGCATATGCTCATGTACCATACTGTGAGCAAGAAAGGCCCTTACAAGACCAGAGTATCCCTTCCAGAACCTTCCTGCCATATTCCCATTGCTTCTTATTAAGGAGAGCTATGGTGGGAAATATTTATACTTTTCAAATATCACTTATCTAAAATATTGTGCTAAATCATTTTAATTACTGTGGCTACTTTTTGCCCTTTTAGCTTTAAACCTGTTCTATATTATCAGTAGCAAATTCAGAAATCCCTGGAGTGGATATAAATTTTTCCCATTGAATGATACAAAAATGCACTGAATCCTATGAGTTCCTACTCCTGAATCCCTACTACAGAGAAATAAAATGATATGCCCACTCAAAAATTAATACTAGAATATTCATAGTAGCACTGTTCCAAATAGCTAAGAATGAGGAAGAACCCATTATCATCTGGTGACAACAGTTTGTCCATAGTAAAAGAGAAGGAAGTCATGATACATGGGTGAATCTCAAGGCACAGTGCTAAATGAAAGAATCCAGGCTCAAAAGACTAACGCACAGAAGTACTGTGTGTTTCCATTTGTGTGACATCCTCATAAATTAGGCAAATAAATCTAGGGTGACACAAAGCAGATCTGTGATTTCCGAGGCCTGGGAAGCAGGGAGGGAGATGGACTGCAAAGGGTACAAGTCAACTTTCATAGGTGGATAAAAATGTCCTACATTATTATTTTGTTGGTGATCATATGTACTTGTCAAAACTCATCAAGGGGCGAGGGTTGGAGCTCAGTGGTAGAGCACTTGCCTAGCACATGTGAGGCACTGGGTTCAATCCTCAGCTCTGAAATAAATAAATAAATAGATAGATAGATAAATAGATAAATAAATAAATAACTGTATGTGTCCATTTGCAACTTTTAAAAAATTTAAAAGTAAAACTCATCAAATTGTGCATTTACATTGATGAATCTTAATATAATAAATTATTATAATAAAACTTAAAGTACTATAGATCTAAACTAAAATCCCCCAATCAATCCTGCATGCCTAGTAAACTAACAGGTAGCTTTGTGGCTGTATCATGATGTCATACAAGCAACTCTAGTCAGAGTGCAAAAGTTATACTAACACTCCTCAAGCTATGTCTTGGACAGAGTAGAGGCAGAAGAAATTCTGTACCATTATCATGCTATGGATTTTCTAGTTTTATTTCTCTGCTCTTCAGTTTTCCTATCTATAACATGAGAGATTTGAACTAAGCCAGCTCTTATAGCCTACGATCCTTCAGTTCATGTAGCCCTTAATCTAAACAAACGATATTCAATACATCCTATTTAAAGATCACTAAATCTGGATCATGCCAAAATACCAGAATCTATTCTGAAAGCTTTCTAATCACAGCATTAATATTTGTGACTGGAAGAGATGTGTGCCTTATAATTCAGACAGTTATCATCTAGAAATAGTTTAAGGAACCAATAAGGAATTCCTATTTGGAATCCCATGTCTTCTCACCTTCCCTGCTCCTTCTGACACTCCTGTAGGTTCTGCCAAAGGCACGATTCCATCCATGGCATTATCTTTCTCTGACTACGTCTCACGACCAGAAGACCACACCAGCATCCTCCTCTTTGACAAAGATGAGACAGAGAAGAACTGCCGGGTTCTCATCATCAATGACTCCCTCTATGAAGAGGAAGAATCCTTCAGTGTTTCACTGAGCCTGCCAGTGGGAGGGCAGCTGGGGTCCAGATTCCCTACCACCAAGGTGATCATCCTGGCTGATGCTGAGGATGGTAAGTCCTTTTCCTGCTTCCCTACTCTTGGCAGTAGCTTCCTCTTGTGCACATATTCTTTTACCAGTTAAAAGGCCAATCTAGCTTTAACTCTCTTTTAAAGGAATGTTTGATGTTCTTCTTTCTCCAAAAGCTGTATCTTTTCAAATACATAGACATCACCAATATCTATAGCAAAATAGCCACGCTGGAAGATTGAATATTTGTGTATGACTTTATTTTTAAAAGAAAGAGTGAGTACAGGCCAAGAAGGTGACCCAAGACTTGGAAGGAAGCCAAGAAGTGGACCTGAGTCAAGCATCTGTGTTTCCAAACCAGACAGCCCCACAAAGACCCTCACTTTAGCAGCACAGGGATCCTCTCTGATAACAGTGCACAAGAGTCTTCAACTGGTACAAGGGTCATTTGTGCTACCAAGGATCTCCATGTGTGGGCATCTGGACCCTCTTTTCCCAGGGCTTTCATCTGTGTGAGCAGGTGATTGAGTCACAGGTGTGAGATCTGAGCGATGTTCTCCAGCCAAGAGAGCCATCTATGCTGGGGCAAATAACTGCTGAATGCCTAAGATTTCTTAGTAAAGATAAACATATAGCAATGCAGAATAATGTATTATTATAATTTTTTAATGGTAGTGAGTAAATCATTTTTAATTCTAGAATAAAGATTGAGACTGACCTATTAAAAATAATTATAACTAGAAATATGATAATGAATATAATATTTTATATACATAAATTGTGTCATCAATTCCATAAAGTATTGGGGGATCATAAAAGCCAAAATGCAGAGTTTTCATTTGAGAATGAAATTAAGTTGTTACCAGCTTATGACAAACTGTTATAACTATAAAATATCTTACGCAAATCTCACAGTAACCATGGAAAAACTATAGAAGTTAAAAAAAAGAGAAAAGGGAACCAAAGCATATCAATGCAAAACAAATTGATGAAATACAAAAGAATACATTAAAAGTCAAAAGTAAGGACAAAAGATCAAGAATACAAATAGAAAACAATTAATGACAGAGCAGGGGCCAGGGTGTAGCTCAGTGGTAGAGCACTTACCTAGCATTCTGAGGCCCTAGGTTCAATTCCTAGCACAACAACAGCAACAAAATCCATTAGGACAATACTAGATCGTTTCCTCTTGGTAATTACTTTAAATGCAAATGGATTAAATTCCTTAACCAAAAGACCGTGGCTGGCTGGGCACAGTGGCACACACCTGTAATCCTAGTGGCTCAGGAGGCTGAGGGAGGAGAATCAGGAGTTCAAAACCAGCCTCAGAAAAAGTGAGGCACTAAGCAACTCAGTGAGATCCTGCCTCTAAATAAAATATAAAATAGGGCTGGAGATGTGGCTCAGTAGTCGAGTGCCCCTGAGTTCAATCCCTGGTACCAAAAAGAAAAAAAAATCTGAAACAACTTAACTTTACACCTCAAAGAATGAGAAAAAAGAGAACAAAGTTAGCAAAAGGATGGAAATAAAGATTCAAGCAGAAAGAAATATAATTGAAAGGAGGAAAACAATAGAAAAAAATCAATGAAACAGAGTTGATTGTTTGAAAAGATAAAAAAAGTGACAATCCTCTATCTAGACTAAGATAAAAAGGCAAAACTCAAATACATAAAATCAGAATTGAAAAAGCAGATGTTATAGCTGATGCCATGGAAACAAAGATCATAAGAGACTATGACACCAACACATTAATTATAGTCCAATAAACTGGATAAATTCCTAGAAACATAACAACACACCAAGAACAAATCATGAAAAAAATAGAATGTCTAATCAGACCTATCACTAGGAAGATGACAGAATCACTAATCATAGCTTCCTAACAAAGAAAAGCTCAGAACCAGATAGATTCACTGGTGAATTCTACCGAACATTTAAAGAATTATTGTCAATGCTTCTCAAACTCTTCCAAAAAATTGAAGAGAAGGGAAGACTTCCAAATTCATTTTATGAAACCAACAATACTCCTATTACAAAGCCACGACGCTGCAAGAGAAAACAACTAGGACCAATATCCCTGATGAACATAGATGCTAACACTCTCAACAAAATGCTAACAAGCTAAATTCACCAGCCAAGAAAGACCAGACACTACATCCAAGTGGAACTGATCCCTGGCATGCAAGGATGGTTCAACACTGAAAACCAATTAAGATGATATACCCCATTAACAGAATGGTGAAGAAAAATCATGACTATCTCAATAGATGCAAAAAAAATGTTCATTTTTTAAAATTCAGCACCAATTCATGATAAAAACCCTCAAAAATAAGAAATAGAAGGAAATTATCTCAATGTAAAAAGAGCATACATGAAAAGCCCACAGCTAATATATTCAACAGTGAAAAACTGAAAGCTTTTCCTGTAAGATCCGAAAGAAGATAGGGTGCGACGCCCTCTACTTCTACTCAAGATAGTTCTGGAGGTCCTAAGCAGACAAATTAAGAAATTAGAAAAAAAAAAAAAGGAGTGGTAGAATGAGATGGACATCATTACCTAGGTACATGTGTGAAGACATGAATGGTGTGACTCTACCTTGTGCACAACCAGAGAAATGAAAAATTATGCTCCATTTGTGTACTGTGAATTGAAAGGCATTTTGCTGTTTTAAAATAAATTAAATTAAATTAAAAAAAGAAACAAAGACCATCCAAATTAGAAAGAATAAAGAAAAATTCCCCCGGATCTTCTATAGAGAAAACTCTAAACAAACAGTAAAAGGGGGAGGGGAGAAAGAGGAGGAAAAAAGAGAATAGGAAAAGTTGTTAAGACTAATAAATGAATTTAGTAAAGTTGCAGTTTTACAAATTAATATACAAAAACCAATAGTATTGCTTTATGCCAGCAGTGAATTATCTAAAAAGGGAATTAGAAAAACAATCCTTTAACATGAATAAATACTTGAGAATGAGTTTAACTTAGAGAGTAAAAGACTAGCACATAGAAAACTACAAACAGTCATGAAAGAAATTTAAAAAGATACAAGCAAATGGAAAGATATTCCGGGCTAATAAAACACCCATACTGCCAGACATAGTGGCACAGCTTGTAATCCCAGTGACTTAGGAGGTGAGGCAGGAGGATTGCAAGTTCAAGGCTGGCCTCAATAACTTAGTGATATCCTGTCTCAAAAAATAAATTTCTATGACTATGGACACCAAATTCCTTTTAAAGCATGGTCATATGAGACCTTCATTTCACACCCTGTCATATTGCTTTTCCCTATTTCTCTTTTTTAAAACATTCTCTGTTAAATGAGATATGCCTATGACTGTAGAATCCATGGAACACAGGCATGATGTGGCCAAAGCATCATACTTTCCTAATTGCCTGTCCTGAGGAATCATTGCTAGTATCTCAGATAAGGACCATCTAAAAACTGCTAGGCTGTGTGGAGGAACTGTTTTCTCCACTCTGACAAATCTCTTGATACTTAGTAATATGGAGCATCTCAGAAGAGTTTAATAATTTTTTTCCAAGTAACAGTATCCTCCTCTCACATATTATATTTTATTATTCAGAGAAGCTTGATGCTGGGAATGCGGCTCAGTGGTAGAGCGCTTGCCTAGCATGCATGAAACCCTAGTATCACAAACATAAGAAAATGGGGGTGAGTTCTTACTTCCTGACCCCTTTGAACAGTGTCATAACTGATCCAAATTTTTTCTTGTCTTTCTTGCTCCTTGCCTTTCCCCACAATCACACAGTTTAATTTCTTTGTCAAAAAAAGCAGGTTACTTGATCCAAATTTTTTTTAAAGTGTAATAAATTCAAAATATGTTATAAATTAGTTAAAATTATCTATTCTTCAATAAATTCTTGAATGCTAAGAATATGCTGGTGAGTATGTCACTAAGTATACAGGGACATGGGATATGGCCCCTGACCATGGGAAGTTCATAGGCCTTAATAAGAACACAAAACACCATGATAGAATGTAGCTTCAACAGTTTCCCTTTCCAAGAGGTGCTAAATCAAGAAAGGAGATCAATTGGGAATTCATGTGTGTCACCTCTAAAAAAAAAAAAATATATATATATATATATAAAGGTCATGTGCACGGAGGACATGTGGACTGGAGTCCGGCTCTGCCTGAAACATCACTGTGTGCGAGATAAGCTACTTTGCTGCTGTCATGAATGAGCAAACAAAAGGGACTGCATTGGAGTTAAGCAGTATTCCTGTAGTTTATCAAGTCAAAAGAGCTAGGAAGGGGCCATCCATCAGAGTGAGCCACACATGCAAGAGAGAGCAAGCCCAGGTTTGTCTTAGGCTTTGGCCCAAAGCACCATGTAGAGGGCTGAATAGTCCTCAGCAGAAGTGGTGCCCAATGCACAGGGGTCCCCCAATACTAGGGGAGAATTTCCTCCTTAACAGAGGAGGCTCTGAGACTGTGGGAAAAAGAGTGATCAAGTAGGAAGTTGAGGAAGGATTAAGTGACCAGCCAGAATAGTGACATTTCATCTGTGTCCAGAGACCACAGAAGAGAAATACCCAGCTATTGGAGTGACAAATCTCCAAAGAACCCACAAAAGTGCCAATGGAAAACAGAATCAGGTTTGTTTGTTTGTTTTTTCCCCATCTTCCAAGACTAGAGAGTACTGATCACCATGAAGATACCCATCAAGAAAGAACTTTTGGGGCTGGGGTTGTAGCTCAGTGGCAGAGCACTTGCCTCAAATGTGTAAAGCACTGGGTTTGATCCTCAGCACCACATAAAAATAAATAAACAAAATGAAGGTACTGTGTCCATTTATAACTAAAAAAAAATATTAAAAAAAAAAAGAAAGAACTTTCCTGCTGTTCTGCCTTTCCTGTCCCAACCTTGAAGACACCAGAAACATCTGTTGGCAGGATGGAGAGATGGCGTAGAAGTTCTTGGTACCAAAAAATAAGAGGATGATCCCAGTACCTTTCTCTGAATGCATCCTCCCACCTGCAAAATGTCAAACAGAACTCATCCTCACAGTGGTAAAACTATGCTAAATGTTAGAGAAGTACGAGATTAAAAAAATGCTTAGTTTCCTGAAAGACTTAAATGTAGCTTCCCTGGGACAGGTAACTATCAAACTCTTAAAGCATGATTCTACATTTGCCAAATTGCCACACTGTAGCTCAGACAGCATCACCAGCAGAGATGGAGGCTCCGAGCATCTGTCACAGTGGGTGCATTGTGAGCTGTTTGCAGCAACTGGGAAACAGGGCACAGTGTGGGGCATTGTTGCAGATGATTCCAGAAAAAAAAAATGGACTCAATTCAGATTATGAGAGGTCTTGCATGGTATAGTAAAACTTTCCTCAGCATTTACAAGACTATTAAAATATATCCTAAGCAAATTAAATCTGATTTCTAGCCTCCAAATGTTTAAGTCAAATATGTTTCTTTGTGAAATATATTTGCAAAGGTGTCATGTCTGAACTTTGTCAGGATCATTCCTCTTGGGAGAAGCTGCTTCCCAGTGTTTATTTTTTTATGGGGGGGGGAGCTTTGTTTTGTTTAGTTTTGTGGCCTTCAGATGTCATAGCTCAAACAAAAACATTTATTTCAAAATACTTTTATGACAGCATATGTCTAGGGTAACAGCTACACCTTGCAATCTTTAAATGGGTAAGTTTGCAGGCTACTTTTTAGAACAGAATGAATCAGGCATATTGGCATATTTGCTTGACCAAATCTCAACACTCATTGTCAGACACTCCTGCTTTTTTGGAAGATGTACATCTGCCCAGGCTGTGGTCGGCTCTGGCCTCCGTCAGCTTTCTTTCCAAAGAGCCACTTCCCTGCTTCTTTGGGGAGTGTTTCTGGCATCTCTGCTAACAGGATCGTGCCTCGCCTCCAATCAGTGTCTCTCCCTGTGATCACCAAATGCCTCGGGAAAATGCACAGCAGCAGTCCCTAAATTCAGAACCCTGCCTCAACATCAAGAGCAATTTCCACCAGAAGAAAAGTCTCCCTAACTCCCCCACCATCTTTTTCGAGTCGCTGACTTGCCTGAGTTATAGCCGATTGGCCAGTTTCCCCTCCTTATTCAATAGAGAGCTCTTAAAGCAGAAAAAATGAATGGAGTTCCAACCGATTTTATCTCCAGGTACTTCCTGGAGTCCACATCATGGCATGTCACTTTGACATGGCTTCTGGGGAGCTTCTAGGTTCTTTCTCCCTGAGCTACATATAACAGGACCTGTAAGATCTGTCTTGCCATTGTGATGAATACCCAGGCTCATGCCAGGCCAGAGGAGACAGTCTCTGGTGGATGCATTCTTTGTCCTTTGTGCCTCTGCAGAGCCTGCCTTACACTTTGGGGATGCAGAATACCATGTTGATGAAAGTGCTGGCTACGTGGAAGTATGTGTCAGGAGAGCAGGTGCCGATCTTTCCCAGGCATCATCTGTCACTGTACGTTCAAGGAAGACGGAGCAGAAATCAGCAGAAGGTGAGAGGCCATTAAATGGATACAACATCATAATATGCATTGATAGTGGGGTCCGGCCTAGTCTTTCTTGACAGGCTCTAATTAAAATGTCTCCTACCTGAGCACAGAGATCACATGTATACGAAACAATTTCTGCTGTTTACAAAATACATAGAATATTCAGCCATCACCATTTATGACTCATTCATGACCTACTTGCTCATAACAGGTTCAGATTAATTTTCTGAAGTTCAGAATATTTGTAGATACTTAAGCAGTTCATAAAGAATATTTCAGATGAAAACGCCCCCAGAATGGTCAAGCAAGTCTTAATTGCTGGAGGAATCCAGTCACATCTGAGACCTTTGGAACAAAGTAGTTTTTACTTCTGACTTTGGGGCATTTTCTTTGGTTTTCGGCAGCACTTCCTCATGCCCCATTCACCTTTATGTTTCCTGATTCAGCTGATGAAGGCCTCAGGCTGCAGGGCTGGACAATTCTGGATACTACTTCGTCTTGTGGGTCTCAGTTGCTTTAGCAGAAAAATAAAAATAGTAGGACCCAACAGGAAGGAAAGGGGTGGCTCCATCTACATCACACTTACATTTTCACATTTGCAGCTGGACCTTTTGATCTCCTGGGACATGGACAGCCAGCATAGCTTTGGACTAGCATCTTGTATATCTAAAACCCCTGAGAATATTTTAAGATAAAAGCAAAGAAAAAGCAAAACTCCTGTAAATAATACCCAGTAATCTGAAAATCTGCACTAACAGATGAGGCATATGAAGAGCAAAATGCACATTTATGAATAAAAACGTGTAAAGCCAATTTCATCATGTACACAGAAACAGTTTAAGTAAATAAACATGGCCATTTTACTTACACTTGGAAGAATCACACATTATAACTCTTAAGTGAATATACCACAAGACATTGTACATGAAAACAGTAATGATTCTTACTAGTTTTCCCCCCTTTTATTTCCTTTTTTCTCTTGATTTCTTCTTTTTTTCTTTCTTTCTTCCTTTCTTTTTTCTTTTCAATTTTCAGAGAGGGTCATTTCTTACTCTATGTATATGCATGGAATCAAAGACGAATAGACCAATTGATTCACTGGACTTTTTCCTATGGTTGAAATGAGAAATTGAAATTCATTTACTGGAGGTGTTAATTTTGATTTCACTTGGTTAAGGTGGTATCTGGTAGGTTTCCCCACTATACAGTTATTTGTTTTCTTTTCAATTAATAAGTATTTTATGCAGAGTTAATTTGAGACCATGTAAATATTCTGTTCCTCAAATCATTAATACATTTATATTCCTTAGAGATTTCTAGTTTCAGTTCACAGCTTATCATTGTTGCTCTCATAACATCTGATGACTTTTCAAAAAGTAGCAAAGAATCTATATGATCAGGGGCAGCAGCTTGCAAAAATGATTAGTAATCCAGCATGTGGCACAAGCTCTACGACTGAGCAAAACTGAGCAGAAACTTGTGCAATTAAACCAGATGTCTGGCAAAGGTGAATGAGTGAAACCTCATCAAAATAAAATTCATAATGGTTAGCTTCCAAGTTAAAAATAGAAAAAGGCAAACCCTTTCATTTCCAATTGAAGCCTCCTTCAGAGAACCTTCTTTATATTCAGTGGGTTCTTTGTGAAAGTGATTAGAAAATGATGTGCTGCTGATTGGAAAGTGATGTACCAGTCAGGGGCAGCATATGGACACAGGATGAGGAACTATATATGTGGTATTTGGCAGGATATGGAAATGTCTCCATTCTAAGGATTGATCCTGCAATATGATTTTGAGTGAGTGCTGAGGACAAAGGCAAATGCTGAAGAGTTGATGAGCCATCTCATTTTTCTCTGAAAAATATCTTACAGTAATAACCCTCTAGTCTCACTAGTGCCTTTTCCTTGCCCTTAGCTGGAGTCGATTATGTTGGTGTCAGCCAAAGACTGAACTTTGCCCCAGGAGTACACATGCAGACATTCCGAGTGACCATCCTTGATGACCCAGGACAGCCCGTCTTGGAGGGTCCAGAGAAGTTTGAATTACTTCTTCAGGTGCCTACTGGTGCAGTGCTTGGAGAACCCAATAAAACCACCATTACCATCAATGACCGCATTGTTGACTGAAGAAGAGTGCCTGTAGTTCCTTCCTTTGACTGAGAGGCTTCCTGAGAGACATAAGCAACTACAACATGTGTCCTCACCACAGAATAAAGCTCCACTGCTACCAGAGCTTTGCAACTCTGGGATAGTACTGCTGTTGTAGTGCCATTGGTGTTACAGTTCTGGTGATATGTGCAAATATAGTTTATGCAACTGCATGGAGATAAAAATATGTATATACAAAGAATGAATTGAAGCCACAACAAGTGAGACTGTACTTCTGTTGTCCTTCTTTGATTTACTTTGTTTTAGAGACCAGTAAAACTCATTGTTGTCAATTAAATCAATAACTGAGAACAGAAGATTGACCTCTCTTTACTGATTGAGGCTGAGCATGAAGAATTTTATTTATGAATATACATACACACCCAGAGACACATCATCCTGTTTTGAATTCTCTGAGTTATTTGAGAGGAGTGCAGATATCTGAAATTTGCAGGTATGCTCAAAGCTTCTTTTGGTCATTTGTTCAATTTCCCTCCACAGCCCTTCCTCAGAGGCACTTCGGTTGGGAAGTCGTTTTATCGGCTAGCCCCTCTTTTGCACTCCTTTGCAAAAAGGACAATAAACAGTAAGGTGATAAAAATGCAAGGAGAAGAAAGAAAAGTTAAATATTTGCATAGTTCTCAAACTTCCCAGTTAGTTCTTAATTAATTTTAAAATGACAATATTTTATAGTCATTAGTGTACCTCACTCATGTCACATAAATCATTCCAAGTTATTATAAAACCAAATCTTTGTATCTTGTTGCTAATTTTTAGGTATTCCTTGTGAAAAACTTGTAAAAATGTGTTTCAGACATTAACCTATTTCCAAGCCAACATAGTGTCCACAAGAAACCATTCACAGAAGTCTTCCTCCCAAACATGGAGGAAGGGTAAGAAGGCTCTTACTGTAGATAGTCTGCACAGATGGGTGGAGATGTTCTTGTTCACTATCAGCCTGGGCTTTGCTTCAGTGCTTGACTTCAGTTTTCCCATTCAGAGAAAAGATTTTTCTAAGCTGCCTTCTAACTCTTAACCCTGCTCCTCCCTCTGTGAAATGAGAAATTTGGATTTCTAAGATCCCTTCCAGTTTTGTCTGATTCTTGTCTGAAGACAAATTCACCAAAAGAATATAATCCTCCCTCACCATATGATTTGCCCAATTACTGGGGTCAAAAGTCTTATAAACTCAGCCGGGCACGGTGGCGCAAGCCTGTAATCCCAGCACTTAGGGAGGCTGAGACAGGAGAATTGCGAGTTCAAAGCCAGCCTCAGCAATGGTGAGGCGCTAAGCAACTCAGTGAGACCCTGTCTCTACATAAAACATAAAATAGGGCTGGGGGTGTGGCTCAGTGGTCGAGTGCTCCTGAGTACAATCTCCAGTACCAAAAAAAAAATCTTATAAACTCAATTAAACTTAACAACTATGTATTAGACTTCTTCTATAGATCAGAAAGATACAGACCCTTCACAAGTGTTATAAAAAAGCAATAGACAAATTATGCATGAGCTAGGATAACTCTCAGATATACCCCCAGGCCCCACAATGCCCCAGGTTAGCCTTTTCAAGGCCTCGACTTTGGCCCAGGAACTTGGACTTCTGGCCTCCAGAACTACGAGAGTCAATTTCTATCATGAGAAGTCATCAAGTTTGGGATAATTTGTTACAGCAGGTGTTAGTAAAGAAGAAAAATGAACTAAGCTGGGAGACACACTCAGAGAATCCAGAAAATGAGACATTCAGTGTTCGGCTGTGAGGCTGTGTTTGTAGAGGCAGTTGAGGGCCTCTCTGAAAACATGACTCAGCCCCTTTGACAGAAGTGTTGCTTCCAAGCAACATCAACACATGCACCATGTCTAAAAGCTATGGGAATCCCAGCTTGGGCCTGGTAAACCTGTATTTAGAAAGAAGTCATAGTCCCGTCCCTAAGCTACTCATAACCCACATATTAAGAAATGGAATTAAGTGAAAGCCATTGCTCTACTCTTAACAGTTCTGAAACCAAATATATAGGTTTTCTCCCACACCAACAACAAATCCTCCACCTCTCTAGATACCTACTGGGTGTTCTTCAACATCTACCCAGAGTTAGTGTCAGACCCCACAGGGCTCTGTAGTTCCACAAAGCTTCTCCCACCTTAGACAACAGTCACAAGCTGCAGACCTCGAGTACTTCTGCCACTTGGCTACAAATCACAAGATCCTACAACCCCCTCCTCAGGTGTGATAGTTTGATAATTTGCTCACAAAACTCAGGAAAATATTTTAAATACTATCTTACTATTACTGGTTTATAATAAAGGGTTCAGATGAACAGCCAGATGAAGAGGCGCATGGGGCAAGGTCCAGAAGGGACCAAAGCACAGGAGCTTCTGTGCCCTGGAGTTCGGGATGTGCCACCCTCCTTGCCCAGGGTCACGTTCACCAAGCCGGTTCTTATGGAGATTCTGTTGCATAGACATGATTGATTAAACCACTAGTCAGTGGTGATGGACTCAACCTTCAGCTCATCTTCCCTCCTTGGAGGTAAGCAGGTGTGGCTGAATGTTCCAACCCTGTAATCCCATGATTGGTTCCTTTGGCAATCAGCCTCGTCCTCCAAGAGTCACCTCATAAGCGTAAACTCGGGTATGAATGACAAAAAAGACTCTTCTTACCTCTATCACTCAGAAATTTCAATGGTGTAACTCTTTGTTCCTGGTTCCTGTCACACTGTCACACTAGTGATTTAAATACTGTAGAATGAGACTCCAAATTTAAAGCATAACTGGAGAAAGAAAAAACATACACACACGTGGGCTGGGATTGTAGCTCAGCGGTAGAGCGCTTGCCTCGCATGCGTGGGGCCCTGGGTTCGATCCTCAGCACCACATAGAAAGCAATAAAATAAAGACATTGTATCCATCAACAACTAAAAAAATATTTAAAAAAAACAAAAAAAACATACACACACATATGCTTTAGATAGCTGCTGGGCTGGGGCTGTGGCTCAGTGGTAGAGTGCTCGCCTAGCATGCATGAGGCACTGGTTCAATTCTCAGCACCGCATATAAATAAATAAAGGTCCATTGACAACTAAAAAACATTTCAAAAATAGTGCTTCTATATGTCCCTCTATAAATCAAACTGACAGTGATGAAATGACAGATATGCGTTGGTCCCACATCCACAAAGAATATTTTCAGAACAGGGGCTGCATGCACAGATGCATGTCCAATGTTCTCTTTTTCTACCTTTATTCACCAACCTAACTTCTTGACCTGAGGTGGTTCTTCTTGTCGGTTGATGGATCAGTGCCCAGACTCTTCCGTTCTTGGCATTGTGGCGTATCTCAACACTCCAGTATGTCAACTGAATTTAATTCAGAACACACACAGATATGTTTTTACGAAGCTTTGTTCTTTGATTCTGCCATGGAACACCAAGAAGAAGAAAACAGAACTAATAAGCAGTGAGGAATCATCACAGAGCTTGCCTCCCCAACCGCCAATAACCTCATTAAACTTTACATATTTTTAAAATTTAATACACAATAAAATACAATAATAGTTTATCAGATCTACATTGTATTGTTTCTACTCATTCTTTCTTAAACAATATACATGATTCTACTGGATAATTAAAAATTAATAAATAAATTTTTTAAAAATACAATAAAACTTCATGTATACTTCTCTGGATTGACAACCATGATATTTTTATCACTATTTTATCACTTTGCTCTTTAAATAAACATTATAAATAAAAACGAAGTCCCACTTCACTACCAGTCCCACTGGAATTACCCACCCTTTTACACATTAATATGTTTGGCTTTAATTGTTCCAGTTTGTTTTTAAGTAATATCTATGTACATCAACATTGGTGTTATTATTACATAGTTTTATATTTTAATTTATTTTTATATAAATTGCCTTTTTCTTTCAAGATCTCATTTTAAGACTTATTGACAAATGCAGATCTAATTCATTCATCTTATCCATTATATGGTCATGTGTCATATGTCTAGTTATTCCTCAGTTAATGTACTTTTAGATGGGGCTTAATTTTTCATTTCTAATGTATAGTTATCTAGCATGGAGGAGTCCAGAGACAGTGAAAGAGCATATGATCAGTGAAACAGTGATACGGTAAAAGAGCATATGCATCCGTCAGCCTCTGCTGTGTAACAAACCACCCCTAAATACAATGTTTTCAAAAAGAAAACAAAAAACAATTGTTTAGTAATCCATGATTCTATTCTATGGGTCATCAATCTGGGCAAAACTCAACTGGGTGACTTTTCTGGGCCCACTCATGCAGCTGCAGTGAACTGCATCTCGGCCAGGGTTTGTTGATCTAGGATGGTCTTATTAGCACACTTGATAGCCAACAAGCTATCAGCTGAGAAGCCACAGTTCTCCATGGTCTCTCCAAAAGGCTAGCACAAGTTTATTCATATGGTGATCCCAGGATTCACAGCCCCCAGAGGACAAGCTCCAACGCACAAATGTTTTGCAAGCCTATATCATACTTGTGAATTTTTCATTGGCCTCCGTCTCTTGAGGAGCTGGGACCACAGATGTACTGAGCCTGGCTGACAACCTGGTTTTTATTGTTTCTTGAGGCTTTTATTTCTTCTGTTAAAAAAAAATCTGTGTATTTCATAAGGGAAAGTAATAGCCTTCTATAAGTATTTTGTTTAGGGGGACCAGAAATATTTTGAAATGTTTTCCTCACTTCAAGTTCTGATGTACATCCTTAATAGATTGACTCATGGCTGTTTCTTTCTTCCCTATTTACTGGTGTAGGAGAAACACCAAGGCCTGTGTGGCAAACAGAGTGAATGATGAAATTTATGAGGAAAATAAAGAGTTCAGACTTCTACTTTGCACCCTAAAAACCACCACTGCTTTTCAAGCTCTGTCAGAGAGCCAAAGAAGCCCTGATTAGGATCAAAAGATGAGGAAGACAGGGAGATTTTAGTAATCTTATACTGTTAAAACTCAGGAAATGTCAAGGTCAGGTGCTAGGAATTAATAAGTAAGAGAGATATTGAGCTGAACACAGTGGCACATGCTTATAATCCCAACTACTCAGGAGGCTGAGACAGGAGGATCCCAAGATTAAGGCTGGTCTGGACAACTTGAGACCCTGTGTCAAAATAACTTTTTTTTTAAGCTGGAGATGTGGCTCAGTGGTAGAATTCTTGGCTAGCATGTGCCAAGGTCCTGGGTTCAATCCCCAGCACTGAAAATTAAAATAAAGTTAAGAAAGAGGGATGTTGATCAATAATTTTTCTGAGACATAAGAATTAAGTTGGACATGTCCCACCTCAGAACTGAGAAACTACTTAAGAAAACTATGACTTAACTATTGTTATCCCATAAAATTTCTTCCTACACAAAGAATCTACTATATCTCCACACAAAATCAAGTCTTTACTAGCCATGCGTTTTCCAAATTTTAAATTAAATTACCTCTCTTACTTGGAAATGAACCTTTATTAACCATATCACACTTCTTGGAAATGAGTTTAAATGGTCAATCACATAGTAAGTAGGCTTCTTTTCTTCCTCCCAGAAATCATTTTTTAAAGTTGATACATCATGTATGTGAGTAAAACCCGTAAGTTTATTACAAACTTTTAAATTTAAAAAGGCATTACAAATTTAAAGTGAGATTGTCTCCTCTTTGTTTTTGTCCAGTTGTTTAATTTCAGGTTGTCTTTATGAACTAAGATGACTGAAACTATGAGTGGAATTGACCACCTTAATAGAACCAGTGGCCAAATCCTCTATCATCAAATGCCACATCCAGAGCCCTAAGACACTGGGGCAACTGCACCATTCTGGGTCCTAGGAGGGTACCTTATGACACTTTGAGAGTCTCCACTGTGAGAGTCGACACAAATGACAACTCAACCATCAGGAAGACAACAGTCCTGTGTCCAAAGGTGAAGTCATCACCCAAATCATGGCCCATAAGGGAAGAATATTCTTTATTCATTACACACTTCATTCAGTTAGCCTTGCAAGGGAAGAGAGAGGTAACACAGTGGAAAATAGATCTAAACCCCAAAAGCGTTTTATGCATGAAATTTCAATCAGCAAGAAAAGGATTTATTCAAATTTTTGTTTCTCATTCTTTTTACGGTCCATCTGTTAGCAGCAGTGTTAATAACCAGTATCTTTACATGCTTATGAAGTATACAAGGAGGTGAAAATATAAAAATAAAGGTATTTTTCACCTGGTGTTTGCATTGTTCTCATGTTGCATCTTTAATGACCGGAACGGAGATGTACAGTAAAGTCTTTAAGCAGGGCCAGGAGGCCTCAGAAGGATTGAAGTGCCAAGTGAAGGGCAAACTCAGAAGAGGAGGGTTCAAAGCCCCTAGTAGCCCCATAGTTATTTGTAGAGTGAATAGAAGAATGGGCAGAATGTGGCACTGTGCTAGCTTTCCATCACTGTAACAAAACACTTAAATAATTGACATGAGGAAAAAAGGCTAATTCTGGTTCATAGTTTCAGAGGTTTTAGTCCCTGGCCTCTTGGCCCTGATTCTTTGTTCCTGCAGCAGCACACTACATCATGGCAGAAGTGTGTGGCCGAGGAGACTGCTCACCTCATGTGCCAGAAAGCAAAGAGACAGGAAAGGGCCAGAGTCCCAATAGCCCTCCTCCCCCCACCCCACATAACCTGTTCCAATTAGGTCCCACCTCTTAAAGGTTCCACCACCTCTCAACAACAGCACCACAGCCTGGAGACCAAGCCTTCAAAGCATGGGCTCTGGGGGACATCCAAGGCCCAAACTATGGCAGGCAGGTAAGTTAAAATGAGGGCACATGGGAAGTACTCTAGGAGAAGGAAACTCAAACACTGGAGGCCGTGGACTCTGAAGACAATATCTGAAATGAGATCTCCACCCATACATACACACTTAGGATTGGTGCAAGCTTCTAATGGATGGCCCTGTCCCCAGTCTCAGTCTAGATTGCTCTCTGCTCTGAACCCTCCTTCCCTGCCCAACCCCAGCAGTCCTCCTCTCCAAAGAGGGCTTCAGTACTAGCGGAGTCACCATACTGTCAGTAATCCAGAGGTGTGGTGGGAGGTACGAATTCCCAAAGGTGGGCCTCCAGCTAGAGGTTCTGGCAAAGCAAAGGCCACAGCTCATTCAGAGAGGGGAGTGTCTCTCATCCTGCTGGGCGCTCTGCCTGGGAACTCCCAGGTGCTTGGCATGTGTCATGGTGAAGCCATGCTTGGTGTGGAGCTATCATCCAGAAGAATGAAGCACTTATTCACCCACACAGGTGCCATCAGAGCTGAGAGTGGGTTCCATGTAGGCCAGAATCCACATGTGGATGATAGGCAGCCCTGACGCCCAGGTTATGCTTCTGAGAGGAAGATTGTGGGTAGCAGAAGAGTTCATTAACGAAAAGTTTTGAAAATTACTCTCTACAACTTATTTCGGATGTAGCTTAGGGATCAAATTTTGTAATACATTTCTTGATATGTTTTCTAGCCTCTGAAGTGGCAAGATGATGAATTCTTCCCCTACAGATATATCTGTCAGGAAATCCACAGGACAGACGTCTATAACAAGTCAGGTACCAACAGCCAACCACACAAAAGAAAAATATGCTTGCATGCGCGTCTTTGGGTACCAATATCAAGCTGTGATGTGAAATGTAAGTAATGGGAAAAGTAAAAGTAAAACAAACAAAAAGATTTGAATTGAGAAACACATGACAAGAGGGATTATTTATCTTGGTGCTAGCAAACTTAGGATGTTTCCAACATGTATTTAGGAAGATTCTGACCCTCTAACCTCCCTTTTCAGGTGTTAAAGCTTATGCAGTTCTATGTGACTCTGCATGTGTCTCTATTTCCCCCTGTCTTTTGCTCCTTGGAGGTGACTGCTGACTAGCAGCATTTTGACCTGTCCTGGGAGCTGTGGCTCCTGCAGGGAGATGAGGTCTGCAGCCCACCAGTCAGAGCTTCAAAGTATATAGGTACCCGTATAGGTAACTGTAACTACTTGTTCTTTCACTAAGCACCGGGTCCCAGGACTGACCAACAAGGTTGCTAATGGTAGTTTTTTAAAAGCTAGTTCCACCTACAAAGGTCCTAAACTCAGTCCATTTTTGAAGAAACTTCCTCTAACTTGTTTTATAACTATTCAGAGTGAGAAGAAAGCACTATGGTGTCTACAACACTCAGGTTGGCAGGAAGATGCTGTAGACATGTGCCATTAATTTCTTCTGTAAGTCAGCTTTCAGAAAAAGAAAGAGGAGGAAAGAAATAGGAGAAAAAAAAGAAAAAAAAAAATCCAGAACCCAGACAGAGGGCCTATTTACAAATGGAAGATGTACTAAGAAAGCAAACTCATTCACATACAGGAATTAAAGGAAGTTCAAAATGAAAAAGTCATTTGTCCTTGCAAAGCAAGGACAACCAACCAGATGGCCCTAGAAAGGAGTCGCAAGTCACAAGTGCATCCACGAGGGACAGCTTTCACGGTAACCCTGTCACCTCTTTTCTTTTCCCTTTGCTCAGGATCCCTATACCTGACCAGCATGAGCCCCCACGAGGAAGGCAGCCTGGTTGCATACTTCAGGACCACAATTCACTTCCAAAGGTAGCCTGTGATGCCTATCTCAGGTAATCTTGTTTCTAGGAAACAGAACTGCCTGACAGTGCTGCCTAAGATGCAGAAACTTCGATAAAATCTCAAACATCAGGACTGGGAGTATCACTCCATGGTAGAGTACTAACCTAGCATGAGTTCTTGAGTTCCATCCCCAGCACTGCAGGGAAAATCAACAAACCCTCAAACATCAGCCATAGGGGAATAGCAATGGTCCCTAGGAGCAGTGCTTAGTTCATGCTGAAATTTTCTAGGCTTTTTGAAACAAGGGAAGGAGAACTTCCACCATGTTTGATGAATATTATGAGTGTCCGTTGTTAATTGAGCTCTGGAAGACTGCTGTTGTCTGCATTCTGCCCTTCCCCAGGCACCTAGGCACCTCTTTGACCTCCCTGGGTGACATCTTCTTGAGATCACCTTCACACTAAGCATCTGGAGGTGAGACCCCACCTTCCAATTCCAGAACAGCATTAGAGTTTCATCTCAGGTTTCAAAGCAAGTTATTTTCAGGACAAAAATGGGTTTGGTGTGAAAAAGAAGTTTCTATCATTATCAAGCATTCTATTCAAATCCTAGAATCTTCAGTGACTGAGGAAGAAAAGCTTATTATGCATTAGACAAAGTAGAAATTCACAACACCTTAAGGTGAAGAAATAATCTCTACTTAGCTCCATTTCTTTCCCTAATTTATCCAACACCTATATACATAAAAGCACCCTGGGGTTATCCACACCCTCAAAGATAATGTGCTTAAGAAAAATATATGCATAATTATTGACTTTACAAGTGTTATTAATAGCCTTTTTGCCAATGTAGTGATTATCTTGCTTAAATGACAAAGCCTCCAGCATTGTCTTTCTTATTACTGAAGATGCATGATATGCAATATTAAGTACTGGCATCCTAGCAGTTAAGACCTATACACCTTGGATACTAGAGATAATCACCTATTCAGTTTAAAATTTAGAGGCTGGAGTGTGGCTCTGTGGCAGAGCACTTAGACAGCATGTGTGGAGCCCAGGGTTTCATTCTTAGCACACACACACACAAAGTAGGTGAGCCACAATGTGAGATGTTCTTAGGTACAGAGCAGATGGGCGTATTCCCAAATATGATCCAGAAAGTAAGGAATACAGCTGTTTGGCCAATCCACCCTCACTATTCCACAGTTCCAAAATCCCAGTAAATTTTGCTCATGTGTTAACCATCCACTCTACTGACAGCAGCATACTACCTTAGGGACACAGAGGAGAATCACAACCAAGGAAAATTATTGCTACTGGACAACATGGCTGGTCAATGAGGCACGCTGAACACATTTATGAAATTATTTAACACTAATTTTTTAAATCAAGTTTAAGTGCCCTAGTCAGGGAGAAGCGAATTGGGACTACCCTTTTTTATAGTTCTAGAGTTTAAAAACTAATACCAAACACCTCAGGCTATCTGTGGGATAAAGCTCAATGAAAAAGACTCAAATCAGAAAATGCAGCAATGTGAATTTTGATGCTTGGTTAGCCCCAGACCAAAAGAATTTCTTGTAGTGAAACAGCCAAGAGAACTAATGGTTTCAGCTTGTCCTCTACTGCCCTCTTTCAGGCATATGTCCTACAACACATTTTAACATTAGCCTCCAACTTTCCCACCTGTCACTTCTCATGTTTTGTGATCTTCCTCAAAGCAGATCTTTTCAAAGGTGGCACCTGGAAGAGAGCGGCATAACCACATAACTTACAATCTCTACTTGAAAGGGTTTGGAAAGGGTAGCCTGGAATATCATCAGTTCACTGTTGTCTTTGTTCCTGGTAAAATCTTAAAACAGAAAGGCCAACTGGAGTTCCAACTCTTATCTCCAGATGTAGGCGATTTAAAAAAAAAAAAAATCCACAAGACCCAAGGGCACTAGTCAATCCCCAGTACCTCAAAATTGGGCAGGGAGACACTAACGTTAATCACTTCTAAGCAATCTAAAAAAGCTGTCCTGAGTCCAAATGTGTTCCCAGGGGGTAAAGCTCGAGTGAACAGAATTGCAAGTACTGGGTATGGATCTTCAAAATTGCCCAGGCGGGAGAAGAGGATTTTGTCTTACTCCTGAATCAATACTGTATTACTGACTTTCTTCCTATTTATAGTTTAAGACTCAAAAAAAAAAAAAAAAAAAACGACCAAAAAATTGATCAACATTAACAGCACCCAGATAGTAACTCCATTCTATGGTAATGATGGCTCCTCAGAAGTGTAAATTTCCTACAGGTGTTGCACAGTCTGACCATGCCTAAAAAGTAGATACTGTCATCTGTGCATCATGCATCAACACGGGAACATCAATGTCTGATTTCAAGCCAGATTGTCTTAAACGTGAGATTTAGAGCAGGATGTGTCCTGAGAATTACTTGCACATGTTTTGACATTTAAAATTGTCCTTCCTGGCTAGGGACAGAGGTGCATGTGACCCTAGCTACAAGGGAGACTGAGGCAAGAGGAAATCAGAAGCTCAACCTAGGCAACTTAGCAAGACTCTGTCTCAATATAAAAAATAAAAAGAGCTGGAGATGTAGCTCAGTGGTAGTGTGTCCCTGGTTCACTGCCCGGTAAGACAAAAAATTTACCCTTCCTGTGAAAGAGACAAGATGAACATCCAAAGTTGTTCTGTCAGCAAATCTAATTCTTTAACCACTATGTCACTTCTGTAATAAAGTGGCTTACAACTCAATAGTCCCTTGCACCAACTACCAAATAAATGTTGCTCAGCCATTTCACCACTCACCTGCAAAACATCCTTTTATAGTATGGTACATTTGAAAGTTCGAGCAGGAAAAAGCAACTGATGATGAAAAGTTCCGAAACATTTCTTCTTCTTTACAAAAGGAAAACAATGACCAAAAGACATATTGAGATGTTTTGATTCATTGTATCTAAAACTTCAGTAAACTTAAAGAACTTAATTGAACAGCTTAAATTACTGGGCCCTGCCCACAGAAATTGATTTAAGTAACCTGAGTATGGTGAGAGGTGTTTTTGGTTTTGTTCTTTGATGCTAGGGACTGAATGAATCAGGGCCTCTTGCATGCTAAGCATGTCCCCTCAGGAGCTCTACCACTGACCTATACCACCAGCCCCAAGAGAATGTTTTTTATCAAGTTCCCAGTTGTTGCCACTGTTGCTGGTCCTAGGACCACACTGGGGAAATGAAGATATTATGACTTAAAAACTAGTATATATAGAGACCCCTGGCAAATCTGCATGAATTCAAGAAAATGCATTCTGAAATATTAATCCTACATTTTTTAAAAATCCAGGCTGGGAGTATAGCTCAGTGGAAAAGTACAAAAGGGCCTGGGTTCAGTCAACAGCCACCCTAAGATCTGTATTACCTTGATCATCATGTTAATCTTGAAAATATCTGGTTTCATTTTGCTTTGGCAAAATATCTTAAAGCAAAGCTTTTTAAATTTTACTGCACATATGGATCACCCTTGAGGTGATAAAAGACTGACTATAATTCAGGTCTGGTATGAGGCCCAAGGTTCTGCACTTCTAACAAGCTCCCAGGTGAACATTTTACAACATATCCCTGGTTAGCCCAGAGGACTATTGTGATCTCAATTTTCAAACACACCATACTCGGTGACTTGTTTTCTAGTGAAACTTGTAACACTGAGTAATGCCCAAGTTGTAAGCTAGAAAGGTGGTTTTAAAGGAAAGCATACATGAAGACAGTATTGTGCTAACCAACTGCTGCTTCTGTGACCAATTACCTAGGTGACTTCCTAGCCCTGGCCACACAAATCTGCATGGGGGCCCAGGCAGCAGTTTAGGTCCAAATACACTGAAATACAAGTTGTTCTAGGAGCTGCTTTCTTTAAAATAGTCATAGAAAAGAACTGTATTTTACCATGTCTGAACAAGTGCATTATTTTGCAATTTAAATTTCTTCATATTTTTTCAACTCCTACAACTTGAGTCCACCTACTGAATTCATTCATCCACAGAAATACTGAACAAGACAAAAAGTGTCAAGTATTGAGGATTGTAGGCTTTTCAGCACGGGCATTATAAACGTTACCTGGACTAATAAGGACCTGCAGATCTCTAAAGGGAAAAACAAAACTGACATAAAGCTTTTAAAATACTGTATAAACATGGAATCAAATAATACCATACAAGAGGATTCTATTTAAGAAAAATTATTTGAAACCTACCAACAAATCAGTAGATTGGTTGTGTGTCAAATACTATACTAACCCACTTGTTACTTTCTGCTATTATTTTTACCTCTTAAGTAGACATTAGAATTCTACCAGCATACTTAACTAGATACTTTAGAATCCTATAGGAGAAAAACTAACAGATGTCCATGAATACAACTGTTAATTATGACTGATTAGTGCAAAATTCCTAAGTACTTTTAATTCATCATAAAAATGTATATAAACATTGCTGCAACATTATAAGCATTTGAAGTTCACTATATGAAGTGACCTAAATTAAAAATAAAACCTATTGGAAATTTTTCCATTATCTTTTTTTAAGATCATCATTTAATATTGAAGTTGAAAGTAACAATTGCATTTTACTTAGTAGCAGACATTCCTTCCCAACAGAAATTATAGACAGCCTTAGTAAGTAAATGAAATATTCTGGATAACAGACTGCTGTAACTTCTGTCACTTATGTCAACATTGGCTCCTCTGGGTTTGCTTCAGGGATCATCCTACCAGTATGGGGCTTGTTTTCCAATTTTCAGTCTATCTTCACCATTAATTCTTTAAGACAGAGGGGTAGTTTGAACTTAGTTACCATTTTTCCTACCCTTAAGTAGCAAATAAAAATGTAGCTTTATGGGAGACTTCCAGCAAGATGGCGGCTTAGAGGGACGCAGCTACCAGTCTCCCCAAACAAAAGACCAGAAACTGCGGTACAACCTTCTCCCACCCGGCTTTTGGACAGCACAGAAGGAAATTTCACTCGCGCGGTTTTGGCTGATTTTTATGACTATTCCTGAGAGAAGTGTTCCTCCAGTAGAGCAAGATTCAAAACTCGGGGCAGTTCCA
>CM053408.1:16756351-16792784 GCA_028644305.1 Xerus rutilus | reverse complement strand
AAAAAAATGTAGCTTTATTTCATTCTAGATGAACATGTAGCAGTACTATCTCCATTTACTGATGAAACAATTATCTCCTGCACTGGCTAAACCACAATGCTAAATACAGATATTATTATCTTTTATGCTTTTCCCAAGTACACTTTTCTTCATATTAATGTACTTTATATTTGAATCTTCAAGCTCTCAAGGACTAGCACTGTATTTAATTCAGTCTGTATTTCCACTCTTTAACTCTTCCCAAATTTTCTTCCTCTGGAAAACATCTCCACAAAGTTTTCTTCAGCCTTATATTTTTCCCCCCAATTATTTTTTCTAAAATGAGGTCACAACTCTTATTTAAGAATCCAATGTTGTTTACAAGTCAATTTAGTTCAGGGAACATGGAATAAATCCAAATTACTCTAACTTACCATACAAACTAAGTTTTATTTGATATTAGCAGCAGCAATCCCATATTTCACAAAATTATGCAGTATTAGTAATACTAAATCAATCAAAATTTTCAATTATATATGAACAGATGAAAACATCTAATAGAAATATGAGAGGAATCTAAGTATAGGGAAAGAGATAATGTTCTAAGGAAAAAAGTGGAAAATTAAGTAAGAAAAAAATTTTTTAATGGAAAGAAAAGACCACTTTGAGGATTATAAAAGTTATATTTATTCACGATGCTACATTTATTGCATTCCCTTAGAAAAATGGAGAACTGTTTATGTACCCAATTTGCACATATAAAACTTTATACAAATTATGTGTAGCACATAAAGGCCTCTGGTACAGCTAAAATCCTGACACTATAATTTGGGTATTCCTGCTTCAGGGTCTCCAGTTTATCAAGTCTGTTCCATAGAAAATAAAAACTGGAATTATACTCAGTCTTGCTGCTAACACTTAGAAATTACTTTAAAATATAATAAAATAAAATTTTCATTTACTCTAAAACTCAAAAAATACTATAAACTGGGAGTGAATACATTTTGTTACCAATTTTAACAGTATGACAAATTCACACCTTAATGTAGTTGGGTCGTTCTAAATTAAAAAAAAGAAAGAAAAATCACCTTAGTTCTGACATTATCTCTCTAAGTTGTGGCTGTTTCAGAAGGTCATTTGTCAAAATATTTACCAAATACTTAAAAAAAATAATAATAATAATATTCCTTTTACAAAATGGTACAACACCTTAAGGAACCAGAAAATACTAAATGTCTTTGGCTATACAACTAAAAGGCCATTCTTCCAACAGAATAGGGTATATTCACTTCAGAATCAACTATAAAACCAGAAAGCATAACAGAAATATGCATAGAAATTAATTATAATTTGTCTTGCCTTTTTCCCCATTCTATAATAAGCAAGGAGAATGCAATTTACATAATCTTTCCAGATGAAATTCAATAGCACTACAAAGAAAATACCCAAATTTCTGCAAAGGCAAAGTGAATTAAAACAATTACACAACCAAGTGAAGACTGAAGGGACAAATGTTATTTGCAATTTTTTTTTTTACTTGTTGCTTGTTTTAAAGCCTTACAAGTGTAGAAATCATAGCTGATAAACAAAAAGTCACAATCTTCACAAATGGAACTATAATAGAAAAATAAATCAAATGAAACATTTATTAATAAATGAAGCCTATTTTATTACTTCAAGTGTTAACGATAAAAAAAATTTCAGCACAGCTGTTGCATTTAAAAAAGTGAAACTACATACTATATATCTAGCTCAGTAAACAGATGAACCTGATGTCTTTGAATGACATAACAATTGAGCATTGTACAGTACATCTTATGAAGACCCGTAAATTAAAGAACTACTGGTTTAAAGTTAGTGATTATGAAACAAATATGCATTCATAGTTTCAGCTTCTTTTTTCTTCCTCGGCCATCAGGTGCTCCGTCCATTTTACGTTTCTGTGTCTATAAACAAACAGAAGGATTATTTTTCATGGCAAGCCTAAAACAAACATGAAATAATCTGTAGACACATGATAGCATTTTAGTAATAACTGCTACACAGTATAAGAATTTTCCCCCAGACTATTTAAATCTTTCAAAACAAACTAAGTCCCCAAATAATCTTACTATTATTATGTACCAAAATAATTCTTTTCCCTTTAAAATGTCCCCAAATAATCTATTATTATGCACCAAAATATCTTTTTTTTCGCTTTAAAATGTTTACCTTAACATTGCCAAAACATCACTAGGACAATAATCCGAAACTTAAATGCTAAAAGCAAAAGCTGTAATGCCATTATTTGTCTAATATTTCTAAAATTACGACCTATATGCTCAAAACAACTATGCACTCTGGGCATCCATGAGACATACCTTTCCAGATTTTCAGAAACCCCTAAATAACATAACATGATTTTTTCTACATTTATACTTTCAAGGGATTTAACTGTATTATTTTTAAAAAATGAAAAAACTAACATCAGTGACAGTCAAGTAATGTTCAAATACTTAAAAAAATAATGAAATTGACATGATCTGTATATCTTCACATATTAATGAATACTTACTGAAGGCTTTGGTCCCCTTTTCTTTTTCTCTGCCTTCTCCTTTTCTTCTAGTTCCATGTTTTCTCTTTCAATCAGAGTAATTAAAGTATTACATCTCCTCTGGAGTTCCTGAGTTAAAAACATAAATTTACATGATATGCTTATATTTTCCATCTGTAAGTTGTCCTGACTTCAATTTTTAAACTAACGTAATGTCTTGGTAGGATAATATAAAATCATTCATACAAAACTGATAGTTTAAACAAAAATAAGCAAAAGGAATTTTCATGTAGAATTCATGATATGAGGATTAAAAAAAAAGATATGTGATATTTTTACTTCATACTGAAGAATACTCTTCACAAATCCTTCCTACATTTAGAAACTGAAACAGTGAAAATGAGCATCTCAGAACATATGCAAATACATGCAATATTGTTAACTTACTATTTGTGGCTGAGAACTCCATGCCATTTATAGCACAAATTTTAAAAAATCAATTGGTGCATATTCTGAGGGTTAAAATCAGCTAGAACTTTAACATATGCATAATCTTTCCCTTAAAAGCATTATTAGAGCCAGGCATGGTGGCGCACACTAGTAATCCCAGCAGCTTGGGGGGCTGAGGCAAGAAGATCTCAAATTCAAAGCCAGCCTCAGCAAAAGCTAGGCCCTAAGCAACTCAATAAGACACTGTCTCTAAATAAAACACAAAATAGGGCTGGGGATGTGACTCAGTGGTCAAGTGTCCCTGAGTTTAATCCCAGTACCAAAAAAAATTAATAGCTAAGATTGAGAATTAAGCTTTGTGTGCTTTTTTATAGAGTATCCTCTTCAGATTTTGTTAAGCCACAAAACAACCATTTTTAAACACTGTATAGAAGACACCACCAAAGACTTAGAAATAGGCACAATAACATATAGAGATTGGAATAAACAACATTGAAGTTGTTTCCTTTAACAGGTGTACTGTGGCACATATACCATCAATGTATTACAAATGTGTGTATGAATCCTCTTGGCTCCTAGATAAGAATGATGTATGCCTCAATTATTTTATCACTAAGAGGCTAAACACATCATCACTTTTGTGTGCTTTAATATGAGACATGCTAGAAGGTAATGCAGTTTTTAGACCACAGTATTATGTGGTATGTGACACTGTCTCTCATTACAATCACTACACTCATTATTCCTAATTAATCATTTAAACTGTTTCTATTTAAAAAGACATAGAAGAGTTGTTACCTACTTACATATTTATATAGTGTTTTTTACCTTTAAAGTAGCTCCACGTTAATTATATTACCCTAATTTGGGTATCACAAAATAGTAGCCCTTCTTGTGATCCTGTGAAAAATTTTTTCCACTGATTAAGTATGAAAACACTGCACACTATCCAGTGCCACATAGAGTGGCAATATATCTTAAATACTCTGAGAAATCTTACTACATTTTTAGGCCTTGTTTATCCTAGCATGTCTCAAACCTAAGACCAGAGAACTTATTTTTACATTTTCATCATCCTGCAGATGCAAGTTAAGTTAAAAGTTCAAAGGTGATAAAATAATGGAAGAAAAGGAGTAATCCACCAAACCTAAACTTTTCTGAATTCTAATTTTAGGTTGTTAGAAATGGAGAATATTGGTCAGATACAGCCAGGCATTGGTAATAAAAATAAAACTGAGCATTAAATCAGTACTAAAAAATAGTGCCTTACTACATTCAGCCATTTAAATATAACCTAGATTCAGCATTTTGATGTACAAATGCCTGCATGTAAAGTCTTTTCTATAGAAATTTGTCTGCTTTAAAGACAACATCACATTCAGAAGTTGAAACTGATGGCAACATTGTCTCCCATTTATTACCAGATTAACATTAATATCAAAATTTAGTTCTATAATATGCTGCAATGTTTAAAAAATGTATGATATTAAAGAATTAGACCAATAAACATTTTATGATACTAGGTCTTTAAAATGTGAATGTGATTTGTTTTCTAAGAAAATGGTTTAACTTCTGATACTACCAAAAATTATAAAAGTCTATGTCAAAAAACTTTTAAGTTACCTTAAGAGGATATTTAGTCTAAATTCTGCTACACTACACAAAAATCCTGAGCACTCACCATTGCAGTTCTGGACTTCAGAAACCAATCAAATCTGAACTGAGGAGAGTTGCGAATACACTGTCGCAATTCATCATAAACATTTTCCTTGTCAAATCCAAGCTTGTGAAGCATACAAATAAGAAAACGATCCTCCTCTTCTGTATAGTTTTTTCCTTTGTTAGTACCATATGATATTCTCAGCTGGTGAAAAGGTGCTTTGTACCGTCCAATCTATGAAAGTCAGATATTATATATAAAATGCAAATCCTACATAATTGTATCTCAAATTCAGCTTTACTCTAATTTGCTTGAAATGTTATATTTCACATCAAAATTTTCTATCCAGAGAAACTCAAATGCATTATTTAACTTGTGTCCTTCAAGCCTTTATACTCCTCATTATTATTATAAAGAGAAATAAAGCTCAGACTTTCTTAGACTACTTAAGGAGGAGTAAATCCTGGTGCTTCTGACCCAGGAGATAAGTTAGTCAAATACTACTCGGATAAACCACAATAACATCTATAACATTTTAATGCTTTACTTTGAGGAAATTTTAAATGTTAAGTCTTTATTGCTTTTCCTTTTAAAGAGTTACTTTAAATTTCATATTCACAGATAGTACAATTTTCACTTATGTGCAAAGTACCTTTGTATCAAGTGCTTTTTTGATACTTATTCTTCTCTGAATTCTTGCCTCTCCCCTCTCAATCTGAGCCATAATCTTCTCTATGTCCTGGAGCTCATTGCATCTTTCCCAGAACACGGCTATAAAAGAATAAAAGTTTGGTAGATGGGATGAGTAGAAGAAACATACATGTTAATTTATGTTGTAACTTATATGCAAAGAATTATTTCCAATTATCCTACATTAATACTAGAAAGTAAGTCATTTATAAGTTCTCAATTTCCATAAATCTAAGAAGAGATAAATGGAAGATTTAAATTATCTACCAACTCTTAAACTGCCACTCATCTAAATTCTAAGCATGCTCACCACAACATAACTACACATTTTCAATCTGAAAATTCTAACTGACCTCAAAAAAAAAAAGCACAGGGCTGGGATTGTAGCTCAGTGGTAGAGTGCTTGCCTCGCATGCGTGAGGCTCTGGGTTCGATCCTCAGCACCACATGCAAAGCAATAAAATAAAGACATTGTGTCCATCTACAACTAAAAAAATATTTAAAAAAAAAAAAAAAAAAACCAAAAGCACACTAATACTTGAGAATTGCTAGAAATAAATTACAAATTAAAGCACAATTTTTTTTTTTAAAAGCACAATTATTCTGTGTGCTATTCTGGCTTTCTTGGCTATGGTCAGCTAGAGTTCAAAAAAAATTATACAATTATTTTAGGGAGGGGGATATTTTTTATTCATTTTTAAAAGCACAAAGCAAGGCACTAAAATGGAAAAATTAGCTGATCAAAACTATTCAGAGAAAAAATTCAGAATAAGAAAACAGGAAACTTTAAACAGCACTTATTAAAATACTCTGCAAGATTTATAAAATATTATTAAAATAATAAAAGAATTACCAGAGTATTCAATGACTTCTTCTGGAGTTTTTCCTTCTACTTCTCTTGCTATATTTTCAATATCATCACGACCCCACTTCTCATTAGCTTTGATAAACTGGTTAAAATCTCTCTTATTCCAATTGGTAAATCCCTACATAGTAAAAAAACAAAATATTTCATCACAGCACACTAATCATGGGAAAAATGCTATTATATTTTACCTATCCTCTGAATATTTCACAAAGTTTCCAACTACTCCTAATTTTTCTTCATCAAGTTTTGTTAGAGTGTCAAGTTTCCATGTATACTTTTTTTTTTTTTTTTTTTTGGTGCTGGGGATTACACTCAGGGGTACTCGACCACTGAGCCACATCCCCAGCCCTATTTTGTATTTTACGTAGAGACAGGGTCTCACTGAGTTACTTAGCACCTCACCATTGCTGAGGCTGGCTTTGAACTCGCAATTCTCCTGTCTAAGCCTCCCAAAGTGCTGTGGTTACAGGCTTGCACCTCCACGCCCGGCTCTCCATGTACACTTAGCAATGCAATATATACACTGCTTGGATATTCAAGCAATTAATGCCAAGTTGGAGAGAGTAAAGTATGCTATATGAAAGGGTGACATTTTGGTGAACTTTGAAGAACTGTTGGAGTTTGCACCAGGAAGAGTAAATAACATAAGTTAAAGAGTAATGGAAAGTGTTTCTTAAAGAACACTCTGAAAGACCTTGAATAAATCCTATGTTAAGAAAACAGCATGCAGAAGTTTATAATTGAGAATGATAACTTGGTGGCAATGTGGAAGATTCACAGGAAAAATGAAAACACTGAAAATAAGGTGTTCAAAACAATACCTACCCTACCAAGTGCAAATCTATAACCTAATCAACCACCACAATAACTAATGACAATTAAAATGTAGCATTTATCCATGTTTTGCCATTTCCAATTATTCTCTCTCTAAGCAGAAACTTATACTCTGTATGCCCCCCCACAACCTCACAGGAAATTTTCTAAAATTAACTATCACTGGGGCTGGGATTGTGGCTCAGCGGTGGAGCGCTTGCCTCGCATGCGTGAGGCCCTGGGTTGGATCCTCAGCACCACATACAAAGCAATAAAATAAAGACATTGGGTCCATCTACAACTAAAAAAAAAAATCTTTAAAAAAAAAAAAAAAAAAAATTAACTATCACTAACTTTTGTATTGATTGAAGACTATACCTGTGTCAGAAGTTTCTCTTTTTCCTCTAACTCTTCATCATTAAGGGGTTCAGCTTCATCAATTTTAAGTTGTTCTTCTTTCTGTGCCTGTGCTGCATTAGGTAGGTCAGGACTTCGAGGTACCTAAAAGATATTTTCCCATGCCATCAAACAATACTTTTATTTTTTTTAGTTGTTGATGGACCTTTATTTTATTCATTTATTTATATGTAGTGCTGAGAATCGAACCCAGTGCCTCACACATGCTAGTCAAGTGCTCTACCACTGAGCCACAACTCCAGCCCCCACAATACCTTTAAAGAGCATGTGATGAATTACATTCTTAATCAACTAAATAACATTCCACAAATTCCAATCTAAAACACATGAGAAAACATATTAATATCCTGCATTTATTACATTAAAAAATAAAAAAAGAAGGTTAGTCATGAAAAACTAACCATTTTTTCCTTTCCTTTTAATGAATAATTCAAAAGTTCTGTGCTAGACATATACAGCTTGGATACAGTAAATAATACTCTTTCCTACTAGGCTCAAAATAGTTATGAAAATAATAGTTAATGTCATATACCTGGCTTCTGGGTGGAATAGGACATAAAATGGAGAATTACAATTACCTTGTACCCAATAGTTTTTCTGTAATACAGAATTTCTTTTTCCAGTAATTCAAACAAACGTGGGGGAAAGAACTGGAAATCCTGAACATTGGGTTGTTTTGGAGGTCGTGGAGCCTAAAAAAAAACGAATGTTATCCATTTAAAAAAAAAATCTATTCCTAGTTCTCATTTCATAAATCATGACAGCCAATTCTCTAAGCAACTCAGTGCATCTTTCAATAAAATTTAAATGACATTAATTAAATATACAACTTATTTTTAAAAATTTTAACAAAATCTGAAGAGGGTACTCTATAAACTGCACACAAAGCTTAACCGTCAATCTTATTAATTTTTTTTTTGGTACCAGGATTGAACTCAGGGGCATTTGACCCCCTGAGTCACATCCCCAGCCCTATTTTGTATTTTATTTAGAGACAGGGTCTGACAGAGTTGCTTAAGGCCTCACTTTTGCTGAGGCTGGCTTTGAACTCCCGATCCTCCAGTTTCATGTCTCAGCCTCCTGAGCCACTGGGATTACAGGCACGCGCCATCATGCCCGGCTTCAATCTTATTTTAAGAATGTTAAAAAAATAATTTATATTTTCAAATTTTAAGATACTTCAGTGCTATGTCAACTCACCTTGGGTGCTTTAGGTTCACTAACACGAAGAGCTTCCCTGAAATAAGCATCAACAGCATAGTTGGCTTTTCTTTCTCGTTTGGGTGGTTCAATCCACTCTGTGAATGCAATCTAGTATGTGGGAAACAATTAAAATTATCAACTTTTATTATATACAGTAACAAATTATGATTGAGTGATGTTTATAAATTAAGAGATACTGGGAAAAAAAAATCCAGCAGTTTAAGTTCTACAAGGGTAAGAACTATGATGTTTTGCTCAATACCACGTAATTAACACATAGTACAGTTTCTAGTAAACAGCTTGAGTGTTCAGGAAGTGTTTCTTGTCCAAATGAATAATTCTATTGGATGTGAGGGAGAATGCTGCAAAATGTTTGCTATGACTCAATTAGGAGGAAAATGAAATTTTTCTAGTTTAACCTAGAAAAACTTCTAAGGACATATTTACACAAATGTTAATAAGAAAAACTCTAGGTAGAATTATTTTTTCTTCTCTGTATTTTCCAATTTCTACATTAGCAAAGTATTACTTAAGAAATTAAGAAATTGGGCTGGGGCTGTAGCTCAGTGGCAGAGTGCTTGCCTAGCATGTATGAGGCACTGGATTGGATCCTTAGCATCACATAAAAATAAACAAGTAATATAAAGGCATGCTATCCATATACAACTACCAAAAATAAATAAATAAATAAATGAAATTGTTCCTTTTCATTATCACCAAGCAAGTCTGTTAAATCAGCTGTGACTTGACATTATTTTCATTTTTAAATATCTCCAACTACTACATTCTCTCCATGCAAGAACATATTTCACTACAACTATATACAATAAAACTTCATTACATAAACTTTTAAAAAACATTTCAGTACTTACCATTATTAAATTTTCCATAATGAAAAATATTTAGATACATTCACACATATTTAATTGAAAAATTAGTGTCTGAGACACAATTACAAGGTATTACATCTAAGACTTAAAAGTACGGGTTTCCAGGAAAATAAAGCTTTTACATTACTACATCTCCTTCTAAAATACCTTTTGTTTTTCTCTGTAGTCTTCTCCTTCAAAGTTATAAACACTTGACTCTGTATCCATTGTAAAGTTTCTAAGAGAGCTTTCACCCATCTTTGAGAGTTTTTCATTCATCTCTGCAGTCTATACAAAAGAAATGTCAGAATGAGAAGGAAAAAAAGCACTAGGTATGCAGTCAAAAAGAAAACAACTTTACCATACACAAATGCTGAATTTTTACAGTAATACAATTATCTATTCATAGAATATGAATTTGAGGGAATTCATAGAATATTCCCTCAAATAGTTTTGGCCTAAAACATTCATATTAAAAGCGTTATCATTTAATCTGCATCTCACCTTCTTTGCACCTCTTTCCAAAATACCATCAATATCTTCATCAGTGATCTCACTTTCCTTTGAGGCAAATACATGTGTTGCCCCATGTCGAATCATTTGAAGCATCTCGTCTTTTCCAATTTTGTTCAGATTCTGATCCACGAGCCTCCCTGAGAAAAAGTTTGTGTTGTATAATGTTAATCAAACAGATTTTATTTTACTGGAAACTTGAAATTTTAAATGTAAGATGTACTAACTTGTACTTGTGTCTCAGATATCAATCATTTGTTTACTAGTAATTCACATCTGATCATTTTCCTATTAAATTTAACTAACACCAAATTTTCAGCTAGCAAGCTTTGAAATATTTCTAAAGCTTCTGATTTGCGTAATGTCACCTACTGTATGTTATCTCAATGATAATCTCTTTCTGCGATAAATACACTACTTGAGCATAAAAATTACTGGGGAAGAAAAAACTCACAAATTTCAATGTAAGTGAGCATTATAAGCACAAAAAGTTTCTGATGAGCAAAAGATATCATTGCAAGTCCTTTTAAGTCAGGCTTTTCTTAGAAAAGTGAAATACAAAAATTTTTCATACAAACTTTAAGAACTGAAATATGTCAGCATTAAAAGAGAATAAAATTATGGCATTTTCAGGTAAATGGATGGAGTTGGAAAACAATATGCTAAGTGAAATAAGCCAATCCCAAAAAACCAAAGGCCAAATGTTCTCTCTGATAAGTAGATGCTGAACCATAATGGGGGAGGGAGCATGGGAAGAATGGAGAAACTTTGGTCAAAGGGGAGGGAAGGAAGGGGATGGGACATGGGGACAGGAAAGATGGTGGAATACAATGGACAACAATGCCCTAGGTTCATGTATGACTGCACATACAGTGTGACTCTATATTGTGTACAACCAGGGAAGTGAAAAGTTGTGCTCCATTTGTGTACAATGAATCAAAATGCATTCAATCATGTAAACCTAATTTTTTTAAAAAAAGCATCAGTTTCTGAAAACTTCTCAATCTCAAGAATTCAAAACTCCTGAAAATTTATTTTGATCACAGGCAAAACTGAGCATTAATAAAAACCTTCAATTTTAAGTATTTGGCCAGCCTACGTAATTTGTTTTTTCAAAAATATAGGCATCAAAATTGTGTTTTTCTTTAAAAATTGATCTGGAATGAGAACTCCAATTTTCATTTCATCAATCCAAAATAAAATTCCATTTTTACCCTCTAACCTACTCCATGTCTCACTCCCTTACACTAAATCGTAAAACTTGAAAATCAGAGAATACTTACCAACTTTATTCATCAATGTATTTTCAGCACAGAGAATAGTGCCTGCCATCCAATAGGTGCTCAATAAGTAGTTTTTATTCTTATAAAACTAAAATAAGACTCTCTGGTTTTAATTTTTACTTCTTCAGTACATCCTCAAGTAACCAACAGTGCTTATAAGCCATAATCACTCTAGCTCTATTTAATAAAATACCATGATGAATATCAGCTATTTTATATACATATTCCATTTAATCCTTAAAAATTCTAAGCAATAGTTACTTTTATTCCCATTTAGTAAATTAAGTAATGGGCTCGGGTAATGGAAAAGAACAGCTAACCAGCAGATCAACATTCAAACCTCAACTTTCCTGAGCCTCACGCCATCTTCTTAATACCAAAACTAAGGTTTAATCTCTGGAATTCAAACCATCTCTTTTGGATGCTCGTTCTATCAAACGAGTAACTCATTCTATCAATCCAACTTAGTAAATTTTTCAAGTTCTAAGGCTCACCTTGTTGAATGACAATGGAATCCAGTCTGAGTTTCATCTCAGCCCTTTCTACTATTCTTTCTTCTACAGTATTATCGGTTATAAAACGGAACACTCTGACAGTCTTGGTTTGTCCAATTCTATGTGCTCGGTCCTAAGTGAAATAACATGTTATTTTAATATACCTAAAAAGGCACATAAATAATATATGAATATGTACACTGATAAAATTAAATATTCTTAAGTAGAATATATTTAAGTGTAATAAAAACATCCATAATAAAAATAAATTCATACTATATTAATATTTCTCAAATTCTGTTTTAGTCAAAATAATTGGTCATTTCACAAGGAAAACTTTGGATAGACTTTTACAAATTTTTTTTCTTGGATTTAAATTCAAATGTTTACCTATATAAACCAAATCTAGCCTCCTATTAGAAAAAGTGATTATGAAAAAAATTTTACCAATATAAAGACCCTATTCTTTAAATATTACTAAATTTACTAAATACAACTAAAAGAGAAATTTGCACGTTTGAAATTACTTTTAATGCAATTTTCTATACAATATATAATATGTCTACAAACCACATTCCCACAAAGCATTTCTTATTTGTAATAATTTATCAAATTTTCCCCAGTTACCTTCTAAAAGTATAGGATGAAAGTGACCAATACCAAAGATTTAATAAAGTTAGCTTAATGGTCACCAGTATCACAGACTGAGTCATTAGCATTATCAAACATAAACACCTGTGAATCTTCATATTAATCTACAGATCGTAAATTTGCTGAGCATAAGAATTAACTTCCTGATCCAGCCAGACACTCCCATATACAGGCATGAAATTTAAGCATGTAAAGTGACAGAAAGGCTAGGTGCTCACCAAAATCATTTCCCTTTCCTCCTAGGGCACACCTACACTCTCATTTAACCAACTCCCTTGCAGTAAGTTAAGCTACATTTCAGTTTTGGCCAATCAATGTAGGAGCACTTTCAGGTCTGACCCACTAAAAATTTCCTGGGCAATCCTTAACTCTTCCCAATTCAGCAGATGGCTCCTATGTCCTCAGTTAGGACAGAGCTGTAATATGGACATACCCTTAGATTTAGATGGAAGATGGTATTTAAAACATCCTCACTAAACCATTAGGTCAGAGAAAAATCAAATTTATTGGGATAAGACATTGACATTGGTAGACTTAGCTGGCCTAACTAAAATATCTATTAAGCACAGAATGTTCGTTCTCTCTTACCATAGCCTGAAGATCTACTTGGGGATTCCAATCTGAATCATATAAAATTACTACATCAGCAGTGGCAAGATTGATGCCAAGACCACCAGCACGTGTGCTCAGCATGAAAACAAACTTTGTGCTATTTGGTTCATTGTACGCATTGATGGAATCCTATGGATATAAAATAAAGTCAGGATCAGAAAATTATTTTATCTGATGTTTTTCTCTCTCCTCCCCAGAATTTCACTCACTTGTCTCTCATCATGAGGTGTCTGCCCATCCAACCTGCAGTACTCATAATTTCTCCACATACAATAATCTTCCAAAATGTCCAATACCCTGGTCATTTGACTGAAGATTAGTACTCGTGACCCTGTTAGAAAATATAATAGCCTGCTATCAGAGGCTTCAAGAGGAGAAAAATCTATTTAAAAATTTAAAGCTAACCAAAACTAAGACTAATAAATTACACCTTAATTCCAAGTTACCTACTTGGTTATAAGGCAAAAATGACATTATGGAAAGGATAATATTTAGGTAGTATACTAAGGTAAACAAAAAGGCTATTTGTCTCCAGTTTGGGAGACCTTGCCATCCCAAAGCCTGAGGTAACATTAGCTTGTTAACCTCACAGATATTTAAAATAATCTTCCACTAATCCACAAAAACTCTTCCATTCACAAGGCCTTCCATAGCCCATAATGGACACCAAATATCCCTGGATCTCATTCTAGTTTTAAAGATCAGTTCCAATCAATGGACCATAAACTTATGCTTCTTATCTACGCTTAGTACTTCACTTATCCACCATGACTCAAATTATGCGGCTGCCTATCATTTCTTCAGCCTTTGGTAGAATGTACGAATACAAAGGAACCACTCTGAAAAAATAATTGTGAAATGATTCTGTTTTTAGAAGCTAAGATTGAACATATGCTACCAGCATATGTCCTAGTAACCCAAATGTATAAGGATCTTCAATAGTCTTTATTTCCCCTGCAGAATTTACTATAGCTTGCATCAATACCTGAGTACTCCTACCAAGCTCCTGCCACTCCTCCTAAGCAATTTAATTACTTTGCTTTCAAGGAAAACATTTTAGAAATATATTCCCACACAAAGGTATAAAAGGAAAAAGAAAAAAAATAACTATTCACACAACTCTTATGTTTGTGATAGTCAATATCACAGAGATTTACCACACAGAATATTCAACTAGTTCAATTATCTTGCCCACCAAAATCATAGAGAAAAATAGAGCTATTTGAAATCTGACTATATCTGATATTATGCAATCATTAGATTTTTTTAAAAAGTGATATTTCTCATCTTTAAGAGCTATATAATGAATAATTTACAAAATAATACAATGCCTGGGATTTGCTTCAAATAATCTAGGAAGAGTAAGTAGAGTAGGTACAGCATAGATTAAACAAGTTTTACATAGGTTGTAACTGTTAAAGCTGGCTTCATACTAAGTTCTCCACATTCATGTAATTTCCATATACCTATATACATACCAGAGATACACATCCATTTTTTGTATTTAAAAAAATTAGCATACTACAGATAAAAATACTGAGTCTATGTAAACTATATTTAATTTTTAAAACCAAATAAATAAAAAACAACATCATGAACGTGACACCATTATCTAACAAAGGATCTGGGATCTGTATAGGAGTGGAAGGCACATTTCAAACATTTTAAGATTAAAAAGCTGAAATTTTAGGAAAGCATACACAAAATGGAAACTCAGATGGATGTGGTGGCGTATACCTGTGATCCCAGCGGTTCAGGAGGCTGAGGCAGGAGGATCAGGAGTTCAAAGCTAGCCTCAGCAACTCTGCTTTAGGGAGACCCTGTCTCTAAAAATATAAAAAAGGAGCCGGGCGTGGTGGCCCAAGCCTGTAATTCCAGCACTTAGGGAGGCTGAGACCGGAGAATCGCGAGTTCAAATCCAACCTCAGCAATGGCAAGGTGCTAAGCAACTCAGTGAGACCCTGTCTCTACATAAAACACAAAATAGGGATGAGGATGTGGCTCAGTAGTCGAGTGCCCCTGAGTTCAATCCCCAGTACCAAAAATAAAAATAAAAATATAAAAAAGGGCTGGAGATGTGGCTCAGTGGTTAAGTGTTCCTGGGTTCAATCCCCAGTACCAAAAAAACAAAAAAGAAAGGAAAGGAAACACACCCAAATCCAGGAATTGTGTCTGACCCTACAACTTACTACCTTCTATGAGACTTAAGGCCTCAAAGTGGGGGGTGAGGGAAACTTAGCTCAGATAAAAATGGACAGAAAATTTTAATATTCCATACTTTAGATAAGTGTCAGAGCTGTCATTTCAAAAGTGTATTGTTTAACATTAGAATTTTAAGTTTCCATTATTTCTCAATTTGATGCAAGTAACAGATACCTTGTTCTTTTAATTTAGGAAGCAACTTGTCTAATACCACCATTTTGCCACTATTGGTAACTAGATGCATATCTGTTGTATAAGGTGGACCAGGTTCAGCTCCATCAAAGAGATATGGATGATTACAGCATTTCCTCAACTGCATCAGGATGTTCAATAACCTCATCTTGTCCATCTTCCCTGCTGAGTTTAGTATGTCTATATCCTTCATTAATATCCGAGTATACCTATTGAAAAGAAAAGTATTTTTAACAGACTTGAATGTTCCCTGACCAATCCCTGCCACTTTACATAAGTAATCCCATTCCCCACCTCAACCTTGAAACACCTGTAAGAAATAAGCCATCAACTTCTAAGGTATGGTTAATAATCTACCATCTGTAATCTCTTTTTTCTATTTTTCTTTATAGCCCATAATGTGCTACTGTCTATACTTATGCATTGGACCTTGAGGACATCATTATTTTAAAAATACAAAATGGTCTCCTTGGGTGAAATTACAACATAGCAGTATAATACAACATTTCTGAGTAATTATAAAATTGAAACATAATTTTAATTTCTAGTCTTGCAACAGGAAGCACCACTACTAATTTACAGTTATGCACTACATAATGTTTCAGTCAACAACAGGCAGCAGTCCCATGATATTACATCATCTAGTGACTTCAAAGCTTTGGGAAGTACTCTATGATATTTGCAAAACAAAATCACCTAAACCACATTTCTTAGAACTTATCTTAGACATTAAGTGATGCACAACTGTCCCACATACCATGTTGCTAGTGCAGCATTTGAGTAAAAACACTAACATCTGAGAAGAGAGACACATGAGAAGGCATGACGACAGAATGAGATGAATACAATGTGATTTAAACATCTGTATAAACACACAGGGAGAGGGGGATATGAGTTCTGTGAATCTACAGCAACAGGTTAAGGCAGATTATTAAAAAAGCCATGAATGCATACAGAGAATTTAGACACTATCTTGCTAGAATAAGTAATCTGTCTAAACATTGAAGTTTCAGTGAAACTTTGAATCCTTTGAGCAAAATAACTTAAGCAACCTAAGGAATCTATGCTTAACCTCTATCCTGGAGTATAAAAACTACTCAAGGCAAATTTCATCATCATTTTGACTGATAAAAAGTTCACTCATTATGTTTAACTATAAAAGATTTGCCTTTGTCAGCACTGACTCATGTCTTAGTTCTATCTATATATAGAATACATACAAAAATAACCCTGTAATAGCCTTTCAAAAGTTTTGAGGACTATGAGGATACCCCATCTTCTACAGTGGACCTCTCTTTCTCAGACAGCATGCTCAGATCTCTATATATTCCTTCAGTCTTTTTGCTACTCCAATATTTTGCAAATGTGTTATTGAATATACTTGAGATAAGGTAGGACTAGTAAAAAGGGTGGCTCTTATTTCCTTCCTTTGAACACAACTTATATTAACATATGCTAAAGTAAGAGTATCTTTTTTTATAGCCACTTCACACTGTTGAATTCATGTTGTACTATTTATAAAAAAAAGATTTCATACATCCATAAAACTTTAAAAAATAAACAAAAATATTTTAAAAATTAACAAGATCTTCAACTTAAAAGTTGAAAAAGTATGATATATTTGCTGAGCAAACCTTGTACTACTTAACTAAAAAAACTTTTCAGGATGAGTTCAATCCAACAAACAACACTTCCATGAAGGTGCAAATTAGTAAAACAAAATACTGTACAAATGATATTTTGAGAAAAATAGTGATATCAAGTATCTTAGAAAACATACCATTCCCTTTGCATTTTGCTGAGACCCACATAGATTTTTACTTCCTTCTTTGGGGGCAAACTCTTTTCAACATCAGCCTTAATTCGACGAAGGAGGAATGGACGCAAAACCTTAGAAATAGCAAAGAGAAAAATAGAGATGACCTTATCTGTAATACTGGTATTTTTTCAAAATCTTAAAATCACCTATTAAATACACAGGAAAGATATTAGTCTGCTTGAATATCAAATGATTTTTAGGACTTCTTCATTCAAATTATATACAATTTATTACCACCAAGTTCCTGAAGAATAATAGTAGAATCTTATTATTTAACTGATATATGATTAAGTATATACTTGCTATACTCTCATAAAACACTAAAAACATTTTTAAAGATGTTTTCTACCAGTAACTGTCTTTCAGGTTTAAAACTAGTTACTTATATCTTTTTCAGCAGCCACTTCATGCTGCTGAATTCATGCTAAACCTATTTAGAAAAAAAATACACTAAGTGTGGCCTTTCAGATTTCATACATTCACAAAACTTAAAAAGTATAAAAAAAAAAAAGTTTTTTAAAAATTAACAAGGCCCTCAACTTTTAAAATTTGCCCTATACAGTGCTTAAAATTTGGCAGGTCCACATCAAATTCTTTATGATTAGTTTTTAAATTTATTATCCTAATTTATGGAAGCAACCTGTATGCAAGGTATACAAATCATGAGTGTATAGTTCCATTAATTTTCATCAAGTAAATATATTAGAAAGATCAGGTCACAAGAAAAGGGGGCAGGACATGATTTTGCCTCCCAGGGGACATTAGCAACGTTTAGGGACATTTTTTTCATTGTTCCATTTAGAGGCATACAATTACTAGCATCCAATGAGGAGACATGTCAAAGGTATTGTTAGCCATACTGCAATATGCAGGGCAACCATCTCTCCCCTACCCCTGCCACTCTCCATCTCCAAAGAATTATCCACATCAACATGTCTATAACATGTTTACAAGGTCATGCTTTCTCCTGCTCACCAGGGCATGTACATTAATCTCAGATTTGTTAAGAGGAAATTTCTATACCTTCCAGTTTTCACTTGTGCACTGTCCTAGAAAGGAACAAAGCTATACATCAAAACAAAAACCACAACACCAACTCTGCTCACTCAAGGCAATACTAGTTGCCTTATATACTGTCACTAGAATTCAGAACAACAGATGGATCATTTGTCCTTTCAGAAGTAACTTATTAGATTCTTCTGTGGAATTTAAATGGAACTATGCTTTAAAAAGTGGTCTATATTGGTCGTTAAGTAATGCTTTTTCCCTCACTGTACCTTTTTTAACTCTAAGATTACTTTTTTCCTTCATTAAGTTAAAATCTCAGCCTAGGTTTCAACACTAAAACCCCTACACATCACTCCCTATCCTCATTATAAGATCAAACAGTTCTAAGTGGCAGAATCCAAACATATCTGACTTTACAGCCATTATGCTTTTTTGTTAACCAGAATATAATCTAATTTTAATCTTTATCCTTTTTTCCCATTAGAAATATGCTTGAACACTACTCTAAAATACTTACCATATGAAGCCTCTCAACTAGCTTTTGATCCCCAAGGCAGTTGTTTGTATCAAACCAGGAATCAAAGTCCTAGATTAGAAATAAAGCATATCTCAAGGTCAGAGATAATATTAACAACAAACTTCCAATAATCCCAGATAAAACAATGATTTCTAGAATTAGTATAGTATTTGAGCTGTGATCTACTAAAACCATTTAGTTCAAGTCCATATTTTTTTCTTTTTTCTTAGTACCAGGGATTGAATCCAGAGGTGCTTTACCATTAAGTCACATCTCCAGGCCTTTTTAAAATTTTTTACTTTGAGACAGGATCTCACTAAGTTGCTTTAGGGCCTTGCTAAATTGCTGAAGCTGGCTTTGAACTTGTAATCTTGCCTCAGCCTTATAAGCTGTGGGGATTACAGGCATCCATCACCACACAAGGCTCAAATCCATATTTTTCATGTGTGTCACTATTACTGATTAATTTTAGAACAAGTAGTTTAGGAATCATATTACTTTTGAAACATTTTTTACAAAAACAAAGATGTTAAAGTTCACAATTAAGAGTCAAAAAGCAAGTTTTATAGAAAATTAGGAAACTCAAATATAACGTTTCCAGATGAATGCAATTTTAATTAACTTACTAAAAGTAGCTATGAGATAAACAGCATTTCATCAGTATTAAAGTAGGATTTGAGTAAAGACAATTTCCTTATCCTTATCTCTTAAAGGTATGAATTACATATTGCTTTGATTTTCAGTAAACATGAACTTAGAATTCATTGTTTTAACTAAAAGTTTTACCAGAGATTACTGAACAAAAAGCATCAATGTAAGAAATTATTTCTAAAACAGCAAAATACATAAAAGCTGAACTACTTTCAAGTTTGAATGTCCTTTTGTGACGAAAATCTCTATTCTTTTAAAAATGTTTATCACAACAAACCAAAAAATTTTTAAAGCTTTTTAGAACTTATCTGAATAAATGTACTAATACAGAACTCTTCAAAGGTGCCCCACATGTACATTCCAGCTATGGGAACAAAGGTTCAAAACTGAACTCTGGTCAAGCAGAAAACTCCAACTACTAGCAGCACTGCAATTACTAGTAGCATAATTTGATATACCAATTATATTCCTACATAAAACTAACAGTAAACCATTGCTACCATAATATTTGGGGCGGGGGGGTACCAGGGATCAAACCAGGGATGCTTAACCACTGAGCCACATCTCTAGCCCTTTTGGTTTTATTTTGAGACGGGGTCTTGCTAAGTTGCTTAGGGCCTGGCTAAGTTGCTGAGGCTGGTTTTGAACTTGCGATCCTCCTGCCTCAGCCTCCTGAGCCACCGGGATTATAGGCATGCACCACTGTGCCCAGCTGCTACTGTGATTTCTATTACGGTAAATAACTTAAAGGTAAGCATTAAGTTCTGCTTATTACACTATAACATAAGAAAGATTAGGCACATTTCATCATATTCGAAAGTCATGTTTGAGCCTGAAAACTTAGGCAATGTGAGTGAGATACACAAATTCACCTAAGAATGCTTAAAGTAGCACCCTGAGAACATAAGCAGTCAACCTAGACAGAATCCTTGAAACAAAGCTAGACCACTAGCATGACTACCAACTAGGAAGAAGGAATCTATGCCAGAGCAAATAAAGAAAACAATGATTTGAAATGAGACTAAAACCAAAAGGCTCAAAAGTAAATTCTAAGAATACACAGACAACTCATAGGTTAACACCAGGCTTAACTACAGAAAAGCATGAAAAATTAATGATTACCTCAAGTAGTGCTAAAAGGCAGGCATATCCTATTATAAAAATGCATAGCATTAAACAAAACGTAACTATTAACCAGAAAATAACTAGAAATACTTACATCAGCTGAATTAAAGACATCAGGCAACAAAAAATTAAGAAGTGACCAGAGCTCATGCAAGTTGTTCTGAAGAGGTGTTCCAGTTAATAATAGTCGATTTGTAGTTTTGAATTCCCTCACTATTTCTGACAACTGAAAGAACCAAATCCCAACATCAGAAATATTTGGAATATGGACTAAATTCTCAGACATAATGTTCATAGCTAAATATCAAATTACCTTGGATTTTTCATTTTTGATCCTGTGAGCTTCATCTATAACTAAGTATCTCCAGTTAAATTTTTTGAATACAGACTTCTCTTTAATAAGCATTTCATAAGATGTTACACAAACATCCCATTCTCCTGGTAACAAAACATCTCTGACAAAAGCAGCCTGTACAGCAAAAGTAAAAAATTACAACATTCAGAAATCAATTATATATTAAACTTCTTGATAACAAGTAATCTAATCCATAAGTGGAAATATTAAAAAGGCATACAGTTGCTATATCATGTAAGCATTTAGAATTAGCTTTCCTACCATTTAAATAATCAGTAATCATTTAAATTTCAGAGTCATTTAAAAAAAAAAAGACAAACAATGCTGATCCATACAAACTTCAATAGCCTAACTCTAAGGGTCTTCATTTTACAATTTCACCACGTCCTGGAATTCTTAGGAGACGAGTTTTTAACTGTAGTAAACACGTTCATTCCCCTCTTCAGTTTTATAGATGTATTAACACATTTAATGGAGTATGAGTAAGTTTCCAAATCTGACCTTTACATTCTTCATAGTGTTATTATTTCCATGTCTTCTTCCCAAAAGGATGTTATTAATCAACATATTTTTTTTTTTTTTTTGGTACTGGAGATTGAATTCTGGGGCACTCGACCACTGAGCCACATCTCCAGCCCTATTTTGCGTTTCATGTACAGACAGGGTCTCACTGAGTTGCTTAGCACCTCGCCATTGCTGAGGCTGGCTTTGAACTCGTGATTCTCCTGTCTCAGCCTCCCTAAGTGCTAGGATTACAGGCTTGTGCCACCGCGCCCGGCTTAATCAACATTTTAACTCATTCAATAGGTATCATAATAGCTCACCAAACTACAATTAGGTGACTCAACTAATCTTTAAAAACCACTGTTCTATAGACTATTATCACTATACACTAATCTAAAAATTTGGTTCCTTAAATTTTCAACTGCCTCTCACATTCAAAACTTCTTTTCGAAACAAAATAATACTGCTGAAGTACACAGCCTTTGATTTTATACAATTACCCCCTAAAATGTGAAGAAAACTATATTCTTATAGTCTCTAATGCCTTCTCTCTGGGAAAACTTTTAACCACCAAGACAATATTACATAGTTATGAATTACTAATATTTCTGAAGACCTTTTTTTATCCTTCCTCTAGCTATTCCCTACCCCAAGCCTGAATTCAAATTCCTTTAATATGAAAAATGTAATAAAATACTAAAATCTTACTCTTTGTTCTTTATCTCCTATCAAACAAACAGATCGAAGTGTTGGTACCCATCTCTTGAATTCACTCATCCAGTTGTGTAATGTAGACTTAGGAACCAAAACCATATGTGGACCAGGAATGTTTCTATAGTGTTTCATGTAGCCAAGAAGGGAAATCGTTTGAAGAGTCTTGCCCAGGCCCTAGAAGAGTTCAGAGTCGTCATAAAACAATGAAAAGCAAAGCAGTATTCCATATTTATACTGCCTAATATATAGAGAACATTTAAATAAATGCTATATGTTTATAATAGCTAACAGATGGCAAGAACTTAATGTCTGAAAGCTCACCAGTGTTATGTCACATAACCCTCTCATGACTAAGAGGTAGGTATTATTACCACCCCAATGAGGCTCAGAAAATGTGATTTTCCCCAGGTCACACAGCACAGTTAGAATCAAAGTGCTTTTCCTTTGACACTATACTCTCTCCAACCAATTAAGTATTTTAGTACTACGGTAATAAGGAATCTTTTAAAAACCTTTATTACATAACTAATAGTAGTAAACAAGATATAAAATGTTTTATACAACACAAGCATACAAGCTGCCATTCTAGAAAATAAAATTAGTATTTACAGGTGATAAACATTTAATGACCTCACTTTGTTTTTCATAAAAATGGAGGGAAATAGTTAAACCATGGTACTACAAAAGCTTTAAAAACAAAGTTTCTCAAAATGTATTATTTTTAAATCTACTTTCATAGATAATTGCTCAAGTGAAGACTTCACTTATACAACTAAAACAAGCTTGTTAAAACCGTCTGATGGAAAAGTAGTTGCTAACAATTAAAGACTGCAATGAATAAAACATGCTAGGTATCTTAACTTCTATATAACTTAAGTTATAAACATGCTTTCAAAGAAAAGCGTCACACACATACCATTTCATCTGCAAGGATACCATTGATGCCATTTTCATACAAAGAAATGAGCCAATTCAGTCCTCGGACCTGATAATCTCTCAGTTTACCCCATTTTACATCTAAGAACAAGAGAAAACACATGATTACATTTGAAAGACAGGAATACAAAGTAGTCCCCTTTATCTGATACCCAGAACTTTAACTGTGGCCTACATGTGCCTACTGATTTCTTTTCTAGGAGAATTTTATGGGAATTCTCCAAATCTCAAGTCACTAGAGGTAAGCTGTTACCAGAGTCTGCAATGGAGTAAGGAGCACAACTAATATGAAAGATAACTAAGTCCAGGTAACATGACTGTGGGAATCAGAGTACTCATCCAAATCATTCAATTTCTGTTATTCATATATTGGTCCTAGACTCTTTATTTCTCTTTCTAACCTTACCACAAACGTTTCCAATTGAGTGCTTTCATCTTTCATAAAGATCAGTTACAGGTTCTCTGGAGAATTTATTTTCCTCCTAGTAAAAATGGTATAGACAGGAAATTCCTCTTCCTTCACTATTCCTCCTACGCTACTTTTCCAATACATCTTAGACAAACAGATAATACACTTTCAGAATATACATACTACTTATTTTGCCCACCAAGTCAAATCACTGCTTAAGGATGAAAAATAACCAGTATTAGTTATAATATAAAAATGTGAGACAGAAATAATCCAAAATTTCCTTTCCCCCCATGCCATACATCTGCCTCTGTTCTCTATTTCATCTGAATAGAAATGGAAAACAGGTACTCTATAAGCCAAAAAAGGAAGCCTGAGATTGTATACTTTAAATCATCTGCTGAATTTCTAACTAGATCAGTCCAGCTGAAGTTCAATTAGATAAGAGTTCACATAAATAAACCATTCGGCAATGGGGGCGCAGGAGGGAGGATACTAGTCTTTAATAGACTGTGGAAGTCTCTAATGCCAACAGCCAATAAGACAAGACTATACAAACCTGTTTAAATACACTTTCTTTTAGAAAACTATTGAAAATAAATATATTTCAGAAAAATTAAAGCTAATATAACAGCATGAGATGAGTAAGCAAAATTCTTCATGAACTTCTGTTTTCTTTTTACAAATTATTTTTCTTATCCAGAACAGGAAAAAGGCAAAAGCATTCCCACTTTGACATGTACCTTAGGACAATAATAAGCTCAATGGCATTTTATACACCTCTGAAATACAATATCACATTATGTAACACAGTACCACCTTCATTTTCAAAAAACAATCTGAAACAAACTCACAACCAATAGATTCTAAGATGCCAAAAAATTCCCTGTATAATAGCCAAGACAAATCCAAAACATTAACCAAAGGATATCTCAAAGTGAGATCTTTCAAAAATCAAATAATTTAAATATGTTTTACATACATGAGGGAGAGTCTTCAAATCGAGTGCAAACATTGGTTGCTTTGGAGCTTTCTGTTAACAGTTCTTCATCCTCCTCTTGCTCTGTTCTACGGTGTCGGTAGCTGTCAAATGAAAATAAAATCAAATGATTTAGTTTGGGCTTTAACTACCAGCTACAATTAAACACAGTAAGTCAAGCAACTGACTTCAAGCGTCCACAATAAGCCAGGTGCGGTGGCGCAAGCCTGTAATCCCAGCACTTAGGGAGGCTGAGACAGGAGAATTGCGAGTTCAAAGCCAGCCTCAGCAACAGCGAGGCACTAAGCAACTCATTGAGACCCTGTCTCTACATAAAACACAAAATAGGGCTGGGCTCAGTGGTCGAGTGCCTCTGAATTCAATCTCCAGTACAAAAAAAAAAAAAAAAAAAAGAGTCCACAATAATTTTTAATAAAAAAAATTTTTAAATAAAAATAAAATGAAGGACAAAATGTCTCCACCTTTTAACAGGATAAATTGCAAAGGAACTGTAGCTATCTTTAATTTATCAGATAACTGTTTAGTAAATGTCTATTCACTAATCATATACATACTGCATTTGAGTATTTTACATCCTTGGTTACATTAAAGTGATATTTATGTTTTATCAGTTTGTAGAAGGAGATTTTTTATTTTTTTGTACAGATACAGCCAATGTATTAAAACTCTGTGAGGGTACAGAATCAAAATAGTCTTCCACTGGGCGCGGTGGTACATGCCTATAATCCCAGCAGCCCTGGAGGCTGAGATAGGAGGATTATGAGTTCAAAGCCAGCCTCAGCAATGGCAAGGCGCTAAACAACATAGTGAGACTCTGTCTCTAAATAAAATACAAAACAGGGTTGGGGATGTGGCTCAGCGATCTAGTGCCGGAGTTCAATCCCTGGTATCCTCCCCACCCCACACACAAAAATGTCTTCCAAATCCTTCGGATTTTCTCTTCACTCTGAGGTTCCATTATTTTATGAGATTATATGAATTCTTTTTTTTTTTTTTTTTTGAGATTATATGAATTCTTAAAACATTAGATACCAAAGCCAGCCTCAGCAACGGCAAGGCACTAAGCAACTCAGTGAGACCCTGTCTCTACATAAAACACAAAATAAGGCTGGGGATGTGGCTCAGTGTTCGAGTGCCCCAGTACCCCAAAAAAAAAAAAAAAAATTAGATACCCATATTTATGCTTCAGAAGGAAAATCTGTCTCGTGGCAAATCTCAAATTTGGGAGGGGGTGTTACTGCCATTTCACAGTTCCTGTGCCTCATTAATCTTATAGTCTTAAAAAAAAACAGAAATCGATGTATGATATCTCTATTATTTAGAAAAGAGCTCACACGGAATAAAATAGATGTGGTTATGAAATTTTTTGTACTTTTCTTTTTTCTCTATTATTGAAGTCCAACACATAAAAAACAATAATTTTTACAGGCATCTAAGTTAACCTAAAGTGAATAGTAAGAAATTACTAGTAAATATACATCTAAAATGTTTTACATGGTTATCTAAAATATACAAAAACTGTTATTAAAATACCATACATTAACTACTACAACTTTATAAGCTCCCAACTGCTTTACCTCTAAATTGCTGAAGTGAATTAAAACTACTTTCTTCCCAATTCTGACTTTAACCTTTCCAACTTTAAACCTTTATACTTTCAACAAATATCTTCATCTAATTTAGAAAGCAGATTATGGCCCTACTGAGACCTATATCATTTTCCCCAATAATACTATTTAATAAGTAAATCAAATCGAATAATTTATTATATATTTTCTGGGGGCTACCTTTATCTTTTAGGATAGTGATAGAAGTGTTTCTTTAGTAATACCAATATCCCATAACAATATTCGTTATAGTAGTTTCCATTTCCAGTATATGACACTGTTATATTAAGTAGGTGTAAACTTTAAGTCTAAAATAACTTAAATACATCTGAAATACAAAGCTGTCTCTTAAAAAGTCTCATAAAGTATTAAAATAGTAATTCACACACAATAGACAAGGTATAAGACATACTGAAAAAACAGACTTACCCCAAATAAAATGAAGGAATTGTGCTTGTTTGATAATTCTGTTTTAACTAACTGGTGAATTTAACATTGATAAATGTTTAATTTCTTCTTTTCAATAATTTTATGTATTACAATTACTGACCACATTTCATTTTCCACACTGGAAATTGCAGCCATTCCAGGGAGCCAAGATGCTCTAAATTTATTATTACTAATTAAACATCCCAAGTTATCCAACCAGCACAAAAATTCTGAATTTGATAAATTCAACATGTATACTTATTTTCAACTACCACCAAAGGATGGTATACAACTTGACACTTCAATTTACAGGAAGACAAACTGTTTAAAAAAATTTTTAAACAAACTACTTTGTCATACATCACTACAATATTCCACACACCAGTACAGACTTCAAATAAAAGTAATACCTCAAGGTGTGTATATAGTTTTGGAGATGAGCACAAGCAGTTCAAATCCAAGTTCAAGCCTGGATTATACTAACTACTTCAATGTGATGGTAAATAGGACACTTAACCTCTGCATTTGTATCCTCTCTAAGGAACAACATAAATATCGGACTTCTTTGTTCAATATAACTGATCCATAAACTATATAATGCTATAAAAAATAAGTTACTAGGGGCTGGGATTATGGCGCAGTGGTAGCGTGCTCGCCTAGCACGCATAAGGCACTGGGTTCGATCCTTAGCACCACATAAAAATAAAATAAAGATATTCTGTCACCTACAACTAAAAAATAAACATTTAAAAAAAAAATAAGTTACTACAAGATTTTAAAATACACACTTATGGCTACATCCTACCAAGCCAAATGGGGCCAAATAAGCAACTGAAATAACTTTTTTAAAAATTAAGTGGCTTTATGTTTCTACTGAAAACCATCAATAATAAGTATGGTTGAACTACGGAGTATAAACTATTACTTACTCGCCAACTGAGAGCAAGTTCTGTTTCTCATCCTTTTTAATTCGTGGGCGCCCTGGTTTCATCTTCAAAGGTGAGGTCGGAGTCTTCTGAGCAGCAGGCTGAATGAAATGTGCAAACAGCTCTGTTTGCTTTAATAAATATTCAAATCTATTTGCGCGGTCAGTTTGCTGCAAAAAAGTTTAAGATACATTTCATCAAAACTTTGGAAATCAGTTTCAAGATGCCTCAACATGACAAATTCAGCAATAAAAAGGAACAAACTAGTGACATATGCAACATAAATCTTAAAATTTGCACTTAGTCAAGGGACAGACACAACACAAGTCTACAGTGTATGACTGCACTTATAGTGGCAGAAGCAAACTTTTAACATGATGGAAACTATTCTACATCATGCTTGTAGTGGTATTTACGTGACTGCATATACTTGCCAAAACTCAAAATTAATTTATGTGTTATATTTTAAAACAGTTGATAAAAAATTTTTTTTAAAGACACTAAAAGGCATTGTGCATTACAAGTGAATTTCTTAAAAGTAAGGAAAAAAGCACTGGTCATCAGTTAGGCTGGTGTCAAATTTTAAAAAGATACCAGGCTTGAAAACCATGAAATTCATGAAATATTCATTAACTTAATGTAGTTTTAATACTATTTCTGCCCTTCATATCTGCCATCTGCCCCTCTGTTTCCTATTATCACAAGAAGAGAATGGAAAGTATGTGTAAACCAAAAAAAGGTAAGATCCTTGACAAGTTTTCATTAAAAAAGTAAATAATAAAATCTTTTTAGGAAACTAGGCTTTAGACATGATAGTTTGTTTAAACAAAACAGCAACTAGACAAGTCTAACAGTAAACCAGTTATACAACATTGCTGCCATAAAAATGTTTAAAAATGTCAGTTTTAGAGATTTACAAAAAGACATTTTACCCACCAAAGCCAATGCTGAAGGTATCCAAACACCATTAATGTTATAAAAGCTACATATTTTTAAGGGAAAAAAATTTTCCTAAAAATCATACTAGTGTAAAAACCAAAGTGAAATTTGCCATCTGAAAGTGGTAAAAGTGTTTCACTGGGTCACAGTAACAGAGAAGCAACTTGATATGCACAATTAGAACAGGCTGTCAACACGTTCTTCCCTGGTAACATCCTACAAATGATGGGCCTTAGTTTATGCTTTTCAAGATTACAAACCATTTAAAGTACTAAACTGAGATATATATGTATGTGCACATTTACACAAAATTGTAATATAAAGCCAATAACATATAACTGAAAATAGACTATTCAATTATTGTAATTTTGTTTGAGATCAAGATATATAATCTCTGAAATAAATTCATAGGTTAGATTCTATGTATGCAAGGTAAAAGCTATTGTACAATATTCAAAATTTCAAGTCACTATTATTGTTCCTATTATTAGGGAGAAAACCAGGAACCTTGTTGCTTAAGGGAATGAGAAGGTTAAAATGAAAACAATTTTGAGATCCTAAAAGGTTAAAAGTGGTAAAAAAAGAAAAAAAAAATAGATCCTAAAATGCAACAACTATTACTATAGTAAAATTAGGAATATGAAAGTAAGCAATCTAAAATTAAATGAAGAATATAATGAATAACCATGGAACAGCTTTTTTCTCTGAGACCGGAAAAAAATGACAAGATAGAAGAGACTATACAAAGTATGGAAATACAAAGTATGTAAGGATAAGTGTGATTTGTGTGTGTGTGTGTGTGTGTGTGTGTGTGTGTATGTGGAGGAAGACTGAATATTAGGGTGTATCAGAAATGGAGTAGAAAGATACATCCAAAAATAGGTAAGGAATGCAAGTCAAGTTTTAGATATTGAAAGTCCAGGAGTAAAAACCATAAATTTATTCAGGCATCGAACGGCACACTTTATTCAGTTTTCTGAAGTAGTGCTCAGCATCCTGGGTTCAAAAATGAAGAAGAGATAATGGAAACTTACCTAGGCTATGGTTAAAAACTAGCAGATGACATGGGAGCTTGTCATCTGCAGGGAGAAGGAAACTATTCAAATAAAGATCATGTCACAAAATGAAATGAAGCCTGGAAACTGAAAAACTTAAAGAGAAATCAGAGTTCCAATAAAGGCACTATTGAAGAATGAAAGTGTTGTAGAGAACCACTGGGGGGAAAAAAACAATCTCCATTATAGTTAGATTTCTGTCATGAACACTGCTCAGCAAAAACATGGAGAAAGATGGAAGAGGCCAAAAAAAAAAGGTCCATAAAATAATATATGCAAAATAAAGGAATATTGAGCTAGGATGAAGGGGAAAAATAAAAAAGAAATATTTATGATGGTAAACTTGTAAGAAAATAAAAAGTAGGAGTTATTGTCACAGGAATCTTGGGCATATGTTGAGGAACTTTAAAAAATTCATTGAAATAACATTAAGTATGTATGTGAAGTAAAGATTGTGAATTCAATTCTAGATATTCCCAAATTAGAGGTACCAATGGGATTTAAAAGTAAACGCCCAACAAGCTTTGAAAATACAGGTAAGAGGTATCTGGGCTAGAAATAAAAGATTTGAAAGTATTCTATTTAAAGATGGCAAGTGAAATCCAGTGGTAAGAATCAAACTGTCCAGGAATAAATGTTCAGAATTTAACAAAAGATAAAAGCACCATCAAATAGGGTATCAACAAGGGGGAAAAAAAAGATGTCTCAAAGTAAAGATTTCTGGCGGGTGGTCAACAATATCAAACACAAGTGAGATTAAGAACAATGAAACTAAAGTCAACAAACTGTACATTAGATTCACTAGTACAATGTTGGTGTTAGAATCTAAACTGTAAAGGGTAAAAGGGGTATCCACTTTAAAAGCACACTATTCATTTTAAAGTGTATTCATTTTTAAAAGTAGGCTATAAATATATTTTTTCTTCAAGTAAGTTGGACAACAAAATAGTAGCTATTTAAATATATAAAAGTTATAGAAATCATAAAATCATATCTATAACATTACACATGTATTATGCATATTACATATGTATACATACATTTATGTGTATACATAAAACATAATTATTTTAGGATGCTGTAGTTATTTAAGAGGTTTAAGAATGTGCTGATTTTGAAAAGAATGTCAAAGGACAAGGAAAAAGTACATTTCAAAAATATGTGTGAAACTCTACTACGTGCCAGATAGTCTAAGTGCTTAACTCACATAGGAAAATTAGGATACTCTTGTTGAAGAAACATATTATAGTGTTATTAATTAACACATTTCACCTTTCAAATATAATTGTTTATACTACATAAAGCCCTCAGAACAGGGTCTGATAGATCATAAGCATTCACTGTTAGCCATTATTGTTATCATTAAAACTCAAAGCTCTTTGTAGTACTGGTTACGTCAAGTCATGGTTAAAAAAGTTGTTTCCTGGAACATATGGGATGTGAACTTCGTATTTAAGGAATATGTCATGTTTTCTTTTTGTAAAGATCTCAACCATGGCCTAGGGAGGTAGCTCAGTGGTAGAGCACTTACTCAGTATGTACGAGGCCCTGGGTTCCATCCCTAGTACAAAGAATAGATATACACAGAATAACTACTTCTCTGGTCTTCACCTCGCTTCTGATGCTAAAAATCTTACAGATGTTAACATAATTAGATAATTACATCATATTCACTAAATCACAGAATACTTGGATTTGGTTTATATAGGCAAATAAGATACAGAAATTACAGTACCCCAAGTTACACGTCACTGAGATATCTGTGCTCTACACATAAAAGTTTAGTTGATGTTTAGTACATTTAATCACCTAACAAAAAGTTTCTGTATAGACCCTATTCATATAATCAGAACATACCATTTTTTCTTCATAGGTAGGATCTGGTTCTTGGATTTCTTTTTGCTTTCCAGGTGATGCATCATCAAATACTTCCTAGTAGAAAGGAAAAATCATGGAATTGTTCTTCAGAAGTCAATTCACCATTATACACTGATTTTAGCCTAAAGCACATTTTAAATAATATACTCCTGACCAAAACTCCCTACACACTTAAATGGTTGTCATCTAACCTGACAGAAAACCTGATAAGTATAAAATAAAATACTGTGGTGATAACAATCCGTTTAACCCAGCTTTGTAAGATGTATGGCTGCTGCCAAGATTAAAACAAAATGCTACTATCAACATCATCCTAAAATAAAATTACTTCCAATATAAGTCATATGGGCAAATCTATACTTTTTTCCTAATAAAATTATAAAACCAAATTAAACCGCATGAAACATGAAAAGGTTCCCCTTTTTATCATCAAATTGAATTTATCTAACTGTGCTTTTATACAAATGTACCCATGGAAGGGGAGCATTAATCACCCTGATTTCCATTATCTGGAATATTACAAAAAAGGTATCCTTGGGGCTGGAGTTGTGGCTCAGTGGTAGAGCACTTGCCTGACACATGTGAGGCACTGGGTTTGATATTAGCACTATATAATAAATAAATGCATTGAATCCATATACAACTAAAAAAATATTAGGAAAAAAAAGGTATACTGCAGCCTAAATCGAATACTCTTAACTACAGTGTGATTACTTAGTAATAAATATTCTACAAATGATCATCTCTGCATTCAAATGCCACAAACCAAAATTAGCACCAATTTTTACACTGCAAAGTTCCACTCATCCATTTAACAAAACATTAACGGCTGGCAAAAGCACAATTTTTATCAACAATGCCTAAATCTGTGCATGGCAATACATACTATTATAAAGCTACAAATGACTGCAAAGAATGGGAGGCAGGATCTGCTGTAACATTAGAAGAAGGGCTAAAATGACCTAAATTCAAGTCTAATTTCACTGCTAAGGCTTTTTAGCATCAGCATACCCTTATGTCATCACAAATCTCTGATCTTTGTAGATAAAAGTAAGAAAGCTACCATCTACTCCAGTTAACAAAAAATTCCTGTTGGAATACCACCAAAAGTATACCCAAAGAAAATCAAAGTGCTTTTCACAATTGTCATTCTTTCTTCTATAATTAAAAAAAAAAAAAGTTGTATTTCAGCACTCTTAAGGGCATACAAATTGTTGGCACATAGCATGCCCATCTATGTCTGGTCAACAGTGAGAGATGAGGTTGGATGAAAATAAGCTGAACATTGTCAAAAACATAACAACTAAAAAATGAAACGGTTCCCTTGACGTATTACTGATAAAAAGCAAAAAGAAAAATTAACTGAATACATGGGAAAGCCAACTATTGTTGTCTGAGAAAAAGAGATTTATTTGTCAGAAAAAAGATCACCTTAAATTCTACTTTCAAACAAGTAAAAGGCATTTAAAATACCTTTTTCCAACTGCATAACCAGATTAAGGTCTTCAGTCATGGAAAACATTCAGAATCTCAAGTGACTCTGAATTCAGTTAGGAAACAGTAAAAACTGAAAATACACTTATTTTAAAACAGAAATCATTATAAAGAGGAAAAAAAGGAAGGAATGGATAAGATGGATTGATAAAAAATAAAGTTACTGATATTCCTATACTGACAAGGTAAAAGTAACCAAGTCGTTTTTCCATAACTAAAACTGCCAAACATCTTAAGTACATGACAAAGCAAGATGTGTGGGGAAAAGCTCACTTTTGGAAATCAGACCTGAGTTCTAGCACAGGTTCTACTGATAAGGAGACTGGATTTCCTCACCTGACAAATAAAAATACCACTGATTTCAGAAGGAGTTATCATACTCAAATTTAAACTTTAATTCAATTTTAATTTTAAAATAGCAACTAAAAAGTCAAAATATTTAAATTGCTCTCAATTCTGATATTTAAATAAGGCCTTTGGTAAGATATCTGTTATCCCAAATTTGAACAGAAGTCCCTTTGGAAAGCTGAGGTTAACCAAGTACATCTCTTTGTAGGGGAACTACATATTTAATTCACCCAGTTGCTTTCTGTGTCACAGTTTCCAAACCCCTTAAGCCTTGGAGCTGGAATGCAAGTTAAACAGACCTGACAATACAAGAGAACCATTTAAAACCTTAAAAGGAAAATAAGACAACACTAAACACATTTTAATATGAAACAAATCGTAATCATTGAAAACCGCACAATATTAATATGTATTCCACTAAAACCTACCCTCATCACTAAAAGTTCTCTCAAAGACTAATGTTTCTTTACCCAAGCTGTCCCCCAAAAAACTATCACTTCAATGGTAAACTGCATTACCATTTCCTTATTGTGTTAATTATGCATTAAGACTCATTTTAAAAGCAGTATTACTTTCATTCTGCCTAAGTATGGAAAAATCCCAGAAATCTTTGGGGTGGAAATACAAATTATCTCAAAACAGGTCCGAGGCCAAGAATAAAAATTGGAAACAATCATTTTGTTCCCAGACATCGCAAACCCTGGAAACATACTCAAGAGACCCGCCTGGCAGGTCCTCCCTCTTTCCACATTCGCACACATTCTCAACCATGGTACTGTCACCGTCCCCTGGCCAACCCAGGCCCCAGAAGCCTCAACAGCGAGTGCTTACGTTTTTTCTTAAAGAGGCCAAAACTCAAAAAGACGAAATGAGCGGGATAAAAGCCAACCATCTGCCCCTGATTCTCTGATACATTCATCCACCCATCCAGACCCCCAAATTAGATGGGGATCCAAGACAGCTGCTGCTGCTGCCACGGTCGCTTCCCTCCCGGTGCAACAGTGCCTGGGAGGGGCCTCCGCTCCCTTCGCAGAAGCAGCTGCGCCCCGCTCATCCCCATTGCGCATTCGGCCATCCAGCTCTCGCCATTGTTTCTGCCCAGAACAGCTATCTACCGCCTCCGCAAGGACTGGGACGAAGAAAGGAGGCCCAAATCCTCGGATGCGCTGCTTTTAATTGCCGCCCCAAGCGGCCCACGAATCCCACTCATGAAGGGCATCTCCCCCGCCCTTCCCCGAAGTTTGGTAGAAACTAAAACCTAGATTCCAAGATAAGAGAGGGAATTATGGAGGTGGAAGGAATAGGTCTCCCCCGGATACAGTAATCAAGAACATCTGCTTAATAAGGCGTTCGAAGATTTGGCAAGATGCGCAAAAGAAACACAATTTAAACATAAAGCGCCAGTTACGCATTCGGGTCGGCTGGACTGGGTTAACGCAAGGGCGCAGGAGTCGGAACATCACTCCGCATCACACGGTGCCAAAGGACCCGGCACGACTCTGCGCGCGATGCCCTGCACCACAGCGAGGGAACCAGCTCTCCTCCCCTCTGCGCCCTCTCCCGCGCCACGAGCCGCCCTCACCTCCATCTCGGCGTCTGTGGGTCCGGCGCCCGCCGCAGAGGGAGCCGCCTGGGCCGCGCCGCCCTCGGGGCCGCCTTTGTTGCTGCTGCTGCTCCCGCCGCCGGCGGTCGAGGCTGCGGACTTGGAAGGCGCGCTCTCGGGAGGCGGGGGTGGCGGAGGCTCGGCCGCGGACGACATGATGTTGGTCTGCGTCACCCGCTGCTGCCAGAGGCCGCGCCGGCAGGGATGGAGGAGGAGGCCTAGGCACGGGTGGCTACGTCGCAACGGACTGATAGAGCAGCAAAAGGCCCAGCCGGAAGCTCGCCCGCGCCGCGACTCCGCGACGGGCCTGAGCTGGGCCCAGCAGCTTCCCTTTCCTCGGCGACCTCTTCCGCGGGGCTCTGGGTTCGACCAGGGCTTACCTCACGGCGGGAATCACGTCGACGAGGGTGGGCGGGGCCAACCAGGTCACTGAGGTCAGAGAGGGCGGGCTGACTTAGAGGAGGGCGGAGGGTTGAGGGGAGAGTGAAAGGAAAGCGAAAGAGAGACCAAGGCGGGGAACTCGCTTCGCCTCCTCCTCTTCTTCCTCTGCTAGATATCTCGCTAGCATCCAAGACAACTACCTACGCCACCGACTTTCAACCCTCGCGAGATTGCTAGTTCGCTCATTGGCTGATCCCAAGCGCGCACGCGCATTCTCCTCACATTTGGCCACTCCCCCTTCGGACCTCTAGCTGGCTCTGGAGTGAAGGGTAGGCGGGGCCTCGAGGGAGCGCTCGGAGACGTAGGTTGTGCGTCGGTACCGTGGCCTGACGCGAGTGCCGTAGTACTTGCTTTCTTAACGGTTTGCTGTCTACCTGCGGCGTCTTTGGGGCGGGTCTGGGATTAGCGGAATTTATTAACAACCCTACTAAATTCTGCGCTTCCGAAATTTAAAGGCTTCTGTTGGCATTCCCACTTCCGGCGCCTTCACCGTAAGGCGTGACGTTTTGGTTACCCCAAGTGACGTCTCACATTTTTTGTTGTCTAAGAAAAAAAAATTCCGTTTAAAGAGAGAACGTCTGTACGTGTTTTGAGTCTGTGGATTTAACTCTACATCAGTCATTTCTAAATACCCTCTGCCTCCCTTAGGTAAAAAGTTATATGATGTTTCTTCTGAATTTATATGTTGGAAGTTAAGCAGATAATGTGCACACTACCAAGTAAGGGAGAAACATATCAATACACGAGAAAGACAGGTGATAGGATGTATCTTTTATTCAAGCATCAAACATAAAAGACAAATTCTCCAGAAATTGTTAGCAAGCCAGGTGCGGTGGAACACACGAGTAATCCCAACGATTGGGAGGCTGAGGTAGGAGGATGGTCAGCCTCCGCAATTTAGGGAGACACTGTCTCAAAATAAAAAGGTCTGGGGATGTAGCTCAGTAGTGAAGCAGTCTGTGAGTTCAAGCCCCAGCAACACACACACACACCAAAAAATCAAACAAAACCCATTGTGCTCTATTTGATAGCAAATCTCCATGTTGCAATAGACAAATCTACACACCCCTCCCTACTCACGAGGTCTTTTTATCTTATCCCCCCATGTCCAGTATTATATAAATATTTGTTGGATTAAAAAAAAAACACTAGCGTTGAGGTTTGAGCCAACTTATGTTAAATGTATTAAATTTCAAACAGAAGGGCTCTCCTTTGAATATATAGCCTGCAAAATTTTTTTTTTTTC
>CM053408.1:16716821-16756251 GCA_028644305.1 Xerus rutilus | reverse complement strand
GTGGTACTGGGGATTGAACTCAGGGGCACTCGACCACTGAGCCACATCCTCAGCCCTATTTTGTGTTTTATGTAGAGACAGGGTCTCACTGAGTCGCTTAGCGCCTCGCCATTGCTGAGGCTGGCTTTGAACTCGCGATTCTCCTGTCTCAGCCTCCCTAAGTGCTGGGATTACAGGCTTGAGCCACCGCGCCCGGCTTAGCCTGCAAAATTTTTAAGTAATTGAATGAAAATGCTTTTATCAGAATTGAGATCTGGAAGCTGGAGTAGTGACCCTGTTGTCCCAGCTACTGGGAAGGCTGAGGCAGGAGTATAACAAGTTGAAAGCCAGCCCTAGCAATTCAGCAAGAAATTCCTTCCCAAAACAAAAAATTAAAAGCACTGCACATGATGGCGCTCAGTGGTAGAGCGCCTCTAGGTTAATTTCCTAGTATCACAAGGAAGAAAAACATAAATAATGAAAGAACATAGGGGAAATGCCCCCCCCATTAGAAATGCTGTTTCTGAGATTGTTTACAAATGCCTATGTATGCAAATTTAAATATATAATGATCTTCATCATAGTCTTCATATATACTTGCAAAAGGCTTGAGATTCCAACATATGATCTTAAAACTATTGTACCCCCACAGAATCAAGTATTAACCTTTAACAATCATTAATACAGAAAAATGTTCATTATGAAGTGTTACCTGAAAAATAATTTTAGCAATTTGAAAATGTTTAAAAAGTTTCCAAGTATATTTATATAAAAGTATTGAAAGTGATTGCTGTTGGTTCTGTATATCCCATGTTTATCTGCATTTCTTTTTCTAAAATGAATTTTCATATTGTAGTAGGAAAACTTTGAAAATTTTTCCCAGTTTTATTGAGATATAATTGACAAAAAATATATCGACTGAGGGTATAACTCAATGGCAGAACACTCTTGCCTCACATACAAGAGACCATGAGTAAAATCCCCAGCACTGCAAAAAAATAAAATTATATATATTTAAGGTGCATAACATGATGTTTTGATACACAGATACACTGAAATGATTACCACAACCAAGGTAATTAACCTGTCCATCACTTCTCATAGTTACCTTTCATGAGGTGGAAGGATGAATACTTAAAATCTACTCTTAGCAAATTTCAAGTATACAGTATTATATTATTAACTACAGTAACAATACTGTACATAAGACTTCCAGAATTTATTCATCCTAAATTATTAAAACTTGGCACCCTTTAAACAACATCTTCCTATTTTAAGAAAAATTGTCTTTAATTTTAAAAAAAGCTTCTTAACAAAAAGAGTGTAGAAGAATATAAAAGTAATGTCTAGGGTGGTACCTGACATATACACACTTAATAAATAATGATTGAAACAATATTAAATATTTACATTGTTAAGTAGAGAGAATATAACATTTAGGATTCAGAGTATTTTCTCACTTTACCGTTTTAGACTGATTTGTAAACCCTAAAATTATACATAAGTGTATAAGTGAAAGGATCTCAAGTGATAACTACTTAAGGAAAGCAATAAATAGCAAGAAAAACAGTGCAAATAAATAAATATTGCCCCCCAAATGGCGTTACCTTTCAAACATTTTGTTTATACGTATTTCTCATATGAAAATTATAGAGAAAATATTCATAGAAGCTAAAAAGGAAAAACAATGTTCAAATTTTAATCTAACATAGGAACAGAGAAGAAGATTTTGGACAGGGTCTAGAAGGAGAGAGGGAGAGGAAAGGGGAGCTGCAGAAAAATGAAACAAAGCAAAACAGATGAGTTCAAACTGAGTTCTTAGGGACATTAGCTGTGTTAGTAGGCAGATGGCAGTACTTACCTGGTGGACAAATCATAAAGGCCTGTTTTTCTTCAAAGGCTAAAAAGCTAACACTAGCAGCTATTTCTGAAATTGATAGCATAACATAAAATTAGTGTGGTTCATAAGGAAACAGTCTGGGAACTTAGGCAAGCCTAGATTCCGTGCAGGCTCTGGGACTTTGTATAAATGCAGGCAAGTTTTAATGTCTTTGAAATCAGTTTTCTTATCTTTTTATTATTACACTGAAATAATATTATTATAACATTCTTATTATACAGTTATAATTATAGTGAGCTTTTTACTAAGACAATATTCTCATAATGACGTTATAAGAACTAAATGAGATAATAGTGCGTGTCAGTTGCTTAATACAATGTCCAATAGGTTTGAGTGCTTTTATCTTGAAGAATCATAAGCCTAAGAGTCAGGGTCTAGTTGGAAGAAGGGTCTGTTTTTTTAAGAAGGCAGAGGGTAAGAGGAATTGTGACAAGAAAACACCAGAAGGGATTAGTGCTTTAACCATGCTCCCAGCAACACAATGCTGCACTGTAAAATCACGTTAGTATTCTATGTCAAATCCATAGATACACATTGTTAACATCTGAAGTGTCTCTCTAGATTTAGTGTGCAAGAACAGCATATGCTGTACCAAAATAGTGGAACAAAGAAGTGTTGCCGGAGGACAAAAGATGCCAAAGAACCAGGGCACTCTCTGCATTATGGCCTTGAATGGTAACAGATAGGAAAGAAAGTTTTATCAAGGACAAAAGTAGGAATGCTGCATCACTCTTCACTGCAACCTTATTTTATTTGACGAACACCTAAGAAAATAAGGTGTGTTCACTATAAGACCACAAAAAATCAGTATTGGGTTTGTGAGTATTTAAGAAAGGGAATTTACAACACCAAATACCAATAGTCATGCCTTGTCTTTTTCCTTTTCAGAGCTTTCCCTCTCTATACATTTGTTAATGTATAGAGACCACTGAGCCACATCCCCAGCCCTATTTTGTGTTTTATTTAGAGACAAGGTCTCATTGAATTGCTTAGTGCCTCACAGTTGCTGAGGCTGGCTTTGAACTCGCGATTCTCCTGTCTCAGCCTCTCAAAGTGCCGGGATTACAGGTGTGAACCACCGCGTCTGGCTCATACTCTTAATACATAAGTTTTAAATATATTCCCTTCAGGGGCTGGGGTCGTGGCTCAGTGGTAGAGCACCTGCCTCACGTGCGTGAGGCACGGGTTCGATCCTCAGCACCACATAAAATAAATAAAATACAGATATTGTGTCCATCTACAACTAAAAAAAAATATTAAAAAAATATATATATATTCCCTTCATATTTGGTCTAATGACAGCAGCGGGTGACTTTATATCTGTTAGATGCATGTAACAGCTCTTTACATGGTCAAAGTTGTTCTATCTAGTTCTCTGTGCATTTCCTTCTTGCTTATGAAAAAATACTTTCTTCTTTATTGGATTGAATCTAGGTAAAATACTCCTAAGAACCCAAATATCATGGCCTTAAGTTTTAACTACCATCCTTGCAGCATTTTTTGGAAGAATTAACTACAGTTAAAGCTACAGTCAAGAAATTAGGGTTTCATTTGCTCAAAAGTTTGGAAGTAAAAAATATAAAAAGATAGACCACACAAACAATTAAAAGAGCACAGGGATGGCTTTATCATTATCAAATAAAGTAGACTTCAGAGTGAAGAAAATGGCCAGAGGAAAATCATATAATGAGGGAAGTATCAGTCCGCCAGGAAGACATAGCAATTCTAAATGCATAAACATGATGAAATCAAACTTGAAATCAATATTCAAAAATTAGAAGGAATATCTACAATCTAAATGGCATGCTTCTAAATAGTCCACAGTTCAAAGAAGAAGTCTCAAGAGAAATCAAACTAATACATTGAACAGAATGAAAATACAATACATCAAAATTTGTGGAACACAGTTAATATGCTGCTTAGACAGGAAACAGCACCAAATCTTACATTCAAAAACAAATGCCTTAAAGCTAAGCTTCCACCTCAAAAACCTAGAACAATAAGAGCAAAAATAAACATAAAGGAAGTAGAAGGAAGGAATAAATGCAAGAGCAGAAATCAATGAAATTAAAAATAGAAAAATATAGAAAATAAAATGTAACAAAGAACTAGCTATTTGAAATAAAATCAATTGACAGGGAATTTAGTAGCTGTATAAATGCAGTTGTATTTACACAACTCAGTAGTTGTATAAATGCAATTGAGAAACCTCTAAAAAGACAGAAAGGAAGATATAAATCACCATTATCAGTAATGAAATAGGACTCATTACTACAGACCCTGAAAACATCAAAAGAATAATAAAGGAATGTTACAAACATAAATTTAGCAACTTAAATATACTACTTCCTTGAAAAATACAAGTTCCTATAACTCAGTGTTAGATTATATGATTAGCATTATAATTACTTAATGTAACTTTAAAAACTCCCAAAAAGAAATATCTGAGCATGGTTAACTTCAATGAAGAATCTCATCAAATATTTAAAGAAAAATTGATGTCAATTCTACACAATCTCCTACAGTATATAGAAGAGGACATCATACTTCCCAATTCATTTTATGAAGTTAACATAACTCTGATACCAAATGACTCTACAAAAAAAGAAAGAAAGAAAATAGCAGAGCAATATCACTGATAACTATAGGTAAAAAAATGCTTAATAAAATATTAGCAGATATAATTAAGCAATATAAAAGTAGGCTTAAGCATCCTGGTAAAATAAGATTTAATCCATAAGTATAAGGCTGGTTTAGTATCTGATAATTGGTCGGTGTCATTGGCCATATTAACAAGTTAGAGAAGAAAAGTCATAATTATATCAATTGAAGTAAAAAAAAAAAAGCATTTGACAAAAGCCCAACGCCTATTCCTGATAAATATTCTTGGATAAAAAACACACAGAAATAGGAACTTACTCTACTTAAAGAACATCTAAAAAATACCTATAGCTAGCCAGTCATGATGGTTCATGCCTGTAATCCCAGTTATTCAGGAGGCTGAGACAGGTGAATCACAAGTTCAAGGGCAGCCTAGATAACTTGATGAGACCCTTTCTCAAAATAAAAGGTCTAGGTATGTAGCTCAGAGGTAGGGGATTTGTCTAACATGTGCAAGACCCTTGGGTTCAAACCTCAGTGCCACCAAAAAAGAAAAGAAAAGAAAAGAAAAGAAAGAAAAGAAAAATCTACATCTAATATGATGCTTAATGAGGTCATATTTTCCCTCTAACAACCCAAATTGGTAAGGATGTCTGCTCACACCACATATATTCAGCATAGTCCCTGAAGGGAAAAGCCAAACTATTCTTATTTGCAGATGATGTTATCATCTCCATAGAAAATCCCAATAAATCTGCAAAATTTCCCATACCTACAAATAAGATCTACAAAGTTTTATTATATAAGAAAAACATTAAAATATCAATTGTAGGGGCTATAGATGTAGCTCAGTGTGGAGCACTTGTCTAGCATGTGTGAGGCCCTATATTCAATGCTCAGTGCACATAAGTGTGTGTACACACATATGCACACACACTCAATTGTATTTCCAACTAATACCAATGGAAACATGGCCTCAGAAATTAAATTACCATATAACTTACAATTGCTTTACAAATTAAATACTAGCTGGGGGGGATGGCACATGCCTAAAGTCCTAGCTACTCAGAAGGCTGATGAAGGAAGATCACTTGAACCCAGAAGTTTGGGGCCAACATGGACTCCATAGCCTACGTCAAAAGAAAAATATATATATAAATGGGACAAAAAATATATAGAACTTGAATGCTGAAAACTACACAACACTAATGAAAAAAATCAAAGACAATCTAAATACATGAAGAGACGTACCATGTTCATAGATTGGGAGATCCAACATAGTAAAGAAGTAAAGTCTCCCCCAAATTGATATGAAGGTTTAATTCAATTCTAGCAAGATGTCTTAATTATAGACAAGATTGTTGTAACATGAAAAGTCAAAGGAATTAAAATACCTTTAATAAATAAGGCAAAATAATAATAGAATAGAAGAAACTGTTAGGCAACTTTAACTCAATATATAGCTACAGTAATCAAGACAGTTCAGTATTGGTGGACTAATGCATAGATAACAGATATATCAATGGAACATAATAAAGAACCCAGGTAGACTCATGCAAATATACTCCATTGATTTTTTTATATTTATTTAATCTACTTAGATATACATGACAGCAGAAAGCATTTTGATTCATTGTACACAAATGGAGCACAATATTTCATTTCTCTGGTTGTACATAATGTAGAGGCACACCATATGTGCAGTCATACATGAACCTAGGGCAATGATGTCCATCTCATTCCACCATCTTTCCTGCCCCCATATCCCCTCGTCTCCCTTCCCTCCCCTTTGACAAAATTCCTCCATTCTTCCAATGTCCCCTCCCCCATTATGTATCAGCATCCACTTACCAGAGAAAACATTTGGCCTTTGGTTTTTTGGGATTAGCTTACTTCGCTTAGCATGATATTCTCCAACTCTATCCATTTACCTGAAAAATGCCATAATTTTATTCTCTTTTAACACTGAGTAATATTCCATTGTGTGTATATACCACAGTTTCTTTATCCATTCATCTATTGAAGGGCATCTAAGTTGGTTCCACAGCTTAGCTTTTATGAATTGAGCTGCTGTAAACATTGAAGTGGCTGCATCACTGTAGTATGCTGTTTTTCAATCCTTTGGGTATAGATGGAGGAGTTGTTTAGACGGGTCAAATGGCGGTTCCATTCCAAGTTTTCTAAGGAATCTCCATACTGCTTTCCAAGTCGGTTGCACCAATTTGCAGTCCCACCAGCAATGTATGAGCATGCCTTTTCCCTCACATCCTTACCAACACTTATTCTTGTTTGTATTCTTAATAACTGCCATTCTGACTGGCGTGAGATGAAATTAGAGTAGTTTTGATTGCATTTCTGTAATTGCTAGAGATGTTGAATGTTTTTTCATATATTTGTTGATCAATTGTTTATCTTCTTCTGAGAAGTGTCTGTTCAGCTTCTTAGCCCATTTATTGATTGGGTTGTTTCTTTTTCTGGTGTTAAGTTTTTTGAGTTCTTTATATATCCTGGAGATTAGTGCCCTATCTGATATGTGTGTGGCGAAAATTTGCTTCCAGAATTAGGCTCTTTGTTCACCTCATTGATGGTTTCTTTTGTTGAGAAGAAGATTTTTAGTTTGAATCCATCCTATTTATTGATTCTAGCTTTTATTTCTTGTGGCTTAGGAGTCTAGTTAAGGAAGTTGTGGCCTAATCCAACATGATGAAGATTTGGGCCTACTTTTTCCTCAAGTAAGTGCAAGGTCTCTGGTCTAATTCCTAGGTCCTTGATCCACTTTGAGTTGAGTTTTGTGCATGGTGAGAGACAGGGGTTTAGTTTCATTTTGCTGCATATGGATTTCCAGTTTTCCCAGCACCATTTGTTGAAGAGGCTATCTTTTCTCCAATGTGTGTGTTTGGCACCTTTGTCTAGTATAAGGTAACTGTATTTATGTGGGTTTCTTTCTGTGTCTTCTATTCTGTAAAATTGGTCTACATGTCTATTTTGGTGCCGATTCCATGTGCTGTCTTTGTTACTATAGCTTTGTGGTATATTTAAGGGTCTGGTATTGTGATGCCTTCTGCTTCACTCTTCTTGCTATGGATTGTGTTGTCTATTCTGGGTTTCTTATTTTTCCAAATAAATTTTATGATTGCTTTTTCTATTTCTATGAGGAATGATGTTAGGATTTTAATTGGAATTGTATTGACTCTGTATAGAACTTTGGGTAGTATGGGCATTTTGACAATGCTGATTCTGCCTATCCAAGAGCATGGGAGATCTTTCCATCTTCTAAGATCTTCTTCAATTTCTTTCTTTAGTGTCCTGTAGTTTTCATTGTAGAGGTCTTTCCTCTCTTTTGTTAAATTGATTCCCAAGTTGTTTTTGTTGTTGTTATTGTTTTGTTTTGTTTTTGAGGCTATCATGAATGGAGTAGTTTTCCTAATTTCTCTTTCAGAGGATTCATTGCTGATGTATAGAAATACATTTGATTTATGGGCATTGATTTTATATCCTGCTACTTTGCTGAATTGATTTATTAATTATAGAACTTTTCTAGTGGAATTTTTTGGATCCTCTAAGTACAGAATCATGTTGTCAGCAAATAATGATAGTTTGAAGCCGGTCGCGGTGGCTCAAGCCTGTAATCCCAGCACTTAGGGAGGCTGAGACAGGAGAATCGCGAGTTCAAAGCCAGCCTCAGCAACGGCGAGGCGCTAAGCAACTCAGTGAGACCCTGTCTCTACATAAAACACAAAATAGGGCTGGAGATGTGGCTCAGTGGTCGAGTACCCCTGAGTTCAATCCCCAGTACAAAAAAAATAATAATAATAATAATAATGATAGTTTGAGTTCTTCTATTTCTATTTGTATTCCTTTAATTTCTTTCATCTGTCTAATTGCTCTGGCTAGAGTTTCAAGGACTATGTTGAATAGCAGTGGTGAAAGAGGGTGTCCCTGTTTTGCTCCTATTTTTAGAGGGAGGGCTTCCAATTTTTCTCCATTTAGGATGATGTTGGCCTTTGGTTTAGCATAGATAGCTTTTACAATGTTGAGGTATGTTCCTACTATCCCTAGTTTTTCTAGTATTTTGAACATGAATGAGTGCTGTATTTTGTCCAGTGCTTTCTCTTCATCAATTGATATAATCATGACTCTTATCTTTAAGTCTATTGATGTGATGATTTACATTTATTGATTTACATTTATTGATTTCCATATGTTGAAACCTTGCATCCCTGGAATGAACCCCACTTGATCATGGTGCACTATTTTTTAATACACTTTTGTATGTTATTTGCCAGAATTTTACTGAGAATTTTTGCATCTATGTTCATCAGGGATATTGGTCTGAAATTTTCTTTCTTTGATGTGTCTCTATCTGGTTTTGGTATCAGAGTGATACTAGCCTTGTAGAATGAGTTTGGAAGGGTTTCCTCCTTTTCTATTTCATGGAATAATTTGAGAAGTATTGGTATTAATTCTTCCTTGTACATCTTCTAGAACTCAGCTGAGAATCCATCTGGTCCTAGGCTTTTCTTGGTTGGTAGACTTTTGATGGTGTCTTCTATTTCCTTGTTTGAAATTGATCTGTTTAAGTTGTGCATGTCCTCCTGGTTCAGTTTGGTAGGTCATATGCCTCTAGAAATTGGTCATGTCTTTGGAGTTTTCTATATTACTGCAGTATAAATTTTCAAAATACTTTATAATTATTCTATTTCAATAGTGTCTGTCATGATATTTCCTTTTTCATCATGAATTTTAGAAGTATGAAATGTCCTTCTTTATCTCTTTTCACTAACTTTGGTTTGAAGTCCACTTTATCTGAGAATGGAAACCCCTGCTTGTTTACACAGTCCATGTGAGTGATACATTTTTCTCACCCTTTCACCTTCATCTGTGGATGTCTTTTCCTGTGAGATGTGTCTCTTGAAGGCAGCATATTATCAGGTCTTTTTTTTTTTGGCAGGGGGTATCCTATCTGTCAGTCTGTCTTTTAATTAATGAGTTTAGGCATTCACAATCAGGGTTGTTATTGAAATATGATTTGTAATCCCAGTCATTTTGGTTTATTTTTAGTTTTTAACTTTAGTTTCTCCTTTGATTGGCCTTTCCTTTAGTGTAGTTCCTTTCTTTGCTTATTTTCATTGTTGGTTATCATTTCCTCCTCGTGGAATATTTGGCTGAGAATGCTGTGTAGTGCAGTCTTTCTTGCTGTAAATTCTTTTAACTTTTGTTTATCATGGAAGGTTTTTATTTTGTCATCAAATCTGAAGCTCAATTTTGCTGGATATAGGATTCTTGGTTGGCATCCATTTTCTTTCAGAGCCTGGAATATGTTGTTCCATGATTTCCTGGCTTTTAGGGTCTGGGTTGAAAAATCTGCTGAGATCCAAATTGGTCTTCCCTTATATGTAATCTGGTTCCTCTCTCTTGTGGCCTTTAAAATTCTACCCTTATTATGTATCCTAGGCATTTTCCTTTTAATGTGCCTTGGTGTAGTTCTGTTGTAATTTTGTACATTTGGCTTCCTGTAAGCCTCTTATATTTGATTTTCATTCTTCATGTTTCATTGAAGAAATGTGTGCATTCCTTTGGTTTAAAACTCTGTGCCTTCTTCTATCCTGATAAATCTTAGATTTGGTCTTTTGATGCTATCCCATAATTCTTGGACATTCTGATTATAGTTTTCTACCATCTTCACTGTGTGGTCAACTTTATTTTCAAGATTGTATATTTTGTCTTCATTATCTGAGATTCTGTCTTCCAAGTGATCTAGTCTGTTGATGATGCTTTCTTTTGAGTTTTTTATTTGGCTTTTTGTTTCCTTTATTTCAAGAATTTCTTCTGATTTTATTTTTTCACAATCTCTAGCTCTTTCTTACAGTAATCTTTGGCTACCTGTATTTGCAGGTATCTCTTTGTTGGTGTGATCAGTGGTTACCTTTATTTGCTCTCTTATCTCTTTGTTGGAGTGATCAATTTTTGCCAATATTTGCTCAATTAAGTCATTCTTTAATTCACAGATCATTTTAATTATGTACATTCTGAATTCTTTCTCTGACATTTCATCAACTGTGCTATAAGTGGATTCTATTATTGTAGTATCTTGGTTTATTTGGGGCACTTTCTTCCCTTATTTTTTCATTTCGATTATGTATCTTCCTTTCTTGCAGTACCAATCTGAGGTTTTGCAGTTTCTATCCTATAATCTTGTAGTGACATTACAGATTACCTGTACCTCACCTTGAAGTTCACTTCCAGTCCCTAGCAGGTATAGCATGGATGCTACTGCAACTAAAGGTGGTGGCAGCAGTGGAGGTAACTCAAGATAGCAGTGGGGGTGGTTCTTGCCAAAATTTATCTTTTATCTTTTTGGTAATAACCTTTCAAATAGGTCTAAGATGATATCTCATTGCTGTTCTGACTTGCATTTCCTTAATGACTATTGATGTTGAGTATATGTGTATATGACTGATGGTAATTTGTATGCCTTCTTTGAGAAATCTTTTTTCAGGTTCTTTGCTTATTTTTTAGTTGGATTATTATTTTTATTGCTATTAAATTATTTGAATTCCTTGCATATTTTGAGTGTGTGTGTGTGTGTGTGTGTGTGTGTATAGTACTAGAAATTGAACCCAGGGCCTTGTACACACTTGCCAAGGGCTGTACCACTGAGCTATATACCCAGCCTGACCTCCTTACTTATTTAGGACATTAATCCCTAATCAGATGTATAGTTGGCAAATATTTTTCTCATTCCATAGGTTGTCTCATTACTCTAATTGTTTCCTTTGCTGAACAAAACTTTTCAGTCTGATGCAATACTATTTACCTATTTTTCTTTTGTTTCCTGTGCTTTTGTGAGGGTCGGGGTGTATTATAAAATAAAACCATTGTCCAAACAATGTGAATAGTTTTTTCTCTATGCTTTTTCCTAGTACTTTTGCATTTCATCTTTTTCATTTAGTATTGGTCCACTTTGAGTTGATTTTTGTCTGTGGTGTGAGATAAAGTTCTAATTTCATTCTTACGCATGTGAATATCCTGTTTTCCCAATATCTTTTGTTAAAGATACTATCCTTTTCTCATTATGTGTTCTTGGTACTTTGGTCAAAGATAAGTTGACTGGGCATGTGTGGATTTTATTTCTGGGTTCTGTATTGTGTTCTATTGTCATACAGGTCTGTCTTTATACCAGTACCATACTATATTGATAACTTTAATTTGGAGCATATTTTGAAATCAGGTAATGTATTAGTCAGCTTTTTATTGCTGTAATCAAAATATCTGATAAGAACAACTTAGAGAAGGAAAAGTTAATTATGGGCCCACAGTTTCAGCAGTCCCAATCCATGGTCATGTGACTCCATTGCTCTGGGCCCTAAGTGAGACAGAAATCATGGTATGACAAAGCAAAGCTGCTCAGGATATGGCAGCCAGGAAGCAGAGAGAGAAAGAGAGAGAGAAGCCAGAGAAAAGATATAGTCCAAGGGCATGCCCCCAGTCACCTACTTTTTCAAGAAAGAAATCTGCCTACAGTTCCCACCCAATAGTCCATTTAAATTAATCCATGTTATAGCTCTAATCATTGCCTAAAAGCCCTGTCTCAGAAACTTCCTGCTTTGGGAATCATGCTTTCAAACACATGAGCTCTTCTTGGGATATTTCTAGATCCAAATCATAATAGGTAGTATGCTGTCTCTAGCTTTTTTCTTCTTGCTTCTTGTTTTGGTTATTTAGGAGGTGGTATTTGTTTGTGTGTGTGTCTCCACATACATTTTAGGACTTTTTTCTATTTCTGTGAATAATTCCATTGGAATTGTGACAGATTACATTGGATCTGTATATTGTTTTGGGTTGTGTGGACCTTTTAACAAGAGCAAGTCTTCTAATCCATGAATGTGAGCTCTCTTTTCATTTATTGGCATCCTATTTGATTTCTTTCATCAACATTTTATAGTTTCCAGTGTACAAATCTTTCACTTCTTTGGTAAAATCCCTCCTTTATGACATAAAGCTTTGTCCAGCGTAGTATTCTTGGTTGGCAGTTTTGCTCTTTTAGTATCTTGAATGTATGACTCCACTCTCTCCTTCCTGCATGGTCTCTGCTGGGAAGTTATGGAAGTTCCCTTGTATGTGTCAAGATGCTTTTTACTTTATGCTTCTGGAATTTTCGTCTTTAACTTTTGAGAATTTTATTACAATGTGTTTCAGTGAAAATCTGTTTATATTTAATCTGTTTGATGTCTTTGGACTTATGATTTTTTGTTGTTGTTGTTAACAGGGATTAAACCCAGGGGCACTTAACCACTGGGCCACATACTCAGGCCTTCTTCATGTTTTATTTTGAGACAGGGTCTCACTAAGTTGATTAGGGCCTCCTTGCTAAGTTGCTGAGGCTGGTTTTGAACTTGTGATCCTCCTGCCACAGCTTCCTGGGTTTACAGGTGTGCATCACCATGCCTGACTGGACTTCATGGATTTTTTTCTTTTTTTCTTTATTTGTTCTAATCAGTTATACATGATGGCAGAATGCTGGATTCATTGTACACAAATGGTGCACAATTTTGCACATCTCTGGTTGTATGCAACGTAGGGTCACACCATTCGTGCAATCATACACATACCTAGAGTATGATGACCATCTCATTCTACCATCTTTTCTATCCCCATGCCCGCTCCTCTCCTCTCCCTCCCCTTTGGCCTATCCAAAGTTCCTCTACTCATCCCATACCCGCTCCTCTATGGATTAGCATCCACTTATCAGAGAAAACATTCAGCCTTTGGATTTTTGGGATTGGCTTACTTTGCTTAGCATGATATTCTCTAACTCCATCCATTGGACTTCATGGATTTTGACATCAATTTCTCTATCCAAATTTCGAGAATTTTCTGTCATTATTTCTTTAAACCAAATGTCTGTCCCTTTGATATTTGTCCCATAGTTTCAGAAGTTTCAGTCCATAGTCAAGTGATCCCATTGCTTTTAGGCCTGTGGTGATACAGAGCATCATGATGGGGAGTTTGTGGTATAGCAGAGATGCTCAGCTCATGGCAGCCAGAAACAGAGAGAAAAAGAAGGGGTGGGGTCCCAATACATCCCTCAAGGTCATGCCCCCAGTGATCTTCCTCCTCCAACTAGGATCACCTGACAAGAGCTCAACAAGCCTTCAACACTCAAGGCTTTGGAGGACATTCCAGATCCAAACCATAACAAGCACCTCCTTTATCCATGGTTTTGCTTTCCACAGCTTTGTTTCCTAAAGTCAACTTCAGTCCAAATATATTAAATGGAAAATTCCAGAAATAAACAATGCATAAATTTTAAATTGTGTGCTCTTCCACATAGCATGATGAAATCTTGCACTGTCCTGCTCCATCCCTCTTGGGATGTGAATTATCCCTTTGCCCCTCATACCCATGTTGTAAATTCTACCCACTTATTAGTCATAGTTATCAGGCTAACTACTGCTATGCTGCAGGACTTGAGTTCTACTAACCCTTATTTTACTCAATAATGGCCCCAAAGTACAAGGGTAGACATGTTGGCAATTTGGATATGACAAGAAGAACCTGTAAAGTGTTTAAGTGAAAAAGTGAACATTGTCGACTCCATAAGGAAAGAAAAAATCATATGTTGAGGTTGCTAAGATGCATGGGTTAAAATAAATCTTTCGTCTGAAATTGTGAAGAAAGAAAAAGAAATTCATGTTAGTTTTGCTGTTATATCTCAAACTGCAAAAGTTATGGCCATAGTGTGAAAATAGTGAATTACTATTTCCACCTGAATTAGATGGAAAAGGCATTAAATTTATAGGTGGAAGACATGAAGAGAATTGTGATCTAATAGTTAACAACAGCTGGTGCCAGAAAGCATCGAGCCTGTATGAAGACGTCAGCAGGGATCCCCAAAATGAGTGACACCAAGCCATTTACTGCAAGTTAGGGACGGTTATATGGATTCAGGACTAAGCTTGAACCTGAAACAAGTGCATCTGCTGATAAAGCTGCTGCCACCACATTTCCAGCAGAGTTGAAGAAGTCTGATTAAGGAGACAGATCATCAGAAGGTCAATAGCAGACCAACACTATGTCACAATGCCTCCATCTTTCACCCCCTCCCCTCAGTGTGTTGGGTTGTGTCATCTCATGATGACAGGAAAGGTGAGTACAACACAGGGAGAGTTTCAGAAAGAGAGGGACCACGGTTGCATACCTTTTATTGTGGTACATGGGTTGTAATTGCTTTATTCTATTATTAGTTATTCTTGTTAATCTTGTACTGTGCCTAATTTAAAAATTAAACTTTATCATAGGCAAGTATATATAGAACACACACACACACACATAAACACAGAGTTTGGTGCTATCTGCAGTCATCTATCAGGGGTCTTGGAATGTATCCCCCATGGATAAGAAGGGACTAATGTAAATCCACACGGAGAGTGAATTTTCCCCACCTACCCTGCTTAGACTCACACACTTATTACTGCTAGAAATACACTCACAGACACACCCCAAAATAATGCTTTACCAGATTTCTAGGTATTCTTTAATCCAATGAAATTAAATCATTTTATTTCTAGTTCATCAAAAACTGGAGGGTAGATATTGTGAATTGTATATCACACACTGGCATCTCAGCAGACTAAGAGCTCATGAATACACTTGACAATTTTTTACAGCCACACACATACAACTTCTCAAAGTGGCAAAATGAAGCACATTCACTAACATACCCAAAGAATATAAATATAGCATTTAAAATACAAAGCAGCCGGGCACGGTGGCTCAAGCCTGTAATCCCAGCACTTAGGGAGGCTGAGACAGGAGAATCGCGGGTTCAAAGCCAGCCTCAGCAATGGCGAGGCTGCTAAGCAACTCAGTGAGACCCAGTCTCTACATAAAACACAACATAGGGCTGGGGATGTGGCTCAGTGGTCGAGTGCCCCTGAGTTCAATCCCTGGTGCCAAAAAAAATAAAAATAAAAAAATAAAATAAAATACAAAGCAAAAACATGTAAACTGAAAATTGTACTTAGCAACAAATGTGTCAGTGTAGTATCTTAGAAATGATGCAGGATTACAATGAATACCTAAAAACTAATTTAGTATAAGTCCAAGGTTTTAAGTTCCCTAAAGAAATTATTTTCAAATTGACTTACATAAAATAAAAATACTGCTGAAAATCAGAATAATGATTCAATTTGACTAAAAACGAATTTATATTTTTTACAGTCTTAAACTGGAAGTAAGTCTACCTTATTTGATCAATCAACCAACATAAATTTAGGAAAAACATTCCTTGTCAGAATTAATGCAGGATCAAATTATACTTAACATCAATAAATCAGAGAAGACACAGCTGGTTTAATTAAACAAAAAATATTAAATTAGTCATCTTTGTCAAAGATATACTTTTATGAGCTTGGTTCTTAAAATGTTTCTTGCTAGTTTCAGTGAGAATAATTTTAAGTGCTAGAATCTAGCCGGGCGCGGTGGCACAATCCTGTAATCCCAGCACTTAGGGAGGCTGAGACAGGAGAATCGCGAATTCAAAGCCAGCCTCAGCAAGGGCAAGGTGCTAAGCAACTCAGTGAGACCCTGTCTCTACATAAAACACAAAATAGGGCTGGGGATGTGGCTCAGTGGTCGAGTGCCCCTGGGTTCAATCTCCAGTACCAAAAAAAAAAAGTGCTAGAATCTTACAAACTGGGAAGGTGACACATACCTGTAGTTAGGAGGCTGAGGCAAGAAGATTTCAAGTTTGAGGCCAGCCCAGACAACTTATTAAGAAAGGCCCTAAGCAATTTAGAAAGACTCTGTCTCAAAATACAAAAAAATAAATGAAAAGGACTGGGGATGAGGGTCAGTGGTTAAGCATCTGGGTTCAATATCTGGGAAAGAAAGACAAGAAGGAAGGAAAGAAGGAAAGAAAAAAGGAAGAAAAGCTTACTATTTTCTGGGAATTCCAAGTCATTTAATCCACTTAAGTCTTTTTTTTTTTTGTATCAGGGATTGAACCTAGGGGTGCTTAGCCACTAAGCCACATTCCCAGCCCTTTTTTATATGTTATTATTTTATTAGAAACAGGGCCTTGCTGAGTTGCTTAGGGCCTCACTAAGCTGCTGAGGCTGGGTTTGAACTTAGGATTCTCCTACTTCAGCCTCCCAAGTCACTGGAATTAGAAGCATATGCCGGGCTGGGATTGTAGCTCAGCGGTAGAGTGCTTGCCTCGCATGCGTGAGGCCCTGGGTTCGATCCTCAGCACCACATACAGAGCAATAAAATAAAGACATTGTGTCCATCTACAACTAAAAAAAATATTTAAAAAAAAAAAAAAAAAAAAAAAGAAGCATATGCCACTGCCCTGGCAAGTTCTTAATTTACTTCTATCAGCCAATTAGAACAGGCCTCTTTAATTATGAGTTAATAATATAATTTATTGAAAACATCCTCAGATGGAAAACTATTACACACTCATACAATGAAAGCAAGTGTATAAATTATAGGAACATGCAGAGAGAGAACATTGAGGGTAACTCTAAAATTTTAATCATGGATCCAGAGTAAACATAATATCACTCTACTTTCCAGTCCAGCTATTAAAGAGCTGTTTTACTTCCTGCGGGACAGGAAATTCTTAATTGATTTGAGTTCTAAATAGATAAACAAATAGATTAACAAATCTAATAATTTGTTCTCTTACCCAGTAAAGAATAGATCTCTATAAATCACGAATTCCTCAATGGATATCACCAAATGGTCACACCATAAAACCAAATTGCTTATTATTGCTGCTATCACCAGAAAATAGTGTATTACCTGTAAAAGAACCCAAAGCAAAAAATCTTCAAGTTAGTAGAGGAGAAAATTAAAAATAGAAAAACAGCATCAGCAAATTTCTATTGCTACTTTGGATTCACCTATGGGAAGAAAGAAACTACATACTGGGTGTAAATTACACTAGGTGCACTTTTCTGGTGACAAAGTTTAGCTGGTCCCATTCAATGGAATCTGTTGGAATTCTTGCTGGAAGACCTCCAAAACTGGTAAAAGAAAATTTTCAAAAAGGTAAAATCATGATTCTTATGCATATATAAAAACATACATATTTGAGATTTTATTTATTAATAAGAAAATTAATGAAGTGTTATAACCAAATTAAAGGGAAAAAAATAAATCTATAAAGAGTAGAAGAATGTTGAAATGTATGTGTACATTAAAGTAAAATTAGCTTCTTCCACAGTGGGAGAAGGAAGTCATTTTACTTGCTTCTGAACAGAACAGCATTTGAATATCTATAGACAAGGATTGTTTTGCACATGGTTCAGTTCTTTATAATTCACAGAGTTCTGAAACAGCTCTCACAGAGTCAGAAAAACCAGAAGGTTTTCCTCTGGAGTCAAGACAACTCATGGTTTTCTACAGAAGCACATACTTTGCCCTGCATAATATTGTCCTGCAAGTTATTCTTATTTAGACCACTACATAGCCTCATCACTGGTCAGTCTGTTTTTATTTTACACTAAATGGAAGAACTGAAATTCATTCCCCATCCATGGCAACCACTGCAGCATGGATTCTGCATCTTTCTCGAATGGCTTTCTCTTGGTTTCTGTTCCCAAGTTAAGTGCATTGTGTTTAAGTAGCTCATCTCTAGTTGGCTGCACATTGCAGTACCTTATAAATGCCTGCCTCAGTCCCAAATGCCTAAGGTGGAGACAGGTGAGCTCAGCTTAGATTAAGTGCTCATCCCTGATTCATTAGGTGTAAGTAGAGATTGGGCCACTGGATACTGTAAAGATTAGATGACCAGGGACCTCTCCAGCACAAGCTGGGAACCGAGGCAGGTTCTCTTAGAAAGAAGAGTGGGTAGGTACAAACCACTGACCGGCATCCCCAACATGTGTTTATGGTCTATTTATGCCACAGAAAGTAAATCATCTTTTATAGGAAAAACCTATTAATGCTGTCATTCAAATGTTATGATCCTTTTAATTTTCACTCAAATTTTCATCAAAGGTGCTAATCTGAGCTCAATTACACTTGAAATTTAGTTATTCAGTTAAATTGTTTGAAACACGTTTCTGTGAAAGCTGGAGATTAATTTCAGCATTTGAAATTTTGATTCCTCCACTTATGTATATAGTTATCATTCTATAATAATTTACTATAAAAGAATTATGAATTAGTTTCTTATAAACTATGAATTAGTTTCTTATAAATTTGAAAAAACTTTTTCAATTTCTGATTTATCTCAAAGTAAATGTTCTTCACAAGTGTTAAACTCAGTCTTCTGTATATAGTAAATGCCCCAGACAGCATGTAAGGGGGAACCTGTTACAGGTCAGGAGATGCACTGAGTTGTGTTTTATGAAAAGAGAATAACTTTTGGTTCTGCAGTAGGAAATCAGGTCACACTGAGGTCTAGGAAGGAAGTAGACATTTTGTAAGTCTCATGTTCAGATATAAAAGAGAAGAAAAGAAATTTTGAAAGGTTGTCTCAGTCCATTTTGTGCTGCTATAACAAAATACCTGAAGCTGGATTATTTATAAAGTAAAGAGGTTTATTTAACTAATAGTTCTGAAGCCTGAAAATCCAAATCAGGCAGCCCAATGTGGTCTTCCTCTTGTGAGGACCTTCTAGCTATAGTGTAACATTGGAGCTAGTATCACATGGCAGGAATGTGTTCATGAAAGAGGGATCACATGGTGAGAGAGGAAGTAAGAGAGTAGGAAGGTGACAAGCTTGGTGACAAGTGGAAACGAATCCACTCCTATGAGACTCTACCCACTCCATGAGATCAGCATTAATTGCTGCAAAATGGCAGTCATGAAGCAATCACTCCTACTAGTCCATCTCTCTCTCTCTTTTTATGTGTGTGTGTATATGTACATATACTTCTCTCTCTTTTTTTTTTTTTTTTTGCTGGGGATCAAACCTGGGGCCTTGTGAATGCTAGGCAATTCAAGTGCTCTACCACTGAACTATACCTAAGCCCCTAATATTACTGTTTTTGGGAGGTTTTTTGTACTGAGAATTGAACCCAGGGGTGCTTAACCAGTAAGCCACATTCCTAGCCCTTTTTTATATTTTATTTTGAGACAGGGTCTCACTAAGTTGCTTAAGGCCTCACTAAGTCACCCAGGCTGCCCTTGAACTTGGGATCCTCCAGCCTCAGCCTCTGGGAGTCCCTGAGATTACAGGAATGAGCCATCACATCTAGTCCATATCTCTTAAAGGTCCTACTACCTCAATACCTCTGCACTTGGAACTAAGCTTCCAGCACATGGACCTTTGGGTGATGAACTATATCCAAACCAGAGCAGAGGTTTCCATATACAATTTCTGTAAGAGAATTGGGAATTATAGAACAAAGACCTTGATAATTAGAATTGTATGGACACTAGAAGAGCAATAGCTTGTTCTTGCCTATTACTTTTGTAACTCCTTGGGTTTTGTATTTCAACCCAAAAGTTTGTCTATCATCCAATTTTCTTCTTTTATAGTACTTTCAAGAATAAGAATTGGTGAGCTATGATATTTGGAAGTAGATTTTTAATTCTGGATTTATAGTTAAACTTGGGTTGAAGTAGTTATTCATGAAGCTATAATTTCTTTTTTTAAAACTAGTACATCTTAAGCATTTTGATCCCAAATCAGAACCTCAAGGTAGGAATTGAGCTGTTTTGTGTTTTATATACATATTGTGCTTATGTTCTCACGAACGCAGACACTAAAACAAGGGCAGGCATGCAAAAGATTTACTGGGAGCAATGCATGTTAAGGATAAAGACAGAAAGCAGGAGTAGATAGAGAGTGCTTTCCCAAGAGGATTCAGGGAGGATTCAGTTCTAACACAGGTGAAGATAGGGGATTAGGAAAGAACATTTCAATTTATAGCAGAGTTCAAGTAAAGTTGTGACCAGGCTGGTGGGGACCGTTCAGTCAAGACTCTCACTAGATGAGCCCCCAAGTCCCACAAGAATGTTCCTGCACTGTGCTGGCCTCCTGGGAGCAGCCCAAAAGATGTGTGCCCTGAACACAGCTGTGGAGAGAATCATGGGTGGGGAGGAAAGGATGCAGAGAAGTACAGGTGAATCCAGAGCCACAGCTCAGGCTGCCACAGAAGATCTGAGGCTCATAGTGTCACGCATATACAAGACATACACAAAATATATTATGAAAGAGAAACAAGTGTACATTTAGTAAATCTGTTTTGTAATTTTAATTAACCAGATTTGAACTAATATTACACACATATGCATGCATGGTACACAATCTTTAAGGTAGAAAAATAAAGTCCACCCTATCATTGAACCCTGATTTTGGACTCACAAAGATCCAAGGTGCAGAGTTAGAGTGTAGATGAAAGAAGATTTGGATTCCGATGATGACATTCTTTTATATATATATATATATATATGTTGTAGGTGGACAGAATATCTTTATTTTATTTTTATGTGGAGCTACGGATCGAACCCAGTGCCTCACACGTGCTAGGTGAGCACGCTACCACTGAGCCATAACCCCAGCTCCTGATGATGACATTCTTTTCTTTTTTAAATTTTTTTTATTAATTTATTTAAATGCATTTCAAGTCATAGTACATATATAGAGCTCAATTTTTCCATTTCTCTGGTTGCAAACCAGATAGAATCACACCATTTGTGTCTTCATACATGCACAGAGGGTAGTGATGACCATCTGATGACATTCTTGATGATGACAATGATGACTAATGTCTGTTAGTTGCACATAATGTATCAAGTTCTGGTCCAGGTGTTTTGCATGTGTTGACATATTTGTCCTTCGCTTTAGTCCCTGTGTGGTGGGTAACATTTGTCACCTGGAGGTGGGCTAACTAGAAGCAGGGCATCTTGGAGCATTTGGGGAGCATTTGTGGCTTTTTCTGATTTGTCCTTAGTTGGAAGTTGAAGCAAAACATGGGGAAGGAGGCAGGCATTGACCAAGTCCTGATCCTTCTGGGCCAGTTGCTACAGAGCTGTGACCTAGCTTCTGCTACATTCTGAATATTTTTGCCCCCCCCAACCCATTCATATATTGAAATTCTCACCTGCAAGGTGATAGCATTAGGAGGTGGAGTCTTTTGAGAGCTGATTAGGTTATAACCGCTCTGCAGAATGGGATTAATGCCCTTATAAAGTAGGTCCAAGGAAGCTCATTTGTCATGTCTACCAAATGAGGACATAATGAGAAGACTTCATTTTTTAACAAAAAAATAGGTTCTCAGAGAACTCCAAATCTGCTGACACCTTGATCTTGGACTTCCCAGCTTCCAAAACCATGTATAGTAAATTTCTGTTGCGTATAAACTACCTGATTTACAGTATTTTGCCATAGCAGCCCGAAAAGAACAGCTGCTTAGCCTGGTTGCTACAGAGGTGTGGGTCAGTTCTATTATCATATATGGTTGGTTTGTCTATTTAGTCCCTCAAAAGGAAAAAAGAAACCATCCAACTTATGCTACTAATTCTGGTATTATTTATATTTAATGGCAATGTCAATAACTATGTTATCTTACTGCACTTATGCAAATGCCACCAAGGTCTTTGTAGTAAAAAGTTGAATACAAGCGCACATACATATATACATTTTGCACTCTGTAACCTCAGAGATTGGTTCTAGGACTCCTGCAGCTACCAAAATCCGCAAATGCTCAAGTCCTTATATAAAATAGCATAGTCCTTACATATAATCTATGTACATTCAACATATACTTTAAATCATCTCTATATTACTTAATAATATATAATATAATATAAACACTGTGCAAATAGTTCTTATACCATATTATTCAGGAAATAACGATAAGGGAAAATAAGTCTTTACATAGTCAATGTAGATGTAGCCATCACAATGTAACTTTTTTGAAATATTTTCAATTTGAGGTTGGCTAGATCCTGGAATGTGGAACCCGTAGATATAGAGAACTGGCTGTGTACACACACACACACACACACACACACACGCATATATATTTATGCATGTATACATATGTGTGTGTATATATATGTACATTCATATATAATTGTGAAAGAAGGTGAAATCTAAGAATACTCAAAAGGTAAATGCCTTTGCTAGTTTCTATTTTTTTTTTTTTGCACCAGGAATTGAACTCAGGGGCACTCGACCACTGAGCCACATCCCCAGCCCTATTTTGTGTTTTATGTAGAGACAGGGTCTCACTGAGTTGCTTAGCGCCTTGCTGTTGAGGCTGGCTTTGAACTCATGATTCTCCTGTCTCAGCCTCCCTAAGTGCTGGGATTACAGGCTTGCGCCACCAAGCCCGGCTAGTTTCTATTTTTTTAAACCCAAGAAAATCTATTTTAACCCAAGTGGTGATAGACAATAATTGTCTTCCAGCAGCCCTTCCAGCATGTGGCCATCCTAGATAAAGACTTCATTTCCCATCTTCCCTTGTAGCCAGGCATGGTCGTGCAAGTAAAGGAGGAGTACGGTTTTTCATGTTTTGCTTACATGAGAAATAAATTTCTATCTCGTATAAGTCACAGTTAATCTGAGCCTCTGCTACACACCACTAAGCTACATTCATTAATATGATTTTTCATTCTTCTCCTTTGCACAATTCTGGACTAGAGACTGTGATTTTTTAAAACTAATCAAGAACAAGAAGGAAAACTCTTTAGAAACAGAGACTCAAAATGTTTTCTAGCCTGGTGCAGTGACACACGCCTGTAATCCCAGCAGCTTGGGAGGCTGAGGCAAGAGAATTGGGAATACAAAGCCAGCCTCAGCAACTTAGTAAGACCCTGTCTCAGAATGAAAAATAAAAAGGGCTGGGATGTGGCTCAGTGGTTAAGCACCCCTGGGTTCGGTCTGCTGTACCAAAACAATGTTTTCTACATGGAGTAGGTGCCCTTCAACGGAAAAGAAAAGCCAGCATTGAGGAAAAAAAAAAAAAAAAAATGGATACTTCTCAAATGTCCAAAAATCAATTTCTGCTGTACAGATAAATGTGTGCAAGTCCAGACAAAAATGGTAAATGTTTGTTTAAAATACACTTAATACATTCATAAGTTTTATCAGTTCCCAGGTGAGCCATAGTTGTTGCACATACTGAAATATATCAAAACATTAAATAACTTACTTTCTATTGTCAAAAGACAAAATTATAACAAATTTGGTTTAAAGATCTTAATTGAGCTTTATTTGTGATTCCAGAATCTTGCAACAAGATCATTCAATAAAATAAAATGAATGTTCCTATAGCCAATCGGAGCAGGGTGATTTTACAGAGAGATGAGGACTGAGGAAATCAGTAACAGAAAACAGAAAGTAGATTGGTTGTTTCAAAATACTTTGCTTGAGTAGGTTAAAAACACAGGGAACTTCCTTATCATACCAGCTAAGGAAGCCCATTTGAAGGATTTGGCTATTATTTCTTTCTCCTGATTTTTCAAGAGATGAGATAAAGAACTTGGTTTGGGCTTGGTGAAGTGGAACCTCAGCATGAGTGACTCCATTTTGGTTTGATCCGTTGGGCCTGTTGCTGAAAGCTCAGTCCTTGTCCCCAATGCCAATCCAATAACAAGGACACAGTTTTGAGAAAAAGGAAAAAGATGGTTTATTGCTTTGCTAGCAAAGGAGAAACACAAGGGACTCCTGTCCCAAAAGCTATGATTCTGCCCATCAGCAGGAACAGGGGTTTTTTTAAAGGTGATTCAGAGAAAATGAGATTAGGGAGGGGAGATCAGGAAGGAGAAGATAGGGAAAAGAAGATCAGGGAGGAAAAGGTCAGGGAGAAGAAGGCTGGGAAAAAGAAAAAAAAACCATATATGTTTCAAAGCCACATGGGATATAGTCAAAGCATGAAGTGAACCTTTTTTACAGGTCTAGTGCAGTCCAAACCAACAGCCTCCTATAGGTTTTATGTGGCACTATTCCTTACATAGTTTTAAGTAAAGTTTGCTTTGCCAGACTGAGATAAGTAGAAGCTAAGCACATGGCTGGAAATCACCAATTTTTTAAGTCTGGGAACAGAAAAGTAAATAGTATGTGGCTAATTTTAGCTTGAAAACTTGCCTTGTGCTTAGAGCTTTTTTTTTTTTTTTTTTTGTCATTCTTGTTTTGTTTTGTTTCTTCTGTGGTTTTAGAGATGGGGAAGAGAAAGGATTGGAATTTGCCTTGCCCTTTTTAGTGAAAGATGGAAGAATGTTAAATGACCAGTGGTAAAGACAGGGGAAAACCTCTTTTTCATTTGTTAACAAGGTATCACTATAGACTGGAGCTCAGTTGCCAGAGCCTGAGAAGGAGCAGGCCCCTGGAGCATATTTGTGCCTCCTCACTGAGTGCTGGAATTCCAAGCAGGTTGAGTCTATGCTCCCAAGCTTAACACTCATAATTGGAAAGGATATTTAATAGAAACTATATTCCTAGCTCTGTAGTGAGGGAGAAATTCAAGCACAGGAATGAGATGGGGAGAAAATACAGACTCAGAAATTACCGAACATTAAGCACATCTGCAGAGACATGTCAACTCTGCTCCAAGACAGAGTGAAGAGGAGACTCCGGCGTCCTGGCCTCACCCTGGAAGACGGGCAGCCCCTAATGGAATGACTGTTAAAAGGGCAAGAAACACAGAACTTCCAGGCCCGGAGTCTCCTTGGCTGGATCGGCATGTTAATTGAGTGTGCACCAAGGTGACCGACCTCTAGCACAGCTGTCCCTGAATTCGGGAGCATCACCTAGGCCAGACACTACACCGACCCAAGACAGTTAAAAATATCAATAACCTATTCAATTGCAAAAGAGAAGTCAAATGCCTAGCGATTCTAAATTTCAATAAGACCACTCCCCACATTTGGGGATATTATTGAATACTATCTACCTTGGCACATAAAAGAATGTGACTTTTTGCTTCTTCTCTGTAATGACCTTGCAATTATTACAGAATTCAAAATCTAGTGTGCTGATTTTAATCACTTACAACAATGCAAATATTTTGGCTAAACATGACCACAGCTATAACTTGTTAATTTCTCATTGATTGTTTGATGACGAAAGGTCAAAGAATTAACTATGAGGATTTGTGAGCATAAGTGGATGCAGTATAAATATAATAGCAAATGAAATGTTATAATAAATGTGATTGATATATTGCACGTTAATCCTTATGAAACCTAAACAATGTTCCAAAAATACAGCTACCCAATTTGTTCTTAGTTGTTTTAGATGAGGTTTTTTGATAAGTCTTAATACTTAATTTAGATATATCTGCTAATTAACTTCATTGGCTTTTAACAATCGAGCTAGTTTGATAATACGATAATAAATACCTGGATTTAATAAAGGTCTTTTTAAATTTTTGTGATTCAACAACAGTGCCACTTGTAATAAAAGATGAATAAGCTTACCGTGTCCAATAAAAAGAGTTAAACAGGTGCATTCCAGCTCAGGCAGCAAGAGGGGGACCAGGCGTGTTCGACTCCCAGGCCCTTCTGACCATGCTGTGCCGCCTGCTCAAAGAACATCAGGCCAAGGAGAGCCAAGGAGCTGCTGAAGAAGAGGCCCCAGGCTATCACCACAGCGACCTGCGGGACAGAAGGTTTGGTGGATCACATCCATGTGGGTGTGGTCCAGGCCTACAGGAACCAGAGGAAACTGGACCATGAGGTGAAGACCCTTCAAGTCCAGGCTGCCCAATTTGCCAAGCAGACAGGTCAGCGGATTGAGATGGTGGTGGAGAACTTCAACCAAGCACTAAAGGAAACTGGGGATGTAGAGAACCGGGCTCGGAGCATCGAACTGGATGTGCCCACAATTGCCACTGCACTGGAATATGTCTACAAAGGGCAGCTGCAGTCAGGCCCCTCCTAGTCTCTCCTCTCCCCACCTCTCATGACTCACCCACCAGAGCGGGGGCAGGAGGGAGATTGACAGGTAACTGATGAATAAAACTCAAGGGTCCATTTCAAAAAAAGAAAAAAAGTTAAATGGCAATTCAATGTCTTCTATTTGCCTTTTTGACTCTTCCATTGCTATTTTAGGTTAATTTTATGGAATTCTACCTAAAATGTTGCGACCATCTGATTGTGCCACTCGCCGTCCCTGTTTGTATGTTGAAATGTAATCCCCAGTGCAGTGATGGCGGGAGGTGTGTCTTCGTCACCTGGGAGGTGATCAGGTCATGAGTGCTCTGCCCTCACTAATGGGATTAATGGTCTTACAAAGGACCTGTCTATAGAGAGATTCTGTCTGCTCCTTCTTCCATTCAAGGACACATAGAAGGTGCCATCTATGAGGAGTAAGGCCGCACCCCACATTTTCTGGCACCTTGATCTTGGAGATCCCAGCTTCAAGAACTGTGAGAAATCAAATTTCTGTTGTTTATGAATTTCCCAATATTATGGTTTAGATATTTAAGTGTCCCCAAAAAGCTCATGTGTGAGACAATGCTAGAAAAGTTTTTTAAATGTTTTCTTAGTTGTTGATGGACCCTTTATTATATTTTATTTATATGCAGTGCTGAGATTTGAACCCAGTGTCTCACACACACTAGGCAAGTGCTCTACCACTGAGCTACAACTCCAGCCCCACAATGCTAGAAATTTAGAGGTGAAATGACTGGTTTATGACAGCCTTACCCTAATCAGTGCATTAATCCACTGATAGGGATTAACTGAGTGCTGAGGGTAGACAGGTGGGTTGTGGGTGGAGGAGGTGGGTCTCTGGGGGTATGACTTTGGGGTATATATTTTGTCCCTGGTAAGAGGAGCTCTCTCTCTCTGCTTCCTGATTATCATGTCCTGAACTGCTCTCCTCCCCCACACCCTTCTGCAATGTTCTGCCTCACCTCAGGCCCAGAGAAATGGAGTCGGCCATCTGTGGATGAAAACCTCTGAACCTGTGAGCCCCAAATAAAGTTTTTCTCCTCTAAAATTGTTCTTGTTCGGTCTTTTGGTCACAACAATGAAAAAGCTGACAAAAACACAAAGTCTGAGGTATTTTGTTACAGCAGCCTAAATAGACCAAGACAAGTATTTTCTGTTTTTGAATTCTCCAGTGTGTCCTGTGGGGAGATAAAAATTTCTTTCCTATTTTAAGATATAAGATATTGTCTTTAAGTGCTAATAGGAAGCAATAGTTAATATGTGCCCGGCGCAGTGGTGCATATCTGTAATTCCAGTGGCTCAGGAGACTGAGGCAGGAGGGTTGCAAGTTCAAAGTTAGCCTAAGCAATTTAACGAGGCCCCAAGCAACTCAGCAAGACCCTGTCTCTAAATAAAATACAAAAAAGGGCTAGGGATGTGGATCAGTGGTTAAGCACCCTTGGATTCAATCCTTAGTACCAAAAAGGGGAAAGAAACAAAAAGAACTAATATGCTATAATTCCAAGATAATTTGCTTTAAAAGTAAGAAATATACAAGTTGGTTGATTGGTTGTTTCTGAAGCCGAGGCAACAGCTCTTTCTCCCTCTCTTCCAATTCCATTTCCTTATTAAAAATCATAGCTCAAGAAAGATGGTTGAGGGGGCTGGGATTGTAGCTCAGTGGTAGAGCACTTGCCTAGCATGTGTGAGGCACTGGATTCTATTCTCAGCACCACATAACAATAAATAAATAAAATAAAGATAATGTCCATCTACAACTAAAAAAAAATTAAGATTAATGTAGCTGGGCATGGTGGCGCACTCCTGTAATCCCAGCAGCTCGGGAGGCTGAGGCAAGAGGATCACAAGTTCAAAGCCAGCCTCAGCAACTTAGCAAGACCTTAAGCAACTCAACGAGACCCTGTCTGTAAATAAAATATAAAAAAGGGCTGGGGATGTTGCTCAGTGGTTAAGTACTCCTGGGTTCAATCCTCAGTACCAAATAATAATAATAATGATTATAATAATAATTGTAAGTGAAATAACTAAAAAAATAGGTGGTTGAAATAGTGAGACATTCATAGGTGGAAGGCCAAATATATGCTGGGTGTGGGAATGACTGAGAGACGGAGCCATTGATCTTGTTGATAGCATTGTAAATTCCCTTGATTACATTTGCCTGTAAATATTTTTCTCTTAGCATGTCTCCTTAGATACAGAAGCTCCCAGCCAAGTGTTGTTGCTCTGACTATAAACAACCCTGGGTCTTAAATATAGTACTACATCCCTTCTTGCTGCAAACAAAGCTAGTTTCTAACAAGTATTATTTTACACATGATGTTTCCAGAGCTGGTTACTGCCTGGAATATTGTGCTACCCACTCCGTCATTTGAAGCCTTATTTTCTCTCATTTTCCTCTGTAGTGGGTGCTCCATTGTCTTACTAGGCGAATCTTTCACAAGATAGACAACTCACAGTTCTCTCTGGGAAACGAATACTGCTTTGAACTACTAAGGTTTAATTTCACATCACAAATAATTTTGATCAGAATAGGTAAAACTCCAAACAGGAAATACACGCAAAGATATGATTGCAACTGAATCATGACTTCATGTTAGTTTTCATGTTTTCCCTAACTTTACTTTCAGCTCAAGGGAAATAGTGAAACAACTTAAACGATGCTTTTTAAAAAATCCTCATCCAGCCACTGTAACCCCATAAAACTGAATACAATTTTAGGATTGTGCCCAGTGCATATCCCAGACGGACCAACACTTGTTTCTTACCAAAATACCAGCCAGGCCCAAGACTGGACCCTAACTTACTGGGTTTTCTGAGAGTTTGGGTTTGCACTAAGCTATCCTTCCCTAAACAGCTTGATATGGCTTATCATAAAAGGTTTATTTTATAAATCAAGCCCGTGAAAGATTTTGTCTCTCAATTAATTGTTTACATTGTAAATGGAATAGGAAGGACACCATATGAATATTCGGGTTGCTCTTTAGCCAGATGCGACACTGTTAGGACATTAAAGCTTACCCCCTGGGTGAGACACTGAGGCCTTCTGCCAACAGGCTTGAGAGGGAGCAGCTCTGGAAGCAGATCTCCAGGCCCAGACCACTGCAGTCTAGGCTGATACTGTGGCTGCAGGCTCAGGAGACTTCTAGGAATCAGTCCACTGTATTCCTTCCAAATTTCTGATCCATACAAACTATGCAAGCATGACTGATGTATTCTGTTGCTTAAAGTTGTTAACTTTTCAACTTTTATCTATAATTTGATAGGTAGATAAATAGCAAGAGATAACTAACACAGACATTCCTAATTATTTCAGACAATTTGTGTAATTGTAGTGATAATTTCCCAACAGATGGTACTAATGTATTTCATTCCCACAAAATCAGCATAATTTTCTAGCAGATTAAAGTGAAGGGTCATTTTCTAATTTGACTGATATTTTTCATTCCATTTTGTGAATGAGGTGTAAATTTGATGATGGAAAAATTTCAATGATTTAAAATCCAAGATAATCTGTTTATAAACAAAGAGCTGTGTCTTCTGGCTCATGTAATGATTATCAAATGTTTTGAAAATTTGAAAAAGAGAAATTGGTACTGTGGTACTTTTGGCTAAATTTGACATTTTATATTGTAATTCAGATCTTCCATTTGTTTACTGTACTAAAATGTTATTGCTGAGTCAGTAAGTATTAAAATACATAAGCATTAAACCCATAAGTATTTCCATTATAAAACAGGTCATTGGTAATTAATTTTAAAGTACTATTATGAAATATGTATTTGTAATATAAATATTTAAAAACAAATAATATTTATAATATTATATATTGTAAATGTTTAGTGATATATTATCATGTATCATATGTAGATAATACATTCATGTGTCAACATGTGTGTAACATATTTCTTCATAAATACGGACATAAATATAAAATACTTTATAAAATATCTTAACATGTTATATGTATTATATATATGGTTATAACAGATGCATTTCATATATGTATGTATTTATTTATAAACATCTATAAAATATGTTACATTTCTGTCCAAAATAAATAACATTGTAAACAAATATTTTTATTTCTAAATATACAGTATATATTTTCATTATATAAATATTTATAACTTAAATACTGACTTATAATAACACTGTTATAAATTTACTATACAGATATATTATACATAAATAACCCTTACTATAAAGTTGTAAGTGAGAGATTACTATGTAATTGCAGGAATTGTTTTTATGAACATATCTTCAGTACGAGATTCAGTTGTTATTAAATTTTCACCTGCATATTGCTTACATATTATATTAAAATATTATAAATTCTAATTAAAATGCTTGATTAATCATCAGTGATGTCTAAGATTGATAAAATGATATTGGCATCATTGAATAAGCTTTTGGGAAAAGATGTGAAATGCTTTATAAAAGATTAATCTCAGTAGATATATCACTGATATCCTATCAGTGAGACAAGTTAAGCTTTTATCTTCTACCTGTATGTCAACTATAACTGAAGAATACCAAGAAAAACTCCAAGAAGGGGGAAAAACTCAGACTAATCTTTCTAGGTAATATCCTTTCTAGGTAATGTCAGGGTAACCTTTTATCTTCATCACAGCATTTTGGAGAAAGGGGTAAAAAGCACTTGAAGAGTAAGCATGGACATAAAGATTAGTAGGTTTTATATCAAATTCTTGTAAACATGAGATGAAGTGAACATTGCAATCAAAATTGAAACAAAATCCAGTATCTTTGCTGTAGTACAGAGATTATCCTGGTGTGATATTGTCAAGGGCATACAATGCAGGATGCAGTTTTGGGCAAGGCTGTTCAAAATTCAAAATATCAGATAATAAGCATTTGAGTGAGAAAATGAGAGTTTTCTTCTTGTCACAGAAACCACGGAAAAAAGTGATTTATGTTATGGTATATATTATATAGACTACAGACACTGGCATTAAGTAACAGCACGATATAAAGGGAATGAAATACAAAAACAATTTAAAGTATAGCAACTGTGATTAATAAAATCATTTAAATAAAGTAAACCATTAAATATTATCCAATTATTTTTCAGAGTCAATGCTAAATGTAAATAACTAAAAATTATTAGATTTGTGCATTTTTTAAAAATGCAGATATTTCTACATTGAATAGTTTGTACCAATAGAAGTCACACCTGAGGAAAGATTATACACATCTTTAGTAGACTAAACAAATCTGAATCTTGTCCAAAATAAGTTGAGGGATCAAAACTATGACAATACACGGGCTGGGATGTAGCTCAGCAACGAAGCGTTTGCCTTGCATTTGCAAAGCCCTACTTCAGCCTCCCAAGTAGCTGGGATTATAGGCATGTACCACCATGCCAGGCTCTTCCATTATTGATGATATTAATAAAGAGTAAATTCTAGAACTCAAGACACAGGTATAGAAGCTGGGGGTGGAGCTCAGTGGTAGGGTATGTGCTTTGCATGCATGAGGCCCTGGATTCAATCCCCAGGACTAAAGAGAAAGGGAGGAAGGAAGGCAGGCAGGCATGCAGGCAGGCAGGCAGGCAGGCAGGCAAGCTCTAGACATAAATTGAAAATACATTAAACACTTGCTTAGGACTAACTTGGCATAATATTTTAAGTCAAAAAAGTCATAATCAAAAGGATGCAGGATTAAGTTCAGTATAAATAATGTCCTTGAAAACATAAAAAGAATTAAGAAATTCTATAAAGGCAAATAAAGTAATGATATTTACAAAAGCTTATGCTACTGTGCTTGCTTTGGCTGCATGTGTACTAAAATTGCTGTGTTATTTGGTGGGTGTGGTTTCAGATCTATTTGATGGGTATAGTTTCAGATTTATAAAATGAAAAAGTTATGGAAATCTGATTCACAGCAATGTGAAGTTACTTAACACTACTGAACTGAAGACTTAAAAATGGTTAAGATGATAAATTTCATGTTAGTTATTTTTACTTCAATAAAAGGCATGTAACAGGAGTTCACTTGAAGCTTTGACCATATCCCTTGTGGCTTTGAAACTTACATGTTGTTCTCTTTTTCCATTCTTCTTTTCCCTAAACTTCTCCTCCTTATCTTCTTTTTCCTGATCTCTCCTCCCTAATCTCATTTTCTTTGAGTCACCTCTTTAAAAGCCCCCTGTTTCTTTGGATGGGCAGAATCACAGCCTTTGGGACAGGAGTCCCCTGTGTTTCTCCTTTGCTAGCAAAAGAATAAATCTTTTTCCTTTTTCTCAAGAACTTGTTTTCATTATTGGATTGGTGTGGAGGACAAGGACCGAGCTTTCGGTTCCAAGCATATATTACCAGTTCTAAATAAAGCATTTGATATTGATGTCAATTTTTCTAGCATAGAAAATGTAGAAAGTAAGAAGTCTATTAAGTCTTTTTTTTTTTTTTTTGGTACCAGAGATTGAACCTGAGAATACTTAACCACTGAGCCACATTTCCATCAATTTTTATTTTTTATTTTGAGACAAGTTCTAACTAAGTGACAGGGTGTCGCTAAGTTGCTGAGGCTGGCCTTGAATTTGTGATCCTCCTGTCTCCTGAGCCTCTGGGATTATAGGCATGTGCAGCTGCACCTAGTTTATCAAGCCCTTTTTGATTCAATATCAAATAACACATTTGTTTTATTTTGTTTCAACATTAGATACAATATCATCTTTAAAAGAAAGATTATAATGGGGATTTCCCGAATGAAGATTTATGTCAAAACTCATCAATTTTTATACTTTAAATACATGTAATTTTATGTACATTAGTTACACCCTGGCAAATCTGTTTTATTTTTTCAAAGTAAGAGAAGTTTACAATACTGCAGTATGATGGCTTTTATAGTTCAGTGCTTTTATAACTTTGCAGTACACATGAACTACTTAATATATCATATTAAAAAGTAGATTCTGGGAGCTGGGGTTGTGGCTCAGTGGTAGAGCACTTGCCTAGCATGTGTGAGGCACTGGATTCGATTCTCAGCACCGCATATAAAGAAATAAAATAAAGGTCTATCAACGACTAATACAAATATATTTTATTTTTTGGTACTGGAGATTGAACTCAGGGGCACTCGACCACTGAGCCACATCCCCAGTCCTATTTTGTGTTTTATGTAGAGACAGGGTCTCACTGAGTTATTTAGTGCCTCGCCGTTGCTGAGGCTGGCTTTGAACTCGTGATTCTCCTGTCTCAGCCTCCCTAAGTGCTGGGATTACAGGCTTGTGCCACCGTGCCTGGCTAAAAATATTTTTTTAAAACTAGATTCTGATTGTATAAGTATGATAGCAATGGTTATTGATGTATCATTATATGAAAACCTTATTTTCAAAGTCTAGTGTGAGTCCTACTGAACTGTTATAAGAAGTCAGATGCAATGGCATGTGCTTATAATCATAGTAACTCTGGAGGTTGAGGCAGGAGGATCACAAGTTCGAGGCCAACCTTAGCAACTTAGCTAGACTCTGTCTCAGAATAAAAAATAAAAAAGGGCTAGGTATCTTTAGGGAAAAAAAAAAGTGCTAAAGTAATATATTTTAAGGAAATACTTCATTGAACACATTTCCAAATATTTTTTGGAGCTCTTAAAGGTATTTACTTTTTCAGTATTATTTATTTGCCAATGAGAATGTAGCCTTTTAAATTAAAAAAATTAGAAAAACCTTTTAAAGTTTAAAATTTTATAAGAAAGACTCAAATCTGGAGACTTTTTCTTAAGAAAACAAGATATCAGAGCAATTAAACACAGAAATAGTACAAAAGAAGTTTATTATAAAAAAAATTATTTTCTATCACTTTTGACACAGTATTGGTTAAAAGATTGAATACTTCAAATGACTTTGAGTTTCTGATTATTATGATTAATATTAAAAACCTGATCGCTTATGATGGCTTTGAGTACCCATTATTTTGATTACAAGTTTAAATTTTTATAATTTCATGGTGCTACTTGATATATATATAATTTACTTGGAAGATTTTTATATTGGCTTTACATGACTCTTTTGTGTAATTTTTTTTTTTTGTACCAGAGATTGAACTCAGGGACACTAGACCACTGAGCCACATCTCCAGCCCTATTTTGTATTTTATTTAGAGATAGAGTCTCACTGAGTTGCTTAGGGTCTCACTTTTGCTGAGGCTGGATTTGAACTCACGATTCTCCTGCCTCAGCCTCATGAGCCATTGGGATTACAGGCATGCACCACTGCATCTGGCTCTTTTGTGTAATTTTATTATCGAGAAGTAAACAATATATCAACTTAAATTTTAATTTTATAGGTCCTTGGGTGAGAGCTGCTCTGAGTGTAAGGTGTCGGGGGAAAGGCGGTGAATGAATTGATTTTACGCTGAAGGCTGCAGGAGCCCCTGCAGCGTATTAGGCAGTGAGTTGTATGTTCAGATTTGTGATGGAGAAAGGTTCACCTGGCAGCATTGGAGGTGAATAGAGATGATGGGTCCAGAGAGCAGTGAGAGACTAGAGGTGGACCTGACAGGAACCAGGGCGGCCACATGGTTCCTGACAGTGGTCCAAGTGAGCAAAGACCCAGAAGCAAACAAAGGCAGCAGCGGAAGAAAAGAGAATGGATTTTGGCACTAGAGGAGAATTCATTATCCAAGAAGAGAGAAAAGACAGAGGTCATACAAATCTATTAGTAAGGATTCCTCGCAGTCAACATATATTACAGAATATGAATTACTAAGTACGAATGGGCCTTTAATATAAGAATGGGCCCTGACTTGCTGGGGTATGAGTTACAGTTTTGTTTTTTTGTTTTTGACTTTGCAATGAAACGGAAAGTGATGTGCATGTAGTAGAAACTATAATTTGGATTTGGATCTTTTCTTGGGCTAGCAATATTCATTATGACACTCTCATGCAATACTGGCAGGGAAGCTGCTACAACCGGCAGTCAGCCATGCCACCATGAAGGTGAAGAACTCATACTCTCGGCAGGGCATGGTGGCACATGCCTGTTATCCCAGCGGCTCGGGAGGCTGAGGTAGGAGGATTGCAGGTTCGAAGCCAACCTCAGCAATTTAGCAAGGCTTTAAACAACTTAGCAAGATCCTGCCTCAAAATAAATAAATATAAATAAAGAAATAAATAGGGCTGGGGGTATGGCTCAGTGGTTAAGCACCCTTGGGTTCAATCCCTGATACCAAAACAAAACAAAACCCATACTACAGTGCGCTGGCAGGCACTGCCCTCAAATTGAATGAGTCAACATTTTACTATAAAATAGGCTTTGTGTGAAATGGTTTGCCAATAGCAGCTAAATGTGTTTTGAGCATGTTTAAGGTAGGGTAGTCTATTATGATTGATACTTTGGGTGCATTAAATGAAATTTGACTCATCCATTATATTTTCAATTGACGATGTGTTTATCGGGATGCAACCCCATCGTACGTCGAGGTGCACCTGTATCTCTATTCTCGAATGCATTCCTTGTCTTCAGCATCTCCCTGCCACAGTCTGACCTCTCTCTGGAATCAGAATCCTCGATTTGCTGGGTTTGCTATGAACTGCCTCATCCCCCTCGCTCACTTTTCACCACTCTCTCTCTCTGAGCCAGGTTCCTTAAATTTCAAAAACAAGGAGTCAGATCAGAAGTGAATTGTGCATTCCTTAAAAGCTCTTGTGAAGATGTAGTAAAACTATTCCCCTAAAATGTCGTAGGAAATCACTACATGCTGATAAATCTTTCCCTCCGATGTGGGCTATGGTTGTAAACTGCATTCGTAGTAAGAATTGAGTGAATTCTCCAATTGTTCACTTGGTGAAGAGGTGTGCTTCCACAGGCCCAGGGGGAAACTTGGCCTGGTATGGCTGAAGGTAGGGGAAAAGGTCATGGGTGGTGGTCAAGGAGAGGCTGGTGAGAGGCTGGTGTGCTGTGCACATTCCCCTGGTGGACGTTAAATTTCCCTCACCGAGAGGGTTGAAAGGAATATAGATGGGGTGGGAGGCCTTGGGCCTGGGGCATGGGAGTGAGTGACCTCGGGAGTCACTCACTCCCATGGTGGAGTCTTAAGCTGGGATGGTGGTGTCTTAAGCTGCTCCAGTCTGGGTTTGGGGAGGGGTCAGGAGAACTTGTCTGAAGCAGTATTGGAAGAGGAAGGAGGGGACTCTCTTGCCACTCTCACAGTCCAGGGGATGACTGGAAAATAGTTCCACCCGAAAGGGCTGGGAAGTGTTAGCCTCCGGGGGTTCTCCATTCAGTCCAGGCTATTTGAGAGTAAAGTTGAGATAAAAGCTTTTCAGAGAACAGGAGGAAAAGCCTGAGGGAGGGGAAGAGATGGGCAACTGTGGAAGCTGATGGGATGACGGTGCTAGGGGTGAAGAACGCTAGCCCATAGACGACAGGGCTTCGGGTAGATTTCAGATGGAGCCCTCAGGTGGAGCGAGAGCCTCTGTGGTGATGGAGCCTTGGGCGATGGTGTTGGCTAAGGGCGCTGAGGAGGCTTCCTGTGTTGTGAGTCTTTGATCATTGCAGCTCAGATTTCCATCTTTGCAGTTGTAAAGGAGGCCACTTGGTTGTCCAAAGCAGCATTACCCATGATTCTCTGGAAGGTGGAAATAATGCAGATGTCCATCAACCGATGAATGGAGAATTAAAATGCAGCCCCTCCTTACAGTGGAATAGTATTCAGAAATAATAAGAATGCCAGCACTGATGCAGGTTTTGGGGTGGATGATTCCTGCCCACCTGCTCCATGAAAGCTGTTACAAAAGCCAGGCCACATATCGCATGATCTCATTTTTGTTAATTTTAGAAAAGGAAAATTGATAGTGCTAGAAAGTAGATTTTTGGTTGCCTAGTGTTGGGGATAGGTGGGGGGAATGAATAGTGACTGCTAATGAATAGGGAGTTTCTTTCTGGGGTGACAAAAACTAATTTTGGCGATGGTTGCACAACTCTGCAAATATATTGAAAACAAGTGGTATATTTTTATGTGATTGTTTGTTTATTGGTACTGGGGGTTGAACTCTACGACATCTGCAGTCCTTTTTATTTTTTTATTTTGAGACAGGGTTTCACTGAGTTGCTTAGGGCCTCGCTAAGTTGCTGAGGCTGGCTTTGAGCTCTCACAGGTGTGTGTCACCGTGCTCAACTCGGTCGTGCATTCTGTTTATTTATTTGTTTGTTTGTTTATTTATTAATTACATTTTTGGTACCAGGGATTGAACTCAGAGGTACTCGACCACTGAGCCACATCCCCAGCTCTATTTTGTGTTTTCTGTAGAGACAGGGTCTCACTGAGTTGCTTAGCGCCTCGCCCTTGCTGAGGCTGGCTTTGAACTGCCCATTCTCCTGTCTCAGCCTCCCTAAGTGCTGGGATCACAGGCGTGCGCCACTACTCCCGGCTCTCGGTCATGCATTATAAATGTGTGGATTGCATGGAATTTGAATTACATCTCTATAGAAGATGAACACAATAACTCCAGTTCTAATAAAACAAAATATTATGAATGCGAATGAGAATGATTTAGAGACCAAAAAGCACTAAACACATAAGCCATTGCTAAGGCAAGTGCCAGGACATGTTCTTTTGAGGGCTTAAAGAAAGGGACTAATACTTTTGAACTGGTCATAGCTGACTTACTGAAAACTCAGAGGCAGCCTATTTGACTTCAAAAACCTTTTACAATTGTAATTCCCATGAAAGTTCAGTCATATACATTTATTCCACTTCTTATTTTCCATGAATATTCTATTTTATGCACAAGAGGGCGCTGTCCACCCAGTAACAACCTGTTCATAGCCGCTGGAAATGCACAAATATAATCTCCAGGAAAACCAAAAACTTGTCCTCAGGTTGTAATATCAAGTACAACCTAATCTCGAAAATCTCATTAATATGAATTTTCTTATTAGTGCATAAAATATCTTTGGAAGGACACATACATGGACATGGGGAAGACTTTGCTGTACAATTTTTTAAACCATATGATATTATTATTTATTCTAAACATGATGTAGAAAAAATACCTGATAAGGAAAATCATCTTGTGATCCTATTTAGACTAATATGTGAAATTTAAAACATGGATGTGGAAAATGTATGCAAAATATAAACTGATTATTAAAATATCTTTTCAACAATGGTTGCTAATTCATATTAGCTTGTTTTTGTTCTGTTTTTAGGGGCAGTTTGTTTGTTTTGACACTGAGGACTGAACCCTGTGGTGATGTACCATTGAGCTATGTACATCACCAGTCCTTTTTATTTTTTATTTGGAGACAAGGTCTCACTAAATTGCTGAGGTTAGCCTTGAACCTGTGATCCTCCTGCCTCAGCCTCCCGAGCCACTGGGATTACAGGCATGTGCCACTGTGCCCAGCTGCACATCCTATTTTAAATGTATTCCTAAGTATATGATTTTTTGATTCTATCATAATTTTATCAAAATTACATATTTAAATTGTGAATATATGAAAACAGAATTCACTTTGGCATCTCATCTTGTTCCCAACAATCTTTTATCTGTAGATTTGTTTAGCTCTTCTGCATGCACATCATGTCATCTGTGAATAATAGAAGAGTTATTTCGTCTAGTTCTTAATACTTTTCATTAGCCAGGTCCTTCAGTACAACACCGAATGGGAATGGCAATAGTGGCATATTTGTCCTGTTTCTGGTCTTCAAGATAAAGTTGTCATATAAGTTTTGCTGAAACACTAGCCAGAGCAATTAGACAGATGAAAGAAATTAAAGGGATACGAATCGGAAAAGAAGAACTCAAACTATCATTATTTGCGGACAATATGATTCTATACTTAGAGGATCCAAAAAATTCTACCAGAAAACTTTTAGAACTAATAAATGATTTCAGTAAAGTAGCAGGATATAAAATCAACACTCACAAATCAATTGCATTTCTATACATCAGTGATAAACCCTCTGAAAGAGAAATTAGGAAAACTATCCCATGCACAATAGCCTCAAAAAAAAAATAAAATACTTGGGAATCAATTTAACAAAAGAAGTGAAAGACCTCTATTATGCAAACTATAAGACACTGAAGAAAGAAATTGAAGAAGACCTTAGAAGATGGAATAAT
>CM053408.1:16643885-16716321 GCA_028644305.1 Xerus rutilus | reverse complement strand
CAACAATAAGTGTTGGCGAGGTTGTGGGGAAAAAGGCATGATCATACATTGCTGGTGGAACTGCAAATTGGTACAACCAATCTGGAAAGCAGTATGGAGATTCCTTAGAAAACTTGGAATGGAACCACCATTTGAGCCTGCTATCCCGCTCCTCAGTCTATACCCAGAAGACCTAAAAACAGCGTACTACGGTGCTGCAGCCACTTCAATGTTTATAGCAGCTCAATTCACAATAGCTAAACTGTGGAACCAACCTAGATGCCCTTCGATAGATGACTGAATAAAGAAACTGTGGTATATATACACAATGGAATATTACTCAGCAATAAAAGAGAATAAAATTATGGCATTTGCAGGTAAATGGATGGAGTTGGAGAATATCATGGTAAGTGAAGTAAGCCAATCTCAGAAAACCAAATGCCAAATGTACTCGTTGATAAGTGGATGCTGATCCATAATGTGGGGAAGGTCATGGGAACAATGGTGGATCTCTGTTCACAGGGGTGTAAGCGGGGAGGGGGAATGGGGACAGTCAGTAAAGGTGGTGGAATATGATGGTCATCATAGCCCTAACTTTATGTATGACTGCATATATGTTGTGATTCTATACAACTTAAAACTAGAGAATTGATATGTTATCCTCTATCTATGTACAATGAATCTAATTGCACTCTGTTATCATGTAAGCCTAAAGAGAACAAATAAAAAAATTAAATATGAAAAAAAATGTTTTGCTGATGGGATTTTAAGAATAGGACTAATTTTCTTCCCTTCATTTCATGATGCTGTTTTGTTTTTTAAATCATGAACAGATGTTGATGTTTCTGCACTAATTGGGGTAGGATGGGAGTTTCTGCATCAGGTGGGATAATCATATAATCCCCATTTGTTCTTTGGTATGGACCTTATGTTCCTGATACATTTATCAGGACTTACTCTCCATATATGTATCAATATTGGATATTATCACTAAGTACTTAAATATTTGTATAACTATCATGCAGAAGATGATAATTCAGATGATTAACACCTGGGAACATATTTATGATAGCAGTTAATGCAAAAAGCAGACTAAAACTGCATATTCAAGTACAGATAGGGAAGTAACATAGTTTGCTTCTTACCCAAATTTTCTTTAATTACACAGTTTTACAACATGAGAGCAGAAAGTTTCAGAATGCAACAGGTTTGCTCTGTGTCTGTTTTTAAGAAATTTAAGACATACTAGTAATTTCAAACATAAAGGAATTGAATAAAGAGAATTAAGAGTTTACAGTGACTGGCAGCTTTGAAGCGTCTTTAGGGATGATTGTTAGAACAATGTCACATGGGAACAATTAGGAGTCTGGATGAGACAACTACTAGTTGAATCCACGGCACCATCAAGGTGCAGGGGCTGCCACTGCAGTTGTTGGCTCCAAGCATATGACCACCTTAACTGTGGACCAAAGATCAGGAACCCATTGCTTCATCTACTAAATGCAAGCTGCTAGATTTAGCAATAGTGATGCCTCACAGAGTTCTGTCTGTCTGTCTCCACTGAACTCATTTTCTGAGTTTGAGTGAGTCCAACTGGTAGAAAGTCAATGGCATGCAGAGCCCTTGCTGCAAAGAAGTCTAAGAAATGTAGCTTTTACTTTTACAGCACTTTAAGTGTAACAGGGCATCCTAGAAAGAGGTTGGACCAGCTGTTAAGCAGGTTTGTCTTCCACAGATCCTTTCTTTCCTTGATGATGGTTAATAAGCATTCATTAATTGAATGTTTAGTTTGACACAATGATCAGTATGATGATTGTGAAGGAATTTGTTTTTCCTGCCTGATCTGTCCCTTGCCCCGGTGCCTTGTCACATGCTCTGGCGGCTGAGCTCTATGCGTGACATCTCCTGGGTTTCCAGGTTCTCTGGCTGCTGGGTGGTTTTAGGCAAGAGGAACCTGGTTCCTTCCCTGACGGTCTGCCCATGGTAGTGGTTGTGTCCTCCTACTGAAGACCAAGGTGTGTCTTGGTGGACCTTCTCCCCCAGCTCCAGCTCTTACTGGGTTTCAATGACAGCTCCTCCCACCAGCCCCCTTAGTTCTAGAAGTGGTAATAGCTTCTTTATGTTGATAGCCACTTCCCGTTGTTCAGGGTTTTTAACTCCCCTTGCTGGTTCCCTTGGCTCTAATTAGGTAATAGTCCATTTAACATTCTTCAATGACCCCTTTGAGTGTGCCATCTTTTCCTACCAGGAATGTGAGTGCTCTACTATGGGACAAGACAGTTTTAATTTTAAGGTGCATACAATACATCCAGGTAGATGAAATACAAACATAGTTATCTGTTATGGACTTGAACTGTACCCCCTCCCTGTTCATGTGGAAATCTTAACTGCCATCATCTCATAATCTGTCTTTGGAGGTAGAATTTTAAGAGCTACTTACGGTTAACTTAGTCATATGGGTGGGCTCTGATATATGACCGGTGCCCTTATAAGAACAGAGATACCAAAAGACCAAGCAAAGATGCAGTGAGAAGACACCACCTATAATCAAGACCCCAGGGCTTAGAAGAAGCCAAACCTGCTGTCTAACACCTTGACCTTGGACCTGTATCCTCCAGAACTGGGAGAAACCAATGTCTGCTGTGTAAGTCATCCTGTCTATGCTACTTTGTGTTGGTCATCCTAAAGAACGAACACTCCACCACAAAAGCCAAATGTGAAGAGTATGTGTTAAGTTACCAACTTTGTGACTTTCAGGGGCTGGGGATATAGCTCAGTTGGCAGAGTGCTTGCCTTGTATGCACAAGGCCCTGGGTTCAATCCCTAGCACCACAAAAACAAAAACAAAAAACAAAAACAAAAAAACAACAACCACCTTTGTGACTTTCAGAGAAAGACGTTATTGCCTCTGGTTTGTAGAACTGAGTGGTTTTTTAAAATTGAAGGTTGAAGAAAATAACCATACCTACCTTACTGTATTAGGAGGATTAAGAATATATACAAGAGTCTTAAGAACTGTGGAATAGCTTTGTAATGTACAAGGACACACAGCTGGACTCAGATCTGAGTGTAGAACTGTCTCCTGACTTCCTGTGGCCTATTGTTTCCATGCTTTGGATTATTTTCTGACATTCTGAAGTTCTTAATGCTCAATCTACTTGAGTTACACCTGGTTCTCAAGGCCCTCCACCTTTGACCTTATCTCTTGACTCTTAACTCTGCCTATGTGATAGTCAGCCTCTGAGATGGCTCCCAGTGATCCTTACCTCCTGGTATTTATGACCTTGTAAGTCTCCTCCTACAATGAACATACAATCCATTGAAGTGCAGCTGAGATGACAGCATGGGACCTCCAAGGCTAGGTCATAAAAGGTCATTACTATCTCTGCTTGGTTTCTTGGATCACTAGCTTTGGGGGAAGCTCGTCATCATGTCATGAGGATACTGAAGCAGCTCGGTGAAGAAGTCCTAAGAGAGAAGGAGGCATCTACCAACAGGAAATACCAACTTGCCAGTCATGTGAGAAAACCAGTCTGGAGCTGATAATAGTCTAGACAACAGTCTCAAGAGTCTCAGCTGATTTAACTGCAGTTTCATTAGAGACTAAGCCAGAACTGTCCAGCCAAGATACTTCTGAATTTATGATCACAGAAGCTGTGAGAATAGATGATGTTTTTTAACCCACTACATTTTGGTGACTTAGAGTGCATTAGATAATATGATATTCATAACTCTCCACCATGCACAATGCCAACACACAATTCTCCATAACGTCTTTGTCTTTTTACTTCTGTCTTCTCACAAAACAAATAAACAAACAGCAAACTAATAAACATATCCTTTGCCTTGTTTCCTTCTGGCATGCCCTCCTTTGCATCTTAAAATATCACCCAATGTTTAGCTCTGTTTCCATGCCATGAAACTTGTCTTCATTACAACATTTTGACTGTGTTTCCTTTGGTAGTTCAGCGTTGTAAACAGCATTGTTTACTTACTTGTCACTTTACATGTATTGATTTGTAAACATAAAGATGGTGTACATTTCTTGTGTTTTCTACAGCACCTGGCCTATGCCACACATGTAGCAGTACCTTAGTAAAATGATTGGGATTTTTAATTGGCTACTATCCAGTAGGAAAAAAAAATGGGACAAAAGCTTTCCTTCTTCTTAGAAAACCAAAATTATGTAATCCAGGAGTTAATCACCAAAAATGACCATGAATAATAACATCATAATGAAATACAGAAGTGTATCTCAGAAACTTCTTTTTCCATAGCTGATCATTTATCTTAGTAAAAAAATTGTCTTTGGGCACAGTGGTACACACCTGTAATCCCAGCTACTTAGGAGGCTGAGGCAGGAGGATTGCAAGTTTGAGGCCAGCCTGGGCAATGCACCATGATCTCGTCTTAAAATTAAAAAAAAAAAAAAAAAGAACGAGAGGGCTAGAGATGCAGATGAGTGGTGGAATGCTTGTATAGTATGCATGAGGTGCAGGGTCCAATCACCAAAATTGCCCAAAAAAGAAAAAAGAAAGCCAAAATTACTTCTTTGTCTACGGATTGGAATAAGTAAGTTTCAGGCTCAATGTTTTTGCAAAGTTGATGAAGAATAGTTTTAGAAGCATATAGGGTATTGTGTTTTACGTACAAAAGGCAAATTTAAGGCATTAAAGGGAAATTTAATGCATATAAATATATATGCATTAGGGTCACATCATGTGGCAAGGGTAGTTGAAACAACAACCCAGTGCTACTAATGAACTTTGGTTCTAATAGGATCCTGGCCCCTGCTCAGCAAGAATCCAAGCATCTTTGTGTTCTTAGCATTCTGGTTTTCCTCACTGGAGATGACAATTTAATGATTCCTAGAAGACAGTAAGTTAGGGTCAGAGTGGAAACATGTCAGTGTATGACTTTGGAAATTAATTCATTGAGACATTAAGTTTAGAAGAGAAAAGCATCTTGGAGCAAAGACTGCCCATGTATTTCAAATTAAATTTCAAAATCATCGCTGGGTATTGAGGCACTCAGTTTAATTCAGAGTTCATTGTCCTATGTAGCTCATTGTTGGAAACGAAATCATTTATTTGCTGTTCTGTATCGTTTATTACATCACACATTAAACCAACGTATCTATTATATGTGGGGAGGGGGAGGAAGAGAAGAAAGAAAGGAAAGAAAGAAGAAAAAGACAGGGAGAGAGAGAGGCAGATGAGTTTCATGTTAAGGAAGGCTTCAAGATAATGAGGATTGCAAGTCTGAAATTTACAGAGCAGGCCAGAGACTAGAAAATCAGGCAAGATTAATATTATTGCTTTTTTGTTGTTTAGTTTAGTTTGGAATCCAGGGCATTGAACATGCTAGGCAAGGGCTCTACCAATGAGTTAATATCCCCCATTCTAATGTTGTGGTCTTAAGGCAGACTCCTTCTTTGGGAAGTACCAGCTTCTGCTCTGAATGCCTTCAAATGATTAGATGAGGCCCATCCATGTTAGGGAGGGTAATCTGCGTGACTTCAAATCAATTGACTAAAAACATGAATCACATCTACAGACACCTTTACAGCAACATCTTAGATTCATTTTTGACGAAACACATGGGTGCTATAGCCTAGCTGGTTGGCACAAAATTAACCACCACTATCCATATTTGACAAAGTAAACTTTTGGGGATAGTTGATTTTAAAATTTTCTATACTATTTATGTCCGATATATAGAGTACTCCAGATGTTTTGAGAACCACATAGATCACAAAATCAAGAGGACACACATTGATCTAAGAGTTAATAACCAAAAATAACTAGGAGTCATAACATCCTGTCTAATGAAGTATAGAAACACATCTCAGAAAACTTAATTTTCTATAGGTGATCATTTATTTTATTAAAAAATTTTATGTAGTTGGGTCCACTGGCAGACACCCATAATCTCAGCTATTTGGGAGGCTGAGGCAGAAGGATTTCAAGTTCTGGGCCAGCCTCAGCAACTTGTGGAGACCCTGTTTCAAAATAAAAAAACAGATACTGAGGAGGTAGCTCAGTGGTACAGTGCCCCTAGGTTCAATCCCCGGTACTGGGGGGGAAAAAAAAAATTAGAGGCTGGGGTTGTGGCTCAGTGGCAGAGCGCTTGCCTCGCACATGTGAGGCACTGGGTTCAATTCTCAGCACCATATAAAAATAAATAAAGATATGTCTACCTATAACTAAAAAATTTAAAAAATTAATGTAATACTAGCACAAGGAATCTAACCAATCACAAAATAATCAAATGCCTCCTTCTGCTGACCCAGCTTTTAAATGTGTAACAACATTCACAGAGTTGCCAAGTTATTCTGTACAAAACTGAAATTCAAAAAGCATTTCTCTATCAGAGGATATAACTTTTTTTTCACAAAGAAGTTTCACTACGTACAATGTAACAGAAAAACAGATAAGCCAAGAATGACCTCAAAGACCACCTCCCCTCCCCAAATACGATTTAATGAGAAAGTTGCAAAATGCTTGGCTGAGCAGACCCAAGGGCTGACTTGCCCCAATTCCTGATTTATAAAGTGCTAGGAATGTTTGGAGACTGTCACAGAAATAATAAACATTATCACTGCCCAAGTCATGTTTTATGTATAAGATGCAGTTTCTCATGATTAAGGTTGCATACAGGCCCTTATTTTATTTGATCTTTTACTCTATAAAATGCTAACAGCATTGGCTGGATGGAGGGATAATGGCATATTAATGTGGTGATGGTCTTAGAAGCATTTCCTGTTTAGAGCAGGTCTTGGCATTTTAGCATGACTTAGTGAAATCTCTGTTGCAGAAAATGTGTGACCCTAAAGAAGTGGGTCTTTGAAATACAATTAACAGTAGAACTGGGATTCTGATCCAGGCATACTCTATGGAAGGGCTGGAAATACACTTAAATACATTTATCCATCCTTATTAAAATATTTGTAAATACACACATATATGTCCTACTTCACGATCTAATTATCCAAATCGTCTATTTAAAGGCCCTGAAACCAAACTGTTTGAAAATTTTTATTTGGGTAGCAGAAAATATCTACAATTGGATCTTTACAAAAAAAGATATGCAAAAGGGGAGAAGTAAATTTATACATAAGATTTTGCTGCTGAAATGCGGGAAGACATCCACAATCAATTTAGGTTCCAAAGCTCACGCAGAATTGCATCTTCCTTACAGAAAGGAAGTAGAAACTACATTAATCCCCTGGTGAGTTCGTTTATAGAAACTCAGATTTTATTGAACTTAACGAGAAATAAATCTATGGGAAGAGAAGACAGACTAAATTATTTCAAATCATAGTAGTACATAAACATATTTAGAAAGACTGAAAACAATTATCTCAATAATCTGACATTGGTTTTCAAGTCCGTGATGCCACCAATACTCCTTTATACCATGATGCTTCATCTCATGATTCAGTATTTAAAATCACATAAATATGCACGCCTAACATCAAGTGTGACTGTAACTGTTATCCTGGGATACACATCTTGTTCTTGTCTGTATACCCAGCTGATTTGGCCACATGTACAACCTTGTCCTGACCTGACTACCTGATAGCAGAGGGCAAGACCTACCAGAATCACCCACAGACAGGGTCAGGAAGGACCAGCCCACCTCACTACAAAGCCTCAAAAGCTTTGCAGTCATTCATACTTGAAATAGGCCAAATGACAGAGGCATTAAGAGTGGTCAAGAACAGCAGAGAATTACAATCAGAGTCTATGGCACAGTAAACAAGCATATAGTAGTTAACATTTTAAAAAAATATTAAAATATACTGGTTTTTCTCCACAAGGGGAAAGCAGATAACTCTTTACTAGTAGAAAAAGAAAAACCAACACTGATATTCAATTTCCAGTTTAAACACATTTGTGAATACGAAGATCATCAGCCCCGTTAATTAAATATAGAAAGTCCAGAAGAAATTATGACCTTAATGTATAACATTTCTATATCCAATTAAACAGTATCTGATTAAACACAATGCTATATGTGTGTACACACACACACACACACACACACACACACACACCCAAAGACACACCCAAAGTACCTTTATGGAATTCTCTAAAATGCTCACAGTAAAAATGTATCAACTAGAGTGTAGATTAACACATCTTGTACAGCTTAGTGATACCTGCTGTGGGTTAAATAGCTCCAATTTTTAAAGTATGAGTTTCGATTTTTGAAAGCAGAACTGTGCTCTGGCATTTAAACCTACATAAGATCTTACGATTTTGTACTGGGTAAGGTGGCACCTGCCTGTAATCCCAGCAACTTAGAAATTCAGTCTCTGTCTCAAAATAAAAGTAAAAGTAAAAATGTCTGGGGATGTGGTCTCGTGGTGAAGCACCTCTGGGTTCAATCCCCAGTACCAAAAATAAAAATAAAAATAAACCCCTTTTTGTTTTGTCAAATAAGGGAATACAAGATAGGGAATATCAAATGTGGGGGGAAAAATTTCTGATCTCTAACATCACATGGGTAATGACTGGTTTTCATCCCAGGCTTGCCTGAAATCTAGCTTCTTGGAGGTGATTTGGGGGTGAGTTAAAAGGATGTCATTCAATTTAGTTTAAGTACATATCTAAAAATTTACTAAAAACACACATAATAACACATACCTTATTTTACCACACTGGAGACTGCTTATGTGTTAACTTCTACTACCAAGATAATTTATATCTTTACATAGTCTTTGAAAGATAATTTCAGTTATCTCTAATTGAAGACTCCTCCAAAGACATGTGTTTGGACTGTTATTATAAGCTCTTATATTTGTGTTTTCTTGATAGCATGCAAACTGCTAAGATTTCCTCCATCATAACTCCACATTTGTGTTATTCAGAATAATTCAGAAATCTTTCATAGCAATGAACTAAGAGAAGTTAACATAAGCAGGAGCTTGATATATATTTATACAGATAAAATTGACTTTGGGGGCTGTATGTATTAGAGTAATACATTAAAAATTTTAAAATAGTCCTGACAAATGTTTGTAAAACACTGTTCTATAAGAATCCATCTTTTAATTTGTTCATACAATGTTTTATGTGATTTAGTTTTTTAAAGCAAACTACCTTTATAATAACATATCAACTTTTTTATTTTTATTTTTTGTGCTGCAGATTGAACCCAGGGCCTTGCACATGTTAGTAAGTACATGATCTACCACTGAACTCCAAAATTTTTCAATTCTTTAGCATAATGGTAAGAATTCTAAAAAATGGAGTGCTGTAGATCTACAAACACAGTAACTTGTAAAAAAGTTAAGCAGAAACTACACTGGAAACATTCATAACTGCTTTGGACTCTCCAGAAAGGCAGCTTTAAGGTAAGATTTTTATTTCTGAATTAATCACATATTTGTTATTGTGTTTTAAACCTCAAAATACACTCTTCCTCCAGGTAACGTATCAATGGTGTACCTTTACACATCAACTATGTTGTGTGTTTTGACAGTCTAGGCACATTTCAATGATTTTAGATTTTTATTTTATGGTTTTATTATAAAACAGCTTACACACCAAACTCAAACAATCTTTTTTTATTTAAAAATCCACCTCAAAATTCAGTTCTGGGTTTTAGTTTTTGTTTAAAATGAAGCAAACATTTAAAAGCATCAAATATTACTAGTTTACAATTCATCTTGTCATTAGCACGTAGTGTGTGGGCTGGGGAAGTAAACCCAGCACATGGATCAGGCACAGTACTAGGGCCAAAGGGCCAGAAATCAGGGCACATCTGTGTACTCAGGCAACAGTGAGAGGTCTGAATGGAGCAGGTTGTGCCTCAGCAGTGGGCACTCCATCTCTATGCCCCCCAAAAGCTGTAAGTCTGAAATCAATACACAAGAGACTGTACATGACTTAGGTAATAAAAAGAACCCCAAACAACTGTATCTGCTTTCTAAAGTATGTTGCAAAGCCAAGAAAGATGAATATAATTGTAGTCTCACTACAGTTTGTGGTTTTGACATCCTTGTCATAGGACCACGTTATAGTTGAGACAGAATCACACCATTCCTCTGGTGGGTCTGGAAACCTGGTGGCTGGAAGGGGTCCACGGGTGTATGACTTCACATTAAAGCAAGGCTCTGATATTTCACGGACTGGGGCAGTGAAGATAAATCACAGTACAAAATCCTAAATTCTGGAGAAACAATAGGTGCTACATATGAGAATCACTTATATAACATCTATTTTTTTAAATGAAGGTATAAAACATCAATTGCATAGGAATTTAAATATAAGGCCAAGAAGAATATTAAGTACAATAAAAATCACAGAAAGGGCACTCTGGTGTCAAAAGATAGAATTTCATTCTTAAGAGCAATACATCTCAATTACTGTCTAATTAAGAATCACAGTATGTTGCTATTACTAACAGTGAATGTCAACTGTTTCCTTAACTCCACACTGGAAACCAATATTAGGATGAAAAAACAACACAACTACAGCTCATTGTCTAAACCTGATCAGTGTATTAGCACTTCAGTGCCTGGTACGTACCTGATTAGTTAATTATCTACCTTTTGCAAGTAATGCTTAATACATGTTAACAAGCATAAGAGCACGTCATCACTGCACGCTGTCAATGATTTTCAGGGTTATTTGATAGTGTCATGTATATGCAGTCTTTCAAAGGTGCAAGATCCCACCGGCAGAATTCACTCAATGAACCAAAAAACACTGTAATTAACAAAATACAACAAAGTCCCACCATTAAAAACTAAATGTACATGAACCAGAGAACGAGGTCCTGACACCAATATATACATTATCCTCAGCATACTGAAACCAGGATGAGTCCAACTGTACTCTGAAGTTCAAGCTAAAGGTCACCCCCTGTAACATCAGGTAGAAAACTAATTTGGGATTCTACTTCTCATTTTAATATTGTTAGACTGTAGTTTCAATGGCAATTTCCAGATCTAAAAGTAGCTTAGTTAACTTAGTATTGTTAGAGAGTAGTGTGAGAGAAAACCAAGAACTCCCAAAGGAATTCCATTAAGGTTCATTGGGAATACCGAAACCAATGTTTTAAATGAAAAAGTGCATAAATACAGTAATACTACAAATGTGTTAACTAGGGGACCAATGTTTGTCTGGGAGCTAAATGATACTATTTTTCCACATTATTTACATGTTACGAGTTCTTCAGATACCACAAAGCACCGTTTACAGTCCCAATTGCTTGATTACGTGTGACAGGTCCCTCGACTTCAGCTCTGCTCACTGGAGGGTCTAGCTAGTGTAGAAGTGTCACGTCATCTTCAAACAGGATTTCTCTCTACATTCGGTTCTCTTTTGTTCAGAAATGGCAAGGTGATATTTTCATTTCACACCCTTGGTTGGTGTTTCCGATTCCGTGGACTGTCTTCCGTCCGTCCAGGCCTCCCGGGTGCTCTTCAGAGCCAGGGTCTTCTGCTGGTCTACCACGACGTAATCCACTCTTTCGTCGGCCACACTGCTTCCTGAGCCACTGCTCTTTTGCTAAAATACAAAGAAAAAAACAAAAATTGTACATACAAAAAGTAAAGTGGGACTGAGTGAAATTCAGTCTTAACATGGACATACATACACTGTGGATATTCTTGAAATCCTATTGGATCACTAAAAAATAACATTAACTACCTCAATGTAACGATGCTGTCTCTCTCCTAACTCAACATCATTTTCTCTTCACTTTAAAATCATAGAAGAATTCAGACTAACACTCCCAGCAAATACCTGGTTCATCTTTTTTTTAAAAATTTTTATTTGTTCTTTTTAGTTATACATGACAGTAGAATGTATTTTCATGTATCCTGGTTCATCTTAACGTATACAGTTTGATTTTTGCTTTAACTTGACTTTTTTTTCCCAAGCCTGGAGGACATGAATTCAGTGTTTACTTTCAGAACTAAGGAAATGTGTGGTGTTGTTTTGTTTGTTTGCTTGTTTTTTGGTACTAGGGATTGAACTCGGGGGTACTCGACCACTTAGCCACATCTCCAGCCCTATGTTGTGTTTTATGTAGAGACAAGGTCTCACTGAGTTGCTTAGTGCCTCACCGTTGCTGAGGCTGGCACTGAACTTGTGATTCTCCTGTCTTAGCCTCCCAAAGCGCTGGGATTACAGGCGTGTGCCACTGTGCCCAGCTTTTTGTTGATTTTTGCAAGACAATAGTTCAAGAACAATTAATTACATGGGCCGATGCTCTGTGACTCCTCAAATCCAACCAACACTAGGTAACTTAAATGTAATTATTAATGCATTGCTGGGCTCACTAGAAAGAAAATAGCTAAATGTAAGAAAAATGGAAGGTGGGGTAAAGGCATGGAAAAGGAACACTGTCTTTAGCATAGATGTCAATCCAGCAGAGCAACCAGGAGGCTGGGGGAAGGAGGTGATGCTGAAACTAAGGCTATTTTGTAAACCTGGGACCCCTGAAGGGAACTGAACTATGGTAGTAGTAGCTCCTAGCAAAAGGAAATACAAATCTTTTCTGGAGGAAATTTAAGTCCTCAGGATTCACCAATGAATTTGCAATATGACAGTGTACAAACATGCAAGCCATAAAGAATGAATTAGCAGCTGGTGCACATCTGTAATCCCAGTGGCTCGGGAGGCTGAGGCAGGAGGATTGAGAGTTCAATGTCAGCCTCAGCAACTTAGCGAGGCCCTAAGCAACTCAGTGAGGCCCTGTCTCTAAATAAAATACAAAAAAGGGCTGGGGATGTGGCTCAGTGGTTAAGTGCCCCTGGGTTTAATCTCCAGTACTAAAAAAAGAAAAAAAAAGAACGAGTTAGCAGAAACAATAAACACAAAGTTAGACCTCCAAGGAGTTCAGACTATCAAAATTACTACATTAACAGCATAAAACATGTATGCATAAAATGTTTAAAGGAACTAAAGCATAGGTATAAAAAATAAAAGAAAGAAATCAGAAGCTATTAAAATCAGCAAATTTCATTTTAGAAATGAAATATAAAAGAATTGAAAATAAAAACTAAACAAATAGGAAAAACAGGGAATTAGTGAACTTGGTGACAGATGTAAAGAAACAATCCAGTCAAGCAGAGAGAGATGACAAGACAGAAATTATGAAAAAATGGTAAGAGATTAGAAAACACCAACATTCTAACATGTCCAATGAGAAATGTCAAAGGAGAGAATAAACAGTATTTAAAAAGATGACTGACACTTTTCTAGAGTTGAGAAAAAAATACAAATCCCAGAAAAAGAAAAAGCAGAGCAACTTCTACGATGCAGGACAAATAAAAAGCAATTCATGTCTAGACATTGTTGGAAAGCTGCAAAATGACAAAAACAGAGAACTTAAAATCAGCCAGATGGAAAAGACAGGCTATATACACAGGAACTACCATCGGACTACAGCACACTTTTCAATGGGAGCCACAGAAGCCAGGTGAAGGTGAAATAGTGTCTTCTTGTATGTGGTTAGAAAGTTACTGTCAGTCAAGAGCTGTCAGCTCAACATAACTTGTTTTCCAAGATAAAGCAAAATCAAGACATCACATTAAACAAACAAACAAACCAAAAAATGGAAAGAATTTACCACCTACAGAGCTCCACTAAAGAAACTTCTAAAGGCTACATTTCAGAGGGAAGGAAAATAATTACAAGAAGTACAGTCTGAGATAAAAAGGAATGATAGACAAAGAAGTTGGTAAACAGGTAGGAAACGTAAGTAAATAGTGTTTACTTAATGTATTCCTACTGGGCTGGAGTTGTAGTTCAGGGGTAGAGCGCTTGCCTAGCATGTGTGAAGTACTGGGTTCGATTCTCAGCACAACTTATAAATAAATTAAAGTTCTATCAACAACTAAAAAAATTTATTAAAAAAATGTAATACTACTAATTGGTGGGTTTAACAGAAGGAAAAAATTTAAAATTTTGGACAAAAAGAGCAAATAATTTGAGATAACTTTCTAAAGAGAGTGAAGACATTGTTTAACTTAAGAATGTTAAGCAATCATTTCAGTGCTAAGAAAAAGAGAATGTATAACTGCCACATCATCATAAAGAAAAAAGTTACTCTATCAGTCTCCATAATTATTTTCTTTTTTGCAGGGAGGGGTGCTGGGGATTGAACCCGGCCGGGGGTGCTCTACCATTGAGCCACATCCCCAGACCCTTTTTTTCTTTGAGACAAAGTCTCGCTAAGTTTCTGAGCTGGTCTTGAACTTGAGATCCTCCTGGCCCAGCCTCCCTGGTGTCTGTATTACAGGTGTGCTCCACTGTACCTGGCTTAGTCTCCATCATTTTGTTGCAGTTTTCAAAAGTGCATTAAATAATAGACTTTACTAAATTTAAATTAAACATAATCAAGGTTTCCCCAAGGAGACGATGCTCGTTTAAAGTCTATGCTAACCACATTTGTGGAACAAGGTTTCGCTCACCTTCCGCGGTGGTGTGGACTTTCCGGAATCTAAATCGAGATCGAGGTACTCCACCTGCTTGTCTCCTTTGGGCTTTATCATAGGACTGCTACCTCCATCAAGGCTATTACTGCCAAAAAGATTCTGAAAGCAAAACATAGCACCAACAGCGGTCAAACATTCATGAGACACACTACTCAACCTTTTTCATTTGAGTTGGGGGTCTCAACACTCCTGGGCTCAAGAGATCCTCCTGACTCAGCTTTCTGAGTAGATAGGAATACACATGTGCGTCACCACCAATGACACATATCACTCATCTTGTAATTATTTTTCAAAAGAACATTGCTAGAAAAAAATGTCTGCTTAAGAAAATTAAATAAACTCTTAGGACTGAATAAAAATATTTTAAATGTATTAAAATTTAGAACAAGCTAAAAAGTAGTTTCAGAAGTTAAATTTGGTTAAACCAAGACTGGGACATCAAAACACAGCTCGCCATAAAAGTTCAATCTGAACATTATTAAAATTATATTGTAATCAATTACATTTTTATAGCATAGTCTCCTTATTCCCATTGCTTTCAAATGAAACTTAAAAGAAACCTTCTACATTTAATTTAAGGGTTTTCATATGCAAAAAAATTTGAGTTAAGTATGTTATCTCAAGGTTATAGATAATGACTCCAAGGTCTATTTTATTTTAATCATCTGGTTTTTTAACCAATTAATTTCCTCTGTCTTAGCTTAATCCCTTCCTTTCTAAAAGTGTACAATATAGGACTGCTCTCTAAAGTAAAATAAAGAAAATAGGAAGAGAGGATAGCAATAAACAAGAGCCAAAAAGCTAGTGGCCTGAGAAAAATAAAAACGGAGGAGGTTAGCAGGAACCTAAATAGCAGGAGAGCGGCATGTGCTTACGCCCCCATGTTCACCCTCTCCTCTAATTATGGCAGTATCCTAAGTGTGCACCAACGTGACTTGCTCCCATGCACACCACTGTCCCCCATCCAGAAATACCGTCTCACAAGGAAGACCACATGCTCGTTAGGGACTTGCACCCCACGTCCTCTGCCATGTTGACACTAGCATCCACGCATGGCCTCACGCTTCAGACGGGAAAAAAAATTCAACCTGAAAACTACATAAACCTGGTTCTGTTGACTCTTGGATGTAGCTACTTCCCCTGTCTCCCATGACCCCCAGTTAAAGCAGAGAAAGTGGTGTTTAAAGGGAAGGACATTTGCTGGAAAAATACTCAGTTTATTCCCTTGTGTGGTAGCAGGACTGCTGACAGGTGGTATAAATCCTTTTATAAATTGGGCCAGGGCCCGCAGCCTGGCGAGGGGCACCACATGGCCTGGATTTCATGTGGCTCAGTGTACATGCAACTGCACAGGTGAATGCATTGACCCTATTTGGAGAAAAAAATCAAATTTATCAATGACTACAAATGAAATATTGAAATGAACATGTAGGACTAAAAAATATAAGAAAATTTTGGACATGTAGAATGGCTAACAACAGTACCCCCCATTTTACTAATTCATGAAGAAGCTGAAATCAGTGCCTTTTTTTTTTTTTAAAGGCCATATTTCAATCTCATGATAAATCAGCTGGGAAGGTGAGCAATATTCCATGTTCAAAAGTGATGGGTAACAACCCACATTCCATGTTTCTCTGCCTGGAAACACCTAGAAGTGTTCACAGTGTTATAAAGCTATAAAGGGAATCCATAAATTCATATGACCTGCTCACTTAACCCCAGTAAGCTGTCCCCAAAGAGAACTTCTCGGAACTGCTAGTTAAGTTTTATGCCTAATGGCTACTAAAACTGGAAGTGTTTAAGTACTGTTCAAATCTGTGTGTCCATGAGGAAGTTTATTTGCCCTTGATCCAGTTTCAACAGGGAACAGCCTCCCTCTGTGTTCCAGCCTTTTACCCAGTGTATTTCCAAAGGAGTTTTTGGAGAAACTCTCAAGATAGTGGGAGTTATCGTGTTCTATAAATTAAATAACAAAACAGTAGTGCTAGATTTTAATAAAATTCTTTTTAAAATATGTAAAATCATTTAGGATATATATGTTGTTACCATGTAACAATTTACATCTTTAGTAATAGTGTACCATCATTTAAATTTCAGGTATTAAATTGGTTCAAATGCTTGACATTGATCTTCATACACATTAGTCTACAGCATCACCAATTCACTGTTTCACTAGGGCCTAATCTAGGAAATGAGTGGGAAAATGTCAATGTATAGAATTTGGTCTTCATTGCAGGTATAAACCAGATGTGTTCTGATCCTATTTCAATTTAGAATTTCAAGATTATTTTATTACTGACTTCATCTGCATGCATTAGATCCTGTGAGCTTCCATGGTGTTTCATTAGTATATTAAGTTCCCAGTATTGTTATGATGCTCACATAATTTTCTAAGGAAGAGCTGCATGGACACCAAGGAGGCCTTGAAGTTGGCCTTGCAGCCTTGCAGGAGGTGGGAATAGCTCAGTTGACTTCTCTACTGCACATGATAGACATATTTCCACCTGGGTCTTTTTTGTTCATTTCTAACACTTATGACCAAAGTTCTTCAGAAATCCATCAGGGATTATTTAGACATCTCTCCTGGCAAATAAATGTAGCCTTCTGGTTTAATATTATAGGTACAAGTACATATTTTTACTTCTGATTGTAACAGTATTTATTTCTGGTCTTTTATCTTCATCTATGACAAATAATACTTTCAAACTTTCCTATTACATGGTGTTTCTAAGATTTTCATGGTTCCTTACTATTTTGGGCTAAAGAATAAACTCTCCTTTACCTTACTCTAATAATTTTGCAATTAAAAAAACCAAAATAGTTCAGCCGGGCATGGTGGCGCATGCTTGTAATCCCAGCACTTTGGGAGGCTGAGACAGGAGAATGGCCAGTTCAAAGCCAGCCTCAAGCAATGGCGAGGTGCTAAGCAACTCAGTGAGACCTTGTCTCTACATAAAACACAAAGTTGGGCTGGGGATGTGGCTCAGTGGTCGAGTACCCCTGAGTTCAATCTCTGGTACCCAAAAGAAAACAAAACAAAAGAAAACAAAACACCAGTTCAACTATCTAAAGATGAAAGCTGGTGACAGTATCTACTCTGATGTAGTATTTAGGATTTACTGATTCTCAAGATACTTGGGTCTATTCACTATGATGAGAAAACAAATTTAATTAATAAAAAATGATAGAACAACTACTCATCAAGTCAAAAAAATATTGAATACAAAAACTATGAGTCAGTGAAAGTTTTTCTGCCTTGAGTAATCTGTAAAATCATTATTGGTTTAATTAGTTACAGCCTAATTCAATGTTGACCTAAATATTATAATTTATTTTTGAATACTTCATAAATTTGATAATTTTTAAAGTTAAACAGTATAGTACAAATCACTTAATTATGATCCCTGACATATATGTGTGAGAGACTCATTTTGCTTAAAATCTATGCAGAAAGAAAAACATTCATTAATTGAACTGGGCTTACAAAAAAGAAAGAAAATAAGACCTCCAAAATGTGACTCAAATTTTTGATATTCAATATTTGCTTATCCTGTTGTTCCCCAAATGCTCTCCCTTCTCCCATGATGGAACTTTTATGTGAGTCCAACGTCCTTTTGAAAAAAGATTGTTTTCCAGACCCTTTTGTGTCTGAAAGTGGCCACAGGCTAAGTTCTGGTTCCTGGTTTGTCTATGGCCATTTCCAGGAACCTTCTTTATGAGGCTGTTGGGTCGAACCCTTTGCTCCTGCTCCCTCTGCCCCACCCTGCAGTCTGCACCTCAATCTGTTGGCTGGAACATGACCTTGCTCCATGAGCATGTAAGCTACATGCTGAGGGGCAGAATCTTGCAGAACTGAAAGAGGCCTGAATCCCAGAAGATTCTAGAGCATAGCTGCCCTGACAGCTCTCAATTGATTCTCTGGATTTTTGCATGAGAAAGAAAGACACTTCTTTCCTAAGTCACTATTACTTACTTCTGTTTCTCAGAGTAAGCCTGAAAAACAGGTTAGTAATACTAAACAGGTTTAGTAGATCCTCTTAGCTACTAAACTACAAATGACAGAATAAGCATTAAATCTGATTTAAGAAAAAGCAAAAGCAAAATAGTTTTAAAAATTAAAATTGATTTTTATTCTAAAATATCTAAAGTACTTTTTAGATTTCTGAGAAACAAAACATTTGCTGCTGTTACAAAGTTCTCATGCCTTGTGGCAATATAGCCAACCTGAAATAAATTATATTTTTACCAGTTCTTTTTTAATCTTTAAGCTCAAGGGTAAACTCTTGAAAGATTATCAAAAACTTCCCATGTAAGACCTTCTCACCACGACAGTGTCGTGACATGGGCCTGGAGCACGACATTATCAAATGCTTCCAGTATATTTTCCTAAAGAGTATCAAAAACCAAACACATTTTAAAAGAAGTTTTTCTAGAAAACTGCTATAGATGGATCAGGAATGTCCCCCAAAAGCCCATGTGTTAAATGTTTGGTCCTTATTGTGGTGCTACTAGAATGTGGGGGAACTGGTGGAACCTTTAAGAGGCAGGGCTTAGTAGGAGGTCGTGAGGTCATCCTGGGCATGCCTTTGAAGGGATTGTTGAGATCCTGGTCTCTCTTCTTGTTCTCTCTTATTTACTGGCCATGAGGTGAGTGTTTCATTCTGCCACTTGCTCTTGCCAAGATGTACTACAAGCCCAAAGAAACACAGCCATCCAATCCTAGACTGCAACCTCCAAATCTGTGACCCAAATAAACCTTTTCTCTTTATAAGTTCATCAGTTTAAAAAGTATTTGTTATGGTAACATAAAGCTGATTTAACAGAAACTTATTTTTCAATGGTTTATGGTTATAATGATATTAAATTTTGACCCTTTCCTGGTTTTAGACTTTATGATACTGTGTTCACAAAAGAAATTAAAAAGTTGTCTTTGGTTGTTTTCTCTTAAGTGTAGAAAGAAAGACACGAGGGTAAAGTTTATAGACTGAAGAAAAATGATAACTTGAATGATGGCAAAGGACTGCACAGGAAAGGAGAAGTTAAGGCAAAGATTTTACATACTGGATCTTCGCTGGACAGGTTCGGGTTCATGGGCACGTAATTCTCCTCGCTGTCATGCGAGTCACTGCTTGATGTTGTGCTATGCACCGAGTCCGGCCGTGGGGACATGGGAAACCTAGAGGAGCTAATCACAGAAATGATCATCCCATACATAAACCTTGATGAAAACTTCTGAAATCGCTCCCCTAAATAAAAATGATGGTGTGCAATTCTTTGAAATATTCACTTACATTGACTGTACACATTAATTACAACAGAATTTATTATACACATTAAAGCACACAACTAACACAGATGTATTGTAAAAGGAGATTTGGACATCAAATTATGTTGTGTAATACAAACAAAAGATAAGTTATTACTAGTGATGTGTAGAGAAGACTTTCACATAAATATAAAAAGGTTTAAGAATTCCTACTTTTTTAAAGAAAAATTTCTATGCATACATATAACACAAATGCATGTTCTTAAGTTTGTAAAATTATTCTCATTTCCCCATATATATATTTAAATAAATCTCAATTAAGTAATCCCCCTAAGAAACTACTATATTTTCTAGATCAGTAGTTCTCAGAAATTTTTTTTTTCTTTTAGTACTGGAGATTGAACTCAGGGGTACTTAACCACTGAGCCACATCCCCAGCCCTATTTTGTGTTTTCTGTAGAGACAGGGTCTCAGCCTCCCTAAGTGCTGGGATTACAGGCTTGCGCCACCGTGCCCGGCTCTCAGAAATTTTTGATCCAATGAACCCTTCATACTCTTAAAAATATTAAGAACCTCAAGGTACTTAATATGAATTATTCTATTGATATTTACCATATCAGAAATGAAAATAGAAGTATTTTTAAAATACAAGAGTACACAAATACACATTAATTGTCACAGTGATATCACATATCATGAGAACTCACATGATCTGGAAAGCTCCACAGTGCAGAAAGAATGGAAAAGGCAAATGACATCTTGGTATCCTAATGAAAATAGTTCTGACTACACAGAATCTTCAAAAGGAGGGCTCCCCAGTGACCATCCTTTGAGAATCACTGTTCTAGATAAATTTCTTAAAAATGAAAATTCTAGATAGTCATGTTATACTATGTATTTTTTTTAGATATTTTTTAGTTGTAGATGGACATAATACCTTTATTTAGTTGTTTTTTTTTTTATGTGGTGCTGAGGATAGAACCCAGTGCCTCACACATGCTAGGCAATCCCTTTACCACTGAGCTTCAACCTCATTCCCCTACCGTATATATTTTAAATAAAGTACTTACTCTCGAGCAAAACTCCTTGTGATGGGAGATCTAACTGGGGCTTGTAATTCTTCCCATTCTGGCAAAGGTTTTATTTCTAAAGGTGCAGGCTTGGCTGAAAAGAAAGGAAGAAGAGAGGATTTTGGTGTATAGAACTTTGGGAAGCAAACAGGATCCTCTGAATCTCAATTTTTATTTGCTAGAATATACCCGAAACCAGCTAATTTCACACATGAAACAAAGTTCATGGATACTACTTGATATGACATAGTTAAATGCTTAGAAAAAAAAAGTTTCATGATTCTTTAAGCTCCAGCATGCATGTTGCTTCTTAATTGAATGTTTTGTGAGTATAGGGTAAATGTGAAAAAGAAAAAAGTAATGTGACCCAATTCCATTATAGTTGCTTGACTTATACTTTTCATTATTTCATTAACTCATTCTTTTAATAATTTCATCCTCAATATGGAAATTGAATCATCTACATAAAAATGTTACTATTCTTCAATATTGAAGCATCAGTTATACTACATGGGTAAAAGGATGCATAGGGAGGATTAAGACCAAAACTTTGGTAAAATCTAAAACAAAATTCTGCTAAGATCAAAAGGATTAATTATCAAATCTTTTAAAACAATTCACACACCATCTGGTAATGAAACAAGAGAGTAAATTATAACTTTGGACTCAAATTCTGCTCTAAGAAAAGGCCATAATTACTTGAAACAATCACTCCAAACTTTTAGCTTAATTTAACCAATGAATCCTTTACCAAATTAAGTAAAACTAAGTGATGCTTATTTTTAGCTTTATTTATAGGAGGCCTCTACTTATTTACCTCATTATTGCAGTAAACAGTTATTACAACTAGTATGTACCAGAGTTCTTGGTCTTTTCCTTAAAGTTAAGACTGAAATGTTTTTCAGAAAGGTACAGAGTGAGCAGAAAAATTAAAATACCATTTTTTAATATTAATTATATTGTAGAAAACTGCTCAGACACATTGGGTAAATATCTTAGTTATGCTTCATCTTGCCACTTGAAGGAAAAATGTTCACTTTGCCATGTTTCCTTAGTATTCATTGATGTATGTGCAATTTAAAATTTTTTTGGGGTAGTCGTAGATGGACAGCATGCCTTTATTTTATTTGTTTATTTTTATGTGTGCTGAAAATCGAACTCAGTGCCTCACACATGCTAGGCAAGCACTCTACCACTGATCACAGCCCCAGCCCAGATGTAAGTGCAATTTTAATCAACCAGGTTACAGTTACCATCCATCTGCAAAATAGGTAGTCCTTTCAAAAGACTATAAGAGATTTCCTGGGGCTCACAGGTATTTTTGTCAACTCAAATATAATGTAGATTGACTTAATAAATTTGAGTTAAAACAATTTTGCTTGTGTATATTAGACATGTACAGAATATTATGCTGACTGCAGGTATTTCAAAATTCTTAGTGTTTCATTTTTTTAAAATTGTTTTTTGAGTTGTTGATGGAGCTTTATTTTATTCATTTATTTATATGTGGTGCTGAGAATTGAACCGAGTGCTTCACACATGCTAGGCAGGCTCTCTACCACTGAACCACAACTCCAGCCCATTAGTGTTTCATTTTTTGACATCCAAAGGCTAATAGTAACTTAGCTGTCAGTATCTAAGTAGTGGCATAATTAAATACATGAAAATACACGATATATATATGTGTGTGTGTGTGTGTGTGTGTGTATACATATATATACACAAAGAGCTAATTGGAACTCACAAGCAGTTCACAAGCTTAAAGAAAATGATGTTTCATTGCCTAAAACATTAAAAGAATAATGCCACAAGGCAAGACTGAATATCATATATTATCTGATATTTAACAAGCTACTGTTAATGGCATACCAAGTAGAATCAGTGCCTTATGAGAAGCATTCACTATAGAAATAATGTGCTTTGGGAAGCTTTAATTTACAACAGCAGTAGTATTTAAGGCTCCTCTTTTTTTGCTTTTTAAGAAAAAAAACATGAAATAATAAAATTCCCAGCATCCCAGAGAGCATGCGTTGCTGAAGTACATACCCTTTCTTCTCGTAGCAAAGTCACCTATGGTTTGTGAATCAGTTCGCTCTAAACCATGGGGTTTGGGTCTTAAAATTTTAGGACTTTGACCTAATTGGTAGAAAGAAGACTCTCTTAATATAATGTTATTTTTAAATTGGAAAAAGGATTCTGTTAAAAAAAAAAAGAAAAGAAAAAAGCAGCAGAGCCCTATGCAGAAATGTTATATCTTAAAGGCATAAATAAAAATTTGTTTGTGGAAATATTCCAACCTTGCCACACATCATTCATGCTCAGCACAAGGAGAAGAAGGAAGTCACATGCGACCAGGTAAGGAGTCAAGGGTTAGTAAAGGGCAGCAGGGTTTTAGTGGGAAACCACTAAAACCAGAGGGGCTGGTTATCGCTATTTGAGGGAAGGGAGAAAAAACCCAGGCCCTGTTAGTTTTTCTTCTAACATGTCTTAGAAAACTGGATCCAATAAAAAACCCCTCAGTTAGATCTGTGAAGTTGGATGTTTCATGAGAAAGTAGAAAGGCCTGCTTCTCTAGGATACTACTTTTCTCATTTGGTACAGATGAGAAAAGGGTTTTAAAACCCAGATCTGACTATTCCTGCACCTCTGGACCAGGCCCTTGTGCAAAAGCAGGTGGCCACTACAATATTTGTTAACCTCGAACAGAAGTAGGTAGTCACTACAATATCTGCTAACCTAGTACAGAAGCAGGTGGTCACTACAATATTTGCTAAACTAAGACTAAAACCAAGACCAACATTGATCTATGTCCCTTGGATACACAGTAACTGCCCAGTGACTTCATCTTCCAAGAATGAGATATTTAGATTCTAGCACTAGTGATTGTCCAGCTTCAACATAATGTACTAGAAAGCAGAAATGCAGTTGCCTTCATTTTCCCTGCCACCTATAAGTATTGCCAAAAAGCTCTGTGAAAAGTACCTAGTTCACAGCTGTTGGTTTCTTCACACCTTTCCAGAAGCCTGGATGCCAGAGTCGCAAAATCATGGGATCGGTAATTTAAGTTACCCTATTCTCAGTGGTACCAAATTTCCTTTATTCTTGGAATTTACAAAGCTGAGGTGACATCTACGAGATGGCAAGTTAGAATTTGCTGGTCAAAGGCTGATATCTAGCACCTCATCTGTTGAAATCAAAACATTTCTTAAGATATGATTCAGGTGATGGCTGGGGATGTAGCTCAGTGGTACAGCCCTTGCCTGGCATGCATATAACGTCCTGGGTTCAATCTCTAGTACCTCAAAAAAAAAAAACTTTAAAGATATGATCCAGGTTAAAATATAACAATTTAACCAACTTTCTAAGTTAAATAATTAATACATTGAGTTTATTCAGAAATGAGGCAGGTGTAGCTTAAAATGTGAGTAATCAAATTTTGGGCAAGATATACTCCCTAACCCTTCACATTATCCAGGGCCTACAAATGACAGGATTTTTCTAAAACAAAGGCAAATGCCAGCTCTTTAAACCCCCAATAGCTCACTACCCTTCGAAGAGAACAAGAGGCAGAGGGTAAGTTTAGAAAAATCATTATTTTTGAGCCAAAAGGTCCTTAGATCTAATCCAGCTTCTTGATTTTATGGATGAGATACTCCTGGAGAACCAGAGGTTATTCCCGGAGAACCAGGCTCCTGCCAGCCTGCCACCTCCTAGGGAGGAGTTCTTGTCCTGTGACCACAACTGCCTTCACCTCTGTCCCTTTGGAAGATACAGGGAACCTTAGGAAATACAGTGTGCAGTTTGAACTCTCCAGTTCAGCCTGAGATGTTCTAGCACTCCAGGATGCAAAGTCACAAGCTAGGCAACTCCACTAGAGAAAAGCAGAAACGTGCTTATCACATATGTGTTAGCTGATATTACTTGGAATATGTAGATGTGGCTCTGGGTGCAACAACATCTTTGAATGCCTCAGTTGACATGGAGGATGTGATATTTAATAATTACAAAGTGCCATTAGAATTATTTTTGGTGTGCTGGTGTCTACCCACTGGCTGTCCTCACTCCTCCTCTTCCGAAAAACCCATTTTCATTAGTTGCTCAGCCTCCTCCTGATTTTATTCACTATGATCACCTCCCAGTGGTCACTGTGCCATTTCTCAATTTAGCACCCTTGGCCAAGCGCCCTATCTGTGCATGTGGTTAAATAATCCACGTCAAATCACTGCCGTGTCTACCTTGCTGTGGTTTCTCACATTTTCTTGGGTCCACACATCAGCTGCCTGCCAGGTCACCCCCAACTGTCCTTTTTCCTCCAAACCATGCCATTTTCCGCCTCCACCAGCACTAGCAATGATATCCTTTCTTGGATCTTTGGATCCTTGGGTGTAAAACCTCAAGGCTGTATTTTAAGAGTCCATCTGTATTTGGTCTCAAAATGCTGATGATTTGCCAATATGTCAACTTGTATTTTCGTACTGGGGGACTGAACCCAGGGTTGGTTAGGCCACTGAGCTACATCCCCAGCCCTTTTTATTTTTTATTTTGAGACAGGGTCTCATCTAGTTACTGAGGCTGGCTTTTGAACTCACGATCCTCCTGCCTCAGCGCCCTGAGCTGCTGGGATTACAGGCATGTGCCACCATGCCGGGCCAATATATTAACTTTAAAAATGAGAAGCATAAAATGGTAGCTAACAGAGGTCAATGAGAATGTTACCTAAGCTTGGATGAACGCTGGCTTATGGTTGTGATTGAGAATGATTAGAGGTATATGAAAAATAACCAGGAGCGTCTTTTGAAACTTAGGCTTAGGGGAAGAAAAACAAGGCAGGAACAAGCCTGCTATTTGTAAAGGAAGAGAAAGTAATATTAATAGATTAAAAAAAAAAAGACACTCAATGCCTATCTTGCATTGGTCTTCTCCAGCAAGGAGAGAGATCTTCAAACTGAAAAGAACAGAAGAAACAAGAAACGATCAGAGCTACTAATGGCCCCATCGTGTGAGCAGAGTGTACGATGGTACCTAGGTACTTTCAAGTTTTACTTAATGAAGTACATCTCAAGATACCAAATGAGTTTACAGACAACAACACAGAATTCATAGCAGTAATGTAGGGAAATCATGGAGAATGTGGAAGGTCCATGAGAACAAGCCACAGATGTCTTTAATGTCCCATTTGTCCCCTGAATTGTGTGCTGTTCTGGTTCAACTTCCTTTTCTCATGTATGACTTTAAAATTTCAGTCCTTTTCCCCACTCTTTCACTGTCTATCAGTCATTGCTGTATTAATCCAGTGTCTTTCATTTCTACACAAAGATCAAGTGATAATACATCCTCTAAGACTTCCTTGAGAAATACTTCCGTACTTAATCATTAATGACAAGCAATTGTTGAGGGTTTCCTATGCACTGGGTATTCTAAAATGACTGAACCCTCCCAAAGACTTGGTAAGGGAGACAGGAGGAAGATAGATTTTCATGTTATCACCAAGCAGCTGGGGCCTCAGAGTCACCCAGACGCTGACTGGCAGTGCCAGGACAGAGATCCTTTTGACTCCACATGGAGGGTTTGTGCTCTTATCTGTCTATTCTTATACCAGTCTGGAACCCTGACTTTAGCTATTCTATTTGTATTGTTTGTGCCCAGTGTTTTCTCAACTACATTTTAAGGACTTTACACATTAAATAGAGACATAATCACATTTCTCTGAAGGCCTTTTTACCTTCATGACTAAAATATGCTTATTGGTCACAAGAAAAACATGTAAAATATCAGTGACTTTGAGGATGTATGCCACGTGGAAAAAGGAATTTTTTTTTTTTTTTTAGTGCTGAGTATTGAACCCAGAGCCTTATGTAAGTGAGGTAAGCACTCTACCAACTGAGCTATATCCCCAGCCCCGAAAAAGGAATTTTCAAAGAAGTCACATGATCCCAGGAGACACAAATAAGGCAGAAGCAGATGTGTGATATCAGGGAGCTTCATTTTTATTTTTATTTTTTTTGCCAGAATACTAAAAAGGCACTCCTTTTCCAGGATATTTCTTATTTTCTTTTCTTTCTGTGTGTGTGTGGTAGTGAGGGTACTAGAGATTGAACTCAGGGTCTTGCACACCCTAGGCAACCACTCTACCACTGAGCTACATCCTCAGCTCTCCTAAGTTTTATTTTGAGACAGGGTCTTGCTATGTGGCCCAGGTTGACCTCAAATCTGTGACCTCCTGCCTCATCCACCCAAGAAGCCAGGATTATAGGTGGGTGCCACCATGTCCAGCTCCTTGGTTTGCTCTTTAAAAAAATATGATAATTTGGGCTGGGGTTATAGCTCAGTGCTAGAGCACTTGCCTTGCACGTATGAGGCACGGGGTTCGGTCTTTGGCACCACATAAAAATAAACAAAGGTACTGTATTCATCTATAACTAAAAATATTTAAAAAATAATAATTTTAGTTAGGATTTAAAAGTGCATGCATTTATAAAACTTACATGTATGTTCTGCTATATAAAAAGCTTAAGGTTGATTTTCAGGTAAAAGTCACAACCCAGGAATGTTGTATGAAATGTCCTGTGTCACTTAGTCATTTTGGCAGCTTTAAGTCTTTCCTAATTCAATTCACCATTTATGTTCCAGACAGAAAAGCCAGGCCCCAATGGTAGCCTCATATGACTTATGAAAAAAGAAAGGAGAAATAGAAGTCCAAGTATATGTTAGCAGACTCATCTCAGCCCATCTCCTCTGCCTGTGTGCAAGTAATCTGAATGTTTTTCTGTTACAGAAAATAGCGAACACAAATAATCAGAAGACTAAAGCAAAGGAAAAAAAATGTGCCAACTCTGGTGATATACAACACATGGATTCCCACATTCTGAGAGTAAACAGAAATTCACTGGAGCCTTTAAATCCAACCAGTTATGACTTGGCTTTCTCCAGACAAGGCCTGAACAAAGAATGTAGCACAATTTGGCAAGCAGCACTGACTGGTGAGATTCCTATTCGTGCTTTAACCCTTAGGGAGGCTGGCACTCTCTGGATCATCCGATCTGCTACCTAATTTTGAGTATAACCTGGTACACCTTACTTTCTGGTCCAGATATTTTCCCGAGACTCCTAATCTAGGTAGCTAACAGTCTATAGAACACCCATGTAGATGCTCCTCAGACATTCATGCTATTCAAAACTGAATTCATCCCTGACCTACCACAAACCTTCTCTAATTTTTGGATGGCCAGCTACCATAGCAGATATCTCATGTAGATTCTGTTTTCTCTTACTTCCCAGTATCCATTTGACTTTGTAAAAAAAAAAAAACCAAAACAGTAGTTTGTTTTCATTATAAAGGAAATCTCCAGGGAAATAAAATTTTTTTTTTTTTGATACTTGGGAATTGATACCCAGGAGCACTTAGCCACTGAGTCACATCCCCAGCCCTTTTTTGTATTTCATTAGAGACAGGGTCTCTCCAAGTTGCTTAGGGCCTTGCTAAGTTGCTGAGGCTGGCTTTGAATTCCTGTCTCAGTCCTCTTGTCTCAGCCTCCTGAGCCTCTGGGATTACAGGCATGTGCCACTGCCCCCAGCTAGCAAATGTATCTTTAATCTTAGTATTCTCATTAGCTAACAACATGGCTTAAATATACAGACCAGTGCAAATTAAACTAGGCTTGTTTGAAATGCTAAGCAAAACTTAAGGAAAAAAATTCACATTTAAATTATAGCTTTAGATGAATATTCTTAATTTATTCAACATTTAAAATGACACAAATTCTGGGTGCAGGGGTACATGCCTGTAATCCCCGCTACTCAAGAGGCTGAGTCAGGAGGATTGCAAGCTGGAGGCCAGTCTGGGCAACTTAGTGAGACCCTGCCTCTAATTAATTAATGAATTAACAAATGAATAGATAGATAAGACTGGGATGTAGTTCAGTGGCAAAGTGCCCTTGGTTTTGATTCCCAGTTCTGCAAAACAAATAAACTGATGAATAAATAAACAGACACAAAAAGGACTTGAACTGTATTTTGAAATGACTAAGAATTCAAATGTATGACTTAATAAATATAAGCTAAAGCTACCTTTGGTTTTACCAAATTTTCACTTTATTCTTAAAATAATAAGGATATTTTACTACTTCAAATTTTCTTTCGTCACCTTTATCATCTGAAGGTATATGGGATACAGAATAATTTCGTTCATTTGATAAATTTTCATGAAACACATCTTATAGTCAAGGGTTGGGAAGTATAAAGATGAGGCTATCCCCAATGATTAAGAAGCATAAATTAAGCCGGGCGCGGTGGCTCACGCTTATAATCCCAGCACTTTGGGAGGCTGAGACAGGAGAATCACGAGTTCAAAGCCAGCCTCAGCAACGGCGAGGCGCTAAGCAACTCAGTGAGACCCTGTCTCTACATAAAACACAAAATAGGGCTGGGGATGTGGCTCAGTGGTTGAGTGCCCCTGAGTTCAATCCCCGGTACCAAAAAAAAAAAAAAAAAAAGCATAAATTAATGTACTGTGCTGGCCCAGCCAGCTGTAAAACAACAGAGTTATCTATATATTTGGCAGTAATTTTATCTCTTTATGAATTTCTGTTCTTCTTTCTTTTTTAAAATATATTTTTAGCTGCAGATGGACACAATACTTTTATTTATTTTTGTGTGATGCTGGGGATTAAACCCAGTACCTTAAATGTTCTAGGCAAATACTCTACCATTGAGCCACAATCCCAGCCCAAAATTTATGTTCTTTCTATGAATCACAGAGTTGCAGGATTTTAAAACTAAAGAGCATTCTGTTTTAGAGTTGATCTAATTTTACATTTAAAATAAGAAAATTAGGGGCTGGGATTGTAGCTCAGCGGTGGAGCACTTGCCTCGCATGCGTGAGGCCCTGGGTTCGATCCTCAGCACCACATACAAAGCAATAAAATAAAGACATTATGTCCATCTACAGCTAAAAAAATATTTAAAAAAATAAAATAAAATAAAATAAAATAAAATAAGAAAATTAATGCAAAGATAAGTTAAATGATGTGTCTATTCCCATTTAACAGAAGGGAGTGGTTGTTAATGGTGGTAAGAAAAAAATTCCAGATGTTTGAATTCTTGGTCCTTTTTCGATTGTATTGCTCTTTGACCTCATCACTGTAACCTATTTTAGGGGCTTATTTAAAAAAAATCCAAACATTATACTCTAGAAATTTGCTATTTAGATGTAAAATTGCTTAGCCCGTGGTTCCCAAGCCTCCCCTTGATTTGCTCTTGACCATTTGTTTTTTTTCTGGAGGAGGAAAGACATTTGCAAACTCCTAAAAGCTACTTGAGCCCATCAAAACAGTGAGATGATTTTTATTCCAAGGAACTGCCTCCAAGAATGCTGGAACAGCCTTGCAAAATCACAAATAACAACTTCTGCAAACCATGACCGTAAGGGAAGGGAGCCTCAATGCAGTCCCACCACTCTCGCCCCCTATGGGGTGAGCGACACACTGCAGGGTGCTCTGGTTGAGTGCAGACACCAGAAAATAAAAAAATCTGTCTTTGGTGTCTGTTGTTTTCCTTTCCCCTTTCCTTTCTTTCCTTCTTTTTTTTAAGTACAGTTCACCAACCTGTGTGGTTTCTCTAAAAGCGAGGATCTCACCCCATAGGGCTATGTGGCCTCCACTACAGTCTCAGTGTCCTCAACCCTCTTAAAAAACCACTGTCAGTTCTGCAAGTTGAAGGTGCCAGAAAGAGACTTGGGGGTAGGCCTTTCCTTTTTGATCCTGTCCCAATCAAGGCTTTGAGAACCCCAGACTTAAAAAACTTGTCAAAGTACTCTCTGAGGGAGATGATGAAAAGGAGGTCTAATGATGTAAACGTCTCTAACATTTTACATAAAAGAGTATGATCAGCGGGGCGCGGTGGCGCACGCCTGTAATCCCAGCACTTTGGGAGGCTGAGACAGGAGAATTGCGAGTTCAAAGCCAGCCTCAGCAATGGCAAGGCACTAAGCAACTCAGTGAGACCCTGTCTCTACATAAAACACAAAATAGGGCTGGGGATGTGGCTCAGTGGTCGAGTGCCCCTGAGTTCAATCTCCAGTACCAAAAAAAAAAAGAGTATGATCATTTCTTCTATTGCATTCTTAAATCAGAATGAGTTTTCCAGAGCCAACTTGCTTACCTGTATAAAACTAATTAAGGGTGCACAGACAAGAAAGTCCAACCTCATTAGCATGGATATAGCATCCTTGGGATGGGGCAACTGCTTTGCCTCTGTTCTTCTTGGCTACCCACCCACCCACGACTCTATGCCAGTCTCATCTCCCCTTTGAGGAAGGATTGGAGGATGCTGCTTATTCTAACCAGAAGCCCCTGCGCTGCCCGTCCTCAAACACCTTCACTGCCACTCAGGCTTGCAGGCTTTCCTTAGAGGAGCTTCCCTTAGGGTGCCAAGAGCTTACCTCAGCGCAGCCCCTTCCCTGGTAATTATGATAACGTGGTGTTTACTTTTCTGCCTCTTCCACTAGACTGTGAGTCTGTGCAGAGAGGCGAGCTCTATGAATATGAATGAACTACCTTGAGCGTAGAGCTGGTGGGGTTTCATCTGACCAATCTCACACATTTTTGCTTATCCTTTAAAAGGACAAAGGGAACAACTGACTGTCATTTCAGAAATAGGTCATCTCCAATATGGTTAAGGCTATCATGTGAGTCCACATTTCAAATGAGCAGATGCAATCTTCTCTGAAACGTGCACACATCAAGTGTCCTTGTAGGTAATCCTCACATACAATCAACTCAATGTGGAAATCTTATCTCCTTTCTGTATTACTACAGGTCTGAAAACCTACAGTATTTATTTGTCCAAAAGTTTTACAGATTATGCTACTATTTCCAGGGGGCAGTTCCAAAATCAAGAAAGGAGAAAAGTAATTCACAAGATTATTATCCTCTGCTAATTCTAAAAAGTCAAGGCAGAGTTCTGAAAAATGTTTATGCTTGTTTTAATGGTCTTGCTGTATAAAGAGGAATATAATGATGTAATGATGTTAATCATACTTGTAGGCCAAGAATACTTAGGAAAAACCCCATATGATAATGAGTATGGAGTAAAAAAGGCACTCTATACTTATTTCCTTTAAATTGCAACAAGTTTAACTCGAAGCACAAACTTTAACACCTATTTATCAAAATCTGGTTACATTTACTGGTATCATTCATTCATCCTCCAAATATTTATTGTTGTAGAAATGTAGTCCTTTTTAAAAAAAAAGTTAATTTTTAAACACAGTTGAAATCTTCTTTAGGTGATCTCTTAGATAAAAAAAAAATGTTTAAATACATCACTGTGCCAAAAAAGATGCATGGAGGGAAGGAGCTCCCTAAGGTTAGTCTTCTGGATGCTCCCTTCACCAAGGTAAGGACCTAGACCTGAACATACTTTAACCAAACCAGGCTATAAAAATACCATAAGAAATCCTGTACTGCTTCTAAAAACCAGTACCACAACTAACATTCTGAGCTACTACAGAGTGGCATGAATGGACAAAATTGAATAAAACATAAAGACTGCATTTGATGTTCAAACATCACATTAGCTGGAGGCAGGATGAAAGTGATGGGGCTTAGGTAAATTTAGGGAGTAAATATGGTAGACCTAAAGAATGACTTAATTTTAGAGATAAGTCTAAGATGATAGATCATCTTACAAGAAATTTCCAAATCCTACAAAATTACTCTTCCAGTAGAAAAATAAAGCTTTGAGTTGAAGTAGTCAAAACAATCTGTCCTGTCCTTGGCGATGTATCTGCTTTCCCAGCATTTTATACAATATGCTAAGCATGCTCCTCTTCTATTAATTTATGCAAGATTTGGTTCATAGCAAATACGATAGTGAAAAAAGAGAGTCTGATGAAAATGTAGCTACCATGCACTAGATGATAGCCAAGGGTCCCTGATAACACATTAGGTATCAGAACTCAGAGCATCTATGTATTTCTGCAGCGTCAGTTACTCAGAAGTATTTGAAAAACTCACATGTACTCCAAACTACAGCAGCTGATGTCTAAAACTGGGCTAGTAAACAAGACCAGAATGTCACTCATTTGTTGTAGGCCCTTCCTAAGAAGACAAGCACAAAACTCAGTCATCTTGGGTGCTGAACTAGTATTATGGGGCTCGGAAACTAATTGAGCCATATTTGACAGAAAGATGTTCTTATGAGTTTTACTTAAAAAGAGTAATAGTGGAAATCACATTAAGTCATTTATCTGATGTCACAGAATTTGAAAATTAAAATACTCATCTGATGCTATGAATAATGAGAAGGATTTCATAATTAAATAAGACAGCTGTTTTACAGTTTTCATTCAAGGATAAACTTGGTTTTGAGATCTGAATTTGGGTTTTAAGTATGTTTTCTTTAATGGTTATCACTTTCCAAAGTGGGTTGACACGTTAAGTATCTTCTCATGCCTCCTTTCTTGTATTATATTTACAAAGTATAAAGGTACTAAAGAAAAGAAAAAAAAAACATTTTTTAATATTATGATTTTAGTAACCTCTTTACTGTTTTACCAAAACAGTTCCTGATTTTGCCAAAACCTATATGGGTGTTTTAATCTGGGCACCCTTTACCAGTTCATTTTGTACCTAAGCAAATATATCAAATGAATAATCTGACCAGTGAGTTCAGGGTGGACTCTGAATGGTTCAGATAATTTTAATTAAGTTAACAGATCAGTTAATTTTTGTGGCGCTGGGCACGGAACCCAGGGCCTTGCCCATGCTAGGCAAGTGTGCCAGCACTGAGCTGCACCTGAAGCCCTTTTTCTTCCCCTCCCATTTCTGTGAACTTTTAAAAGAATGAACACAATCTCCACAAATCCTCAGGTACTCCAGTGCACGATATTTTCACTGCATTTGTTGGAGATAAGACTGTAAAGCATGAAGTGTGCCACTTATGATATATACAAAAAATAACGCAGGACACACAGGCTGTATCAGATTTAGAGCCCCGCCCCCTTCCCCAAACCATTCCTCCTCCACATTATGTTAGACCTCAAGATTAAAAAACTGTTAAGTCTGGGGTTAAATATACAGCTCTGCTGCCGTCAGCAACCAAGGTGAACACAGAAAGCCCCAGGTTAACATTTAAAAATACATTTCACTATTTCAGAGTTCATGACGCTTATATCTCAATCCTTCCAAGATCTGCAAATGTACTATAAATCTGTACATGTGTAGAAAGGCTTTTTGTATATTATCTACAAAGAAGAATATGACGAGGGTCTCCAATAAGAATTAGAGACAACTGAAGACCAAGAGACACAGAGGCACACATTACTGAATTAAAAGCCCTGACATTCACACCCTGACGGCCCGTCATAACCCTGTTGCCTACGCATGACTGGGTCATAGCTCTGGGTCTCCATGGGGACACCTGAGCTGTCAGCAGCCAGTCTGTGGGCTGACCTTAATTTATCATGTGACTGAGTGTGAAAAGTCAGATTAGTGGGATCATGACAGTTACCATGGGAATCGGCCTACATCAATTATTTTCACATTAGAGATGGTGCATTTTTCAGAATGTCAGTCTCCCTTGCTGGTGACAGTGCAGTCACATTATAAAGTCAGGAATAAGAGCTAGTTTAACTCTAAGCCTGGAGGGATGTATATATAGTTGTATTAGAACAACATCATCATCTCTATGCCACCAAAGGGACTAAATAACGAAGGAGGCAATTAGAAGCTCAAGTGGGAGTTGCAAGTATTCCTGAAAAGAAGCCAAGAGGTAGAATAGAGGCCACAGAGGGGCGCTCCAGGCCAAAGCTTTCTGAAAGCACACCTCATTTCAGGTGGAGGATAAAGAGTAAAGAAAACAGAAAGGAAGGGGAGAATGCGAGAGGAAACAAAGCAGAGGCCAAGACTTCCCATGAGCCAGAGCACAGAGAGAGCAGGACACAGGAATGGTCCCACAGAATGGTCCCAGTTTCCCCTCGCAGCCTTGTCCCAGCACATCCCATCCTTACTTCAAAAATCAAACCACAAGCTTTTTCTTAAGCTAGTCTGATTGCTAGTCACTGGTCCCCTCAACTGGAACTTAATTAGAACTAGTACTAATAATGTAGTTCATGAGAAATATACACAAACATTACATATTCTTAAAATGTTGTGTACAGCACAGGCGACTTTTCAATGTACTGACAACCCCTGCACTAAGTCAGAAGCTGCATCACTAATCACATGTATGCTAATTTATTTGACTGTCAAGATTAAGTCACACCAACAGTACGCTGCAACAGAACAGGTTGGTTGTGTTTAAATGACTTGCACATAAATTTTTAAAATATGAGTAAATGTTACCCAGCTTGGCTGAAAAGTTTCTTTTACCTAGAGTTCTTAACGAATCATGCTACCTTAGAATTTAATGTTACTTATGATATCCAGTAAAGAGTAGACTAGAAGCATTTATTTATTCCCCAGCCAAGGCAGACTAATTTTTAAAAAGTTGGCACACAGGTAGATGGAAAGCTGATACAGGCATTCTCATGGTTCTTCAATAATTATGCCCAGTGTGTTAACAATCATAAATCTGATTTGATTGTGTACATTCTGGAAGGGGTTACAAAACAGCGACTGAAGCAACACTTGCAGAAGTGTTGGGTTTGGTCTGATAATCTGTGTAACATCAAGAGATAATATATATAAAATCCTAGATTTCTGGCTTCTCTTGATATACTAGGATAATTTGCTGGTATGAGCCCATAGGTTCAGAAATCGAAAACAGATTTCAGGCCATCTTGAGACCTGTCTCTAGGCTCCCTCTCATCTGCTCAGATGGCTCACAAGTCCCTGCCATAGCATCTGTCACTTTGTCACCTGCAGTTGCCAGGAGATCCATAGAGGGGATGGCAGACACCCTAGAAGCTGGAAATGATGCTGCCAACTTGATCTGAATCTGGATCGGTTCGAGCTTCCCTCCTAGGGTCTACTCATAAGTCAAGTTAAGATCTACTTTAGGAATCACCACAAGAACATGTAGAAATTTAAAACATATGATCTAAAAGATAACATTTTATGTATCGGACTGTTTATATAAATTTTATTTTCTCCCATTAAATGTATGACATGAAAAAAAAAAAAAAAAGACTGCAGCTAAGTAGGGGCTACTCATAACCCCACACAGATGGGGCCAGGACATTCCAGTTTCTCCTAATTCTCCCCTGTTGCCTGCTAATTCCTCTGGGTATTTTAGTTTGTAACCTTTGCTCTAGAGATAAGAGATTTACAAATCTCACCTGGGCATCAATGCAAGCTGCTAATCTATAAATGGCAGTATTGCTTTACTAAATCGATGTCCAAGAGAAAATATTTCAGGATTTCTAGCACCAAATCAGCGTTTTGTTTAAGGACTGCTAACTGCAGATCTAACTTAGCACCCTCCCCAATCCTTTCACTTGCCATGTTCCCCTTACCTTTTCTGTCCGGCTTGAGGTTCCTATCCACTGGGGGTGGTTCACAGTCTGCAACAGGAACTGGCCTTCTGGGAGGGGTCTTTGGGCTGGACCTGAAGCCCATATGAGCAGGAGGAGGAACTTGCATTCCAAATGAAGAAAAATCAAATGTCCCTGGAGTCATTGGCACATAATTTGCTTCCTGAATGGGTTCTGTGAAACTGCTGGAATGCTGTCGTGGAGGTGAGTTGGGATTCATTGGGACGTAGTTTTCATTCAGCTCATCATTTGAAACGCTTCCCACTGTCAACACATTTTTGATTTTCTAAAACACACATACATTTCTTTTAATAAACAAAAACCATTGTGAAACATAAAAATACAACTATCACATCCACTCATAGGAATCTGAAGGTACTTTCATTCTGTGAATTCATTTAGTCTGGAGATACTTAGTAGGAAGATTCTGACAATAAAATACACTTGACAATGCCAAGGTCATTTATACTTACAAAGTGGTTATGGAAGCCTTCAAGTGAACTAGATCTATCACTGGGAAATGTTCGTGGAATATCATAGCAGTCTTGAGAACTAGCATCTAGAATAAAGAACAAACTATCAGCATCTTTCCATCTTTGCCATGCTCAGGGTAATCAGGAATGGTCTATTCTCTTTCTTTTTTCACACACATGTACACACCCTGATTTAAAAGGGATGCTCACAGCTGGGTGCAGTGGCACAAGCCTGTAATCCCAGCACTTTGGGAGGCTGAGATAGAAGAATCGCAAATTCAAAGCCAGCCTCAGCAACTGCGAGGTGCTAAGCAACTCAGTGAGACCCTGTCTCTACATAAAACACAAAATAGGGCTGGGGATGTGGCTCAGTGGTTGAATGCCCCTGAGTTCAATCTCCAGTACCAAAAAAAAATAAAAAATAAAAAAAATAAAAAGGATGCTCATAGAATGTTATCTTGCACTGGCACATGAAACCACCAGAAAATATAGACACACACTTATATGATAAACAATACCCATATCTGATTATGAGATTGAATCATGGCCCTAACTTCTATCTCACTAACTTATAACTAGGCTACCAGTCGCTTTAAGAAGGGAATTCAAAACTGATTTTGAATGGCTAAATAACTGATATTGAATGGCATAACTATTTCTTATGACACATTACATCTTTTTCTTTTTTAAGACAGCCAGAAAAACTCTAACATGAGATTTTACTACATAGTTTTTAGACTATGTGCATTAAAAACTTTGGCTTACCCAGACCCATTTCCCTATCCTCTTAAGGTCTTTAATTTCTGACTATAGGCTCTTAGAGAAAGTGTAATAAAAGTCAAGTCACTGCAGTAACTGCAGTGACCAGTGGTAAGAGGAGAGCTCAGGGGCTGAGGATATAGCTCAGTTTGTAGTAGAGTGCTTGCCTAGCATGCACCAAGGCCCTGGGTTCAACCCCAGCACCACCACCAAAAAAAAAAAAAAGAGGAGAGCTCAGTGCTGTGGAAACAGATAAACATCAAATAAACAAAATGCATAAGGGCTCAATTGGAACAGAATGATCACCTGCTAGACATGACATGAAAACTGCTTATAGAGGAAGGAAGGAAACAGAGCCCAGATGTGACAGAGAAGTGACCATAATGGCACACAAACACAGGAAAGAGTAAGCCTGGAGAGGCTTTGTGGCTGATCCATTTCCTGCTCCTGTCTTAGCAGAGTGCCTATGCACCCAGGAGCAGGGAAAGCGGGAGGGAGGCACATGCTGCCTTCCGGAGGCAGGAAGGCATCACAAGGGCCATCTTCTCCAGGAGTGAGAAGCTCCAGCTTGCTCCCTTCCAGCACAGCCCCCACACACATGCACACACAGCCTTCCCTGGGTCTACTGAGACTCTCAGATCTTGGCTACACCAGCTCTTTCTGCAGAGCTGAAGGGGGGGAAAAAAAAACAAAAAAAAACGGGCTACCACTTAACACCATACTACACGAAAAAGAACTGTTAGTTGGAAAAACAGATTTTCTGTCATTAACCCCTAATAGAGTAAAAACTGATCAAAGCTGACCTTTTCGCAATTTGTTCAAATCCACAGTGGAAATGGTATTACTACGTGATGGCGGCATCCCCGTGGTAGGGACACAGTAACTCCCCTCTGTGTCTGAGGCCGTGCGTGCGAAGCTACACGTTTCCACAGGAGATCGGTCATGAGTCGGATGTGGTTTTGGTGGCCGAGGTGGAGGGATATCTGGAATAGTGTCTAGCTTGGCTGTCTGTCCCAAGGTTCCTTCTGGAAATGTCCGTGGAATCTGATAAGTATTACCAGGTGTTGGAGGAATGTCATAACTAATAGAAACGTGCCTCATTTGAGTCTCTATACTCGACGTCCCCGATGGGGTATTAAAAACATAGAGCTCTCCATCTGCTTCAGTACTCGATGGAGACTCCTTTGGCAAAACATCATGAGAGTAACTCCTGGGCAGGTTGTAAAGACTGGAGTCCACAGAGACAGACGTGGCACGTGACGGTGGAGAGTCATACATCAGTTGTTGCTGAAAAAAGCCATTGACTCCATGTTTGCTCTGGGAGGAAGCAGGATTTTTATGAGAAGGGACGTTATCATTGCAGTCTGTTTCAGAAGAGGTGGATTTTGCAGAATCGGCGTGGGTTCTACATAAAAAATGTTCATGACAAAATATAACATGGTGAAGAATAAGAATACAGTTTTGGTAAACATATTCAGAGTTTAGCAATCAAAACATGTTTTATCCCCCATTAGATTATTTTTGTGTGATCTATAGATTTAAAGCACCAATGCTCTTTCGTCTTTTATGATTACAAGACAACTAAACCACCACCACAAACCACCAGAAGCATACTAATTCCTGTCCTATACTCGCCCACGTCCCCAAGTCTCCCTATGAAATCCACATGTAAAAAACACAATCCCTAAAGCCCTGCATTAGAACAGACATTATGAGTGTCTGGGCAAAAAATTTGAAGAAGCCACAGAAACAAGGAGAAGCTTTCCTATAAAGAACATGCAAACACCTGGTGCCAGTCCAGTTCAACAAGTTGATCCGCTGCTCTGGAACCTGCCCACGGCAAATCTGTTACTCTACAAAACTAAATGCCAAATGATTGCTTGGTACTGAGGAAATTCAATGTGACCTACAAAGAGGTGGCAACTTAACAGGTTTCATGTATCGTTCCTTCTCTTAATTTTCCTTTAATAAATATACAGCCAACTCTGTGAGAGGATCAAAATACATGATGGAGAGCTCACCAACTCCAAACAATAATTAACCTTGAGATTTCTCATTTGAGAATATTTCTGCTTTGGGTACATTTTCTGCCTCTGTATTCTGAGGCGTCACAAAACTGGTTTAAGTCATGAGGAAGCTAACTACACAAGCACACTGTCACCTAATGATACAAAAGACACCTGAACTACCCATACATGTTGTCCAAAGTCCTGCAGGAATTTAAACTCTTTCTTTAAATAACTTGAGGTTTTATTTTAAGTGCTTATTTTCCCTAATTTCTTAGTAACATCAGGCATTGTGCAGTGTATTTATTCACTGAAACTCTTGCCCCAGGGTATCAAAGAACCCATTCTGTGCTGAAGCGATTTTCTTTCTCCCTCCCTGATCATTTCCCTTTTTTCAGTGACTGGCCCTCCCCTCTGCCTTTCTAGCTGGGAATGGCCAAGGGCCTCCAGTCCTGTAGTCCTTTACCACACATGCTGCTAGAAAAACTCTGTTTTTCATACATTCGCTTTCTTCACTAAATGCTGACAACTCCCATATTCTCCCCAAAACCAAGTGCCATATTTTCAAACTGATATTTCTATTTGTTTATCCTTGGTGTGCTCATGGGTTCCAACAAATTCAATTTACTTCTCACATGGACTGCTCTTCCTGACCTGCACTGAAAGAAATGACTTGACCCAGATTCTCTAGGCTCAGAACCCAAAAAGTCTGACTCCCCAGTGACCCCCTCCAGCGCTTGATCAGAGTCTGAAGTCCTTCTTCCCAGTCACATCTATGTCCTGTGCTGTTGCCACTGCCACCACCCCAAGTTCTGGTGACATCTATAATACTGAACCTTCCTAACTGGCCTTCCCTCTAGTGTCTCCCTCTTCCAATCCATCCAACAGACCAGGCTGCTACAACAAGGTCATTATTTTCAAAATACAGTTTTCATATTATTCATTTCCTAAGTGGAAAACTTGTTAGGTCCCTATTAGGCTGTGGGAACTACAAGGCCACAGACATCACCTGGCTCCATGCTCCATGTCCTCCTACTCCCCAAATCAAATATCTTCCCAAGCAGGCTCTCCTTTCCACTATGCTCACAGCTCTTTTATTCCAAGAAATTTTTGTACCAATTACTAATGATACACCCCTTTTTTCACACCAACTACGTACAATTCAAACCCTGCTCTTCCTAAGAGGCTTCTCACTATTTTCTTCATCTTGTAAATGCTTTTACCATCCCTTGGTGGAATTTTTAATGCACCTAGGCATAATCTAAAATTTACATAATCTAGAATTTGCATGAATGCAGAAGCTAAGAGAAGTTAGGGGTATAATTAGTGGTCAGTAAAGCTTCCTACTCTGACTCGCTTATTGTTAAGTGGAGAATAAATAAAACTATCAAGCAATTTCCAATACTATGATAAAACAGAGATATGGGAAAACCATTTGGGCACAAAAATTCAAGAGACATTTAATCTAACCTACAAGTTTGGGGAAAATACTTCCTAGTATTTGTCTGAGCTGGGCACTGCAGGATGAACATGAGTTTTTATCTATAAACACTTAATGCTTATATTCTTGGACTTCTTTTTTTTTTTTAATATTTTTTTTTTTTAGTTGTAGGTGGACAGAATATCTTTATTTTATTTTTATGTGGTGCTGAGGATCGAACCCAGTGCCTCACGCGTGCTAGGCGAGCACGCTACCACTGCGCCATAACCCCAGCCCCTATTCTTGGAGTTCTTAATAAGCTTCATTTGCAAACTGCAAGGCAACTGCATCTGACTGTATCTTACACAATTGGTTTGCACCTTCACAGCACCTCGAGTAATAGTGGGCACTATTGTTAACTATCACTTTTGTAAAATACTGATGGCAAAATATATCTGGGTGATGATTTGAAGCATAATTTGCACTGCAGCAGGAAAACTGTGAAACCAGGGTAATCAATGAAAGACACTAATATAAGGAAAAAAATGTTCTGAAACCTGGCACTTAGCTGTTGGCTTTAAAAAATGCTATTGGAAAGTAACAGTGAATCTCCAGAAGTAAAATCTTCGTTAGTAGCACAGGGAACAAAGTGGCAAGGGTGTCATTTTAAATTCTCACAGCAAACAAGCACAATCAAGTTAGAATTTGATATTATTAACTAGTGTTGATTTCTAAAATTTTCTTGCTCTTACAAGTAAAATCCCATTACAACAAATATATAGAAAACCATCTTTGGAAAGTTTGTGAGAGGTTCCTGTGACCTTGAGAAATAGTTCACAGAAACTATTATGTGGATTTTAACAAATTCTACTTAAGCTTTTTATGTCAGAAAAAAAGTAATAAGGCTTAGTAACTTACAACTTATAAATTTACAAATATATAAATTTTTATATTTTTAAAATTTGTTCTAATTAGTTATACATGACAGTAGAATGGTACAACTGTTTAAAAAATACGTTTCATGTCTAATATGCAAGTCACCCCACTTTTATACTGCTCATAAATATACCACTTGATGGTGATGTCACCAATGGTCACATGGATGTTAATGGTAGAGATTTTTCTCCTGCTTCTTTAAAAATAGTAAAACTGCCCTCAAACTCCCTGTCACTTTAAGCTTCCAACCACCAGACATCAAAGGTCAAGGATGATCAAATTAAAATTATCTTACAGTTTGTAAAAGGAGAGCAGTGTGGGAGTAGAGAGAAAGATGGCAGGGTACCCAGGGCTTGAGAAAGGACTCGTGGCTCCCTGCAGTCAAGCACCGCACCCCATTTGCTTCTTTCCACTTAAAAATTTGACAGGTCAAGGCTTGGGGTAAGTGCTACTTCACTGTTAGGTATAAAGACTTGAAAGTTTCATTGCTTTAAGCAGTATCTTTAATCTCATCAAATTTCTCTAAACTCCAATTTTATAATTCCATAGACTCTGCCATATTGGGATTTTACCTGTATGATTAATTTCTCACACAGATCCAAAACAACTACAATACACTCACTGCAATGGAATCATTTTGCTTTCAAAATCTTCTAGTAGTAGGTATTCCTCTCCTTCTTCAGAAACAAAAGATGACCCTTGGCTGGTTTATAATCACATAAGAAATGGAGCAAGATCACCATTTATAAATCAGTGAACTCTGTTAAGCAAGTAATACTGTGAGTCTCTAACAAAGACTGAAACAGTAGCCTGGTCTCCACAAGAGTCTTGGAGGTACAAATGTTGTCTGCCACAGATGGCTCAGATTGTGTTTCTTCAATAAAATCTCCTGAATATTAGAAATCATTAATAGAGGAATATAGGCCTGAAATACAAGGCTACCAGGTAAGCCTATGGAGATGGATTCTTTCACACCTTCAAGTCAAGGTTGAAAAGTTAAGGGAAGATTTTTAAATGTACACACACACGCACACACATACACCCACCCAGACACACAGCCACACACACACACAGAAGCATAAATAAATGATTTACCTGGTGGGTTCAGGCTTCTTGCTTTGACAGTTGATCAGCAAGAGGTAGTCTTGAGGATCCTCCTGGATGCCAAGAGTTTCCGGGTGTGGTGGAAGGCTGATTAGCTGATAGGAAGGAGGTAGAGCTGTGGAGGATGGATCCACCTGGGCGGACGGTGGTGCCGTATTTATAGCGAAAGGTGAATCAGCTGGTGCTTGCAGGGAGCCACCAGGTGGCTTCACGGGATCTGCAATGGCAAACTTTAACTCTCACTGTCTGTCTCATTTTAAGAACTTTTTTTTCTGTTGTTGTTGTTAAGCAAAGCTACTTTAAAGTTTGGAGTGAAATTATTTCAACACACCGAAACAGAATAAACCATGAAAAAGTCAGTTAAAACAAATACTACCAAATGGAAACATTTAGGAGGAGATTCGTCCGTGTCAAGGAGATCTAAAATGTACCAGGGGCTCTAAAAATAGACATAATTTAACCTCAACTTGGACAATCTTTACTGAATGAAGGTGTCCTATAATCTTAGCAAGAGACAGATTATTTACTTATTTATTTGTGGTGCCAGAGAACAAACCCAGGGCCTTGTGCATGCTCGGCAAGTTTCTCCCCCTGATAAAAAACATGGCACTTCCTAAGCTGAAGACTTGTGCAGTGACACAGCTTTCACAGGCCCAAGCTGCTGAGTGCCAGGGCCACTCTTACGCCTCCATTTACTCGATTGCTCATCTTTTCTTTCTACTTCTCACAAGACTAAGGAGAAATAGTTTTAATTCTGAAACTAATGAATTCTCTTCATGTCTAGAGGAAGGGCTTCTTTAAGGCCTCACCATGTTCCTAAGCTCATGGCCTCCTCTGCGAGTTAGGAAGAATTTTCAGGAAAGTGAAGAACTTTATTAAACCCTTAACCATGTTCTGAAAAGACACAGGAAAATAGCTAAATTGTGTAGAAGGCAGTAATTTGAAAACAAGTTGAAAATCTAGAAATAAAATCCCTCTGTAATTACTGACATAACCAAGTATAATTTTAAGGGCCCAGAAGGAATATGCTCTGTTAGTTTGGTTAGGAATACAAGGCTATAAATAACCCAGAAAAAGGCAAATGTTCCAGACATAAATAAACAAATTTGTTTGTTGCCTGTGTATATTTGAACAGAAAAGACTGAGTTAAAATTGACATTTTTCACAACAAAACATTATGTAAAAGATGTTCAGAGTGGTAAGGGGATTAATGTTCTATCAAATGGGATCAAACACAGGTCACCTGACCTGGGCATTCACCAGAGAATGGCTCAATGTCCACTGTCTTCTCTAGATACTTGCTTCTGATAATGTCTTTATGTATTTAACTGTAATATTCACATAAACAGCACAGACAAGTCTATTTAGCTCATTTTACAACTCTTTCTCTTAGGTGCCGAAGGTAAGATCTGAAATTTGAGGTCTGAATGTAACTGTATCTCTAGTTGTGACTCTCAATAGCAAACAGAAGAGGTTCAGAAACAGATGCTGAGAGAAAAAAATGTTTCAGTCTGAGAAACTCCACAAGCACCTTCTCTTGGTCAAAATCGGAAGAGATTAGAGCAAGAAGCTCTCCCAACTCTGTGAGACCTGTTTAAGCACACATGCTGTTTAGGATCTGCTTCTCTGAGAGAACTCTGTGAGCCCTCCTAGATGTTCATAAGGTATGAAAACTTCTTTCAAGTAGAGAATACAGTCTTGAGCAAACACGGGTTGCTAATTTCTGACTTTTAATCTTTGTGATACTCTAGGTAATGTAAAGTCTTCCTACAGGCTTACCTAACAAACTCTAACACCTTAGGCGGAGTTGATTAATTCTTTTTCTGGAAGATGAGAACAGAAATGGTAAGAATAAATTTTTGGACATTTATATAATAACATAACATCATAATTTCAGTGGGTACTCACAAACTCTTATTGTGTCTAACAATCTAGGTTGATTACAAAGCAAGGTATGTAACATACCTTCTGAAATGTTTCACTCTCTTGATTCAGTTGTGAATACACAGATTTAATTCAAGGAGATTTCAAATGCCAGAGATTAAATGGTGACTCAGAGTAAATCCCTCTGGATTTGAGAGAGTCATGAAAAATACCTACCTTTTAAAGACAAGCTTAAGAAAAAGATATACAACACTAGAAAGGAAGAGAGAAGGTGGCAGTTAAATGTATCCTACAAGTTGTATCCACAAGTGTATTTTGTATGCTTCCCTTTTTCTCTACAGAAGAGGTATAGTAAAATCGAGTAATCTAATTCAATTTTTAGCTCTCACCAAAACAAAATGAAACCAAACACTGACAATCCTTCATTCTATAAAATCATATGAATTCCAGCAACTGTTTTTATAGACACATTTTTCCTATAATATTTTTTCTAAACTTGATAGCTAAACCCTAAATGAATTGAGTGATTCATCCTAAGTGGGAAAAGAAAATCACCCAGCCAGGAAATCACAGTCTGACCTTGTTTGATTAACACAGCGGAACCACCTCTTTTCTAACCTTCCATATCTCCTACCTGTGAATGATCAGAACATTTTAACCTCTTTAAAGAGGCCCGGGATTCAAAGGTTCCTTTTTCAAAAGTATCTTGTTTACAACATATGAACATCAAAAGAGGCAAGAGCTATAGAAAAATTCCCACGATGTTCACAAGCAAGCTCATGAAAGTTCACCCATTAAAAGCCACCGCTGCCCTTGGAAACGATACTGACACACATAGGACTTCAACAGGGCCAAGGAGGCCACTCTGCCACTTGGGCTCAGATAATGCACCATCTTCAACATATTGGTCTCTGGGATCTTTTCACTCATGTTAATCTGACTATAGCTCAATTCTACATATTTTAATAAAAGCAATGCAAAGAGTCTAAATATTCTCTGAGAATTTCTCCCAATAGTTAAATGATTGGTCTAAGAAAAAGAAACTTCTGTTCATCTTATAAACATGTTGACTTGTACTATCTCTACATCCCAAGTAATGGAACAGGCCGTTTTGCTTTTCTCCTTGCTCGTTGCTTCTGAATTACTGCTCTAAGGATGGCTAGTGTCAAGCTTCTAAGAACCAAACATTGGTTTGAAGTTTGCTTGAGCATGTAAAATAATTTCCCACTTCTTTAATTCCAAAGATGTGAAGAGTATAATTAACGTTCATTAAAGGCCTAATAAGCTACTGGAGCAAAATCCTAATTGAAATTTACTTAGAAAGCTAATAAATATTGCTAAGGAAAGCCTTTCGCTGAACAAATTTTCATTGGAAAGAAGTAGATTATGATTCGATGAGATCCAAAAAATAAGAAACTGGCTTACGTGACTCCTCCCTCAGCTTCAGTTTTATCCTGCTTGGAGCCATAATGTCTGCTGTTAGTGTCCCTCAAGAAGTTGGGGAGCGGGCTGTGGCTGTGGCTCAGTGGTAGAGAGCTTGCCTAGCATGCATGAGGCACTGGGTTCGATCCTCAGCACCACATATAAATAATAAATGAATAAAATAAAGATCCATCAACAACTAAAAAAATATTAAAAAAAAAAAAAGAAGAAGTTGAGGAGCCTAGATAATGCTACTAAATATTCGAAAGAATTACTTATTTAACAAAATGAAATGACACAAGCAGGAAATAATTCTACTCTCTTTATTGATAAAGCAGAATGTTGCAAAGTTGATGGCATAGGCTAATTTTTTTAACCACTAACTTATTGCATCTGAGCACGCAGTCATAACACTAGAGCTGCTCATGATCTTATCAGGAAAACAATGAGAGTGTTTTCTCTGAAGGTAGGCTGTGTCTGCTAATACAATATTTGTTTTATTTCTATTGTAAACGTTTTACTTTTATGATCACAATTAATGGTAAATAGGTCAAGGTTATTCTGTATCTATCGATTACTGATTTATCTCCTGTGCTGTAAAATTTTTCTGTTAAGAGAAGCATTTTGAATAGATCTATGTCTCACCTGGCCAACAAGAGTCTATAAAGAGTATTTATTACCATTAATACTAATATAACCATCTTCTCGCTTCTGAGTACACCATTTTTATGGAAGAACATTTTATACAGGTAAATCTGACAAATGATTAGCAGTTAAATAAGCAGTTTCTTCAGCTTATTTAATCAACTATTAAAGACTTCATTATTACACAATATGTTTAATGTGTCAAGTAGAAAAAGGTTTTTTTTTTTTTGGTACTAAGGATTGCATTCAGGGGTACTCGATCACTTAGCCACATCCCCAACCACATCCCACATCCTTATTTTGTGTTTTATGTAGAGACAGGGTCTCACTGAGTTGCTTAGCACCTCGCCATTGCTGAGGCTGGCTTTGAACTCATGATCCTCCTGTCTCAGCCTCCCAAAGTGCTGGGATTACAGGGGTGCACCACTGCGCCCGGCAGAAAAAAGTTCTTATTTGTCGTGACTCTCTCTTTAATAGACTGTGGAAACATTCTTAGAGACTTCAAATCCTTAGGCAATGCTGACAAATGCCATAAGTCTTACCCAGAGGTATGATGGCATCAGAATCACTTGGTGGGGTGTATTTTAGAAATCTAGATGCCTGGGCCCCAACACAGGACACTCAATGAACCAAGATCTCAGGGACAGTAGCTTGAAATGTGTAATAAAACAGAAAAAAACAAACTCAAGTTTTGGTTGAATTAGTCCTCAGGCAAATGTGAATTAAAGCCATGGGATATCACTACACGCCCACTAGAATGGCTGAAATTAATGGCTGACTGTAACAAATGTTGGTGAGAATGTGTAATTATTGGAACTTTTGTATGCTGCTGGTAGGAAAGCAAACAGTACACTGACTTTGGAGAACTAAAGCTACTGAATCTATTAGAGTTAAACATGTAGCTATTCTAGGATGTAGCATTTCCACTTATTGGTGTATACCCAAAGATCTAACTACATGTCGATGTTTATCAAAAGACATGGAAATCGGGCATGGTGGGGCACACCTGTAATCCCAGTGACTCAGGAGGCTGAGGCAGGAGGATGCAAGTTCAAGATCAATCTCAGCAACTCAGCAAGGCCCTGAGGACTCAGTAAGACTCTGTCTCAAAATGAAAAATAAAAAAAAAAAGGGGGGCTGGAGATATGGCTTGGTGTTTAGCACCCCTGAGATTCAATTCCCAGTACCACCACACCACCACAACAACAAAAGACACACCTAAGAATGTTCTCTGCAGCTGTATTAACTAAAAACTAAAGGCAACCCAAATGTTCTTTAGCATTCAAATAGATCCATAAAGTGTGGTATTCACAAAATGAAATGCTGCAGAAGATGAAGAATGTCATATATGCTATAACCAGGATGAGTCTCATGGACTTAATGCTGGATAAAAGAAGCCTGACTCAACAGTTCCATTACACCAAGTTCAAGAAATATAAAAAAAGGACTGGGGATGCAGTTTAGTGGTTAAGTGTCCCGGCTCCATCGCTGGTACAAAAACAAAACAAAACAAAACAAAACAAAACAAAACAACCCAAAAAAAAGAAACCTCAGCCAAATGTGGTGGCGTACACTCGTAATCCCAGCTACTTAGGAGGCTGAGGCAGGAGGGTGCCAAGTTCAAGCAAAGTGAGATTCTGTCTCAAAAAATAAGAAAAAGAGTTGGGGATGTAGCTCAGTGGCAGAGAGCACGTGTGAGGCCCTGCCTGGGTTCAATGCCCAGTAACACAAGAAGGAAAAAATTACATGAAAGAGTAGGCAAGAAGAATGGATGGCGGGGGCTGGGGCTGGGGCTCAGTGGTAGAGTGCTTGCCTTGCATGTGTGAGACATCGGGTTTGATCCTCAGCACCACATAAGAATAAATAAATAAAATAAAGTAATTTTTTAAAAAAAGAATGGATGGCAGGCGAAACAAAAGGAAAAAAGGTTAGAGTGGGGGCTCTACTGGGAAGAGGCAGAAAGAAGACTTTCAGGGGAGTCCAAATGTTCTATTTCTTAACAGGGGCAGCTATACAGACATCTCTATGTATAGACATAGATATATAAAACTATTTTGAACAGTACATTTAAGATCTATACCTATCATAGTGGTAATTTAAAATCATCTCAATACAAATGTAAATAAAAAGAGCGGTGGTACACGCCTATAATCTCAGTGGTTCAGGAGGCTAAGGCAAGAGGATCGTGAGTTCAAAGTCAGCCTCAGCAAAAGTGAGGCACTAAGCAACTCAGTGAGACTCTGTCTCTAAATAAGATACAAAATAGGGCTGGGGATATGGCTCAGTGGTTGAGTGCCCTTGAATTCAATCCCCAAAAAAGTAAATAAAAAGAAATTTAAAAGTCCCTGGTTGAGAAAGACTGCTTCATAAGAATGAAGTGCATATATAATCTTAAATGTCTATCAGGAGGCATATCAAAACAGAGAATCACACCTTTTATTTTTATTTTTTGGTTAATTAAGCCACTACAATCTGGGCATTTTGAAAAAAGCAACTCAGAGGCAACTTTCTAATCTTGCAGCCTAAAATTAGCCCAGAGGCCTTTAGAGGAGTGAGTGAGCTTCCTATAGCCCTTGGGCTACGCTTCCCAGGACTCATTTAGCAGATTTAACTGCTTCCACCTCGGTGGTGTGGAAATAAAAATAAATTTGCACATTTCCAAGAAAAACAAAAGAAATTAGTTTCTACCCTCAAATCTACTGAAGAAAAGCATTCATAGGAACCACACACAGTTCAATGAGCTAGAGTTTAAAAACAGATACAGCCTGCCAGCACTTTGAGTATTCAATAATAGCAGTGGTCACCTGGGGCAGCGGAAATAACATGGTAACGATATTTTGAGAGGTTCCTGGAATCAAAACACAGGTCAGATTTTTCCCCTTTCCTTTTGTTTTCAGGGGAAAACTAGTTATTCTCACAGGGATTGTGGATAGTTATTTTCTCAGACTGATATCCAAGCACAGTCTACTTTTTCCCACATCTGGTCTGAAACTAGCAAAGTGAAGAAAATCATCTCATGTTATTGTCCACTTTTTGAGCCAAAAGTGAGGGCACATTCAGCCCTCCAAAACGGGAAGAGCACACGGCTCAGGGGACACATCTAGGTAAGATCAAAAATACCTATACTGTTCAGTAATGGGCGGGGAGATCTCGTTGGAAAAAAGAGAATATAAACCAGGTAATAAGGTTGATGTAAGAACCAAGATATTTTGATTCCTACCTTATATTAAACTGTCTGAATATGATTACAAAGAATTACAGCAGTTTGCTGCTATTTAGAATTTCAGACAAATTCTTAGATGTGTTATTTTTTCATTTACTTAATGTGTATGTGTAGTGTCAGAGATGGACCTCATGCTAGGTTAATTTTTTTCAAAAGGTATTTATTCTACTACCACAAATGCATAAGGAAGTATAATAGTTAATTTTAAAGCCTTTTTGCTGTTTTGCCACTATGCATTAACAACCCAGACTGTACTGTACAATGAAATATACTTCATTAAGATACTACATAATGAAGAATAGTTCACTTTTTACAGGTTTATTCCAAGAAACTCAACATATACTTCACTCTAATATATTAAGACAGTTCTAATTATGGCTATTTGGGGGAGATGGATAGGAAGAAGCTGTAAAAAATCTAAATAACAGATTCTAAACCATAGGTGCAGTTGTATATAAATATAGCTCATGAACTAAATGTAGAAAGTATTGGCAAATTAAAGTCCTTAGGGGGCTTGTTTTAATGAGCAGATAAAAATGATTAATACAGCTGCCCTTGGTAACCAAGTCACAAACCATATGTATCAAAACTGATTGATCCCACTTTATTGCTCATCCTTTATGTATATCGTTTAGATAAAAGATTCACAAATTAAAAGTTTCGCTCAACTCAAATATACTTCCAATGTATTTTGTAAGGACTAGTGAGTTTTGCCACCAACAAGGTCACGGAAGCTTTTAAGTTTTAGAACTTCACCCCTCCCTTTACTGGTAGAACATTTATAAAGTGAAAACAGACATTGTGTCCAAGAGATTCTGACTTCTAAAGTCAATGAAATGTTTCACTAAGTACAAAAACAAAGTTCTCAGTACATTATCAGTGAGCAACTTAAAACTACCTCCGTTTCTCTTGACCCTCAGGAACAAATGAGGAGCTGCTGCCATTTATGTTTCTTTCTTTTTCTGCAGGGCACTTACCACTAGGTATTATAATTCCTGGATCATCTATTAGGTTGTGTACACACACACACATACACACACACATGAACTTGCACCCATCAACAACTGTAATGCATTATTTTGGACATTTCTTATAATGGATCCTCAGTTCCATGTCAGTGAGGCTTACCATCTGTCTCCCTAGCTAGTCACCAAATGTGTGTGTGTTAAACAAACACCTGCAGCTTAATGGAGTGTTAGCAAATCCAAATAATCTGGTGAACTAATGAATCCATTTTCTAAAGTAGGTCAAGCTTCTCTTCTTCCCAGATCTGGTTGCGTATTCATTTACTTCCTGGATGATAAGAAACATCTTAAGTTGGTCAAACAAACCAGACTCAGTGCCTTAAAACTTGCAAAATTGACCTCAGACACAAGCATTTAGAAACTTTTATCTTGGGAATTCTCAACTCTATCCAATCCTGAATAGGTTTCCAAAAACTAGATATTCACCTTCCTTGAAAGAAGAATGCACATCTTCTAAGACAGCATCTCATTTCCTTTGTTAAAATATTTTGGAGGAGCCGGGTATGTAATTGTATGTTGTAATCTCAGCACTTTGGGAGGCTGAGACAGGAGAATCATGAGTTCAAAGCCAGCCTCAGCAATGGCAAGGCATTAAGCAACTCAGTGAGACCCTGTCTCTACATAAAACACAAAATAAGGATGTGGGATGTGGTTGGGGATGTGGCTAAGTGATCGAGTACCCCTGAATGCAATCCTTAGTACCAAAAAATATATATATATATAAATATATGTATAAATATATAAATGTATATTTATATATAAAACATTAATATGTAGATATTAATTATAAATATAATATATATAATAATATATAAGTATTAATATATATAACTATTTACTTATATATATATATATATATATATATATATATATATATATATGGATTATAAAAAGAACAAAGAAACATATAAGAACACTTGCAGATCAGCTCAGTCTATACAGGCAGCAATGGAGATCTGGTCTTAGGTCTCCCCCAAAAATTCCAAATTGAAAAGGCAGCAGGGAAAAGGAACATCAGTAACAACAAAACAATTATAAGATGACACATTAGTAATCCCAGCACTTAGGGATGCTGAGACAGGAGAATCCCAAGTTCAAAGCCAGCCTCAGCAATGGCAAGGCACTAAGCAACTCAGTGAGACCCTGTTTCTACATAAAACACAAAATAGGGCTGAGGATGTGGCTCAGTGGTCGAGTGCCCCTGAGTTCAATCCCTAGTACCAAAAAAAAAAAAAAAAAAAGATGACACATTATTTAAACAGAAAATCCATCACAATAAAACTAATGTGGTATCTAACCTAACAATTATCATTACTTACTAGCTGTTGAATAACCATTAGAGACCTATCTTGTCTGTGAAATAGACTTTAAAATCCTCTAGGCACTCAAATAGACTCTATATTTAAGCAAGAAAGAAAAGGCACTTAACCAGAGTTAGAAATAACAGCTCCATGCCCACTTACTCTTGAATATATTTTGGAACAATTTCATGCAGCTTTTAGTCCCTGGGCCTCTGTTGAAGATCTCTAGTTCCTGAGCTCCTCAGCTAATCTGGACACTGTTATTCTCTTTCAGTGTTGTGCCTAGGCTGTGAGCATTCTGCAATCCCCAATCCCTCACCAAGGGGTACCCTTTGGGCCAACGCCAGCCCTAGGGGCCCCTTCTCCAGGGCTGCTGACCTATGCTCATTTGAGACAACTACTGTTTCTTGTTAATTCAAATCTTGATGTTAATTATAAATATAAATCTTCCCATCCCTCTAGCACTACTAAATGTAAAAATTTGGAAACACACACTTCTAAATGTGATTATAGCAGTCTCCCTCCTTATCTTCACTTTTGCTTTCTGCAATTTCAGTTACTCAAGGTCAACCATGGCAGAAAATAATAATGGAAAATTCTAGAAATAAACAATATAGTTAAAATTGTATGCTCTTCTGAGCCATCCTGCTCCATCTTGCCAGCAATGTAAATCATCCTTTCATTCAGTGTATCCATACTGTATACATTATCTGCCTGTTAATCATTTAGTAGCTGTCCTGGTTGTTAGACAGATAGACTGCTGTAGCCACACATCACAGGGCTTTTCAAGTAACTCTTAATAATGGCCCAAAGTGTAAGTGTAGTAATGGTGGCCACTTTATTACAGTATATTGTTATACTTGTTCTATTTTATTAGTATTATTAATCTCTTATTGTACCTAACTTAAAAATTAAACCTCATCATACATATTTATGCATAGGAAGAAAACATAGCTATAGGTAAGGCTTCATGGTATCCTCAGTAGTATCCTGAACAGGTGCTTCAGACATCCACTGGGGGATCTTGGAACACATTCCCCAGGGATATAGGGGGACAACTATATAACCCTGAAGGCACTAAGGTTGAAGACCTCAGTACACCTTCATTTCTAATTCTTGGCTCTACAAAACTAAATCTGTATTGAAGTCCCCTATACAGGTTCTGAGTGCATGTTCAAAAAGGAAGAGAAGTAGACAGGGAATCAGTGATCAAAAAGCTGAGAGTACCTGAACAAGACTCCTACATGAGACCTCCACTCACTCAGCTCGGCTCTTTCCAGGAAAATCAAGATCTGAAAGCAGCTAACCCTTTACCTCTTTCACCCATGGCCCTTCTGCTCAGTCAAGTATGGTCCTATTCCACTCTGGAGTTCTTTCTTTCCCAGGTGCCTAAACCTGGAGGGCTGTTTCCACCCATATGGAAACACTATTTCCTTCAAAGCCTACAACCTGCAACTCCTCTCCTCCTGGGAAACTGTCCTCAGGACAACTACTTATACAATGCCCTGCAATGGTTAAGTCTCTCTTTCTCAAACCTGTAAAAAATAGTTTCTGTCCACACTGATTAAGGAAGAGTTCCATGATTTCCCCAAATGTTAGGTTCCTATTGTAAAACGAAGCAGTGTATAAATGAATTAACAAGGAGTTTTATGGCACCTCTAAATACATAGCCAAAAAAAAAAGGAGAACTGAAGCTGGGTAATAAAATCTAGAACTTACCTTCTTCTGTAGGATTAAACCCACAGATGTCACAAATACAGCGGACCCACTTATTCATCTCCTCCTCACTGTCTGCTACCAAGTAGAAAATCCGGTCAATAGTGTTGATATCAAAAATGAAGCTGTTTTCAAACTCCTTTTTGTTAAATGTCAATCCAGCATCGACTTGCTGACATAAATTTAAATCGATGATACGGATGGGCTTCTTGGCATGATCATTTTTGTAATACTCCAGGACATCTGGATCTCCAGTCAAACGGCCACTGCGCAACACAAACCACCTCCTCTTCCATGCCTAGGAAAAAACGAAAATGACCATTTAGTTTTTAACTGGAGAGAAAAATTTCAAGAAGCTACACATTTATTAAACCAATTTATAAATGCACCATCTAAAAACGTCGCAATGGTTTCCAGTTATCATAGGATGATCTTCCACTCCAGCAAAGCTTATTTAAGTCTCAAATGAACTTTTTGATGTATGTATTTAGTATCTTCTATTAACTCTCCTATGTTATATCAAGTGGACAAATCAGTGAAGTTCTTTTTTTTTTCTATTTTACTGCATACAAAAAAGTAATGCTTTAAATAAATGATGCTGGGAAAAATGGATCTGAACATGCCAAAGAATAAAGTTGGACATGACACTCAGTGAAACAAGCCATTCACCAAGGGACAAATATGGCATGATTCCACTTACGTGAGGTACTTAGAATAGTCAAATTCACAGAGAAAGAAAGCAGACCATGGTGGCCGGGGTCCAGCAGGGAGGGAGAATGAGGAGTTTCAGTTGGGAAAGATGAAAAAATTCTGGAGATGGATGGTGGTCATGGTTGTACAATAATGTGAATGTTCTGAATAACTGTTCTTAAACACTGAATGGTAAATTGTATGTTGTATATATTTTACCAAATTCTTTAAAAAGTAATGGCTTTTCATGCCTTAATATCATGTTACAAGTATATACATAAAGGTGCTTCTTCATAAGAACCATGCAGTCTCTCAACTATAGGATTCTTATTTTTTCCTTTTTTAGGTGTGTGTGTGAGGGGAATGGGTTTAGAAGCATTCCTGGCTTTTAACTTGAGAAGCAAGTAATGGATTGTCTTCCTTTTGGCCAGTCTGTTAGAGACAATCTGTATTCTTGAGTGTGGATACAATTATTTCTAGTCTTTTTTCTCCTCTTCCCAACAGACATATATTGGCAATCTGGATCAGATTCTCTACATCTTCCTCCATAAGTTCTCAACTTTTAAATTTTGGGTTTAGTACTATGCCTAAACAAGGCTAAATTTCTTTTACTTCGCCTTCTAAGATTATACAGTCATCAAATAATAAAAACAGAATCAAATGACGGAGTCTTCTTTATCAGTCTGTAACCCTAACATCTGTGCACAGAAACAAAACTCAGCTTTACTCCTCTCGGTCGCATCCTCTAGAGCAGTTGGCTAAATTTTAACAAAAGCAGGTCTCAGTCACCTACTAATAGACACTCTGACCTCTAGGGACTGAACATTCGAGGTAAGACTGCCCAAAGAGGACATTCCAGGAAGTAGAAGGACAGAGAACTGTGACATTTTAAGAACCCTCGCAGAAGGCACGTTTTCACTGTTTTTCCTACTCCCCCCACACTGTGACCACCAGTTACGATGTCTCATTCCTTTAGTCTTGGAAAATTAGGACCAGAATGAGCATGCCTCTTCCAGTGACAACTGGTGTGACAACAGTCCTGTGCCTACAGTATTTTCAGAAATTCTGTTCATCATAGTATACGAGTTGGAGGTTTTACAGTCTAATCAGACCAAGAATGCTCCCATTGGGGCTGTTAACAGAAGCCAATTTCTCCAAAACAGTATTTCTATGTCTCCATTAACATATGTATCTATTTGTAAGAAAATACCAAGTGTAAAATCATGGAAAGCAATAGAGTATGACATGATACACTGTGGTTTGTTTCATAAAGTCTGCCAAATATAACACAAAAGGCATTGTAGTGACAATTTCAAAAACAGCTTCTTTTTATTCTGAAAAAACATGTGAAAGGGGCGAAAAAGGATTGGTAACTAAAATCTACATACACTACTCAGGCAGATGTTGAGTCTTTGCCTCCATCTTCACTAAATTCTCTAATAAATTCTGATGTGAACTGATTTAGAGTTGTGGTTCCCTGATGGAGGGGCTAGGAAGCTAGGGCAAAGATCTGAGGCAGAGGCAAAATAAGAAGGAAAGGACCCTGAGCAATCCACCAACCAGTCATGTAGCCTTCAGGAATGAGAGCAACTGATAACCAAAATAATTTGGGTGATAACTTTAGGGTTAATATTTTAAGAGATTCTTTAAATTGTATCCATTAAAGAAAATCAATGAATTAGTCAATAAGTTATTAAATGTTCTGAAGATACTGTACAAGGTACTTGTGGGAAGAAAAGACAAGTTTGTAATTCATGATTCCTACCTTTCAAGCGCTTCCAATTGTGGAGAAAAACAATTTTTTAAAAAGCCAAAAATAAACAAATAAATAAACAAATGCCTTGTGTAAAATTTTTAAAAATTGTGGAGAAAATATGTAACATACATGAAAATAAATAAAACATAGCAACCCCGGCAAAATAGCTGCAGAAATATCGCAAAGCGGATAAACACTCCTTTGCAGAAAAACTTGCAATCCTTTAACAAGAAATTTACTAAAAAAAATCACAAAGGCCCCAAAATGTTAAAACATCAATATCTTAAGTTGATTTCTTATTGCAGTTCAAAGGAAAAAGTACAGAATTGGTATCAGATGAGAAAGCAGAAAGGAGTTCTATAGTTGTTTTAGATAATACTGAAAAGTCACATGTTAGATTCACACAAATCTGGCACTGGTTTATAAAAATCCATTCCTTCAATATACTCCTATTTATTTAAAAATAAATAGAAACCACCTCTGAGTAAAATTGGTTCTCTATAGATACTTCCCTATTGTTAGGGTTTGGATCTGGAATGCCTCTCGAAAGGCTCACGTATTCAAGGCTGGGTCCCCAGTGCAAAATATTCAGAAAGGACTCTGACCTCATCAGTGGATTAACCCATTGATGGGATCATAAATGAATGAACCTTTGGGAGGTGGGGAAAACCACAGGAGGTGGGGTCTAGTTGGAGGAAGTAGGTCATTTGTGATGTGCCCTAGAAGGGTATTTTTTTGTCCCCAGTCCCTTCATCTCCCTCTCTCTCCTTCCCAGCCACCATGAGATAAGCAGCTTTGCTTTGCCACACACTTCCACCATGATGTTCTGCTTCACCACAAGCCCGAAACAATGGAGTCGGCTGATCATGGACTGAAACTTCTGAAACCATGAACCAAAATAAATCTTTCCTCCTTTCACTTGTTTTTCTCAGGTATTTTGTCACAGTAAGGGCTGATTTTTTTTTTTTGTACCAGGAATTGACCCAAGGGTGTTTAACCACAGAGCCACATCTCTACCCCTTTTTATTTTTTTATTTTGAGACAGGGTCTTGCTGTCTGGTTGAGACAGGTTGCTTAGGCTGGCTTTGAACTTGTGATCCTCCTGAGTTGCTGGGATTACAGGCATGCACCACCACGCCTGGCAATAACAGCTGATAAACACACCTATCAAGCAATAAGCTTGAAAGAGTAATAGAGGAATAAAGGAAAAAGAACAAAGAATATTATGTAATTTATCCAGGTCCATCAAGGAATCCTATCTTTTGGTTAGTGATTTCTCTAGATAGTGGAGGTTCTGTCTTTAAATACAGAATTGACTTTTTAAAACTTTAATGTCTTGTAAGGAAATCTTTTTAAAATGCCTTACTACATAATTTATTGCACATAATTCCTCCGTTCCCTGATGACTCAGGCTAAGTAGTACAGGTATCAGTTTCTATACTGCATTTTATGAGGATCTCAAAGGCTGCTGGGCCTCTAAGTAATGCTACACTGCTATGCTTGGTGTAGTTCATTCATAATCTTTAAATGCATTTTTCTGTCTTTTCTCTCTTAATTGTCACTTCTCTTTTCTGATAATGTGGTTACAGGAGACCAAACTCCTTTCTGCCTCAGGGACTTTGCACATGCTGTCTTCTGAATCCACTATCTTCTTTCTCTTGGTCTCTGCATGGCCAATTCCTATCTTCAGCCTTTCCCTCCCCGGCCACCCTCAATCCAACCAACCCCAATGTAGAGCAGGATATAGTTTTGGGGTCCCTATTACTTGCCTGTATTGTGATTTATATATGTCTGAAATTCAGTTTTTCTTTGCATTTACTTGTTTAGTATCTAACCCTCTGGCCAGGTCAAAAGGTTCAAGAAGATTGTGTGACCATGCCTGCTTTATATGTCATTACAATACCCCGTGCATGGCCCAGTGCCTGGTACACAGAATTATTTATACAATAAACAAATAGAATTCTCTTAAGAGAATAAAGTTGTAAAACTCTTGAGAATATTAAATTTGGTGTACAGGCCACAACATAAAGAAACGAGTGCTTTCAAAACCTCTTCCACTAGAGAAGAGTTCCAGAGCTTGATGACCGTGTGATACCTAACAACTGCACCAAAGCACACTCATGAACACCTTGGAAGAAAAACAAAAGAAGGTGTGTGTTCTTTTGATTTCTCTTATGCATTCCTTTGCTTCCTTGTTGAAATCCCATTGTTCAAATTCAACAAAGCCCTTAGAAACTAATATAGCCAAGAAATGAGGAGCAATGAATTAAGGAGCACGAGAGATATAGGGCTAGCCACTGCGGAGGCTGAGCCGACATTATTCAAGACGTGAACCCTTCCAGCAGGAAATGATAGCACTAAAACACAGAATTTTCACCAAGCAGCACCTGCCACTTATTTATTTATTTTTAACATGGTCCAAATGTGAATGTTTGTCTCGGTCGCAAAATGAGTCACTCTCATTGAATCTGGCACCGATGAAACTGGAAAACAAAAGCAATTACATAAACTACACACTTAAATAAGGCAGATACAAAGGTTCTCTGGATTATGGCACAAAGCACAATTTAGCTACAGAATAAAGCTTGATGCTTGACAAGAGAACTGACATCAGCACCCTTGCTAATCACAGCACAAAAGCTTCTCTATGTTTGGTCAGAGTACGAAGCGGGCCTGCATAAATCAGTCTTTGTTATCTGAAAATATCTGGGATTCTTAAAGTTGGTCCTATTTTTATCCTTGCTGCCTTGGGAGCCCCAGAGAAAGCGGCACGCTGGCCTTGCCAATCCTGCAGAGCAGTAACGGACAAAAAGGACAAGTTTTCTAGAAGCCTTCAAAACCAAAGACTCAAAGCAATTTGAAACAAGATGCCTGTGAAAATCCATTTTAACCATTAGACCACCATTATGAGCAGGCGATGAAGGTAATATAGGCAGGAAGTTGGCACAGTATTCTGTAAAAAATGTACTGTTGTCATTTCAGTCACTCCGACTTTAAGTTGAATAAATGATGTGATAACAGAACTCTATTGGTAAGTCTGCATTTTGAGGTAGCTCAAAAGGACCACATTTTGCTATCAGTTTCCTCTGCTTGGTGACTGTTCTTTGCCTACAGGATTAAGCCCAAACTCTAGGAGGGCACACAGGGCCTTCCAATTAATTCCCACCCTCAACCCAATCTTTCTAGCCTCACTCTGCTCCTCCGCCTTCCAACCATACCTCAAAGGCTTGCACCTCCTCATGTTCTGCTCTGTACTGTCTCTGGCCCTGACACATGCTGCTCCTCAGCATATAATGACCCCCTAGATTCAGCTCAGCCTCTTCTGGCTCTGGGTTCCCACTTCCACCTCCTTCCCAGTCATGGGTTGGACATTCCTACATTTGCACTTCTTGAGGACTAGGGCCATGCCTGTCCACCTTTCCTCTCATTTCTCCTACTGCCTGGCCCCAAGGAGATGCTCTGTGAATGTCTGCTAAACGTTTAATTAAAAACTCTTTGAAATAAGGATAAAAATACGCATGTTCTCACACCCTCTATGCATTACAGGAATGTTGACATGACTACAATCTGGCCAGTCCTTTCAAGAACTGTCAGGCGAGGATAGAGATGTCACTGTACAGATAGTAGAGGTATTTTTGAACTTCACTTTTAAAAGAACAGTTAAGTACTTTCTGCAGTTAAGCGAATTGGATACATAAACTGAAGACAGACCTATCACACTGAAGCTAAAATAGGCTCATCACACCACACCACAGGGCATGGATACGTACATACTCACAACAAGTACAGATGGAGTCCCCTTATTTAGTGGGAAGGAGAGGGGGAAAAAAAAACTACCTGGATTAATTCCAAACCATTAGTTGTTATATTATTATTAATAATTTTGTAAAATATGTCTCTTTAGTTTAAATGGCAAATGGGTTCAGTTTTAAAGAAAAACATGGTCCCTGCTGTGTATCTGTTTTCTGAGTGCTCTGTGGTATGAATGATGGAGCACATGCCCAGATTCCCTAATCCCTTCCCTGTACCTTTCCTGGAAGAGCTAATTATTGAAGGAACTGCTAACATATGGGGAGGCAAAGAACAGAGTTTGGGTATCCACTTGTGCTCAATTCAGAAGACTGCATATTAGAAACATCCAGAAAACTTCAGAGAAAAAAGGAGATCGAGATTGTAAACTTGGGAACAGGTCACTTTAAACACTCAGCAGGTGATTCTGATGTGCCACCAAGATGAAGACCCACAGTTCTAACCAAAAGAGAGAATCATGTTGGTCCTTAAAATAGAATTTTTTAAAAAATGTAATTCTTTCTCTTTTGACACCTTCTGTTGTGCCAATGCTGTCTGGATCTTCCTATTTTCGCTCACAATATTTATCCTATTGGCAGATATCTTTGAACAGCTTTCAAGCCAGTCCACACTTCAAGATTCCTTCTGAACCTCAGGTTCTCCTGCCCATTCCTGACCACCCATCAATTTCTGCCCTGCCATGGTGCTCATGCTGCTATGGGACAGATGGTATAGGAAGGGCCAGGTGTTTGACATTTCCAAATGTTCATGCAAGATTTTGTCCACTAGACATCAAGCTTGGAAGCTGAAGCCATTCCTTAATCATCTCCATTTTTAATATCTGAGACAGCAATTCTCAGCCCATTCTCATCTGAGACAGCAACATTGTTAAGTGCTCAAAGCCTTGATGAGATGTTCTTAAGGTTTTCTGTTCACCAGAATAGTTGCAGAGAGCCAATGAGAACTAAAAGGAAGAGACTTCGGGTGGCGGCGGATATAAATCTAAAGTTGTAATTAAGTCCAAACTCCTTTAACAGGATGGCATATCAGGGTGCTCTCCAATCTCAGCTCCACAGGTGGCCACACTGAGCACCTGAAGGACTGTCCCTGCTCCATGGCCTTACCTTTCATTTTGTTTGTTCTCTGATGCACCTTATCACCCTCCCCCCATGAGCTTCCATTCATCCTTCAAAACTTTCAAGCTTTCCCTGACTTCCCAGTGCTCCTGCTCTCCTGGACTTTCAGCAGGCAGCACCTGGTAGCCCATGCCCAAGCCTGCTCCCCACGGCTGAGAACAAACTCAGATGATAGCCGCAAGAGTGTCCCTCAGTAGCTGCTGAAGCCTAACCACGTTTCCCCAGACCCAACAGCACAACAGCACTTTCTACCTTCCCGAGTCAACTGCCCTTCTACCACGAAGCCTCACCACCAGTAATTTACTAACCCTGTATTATCCTAAGAAGGTGTAGGAGGAAAAAGCACAGCAAAACTTTCTATTTTAGCATCTCTCTCTCTCTCTCTCTTTTTTTGGCAGTACCAGGGATCAAACCCAAGGCCTTGCACATACTAGGCAAGCACTCGACCACTGAACTCCATCCCTAACCCTTTTTATTTTTTATTTTGAGACAACCCTTATCAAGTTGTTGAGGCTGGCCTTGAACTTGGGATCCCCCTGCCGCAGTCTTTCAAGTAGCTGAGATTATATGAGTATGCCACTGAGCCTTCCTATTTAATCTCTTTAAAGGAACTTAACAACTAATACTGGGTGAAGTGAGACTATTAACTGTGAGTTCTTTGGCAGAATTCAAATTTATGTATAATCTCAGAAATCTGTAAAATGCTAGAGGTAGAGAGATGTGTCTTATAAGATGAAAATACCAAATAGGTAGATAAATACAGATATGGATGTAGATATATTTTCAATGCTGGGGATTGAACCCAGGGCTTTGTACACACTGGACAGTGAGCTCCAGTCCCAGCCCCAAAATGCTATTTTATTTACAGGTTCAATGTAAATTTCATCTGAAAGACAATGAGACAACTGTGCAGTAAATCTATGCAAAACACTTAAAAGTGAAATGGATCTCTCTGCATCAAATATCCACAAGGTAATTGTTAAATGAAAAAAAGCAAATTGCAGAATTGTACAGTGGCATAACTCTAGTTGTGTGAACAAACCATATTTAGAGAACAGTTCTGAAGAGATATATACAAAATTGTTGAATGTGATAACTCTACTTAAAAGGGATGGGAGGACCAGACAAGTGCCACATGTTTATTTTATACCTAGCCTGATAATTTTTCCAAGGAGCTTCCATTTACTACTTTATAATTTAAAAAAAAAATTTACATGTTTTAAAAGTTTATGCCTAAAAATGCTCTAAGAAAGAAATTCAAGTAACTTTTTAAAATCTGGCAATACTACACACAAAAAACTAAAATATAAAAGTTTATGTTATGTATGGAACTGCCATCTTGCTGTCACTCTGCAATTAGTGAATTTAACCTTTCTTTTAAATACAGAATTCTAGATACATCTAGAATGAGTCTTAGTCAAGAAATAGCTTACACAAAAAAATATAATGGCTTTGTTTTAAAGATGGGGACTTAAGGGATCCAAAACAAAGAAGGAAAGCTGAGAACACTGAAAACAGGAACATGTTTCTTCTCTAGTAAGACCAGTGGTTAAAATATTCACATTGTTTTACTTTTCTTTAAAAAGCCATGTGGGTAAATGGTTATATATTCAGATATTTCAATATCTAAAACAAGCACTTTGGGAATTCCTATACCAATTAAAAATATTAAAATTCTATAATAATACCACTAGGGTAAATAAAATAAAGGAAAACAAATTAACCATAAAGCAGAGACAAAAGAAAACCATGTGCTCGGGTTGTTTTCCAGGAAGCACTATCTTTTCTAATAGAGCAAAATAAGGAAAAAACAGGCTGGCTGGAAGTTTCCACTCCACTGGCTCTATCATTATGATCATCTGTCCCAAACACACACAAGCCTAAAATTTCCTGTTTTCAAACTATTGTCACCATTTTCTAGCCTGGTACTATCTGTGCTAACTTTAGCTTAGTAATATAAACAAAAGAATGCACTGAAAATAATGTAGAACAATGCCTACATCCAGGCCTCCAATTCCTCCATACACTTATTAAATATTAGCGTTGACATACGTTGCCTGAGTGAAAACAAATTAGCTGGATACAAAGCAATTTCAAAAGAGAAAAACAAAACAAAAACCAAATTTAACTGGAATACTACAGCAGCGAGGAGAAAAAATTCAGGGCGCTGTGAATGATCAATAATGGTGCATGTAATTTACCTATTATCATTGCTAAATTGTTGCCTACCTCCAGGTCTAGGCATAAGTTCTATATACAACAAACAGAAAGCAATGACAAAAAATTCTGAGTATTTAATATACACAAATGGTTCTTAAATCTTTACTGAGGCAGAGACTGCTTTGAGAATCTGAGAAAAAGCTGCAGAAGCTTTTCCTAGAAAAAGGATCACAGAAATACCGTATAGTTTCAGAAGTCCCAAGGACCACTGCAGCACAGTTTAAGAATGCCTGGACAAGACTTTACTTTAATTCTCCTTTCTACCAACAACAGTTTGGTATGAGGCTGATCTGCCTTGGACCCCAACCAGGGAAATCTATGTACCAACATTCCACAGGAAAGCAGGCCATGTGGTGGCATTAACTCTCTACACAACACTGTGGGGTAGGACCCGTGGATTTCTGCTTGTACTATTTCTTTTCTCTCGACACAGTCCCCACTGTCGCGCGGGGAGGGGGGGTGTCCAAGTTTCCTTAACCTGACCAGGAGGAGGCCAAAGAGAGACAAGAGTCTGGCTGGGATGTGATCCAAGGTAAGCATGCCACCTTCTGTGTGAGCTGGACAAAGTCTGGGGTGACAGTGTGAGCTCTGCATGCACTAGGACAAAAGCTAGACTGCCTTGGGTTCATCAGGTCTACCCTCCATGGGCACCAAGAGTGGGTGAGCTCAGGTCAAGATATGGGCATTGGGAAGTGGGTCAGGGTATCCACTCCATCTTTGGAAAGGGGCTTCTGGCCTGACTCTGGCCTAGACAAAAGGTAGCTGGACTTTATGTGTAATCTGGCCAGTTGAGATTTGGAATGAGAGCCACAGCTAGTAAGGAACAAGTATGTACTTGGCTGTACCTTCTGGATTGTGTCTCCCTATGAACCTGTAAAGGCCAAGATGGTACAAAGGTCCAAGAAGAGTCCTACCAACCTAGCTGAATGCATCAAGAGTACAGTAAAAAGCCACACATCATTATGAGCTCCAGACATGCCTAGAGTCACTGAGCCATTAACCATTTCCAGGCATTGCTCCTATGGAACAGCACAAAATGAAGCTAAATGTTAGGCACCAAAATATTCCACAGAGTGTTGTTTCTATTTGTAAATAACTGAAACAGTTTAAATATCCAATTGAAGACAGGGCAACCAACTATCCCTGTTTTCCTAGGACTGTCCAGGTTTAAAACCCATATCCCAGGGACTACCTCTCCTCACCCCTCCTGGGTGAACCAGGATGGTTGGTTGCAGTGGGGAACTGAGTAAATAAATTATAACACTTTCCTATAAAGGAGTCTTGCGCAACCATTAAAGTGATGCTTAGGCATAGCATTTAAAAGACGTCTTCTCTCACACGGTTTGCAAAATTTCCACAATTCTGAGAGATCACAGCAAGGCACTCATTTTTCCTTTTGCAATAAGTAGAATCTGGTGTGAAGGAATACTGGCAACACTTTCCTTTTTGCATATTCGGGCTCTCTGGTCACCTATGCCAGGTCAAGATGACTACTCCAGTGTGTCCCCAGGACCTTGTGCACATCACCATCATGGTACTCTCCTGCATTTCAGGCAGTCCTCATATAGCAGCTCTCTTCTCCCAAACCCTGTCTTATTCCTCTTACAGGACGTGGAAGCGAATGGGCATGTGTGATAAATATTACCTGAATAAACGACCCTTCTGATGCCAGGTCTTCCAGTATAATGGATGATCATTGGTTGAAATGATATATAAATGGCTTTCTTATTATTGTAAGCATTCAACTGCAACCTCTGTCAACTCTGCCTCCTCAAGGATCCATAACAAAAAGTGAAACCAACTTAAGGGACCAATTAATATGAACCCCAGAGTTGGCACCATGTCAATATCGTAATGTTAGAAGTCCATGGCTTCATACAGTACCTACAGAATTATAAGAAGGCCCACATACCTGGTAAGGACTTGACTTCAATGTTGCCATTTTATGATCGAAATTGATACCACATTTCCAATTCAAGGCCCCACATTTTCCTACAGATACAAATTCTAAGTGTAGTTTCAGAGCAGTGCTGTCCAGCAGGCCTTTCTGTGCTGGTGGCAATGGCTGTGCTGACCACCACAGGAGCCACTGGCCACGTGGCTACAGAGCCTTTGAGAAGGGACTAGCGCAAGTGAAGAACTGGTTTTCTAGTTTATTCACTTCAGTTCAGCCACATGGTGCTAGGAGCTGTCTTATAAACAGTGTGGTTTCCAGGGACATTTCTTTAACTTAAGGAAGAGGTAACGACAATTGCTAAAGCGAGTGCAGATCTAAGAAAAAAAATCCCACGAGAAGTCATTCAATTGTGTAATTCCAGTGTAAGCACTGTGCCTGAGAACCCACTTCCTGATTTTACTGTGTTCCACAAACTTACTCTACCCCACAAATGCATGCCCCCTACATCACTGTTATCATTATTCGGAAAAGAACATCGTTGCTTAAACAGCTTAGTGTTTAAAAAAATTATGACACCAATAGCCATCTTGAGTTTTTAAAATCAAAATTTTATCTTCCATAACCATCAGCAGATTTCTAAGTTCTTTTTCTTGTTCCTCTATCAATCCAAAGTCATCATTTCTGAGATAGAGTTAGTGTTTTGAGTTTCCAGCAAAACACGAAAACATGCCCACTTTCTAAGTTTCTCACTGAACATTCACAGTATTAAGATTTGGATGACGGTTAAAAAAAAAAAACAACTTTCACATTAGGTAGCAGAGGAAAAGCACTAAAGTGTCACTACAACAAATTTCAGATTTCTATAATCACATTGATATGTAATAAGCCAGGATAATGCAGAGGATCATTTTCTCCTGAATATTAGAACTCAATCTAAAACTCTAAGACAAAGATGTGGTAATGAAAAGCTTCCCTGGAAAGAATTTATCTTCAAAGAGATCAACTATGAATCCCAGAGTGACTGGCTAAAGCACATTGAGTCTAACATGCAAGATGAATAACTTTATCCAAAGAGGATACAAACCAAGGATAAAGTTGCTCCACAGACAAGAGGTCAAGATCTCTGCTGTAAATATGGGAGGATCAGCCTTGATGCTGAGATGACGCCATCCGAAAGTGGAAGTGTCACCCTTTGGTCAAACACGATTCTTGGGGAACATGAGTCTTCATTCATACAACATGCAGATAATGATCTCACCATACAAGAAAAGTGGTTGACCGTTTACCTCTTTGTTTTCAAAAGAGCCAAGTGCTAGCTTTCCCATTCCATGGTGCATCAGCCCCTAAAATGGGCCCAGTTTTTTCCCTGTCAACTTTCCATCTCCCTCCACACCCCGCAAGCTTCGTAACATTTGGCTAGCAGGAAGTAGATACAATGGACTGAAAATAACAGTGACTGTAAGGATATGAGTGTGTGTGTACATGCATATATAAATATGGTTTACAGCTTGAGCACCAGGCGAAAATGTTGGTCAAAGAGGAGTTGGCCAGAGGAGTACCAGTGCCACTTGGCAGATCCAACTCACCTTCAACTCTAGGCAAAACTCTGTCCAGTTCATTAAAAAAAAAAAAAAAGTCACTGATATATATTATACCACACACAACTGACACAACATGACCTCTGCCCTCATCTGCTCTCAAGTGTCAGAAACCCTGGGAGACAATCAGAGCCATTCACAAAGTTCTGGCATCTGAGACACAGATGACAACCAACTCTGTGACTGACTTGCCAACCTGGAAGTTCACTAAAGTGTGGAAAAGCTAAAAATAACCACATAAACATGTTTACAGCATTTTAAAAGACAGGATCCACACTGTCTTCTAAATATAAACCTAGAGTTGGGAGGGCCGGGATTGGCTCTTGTGTTCAGAGGTGTCAGTGGGACGATCCCACATGGCATTGCACAAATTCATATTTCAGTATCTTACTTTAAATGGAGGGCTGTTGGTGTTTGGCTAGAGCAAAGGAGGGGTAGGTTGGGAACCAGAAAAGAAAAAAGATGTTACCTCTCCCTCACTTAGAGGCTTCAGAGGACCACAAACCCCAAACTCTCTGTCATCCGTGGGACCTGACCTTTGTGAAGTTCTGAAGGGGACGTCCTGCCTGTATTTTTCCACTCAACACATCCACTCTCAAATCCAGTGTCCCCTTTTCTCTTCCTCATTCCTAAGACTGTAGATGCTGTGGCAATAGATTGAGGCAGATAGGAAGTCATCTGGAACGCAGACACACCAGCCCAAGTCCCCCATCCCTCCTGGTCCACGAGTGCAGGCATGTTCAATATGACAATTCTAATTCTTGTCCTGTTCCTGAAAAGTGAGATATTCCAAATCAAACACAGGAAAATATTCTGAATAAAAACCATGATGCTGTCATCAACAAGGATGAACAAGAGCAGCAGTATTAAGACCATCAAGGACTGGAAGGAGTATTTTATTAGCATAGGAGAAAAGACTATTTGGCCTCTATAAATTATACCTTGATATTAATGTTTAGATAGGATTGGTTTAAATTTTATCCTGTCTTTAGTTGTAGGAAATCCTTCAAGTTTAGCAGCTATTAAAAAAAAAATCAGAGAAGAAAAACCTGTACCAGCAAGCTTAGCCCTGTATTTGTACGCAATAAACTTTAAATGTCTGGGCCTCTTCAAGTACTGGAGCAGAATCTGTATTTCTGAAGGATGTCCAATAGCTAAGAGAAGTATTCTCTAGAGTAAAATTGTATTAGTCATATAGGTAGTTTGTTTTTAATAAACTAGTAGCAACAACAAAATCAACTGAAAAGTTAAGAGGGAAATCATATATAATCCCATCATTACTGGTAGAGTATTTTCCATATTCTTATCTAATTTTTATTCACATATATACATTCTTTAAAGTAGCTTTTTTTTTTTTTCTTTTTGGACAAGGTATCACTGAGTTGCCTGGGGTGGCTTTAAACTTACCATTCTCCTGCCTCAACCTCTGAAGTAGCTAGGATTATAGGTGTGGCCACCAAACCCAGCTTCAGTTAGTTTTTTCTTTTTCATCTTTTTAAAAAATTTTTTTTTTTTTAGTTGTAGATGGACACAATACCTTTATCTTATTTATTTTCATATGGTACTGAGTATCAAACCCAGTGCCTCACAAGTGCTAGGCAAACACTGTACCACTGAGCCACAACCCCAGCCTCTTAGCTAGTTTTTAAAGATGAATGCATCTTTGGTTTCAATAGCCACATTTCTAACTTTCTGAGGAAGGTTTAAGTGGTTAATTTTTCACTTGCTGCAACTTTTCCCAAGGCCTGACAGGAAGCGGGAAGCCCTCACTTAAGTGCTTCTGAATCCCAATGAACAAAATGTATTTCATGATTATAAAAACACAACCTAGTTATTTACCATAGTCTTTCTTAGTGGAACATCCCAGATATACTCTAGCAGTTAAGGTGTTTAATTATAACTCTCTTGAGAGGACATTCATGTCCTGTTAGGCCTTGCCTAATTTAATACACCATGTAGTTGATGATCTAGGCAAATAATGACTAAAGCAAATTATGTATAATCCTCTTGACTAAAAAGCTGTGACTGTGTTTATTAATAATTGCAATCTCACACTGTACAGAATGACTTATTAATCTAATAAATGAATTTAATCCAGAAAAACAGTCTCTAAAAAGTTTTATATTAATATCTATTAATTGTGCATGTTCTTGGGTTCCAGTGTCGTATTTCCACATGTGCATACAGCGTACACTGGCAGAATTCAACCTCTCCAGAAAAAAGATCCTCCTTTTTTTTTTTTTTTTTTAGTACTGGGGTTTGAACCCAGGGTCTCACCCATGCTAGGCAAGTGCTCTACCACTGAGCTACATCCCCAGCCCTAAAAAGGATCTCTGATATATCAACTTATAGTAGGTGTAATGGACACATTCTTTTTTTTTTTTTTTTGGTACCAAGGACTGAACTCAGGGGTACTCGACCACTGAGCCACATCCCCAGCCCTATTTTGTGTTTTATGTAGAGACAGGGTCTCACTGAGTTGCTTAGCACCTCGCCGTTGCTGAGGCTGGCTTTGAACTCACGATTCTCCTGTCTCAGCCTCCCTAAGTGCTGGGATTACAGGCGTGTGCTACCGCGCCCGGCTGTAATGAACACATTCTCAGAATAAATGCCTTTACTGCTCAGCCATTTACATGTTTATACTTTAAAAATTAAAAAGAAAATGTAGTTATCTAGAGCGAAGAAAGGTAGGTTTATTTGGTTTAGTCCAAAAATTGAGAGGAAGTTGGAGAGAAACAAAAAACATGTCTAGTTAAAATTCAACTAAACTTTAAAAAAGAAATGAAAACAACAAAACACCACCTTGTTATTTTGTTGAATAACCGACCCTGAGAAGGCAAAGCAATTTTCACTTCAAAATTATGAAACCCACATTGCCTGATGGAAATCATGTTTTAGTAACTGGATTCAATCACTGGTGGAGCAAAGATGGAATAAACAAACAACACACACACACATACACACACACACACACACACACACACACACTCACACACACATCTTTAGCTAGCCACCCAGACACAACAGCACAGAGGAGGAGAAAGGATTTATTTATTCTCTCACAACTGAAGCTCCCAAACCACCTCCATAATGGTATTCTAATACTTATGAACAGCTTGAAAGAAATAAGCAGAAATAAAAAGTGCCCAGCATTGTCACTGTGGAGAATCCCTTGCTTCCTCTCAGGGCCTAGTCTTCTCACCAGGTGGCATCCAGAGCCCACCACATGAGAACACTTTATCTCGGAGGCTCTTTCTCATCACTGCTCCATTTTGGCACTGAACACACACACCACCAGACCAAAGGCAGAGACTCAAGCGTGAATGAGCAAATAAATGAATGAATGAATGAATGAATGAATGAATGAAGGTCTTGATGCAGTGAGCAAAACAAACCCGACAGGGCTGATCATCACGGTCATCAGTAAAGAACCTCTAAGTGTTTATTAAGTGGTTACGTGATGGGCATACCAGAAAAGCAAAGTAGTACTATGATAATGAATTGAAGAATTACCACTAAACTTGTCTAAATGTGTGTACCTTTAAATGCACAAGAAAAGCAAACTAGAAGCCACTTTAGATGCTTTTATATGAAACACAACTAAGTGGAAAAACTTTCCTCCACAGTGTCCAAAAGGACCAGGAAACCTGGCTTAAAGGCACAGCAAATGCAGCGTGCTGAGGAAGGTTCCCTTTCTTCTCTGTTCTTTTGTCTGCCCCCTGGTGGAAGGCTTATGAGCAGGGAAAGCTTTATCAAGGCAGGCATTGTGAAAAATCTAAAAAAAAAAAAAAAATGAAAATACAGCAGCACAAATAAAACAAAGCACAAAGGTGTTACTCTCAACCTCTACAAATCAGTCATTCAAGAATAAAAGGGTAACTTGTGAATTCCTATTCAACCCCTTCAACCTAAACATAAAATTTGTGTATGAACTTAGGTAGGTAGACTATTTCCTTGTGCACCTTTGGACTTTTGATGGCAGTCTTTTAAGGAAAAGCTGACATGTCTAGATTGCATCCAGGTACCATATAGCTTTTGAACATATAAGACAAATAATTCACAGGTTCTTGGTGTCTAGGCTAACATGGTCTGACCCCTTTATTTTTCGTTTTCAGACGTCCTAGACATGAATAACTTAAAATTATTTCCATAAAGACAGCTCGGAGAATCTAAGGATTCATTCCATAGGACTTCAAGGAACAGGTAAAGTGAAACACAGACAGTGGTTCGGAGATTCCAGGCGTGGCAGTGACTCTTCTCGGAAAACACGCTTATCTCCACGGGGATCTGTCTGTCTAGAGAGGGGTGTGGGTTTGGCTATGATCTCATCATCACAACAGACTCACCTCTAAACCGGTGGCTCATTTTATACTGGAGTTTCCCACCAACAGTTCTTGTAAGGCACTGCTCCTGACTTACATAAACAACTCATCAGGGACTCCGCCCCCTGGGGCTAGTGACACATGTGCAAGACAGTCAGCCAGGCTTTATACAAATGGCACACACACAGGATCAAAACATCAGAAAATGATCTCTGAAGGGGAGACACAAGTACTGAACGCAGTTTCTGGCCTTAAGTAATTCATTGAGTGGTTCAGCTTCTTAATTTCTAAAGTAACCAGAATACAGAATTGCTCAAGATTATAATAAAGAAAATGGTCTCTAGAGGTGATTCTGGGTCTCCACTCATCTTTAAAACACATAAAACTCTTGCATCTGTAGGAATTCTGCTTCCTAGAACTGCAGAAGCATTACATGAGACAATGCATACAGATATATCTGGAATGAATAAAGTCACTCAAATAAACTGCCCTTACTCAATTACCATTTTAATTGTAGCAGTGCATGGGGTGTTAATAATTTTGGTGAGTTCTAAAAACGATCAACTTCCAGGAATTTATGACTACACTTTACCTGTAGGCAGTATGGGCTTAAGAAACCCTCACCTACTTTTTCACAGAGGAAACAAAAGTAGGCAAAATCAGGGTTTAATTTAATAAGCAAATGCCCAGGATATAAGAGGACAAACCTGAACCCTTCTCACCTGAGACCGTTAGGAATTCTATGAAAGGTGGGCAGCAGCGAAGACAGCTGAAACCCAGCTGCTATACATTTACCTTTCTCTTTGAACAAAAACCTTCAGCAAAAGTAAACCTCAAAGAAGACAGAAGAAAACTCCTGTGTTTGTAAA
>CM053408.1:16564655-16643385 GCA_028644305.1 Xerus rutilus | reverse complement strand
GGGGGGGGGATTAAAAATTGAGAAGCTGACTCACTTTTACTTTCTTCCCTATTAACTTGGGACCATCTGTTTAAAGTAACTGTCTATTTTCAGCAGTTAGGCAATAGATCACTTATAAAAGCAGAGGCAGATGCCTTCTCTTAAAGATTGCCCCATTATCAAACATAGGAACATTACTTTTATACGAAAGCTCCTGTGTATGTTACTTGGCAAGCCTAAAATTTTAGATTTTTAAAAATATCAGGCAAGCAATTCAAGGCATCATCTTATGCCTTCTAATTGTTTTTAGCAGTTGCTAAGTGTACAAGAAAAAAGAACGTGAGGTCATTTTTGGAAGCATTTAATAATAGTTGCTGTAACCCTGGCTCTTGACTCACAACTTGGCTTAAGAATTCGTGAACTTCTTCCGCTGAAAAAGGTTGCTTACTTAATAGTTAATTTTTACCTGAAGTACTTTCTTCTAAATGGAGTAACTCGTGTATCTCACCTGTGTTTTCTCTGGGCAACAGTGACAAGTCAGAGATAATCTCAACGAGTATGTCCGTGATTTTTGTTTTTCTTTACACAGAACAAAGCTGATCTCTCAAAGAGAAGACTGGAGGTGCATGTTTCCCCTGTGTGATTCTCTTGCTCTCTGCCATCTCTTTTGTGCTCTGAAATAACTGCTGCTCCCTGAAAGTTTCTTTAGAAGCCAGTGTACTTTGTCCTTGCCAGGTCAGATAAGGGGTTAAGTTTAATTTACAGCTCAGGTCTCTTTCTTTCTTCCTCTTATGCTATTTTTTTTTTTATTTTACTTTTATTCTATCTCTTTTTCTGGGGTACAGTGCAATGCATATATACATATACAAATATATAAATAACGTGTACTGATTAAGTCAGGGTGGTTAATGGTTCCATCTACTTGTTATTATTTGGCTCGTGGCTGCACTATTCAGAATAGCTAAGAATATGGAATCAACCTAGATGCCAATCAGGAGACAAATAGATAAAGAAAATGTGGTAGATACACATAATGGAATATTATTTAGTCATAAAAAGAACGATATTCTATTATTGGTAGCCAGACGGACGGAACTGGAAGACATTATATTAAGGGAAACAAGTCAGATATAGGAAGACAAAAAACACATGTTGTTTCTTATAGGGGATGTTTTTAAAAAGTCCATCACCAGAGACTGGGGAGGGAAGAGTAGACTACATAATCGGTACCCAAACACAGTGAGAAATAGCAAGTTCTAGTGTTCTGCAGCACAGCAGAATGATCATAGTTCACCATAACTTGCTAAACATCTTAAGAATAGTTGAAGAGTGGAGCTAGAAGTGAATGAACACACAGTAAAGATGAGCATACTTTTCTTGGCAGCCAGAGTGGTTAATCAGCTGTCCCTTCTCGTCCACACTGCCACCCTTCCACCCCTTTCTATTCATTCTCTCTTTTCTCCCTTGAGGTTACCTGGATTTGAGGTTCAATACTTAAAGGAACCCCTCCCCCCAAAAAACCCCTGACACCTTATTGGAGATACAAGCTCCGTGCTATAATAGTTCTTTAATTTCTCTTGCCCTAGAACAAGGATAGTTAGAGCTCTCTTTGAAATATTATTTTTAATATATAATTGTTACATTTATTAAGTACCTTGGCACATAGCATTAGTTGCTCACTCAAATCCATTCTTCCCTTCTTCTACAGTGAAAGAGCAGTAATTGGTTACATGGCCATCTGGCTAGAAATGCCTTAGCCTTGGGAAGCTGGAGGTGGCCATGTGACTTAGATCTCAACAATGGTAAGTGAGCAGCAAGGATGTGTGCCTTTTAGGTGTCTGGGTCTAAAACACTGGGCATGCTGCCTCTGTGCTCTCTCTCCTCCCCTCAGCTGGGACTGGCATGCCCTTGACCTAGCTGTAACTATGGAGATGGGCTCTGATGTGCGGAAGTGGAGCAACGAGGTGGAAGGAGCCTGGGTCCCTGAACCTCTGTAGGGAACGTGACAGCTCTGCAATCCGGGCGTGCTCACCTGGCCAAGGAGCACAACATTCAGCCATATTTCCTTTGATTCACTGCATTTTGAGGTCTCTTTGTTCCAGCTTCACAGGCTTTATCATATCTGATATCTACACTTACTACATGTATGACTGGTCTGGGTGCTTTACATGAATTATCTCACTACTGAGACTCAGAGGAAAGCAGTTACTACTCCTAGTTTCCAGGTGAAAAATCATGGACTTGGTGGATGGAGTCATTTTATCCTAAGGACAAACGGTAGCAAAAGATGGTACATTGTTGAATGGCAGGTGTGAATGGTGCTATGTTCAAACACTAACCACTAAATAAAAGGAAACCCACTAATCAAACATATTATCTCACTGTAATTTAGATTTTTCTTACATGGTATCTTTCATGTACCTGGAACAGAAGCATGAGCTTGAAATCAAGAAATATAAATTATATTTCATTTGTTCAAAAACACCCTTAATCTATAATTAGCAGAAGATTGAAACTCATGTAAAACTCCAAAACTTCAAAGTAATCAGACAGCTGGCCAAGAAGAAACAGCTTTCTGGATGGAACCATGTACTCTATTTCTCAGATTTTACTGTGTTGCAAGCAAGGCCTAGCTCTGCACCTCAATTCAGCACTGTAAAATGCTGAATTATTAATCCAAAATAACATTGTGTTTATTATGAAAGGGCCCTTGAAACACTGTCACACAACACTGGAGTTTTCCTTTCAGTAATATGAGGCCACCCACCTTCACTTCTCCTAAACTTCTAAAACCAGGAGATGTGCCAGATAGGTATGAACGGGAGGGGGTTGGCAGTGGGTAAGGAGGAGGGGGGCTGGAAAATAAGTGTCTTTTGTCTTTACATCTTAAAAAAATCGTTTTGCCTAAGAATCCTTTTATCTTCCAGAAAGTTCTTACAACTACGTGCCAGAATCCACTTATTTATTCATTCAACAAATATATACAGAACACACACTGTTGAGGACTCTGCCAGACACCAAATATAGTAAGTAAAAGAGTTAGAAGGCAAAGACAAAAGCAGAGACTTCCACAGAACCATAATGGTTTTTATCCTAACAAGCTTAGAAAAACTCCCGAATAAATCGTCTTATTCTTCAGCAACCTCAAAATGCATAAAACCACAGGGAAAGAGAGGCCTTTGCTTTGTGCATCCCTTCCCGAATGCACAGGGTAAGTCCCACCACCTGGCCAAGGTGGCATCTTTTCTACCCATCCCATGAGCAGGTCTCAGTTGATATTTGAAATTAGTGCTTATCCATTTGTTCCCCAACACTGTCATCCACCTCACTAGGTTTTAACTATGAGATGAGTGAACTATGTGAGTTCTTGGCCAGCAGAAGCAAGCATTTCATTATTTATATGGGTCTCCTCATTCTATGCTTGGTTAAAAAGACATAAAAAGAAAAAGGGTTGGCACCCTGTAGGGTAGATCATTTCTATAAAATTAAAAGCTCTTCTTATTCTTGACTGCCAACCGTGGAAAGATGAAGCTATGAAAATACTACCCTCGGTGGGTATGATGTAAGGGGACCTTCATGAGGTCAGGCACATCTCTGGCAGCCTGGTGAGAAAATGCTCCAAACCCGCTATGTGGAAAGGTACATTTCTAGGAAGAGGCACCGATTTGTAGACGGCCCTGGTTGTAGACAGCATCACTATAACACTGACCTTAAGACAGGCACCAGGCACTTACTAGGTGAAAGTGAAGAATACACAGGTCCAGCAGACCTGGAGCTGACTTCAGGTCCAGGTTCTGCAAGATTAGAGATGGACAAGGAATGCAATCACAGGAAGTAGCAAGGACCTCCCAGGACATTAAAGAAGCATGAAGAACATTCTAAGACCGAGTGTCCAGCCTTAGTGTGGGAGAAGGGGCCTAGCTAGAGAGGGGATGGACCTCTCACATCCTCTTAAAAGTACCAACATGAAGTGAGCCTCCCCCTCAGCCCCAGCCAGGAATGTGCCTACCAAGTGCCACAATCTCTGGGCAGGTGAGACAGAGGAGACAACGAGGACAAATACGAGTAGGTGGCAAAGTGTGGAGTGGGTGCTTTCACTGGGCTGGAATCCAGAATGTGTGTGCTGTGAGGGGAGAGAGGCTCAGAAATGAAGATCAGGGCCAAGAAGCAGGAGAACCTTAAATACAAACCATGCTTACTTAGCCTCCAATGAGGAGGCAATGAGGACTCCCGGGAACCAAACAGTCATGCTTCCAAAAGGACTTCGGAGGAGGTGGAGACTCTAGATAGGGAGACCAGCAATGCGTGGAAAGTGTCTGATCTACACTAGCAGCAGTGGGAACAAAGCAATAATCAAATGCATGACAGTGCCGAGGGCTGCAGGAAGAGGGGCAAGTCCTTAGGGTATGATACTCCAAAGATGGAAACTCACAGGGGCAAGCAAGCTTTTTTGCACCTTCTCCATTCACTTCCACCAGATTGATTACCTCATGTCTGGCTCCTTCTCCAACAATCACTTGCACACCAATTCACGGCGCCCCGCCACCACCACCCATGGACCACTAGTATTCTTAAGTACGAAGTCCTAACTCTGCATCTCCAAGGCAGTGACTCATGCTCACACTATGTAGTAAACTGCAGAACAAACTGAATTATTCCCCTCATATTTAGTTCCCCATTTTTTAAAGGAGAGGTCAGCAAACTTCTGCTAAGGGCCAGATTGTAAACACTTCAGGCTTTGCAGGCCATATGGCCTCTGTAGCAACTCAATTCTTCCACAGAGACACGAAGATAGACGTAGACAATTTGTAAACCAAAGGGCATGGCTGTGCTCCAATCCCACTTTATTACAAATACAAGTGGCAGGCTGATCCAGCATTGAGAACACTGAATGTTTCCTCATTCCTGTTCAACATGGTAGCTGTAGCAGCAGGATGTCTGGTGTGCTCAAGTGCATATTTCCCAGCCTCCCTTGCAGCTAGCTGGGTCATGTCACTGTCCGGTCAACCCTATGTGAGTGAAAATGATCCATAGAATTTATAGTTCATCCTCCTTTTCTGTGGGTGAAATGAGTTTGTGATGAGCCATCTCTGACCGAAGATGGGGCCAGCATTCTCAGGATGGCAGAGAAACAATAGGAAGGAATTCATCTATTAAGATGTGGTACTAGTTATGGACCAGTATGGGTCAAATGGGTGGTCCTGATACAGAAAGAGAGAGAAAAAGAACCAAAACCTTTTTACTTGTTTAAGTTATCTTACTTTGGGAGTTGATATGGTTTGGATCTGGAATGACCACCCCTCCTAAACTGTCGCACATGTGTTGAAAACATGGTCCCCAATGCAACAAGATTCAGAGGTGGGGCAAAATTTTAGGCAATGATTGGGCCATGAGGGCTCTGACCTTATCCATGTATTAATCCACTGAATTAAACTGCAGACAGCTGAGTGGACTTGGGAGGCAGTGGGGTACAGGTGGAGGAAGCAGGCACTGAGGGTTTACCTGGAAGGTTATTTCTTATCCCTGGGCCCTTTCTTTTTCTACTTCCCAGTTGTCATGAGCTGAGCAGCCTTCTTCCATCACACCCTTCTGCCATTATGTTCTGCCCAAAGGAATGGAGCTGGCCAACCACGGATTAAATCTTCCGAAACCACAAGCCAAAATAAACCTTCTCTACTCTAGTTGTTCTTGTCAGGTATTCTGTTTGCAGTAATGAAAAAGCTGACTAACACAGGTATCTTTTAATAAAAAATTTGCATTTCAAGTTTAGTTCAGTGTACAAAGCTGTAATTAATTCAGAAGGAAAACAACTTCGTTCCAGGACTAGAACCCCAATGATCAATCATAAACCCACACAGTGGGGTCAGATGACTTAGCATAAATCTATCATTATTACAGTAACTAACATCCAGTAAGGGTTTAATCTGTGCTATACTCTTATAAAATACAGGCTCTCGCTTGTCTTTAAAGCAATTGTTAGTGTGGTCACTTTTACAGGTAAAGTTCAGAGAGGTTATGAAATAAGCCCAAAGTAGGTACTGTACCTAATAGTACTGTACCTAAATTGTTGCACAGATATGTAAATTGAGGATATATGACTCTTAGGCAATCCTTTTCCCCAGATCAACTCCCTCAAGTCAAGGACAAACCACAGATGCTAGGATGATATTTAGAGATGGTTCTGTGATTCTAGGTTTAAATTTTCAAACTGAAAACTGCCGCTAAGAACCACTGACTTATGTGGCTTCAGTTTAATTATTGCTCCCCTTTAAGAGCCACGTAAACCAGTGACACAAGGTTACATGATTTACCCAGATTCCTTTGAAAGACTCTGAGAATGCCAAAAACGGATTTCATCACACAGCCCCAGTGCTGCCAGCCCCAGCAAGTGCCATCACCTCCTGCCTCCCTGCCCACTGGGAGCCAGCAGCCTGGACATTTGCTACACCAGACTGGGTAGTGTCTGAGAGAGCCATGGAAAAATCCACCAGCAGAAAGCTAGAGCTTTTCTCTCCAAGAAAAGGTGGATCGTGACATTTGCCATTGCCCCTTGTCTGTCAGATACAGCGTCCATCTCTGCTGGGGGCTTGGCACCCTCCATGGGGACCATCTGGCTCCACTGCCCTGACCACAATGGCTTTTCCTGTCCTATACGGGCTGGAGGCTCAAAGAAAGTCAAATTCACCCTGAAATTACAGCAGAGCCAATGCTACCAGCTGGCCATGATGGATGAACTTGAAATTTAGTTGCAAAAATCATTAACCTTATTTCAAATGGTAAGAGAAAAAAAGTGTTTCAAAATTAGTTTGATTTTTTTTAATGGGATAAAAATCAACTTTTTGAAAACATCACAAATAATGACTATGAATAATAACCAATTAAAATTATTATAATTAACTGTTGCTATACTAAGGATTATAGAAGGAAAATATTTATTTGTTACAGAAATGTAGCAAAGAATTTTAGTCTATGTTGAGTAAAGCATGAAATTTGCATGCTCTCAATTATCCTTTTAAATCAATTATTTTTAAAACAGGAAAGGAAGCATCCCAAAATGGATTTTTTTTTACTTTATAGCATATCTTTAACTTTTCCCCAGGCAAAATTATAATGGATACAAAACTAGGCAGCTATTTAAAATCACATTTTCAAAGAATATTTTGGGATGTGAGAGATGTGATCACATTATCTTATGTTTAAAAAACAGGTTTCGAAACAGTTTATAGTAGTTCTTACAAAATGAATGATGATATATAAATATACATAGAAAATTAATCTGGAAGTAAACATCTCAACATTTTAATAGCAGTTTTTCTCTGAATGGTAAATAGCAAGAGATTTTCATTTTCTTCTTTATACTTATAGAATTTAAATTTTTTTCTATATCATAGTAGCATAAGTATTTATTTATTTTGTAGTACAGGAGATTTAACCCAGGAACTCACACATGCTAGGCAAGCCCTCTGCCACTAAGTTACATGTCCTGCCCTTTATTATTTTTTACTTTGAGATAGGGTCTTGCTAAGTTGCCAGGACTGGCCTTGAACTTGGGAATACTCCTGGCTTAGCCTCCCGAGTGGCTGAGATTACCGTGCGCCACTGTGAGCAGCCCCAGTACATATTTTTTAAGAGAACTAAGAGTAAAGAATATGACACTAAAGGCACAGCCCTCTCCCTTAGGTGTGTTTTTTAAGAGGATGCAGAAATGAGTTAGAGAATAGGACAAGCTATTCTATGTCCAAATCATACACAAAAATCTCAGAGACTCATACATCAAACCGCTTGCCAAGTCTTAATGATTTGATAGTGGATGTTTTGGAAAGATCAGAGGGGCACCATAGCATATGGAAATAAGAGTCTCTGGGGAGAGAGTCCGGCCCCATTACAACACACAGCTATTATCCACATTTTACTTCCACTAAACTGACATTAAAATGGAGCGGGGAGTGTGTGTAGCACTCAAACATCTGTGGCTTATCATTACAGAAGTATATTTCTAGGAATTATGATTCACAATTACTGCTCTCAAAATGAGAAAACAACTGTTAAATTAACAAGAAGTACATGCATGTCCCAATTTTGCAGCAGCTAAAATCTACCACAATCAACTTTTATTTCACAGCAGAAAAAAAACCCACAAATTAGGAAAGACAAGTCAGAATACAGTTTAAATCTGGAGGACGTTATCTTGCCCCCACCCTTACCCGTCACAAGGCAAAACTGGGTTTGAGGCCACATGTTTATTTGCAGATATTGAAAAAAAAAAAAAAATCCTAACCGCTCGAGCTAACTTATCACTGCCTCACGCTCACACTAACGGTCATATGATCCTCAAGTGCCGTTTCTCAGACTCTATCTTCCCCTGACAAACAATACCTCCTTTCATGGGGCCAGCAGATCATCCAAATAGGGTTCAACTGGCCAAGCTCCGGTGCTTTCTCAATGATAGAACCTGTTCACAGAGCAACGGAGGACTTTGAAAGAAATATTTCAGGAAAAAGAGAAGGTAGGGAGTTTCAGGGTAACGCCTGATAAAATTCCATTGCTTTTTCCAAAACAACAAAAACCTAAGTTTCCCACGCCCCAAACACAAAAGCAGAGCAGAAAATAAGAGTATATTCTTCAATTACATTGCTCCTGGGGGAACACACTCTCACTTGGTATTTACTTTCTCCACCACGTTATTTCATTTAAAGACAGAAAAAGGAAACAAAAAAAAAGCAACATAGAAAAACCCCCAATGCCTCAGTATATCGTGCAGTACCTATAGAAACCTACAGATCCATTGAGAAAGTCCACCACCTTAAATAGGTATTTACTTAACGAAGAGAAGATTTTCAACAATGGAACAATGGAGAAAGATGCTCAATAAAAGGAACAGTAGTCTGTCTAACCAGAGAGTAAGCAAAACAGCAGCTCAACAGCATAAAGATTGCAGAGTAAGAGAAAAAAAACATCACTAAGCTACTGAGTGATCTATTCATATAAGCATGAAGAAGAAAACAAACACACCTTTCATGTGGGCTGCCTAAAGGGGCAGCTTCCCCGTACCTCTGACTTCCAGCATCCTGCTCATGACCAGAGTCTAGGAAAGTAATATATGACCTCAGTAACGCTGCCTGGCCTGCACCCAAGTCAGTGACTTCAACTGCTCCACATTAATAACAAAAGCCATCCTGAGTGGACACACGGGGCCAGTGCAGGAGATGAAAGACTCAGGAGCCGGCTTCTAAGAGCAGAGCAACCTCCTGTGAAAGCAGAGGGCCAAGTACCGTTGAGAGCAAGAGTTTCCTCCACTGAAGTACTGGCTGAAATTAGAAAGGCTGCAGTCCATGCAGTTTTAAAAACCAGAGTACACTGAACCCTAGACTATCCCCACTGTAACAGAAATGGAGTGAACCCCGAGCTGTGCTAGTGCCAGGGACTGTTCCAAGCACTTTGCACAACTTAAAGGTTGCTCAACCGCCAACAACCCGGGGAAGTAAATGCTATTAGCCTCGGTTTACAAATTGGGAAACCCAAGCACTAACAGTAAGAACCTATTCAAGATCACAGAGCTGGTTGACTTGAACACAAGATTCTAGCTCCAGAGGCTGAGGGCTGAGCTACTGTCCCAGGCTATCCCACACCGACTGCTCTTAGTATACACAGCCTAAACACCCCAAGGGAGCAGACACTGCAACTCCAGGGCTATGCTTCTGTTGCTGCCTGGTGGCTGCTCCTTGGATTTGATGGCAAGAAGGCTACTTTCATGGAATCCCTACTTTGTGCAGAGACAGTACATCTACTGTACTGAAGTGTTAGCTGTATTTACAAAGCCTACAGTCACTCCATGCAAGGGCATCTTCACCTCCTCTACCCTCTGCTGTTACACCTTCAGAAACAACAGTTTCACCAGTCATTTGATATAAGCAATACTGTGATTCTTCCCTGTTACAGATGAAAAATAGATTCTGAGGGACCGGGTAATTGCCTGGCATCAGTGAAAGGCAGTGCTGGCATCTGAACCTACATCTCTTTGTACAGGGCCCATGTTCCTGCTACTATAGAAAGTATCCTTTCTACTCAGTCACAGGTTCATCCCCCAAATGGGTAGCTGATCCAACAGCTAGAAATGATCTGCCATATTTTAACTGATCATTTTATAAACGAATGCTGCTAGGACTACTGAGAGAAACATGGGGAGAAAGTGAAGGTAGGTCAGTAAAATTCCACCAGAGACAAAAAACCTCTCAAAACCATAGAAAACCCCTCCAATTAGCTAATAGAAAGCACATTTGGAAAAAAAAAAAAAAAAGAAAGAAAGCACATTTGGTGTAGGCACTCAGCACTGCTACAGAGAACTATGAACTATAAATATACGGAACTGCATATCTCTGGTTTATATACACCAAATTTCTACAAGTCACATCACATTTTAAATGCACTAGAGAAATTCATGATTTAAAAAAACAACAATTCTGTGGTTAAATACCTTTGTAGAATCAAAGGGTTTTTTTTTAACAATAATCATCTCCTAACTTATTTTCTTAGTCTTTTAATATTCTTCTCCCCTTCCACCACCTCTCTCTCTTTCATTCCTTCTTTCTTCCTTTCTTTCCTGGTACTAGAGATTGAACCCAGGGACACTTAACCACCGAGCCACATCCCCAGCCCTTTTTATTTTTTATTTTGAGATAGCGTCTCACTAAGTTGCTGAGAGCCTTGCTAAATTTGCTGAGGCTGACCTTAAACTTGCAATCCTTCTGCCTCAGCCTCTGTAGTTGCTGGATTACAGGTATGCCTGACTAGTCTTTGAATTTTCAAAAAAAGTTATATTCTATTTTAGGCAAATCTACTGGGGTATATAATAATCCAAGTTATTTTATATAAGCTTGGAATGCAGTTTTGCCTTAAAGTGGAAGAAATGTCTCTTTCTAGTCTATGGGTCTGTGAGTTGCTAAGTTGCCTATCACATCAGCATATACATTAATTTGCATTTGCAGCTTGGCCAAGAATATCTTGAAATAAAAGGAGTAGTGGGGATCAAAAGTAGAATGATTAAAATTATAAAAGCATGATGAGACTATGACTCATGGAATGTACAGATAAGAGGGATTCCAGACTCAATCTACTCATTTTATGGAGAGGAAAACTGAGGCCCAGGAATTAGATGATCTTTTCTAAGTCCTAACTAGAATCAGTGGAAGAAATTCAAGAGACAGAACTAGTACTAATACCAAATTCAATGCACGGTCCAGAATAGGCTCCCTCTGATGATGTCACATAATACTGTACTGTCAGCTCCAAAAGAGAAGGAACTATGCCACATTTCTTGCTTCCACAGCTCCTACCAATTGCTCTTTTTAATATATGCTACTAATTCTCCCTGTGGTAGGAGGAAGCAATCAAAGGTGGTATCGTAGGCTATCTCTCATTTCATTTCTCATCTTTGTAGACTCTCAGATTCTAGGGTCTCAGCATACAATTGTGCAAAATAAGTGCCAACCTTACACACCAGAGGGTGTGACAAGACACTGATGTACTGTCTTCAGGATATCCTGTGGAAGGACTCAGGATTGGCAGGCGGGAGAGAACTGCAGAACAATCCAGTTTAACATTCCTCCTCCACTCCAACATGAAAAAATTGTATTTCCCAAGCTCTAAGTCTTCTTCCAACATTAGTTATCATTCTACATGATCTCTGAACTTTATAACTTTGACACATAAAGTAATCCTTTAATAAAACCTTTTCAATTTGCCTCTCTTTGGTGGGTCGTAATACAAGTAGTCCCACCTCCCTCCCACCCTGCCCCAGTGAATAAAGCAGGAATGCAGAAGCTCTGTCTGCAATGGCCAGTGGGGCCCTTTTCTTTTCTTAACACTGTTTCAACCCTTAAAACTTCCCAGGCTTGGAGGATTAAGCCCATAGCATTTGTAGTTTTAGTCTAGCATCAGGGCTTAATACTAGGCCAAGTCACATAAAAATACTGTTTGAAGGCTATGGCCCTTTCAGTCAGACAGCCTATTTGGTCTCTCATAAGACCTTGAGCAAAAGAACTGATCACTGGCAGGGTCCAGGAGTGTGGAGCTGGTCTGAGGCCAGAGATATAAGGTCAGAGGGAAGCCAGGGCTTCAAGTCTGAGGCCTAGTGTGTAACTTGAAACTAAAGAAGCTGATTAAGAAAGAGATACTCAGACAAGAAAAGAAGAGTTGAGACTGGAGATTAGAAAAATAAGAGGCAAAGAGAAGGAGGAGAGAGATGACTTTGGAAGTTCCAATCTACTGTCCCTCAAATACAAATGTTTCTGTCATCCATGTGAGTCACCACAGCATGCATTTCAGTGTTGAACTGAAGTGAAAAAGAAAAATGAAATTCAAGCAATTTTTTTTTAAATTTTTGTTGTAGTTGTAGATGAACATGATACTTTTATTTATTTATTTGTATGTGGTGCTGAGGATTGAACCCAGTGCCTCACACATGCTAGGCAAGCACTTTAGCACTGAGCTACAACCCCAGCCCCATCAAGCAATTTCTTTCTTTCTTTTTTTTTTGTATCTGATCTCTCTTAGTTTATGTATATTTTCTTTTAAGCAATTTCTTAAATTTGCAGTGGTGATTATTTTTAGTCAAGTTCCTGTGTTCCAAATGATCCCCTTAAAGTCAGTTGATTGGAACTGCATGAGACCCATGAGCTGAATGAGACCTTATGAGTTATTAAGCATAAAGAGTTCTGCTACTAATGTAAGGAGTTTCAAGAAAAACAAAGACATAAGATTTGTATGATTAAGAACAGAACCAGAACATCTATGGTACATTTGCACAGGACTTTACAGTTTACAGTTCACTTCATGTGTAAACTCTGCTCTGATCCTCATAATAAGTCCAATGGCATGTGCAGAAACTGAGGCTTAAGACACTAATATACTTGGCCAAGATGCCCAAACTGCTAAGTAGCACATCTTCAGATCTGCTTTGGAGGGGCGCTTTTCTACCACACCACTAGATCTCTTTAAAACTGTTTTTCCTCAAAAGCCACCTTTTAAGAGAAAGAAAATATATTGCTTATTCATTTTTAAAACTTTTCCATTTTAATTCCTAGCACTGAAAGTGGTTGTAGGTTGATCATCATTGAACAGTGTTTATATGCTACACACATCCCTGCCCCGTGATGCAAAGCAAGCAGGCACATGATGGGTTAAATCCTTTTGGAGGGCTGGTCTGGAAACTTCACCACCACATATACTATACCATTGTTTCTACTGGGGGCTCCGTTCCAAGTTCCAATCAACTGACTTAAAGGGGATCGTTTGGAACACAGGAACTAGCCTAAAAATAATCACCACTGCAAACTTAAGAAATTGCTTGAATTTCAACTTTTCCTTTTCATTTCAGTTTAACATACAGATGCACACAGAGCCTGTTTTTATGGAGAGGCGCATACAGCATGAAAAGCTAAGCACTTCAGTACTACACAAGAAATGTCACAGAAGTCCCCCATACGATGATGGTAGATTACATAAAGAACTGGGAAAGTCCCCTCCGTCCCAAGTCAGTGCCAAGACATCTGACATGCTTGTGTCTGCCAGAGCCCTACAGTTATCCAACTCTGAATCCATTTTTTAGAAAAATCAGCATAATACTGCAATGTTCTGAAAAGCTCAAAAAGGGCGTCTTGCCAGAATAATTAACTTCCTCAGGTTCTTCAAAATACTTGTTTTGAGGAAAAAAAAAAAAAAAGTCTCAGTATTTCAAAGACTAAAAGCAGAGTGGCAGGTTTTCTGTTATTATAAAAAATCACCAACATATATGGTCATAAACTTTTGCACTGTCCATTTTGTCAAGTTTAATATTTAAAAAACAGTTTACAGAGATAAATCACAGCATGGTTGTAAGCACTGCATCTATGAAGTAATCAGATAAACTCAACTCAAATTTTCCCGATGCTTTTCATATTATTCGACTTACTAAAAATGGATTTATCCACAACTTTTCAGTAACATTTTTTATGTGACTGTATGAAGCTTAACCAAAACCAAATGAGACAAGAAAGAATCATCCAACTAAATTTACGAATTACACTATTCACCCAAAGTCATGAAAAAACATCTGTCAGGTTTTACTCTACCTCAAATAGCAGGTATTGTGCGGACCTGTGGTTCAGTATCTTGCCATTTTCTCTTGTGCCTAAGGACAGTCCTTCCAGCAGAATCTTTGAAAAGACAGACTAAGAAGATAGGGATCAAAACAAAAAGGGCTTACATGCATGAGAAGCTCTGAACTGCCTAATTTAAGTCCCCAAGCGTCTCAGTCTGCCGATCCTCTATAATTTTTGATGAAGTACAACATAAACCTGTTCAAAGCTGTTTGTAATCAAAAGGTACAAAGTGTGAGAACCAAATTCCCTTGGTTATTGAGATGAGTCTTAAAATAACCACAAGCAGCTAATATTTAATTTGGTGTTCTTACCTTTCTATGAGAAATCTTGGTAAGATACAAAATGCCCTTATAAAACATAACAACCTACTGTAGAAACAGTTCAGCTCAGATTTCTCTATTATCATTATCTCTGTTTTCTAGAAATAGAAAGCAAGTCATTTTTTGAAACAGGCAGATTACTGTTACTTTAAATACCCTTCTCTGTCACTTTCTTGATACATGTACTTAAAATAGGCTAACATGAAGTCCATACAGCTCCCCAGGCTGTGCCAGGAATCCAGTCACCTTCTGGTGAGTTTGCCTTATTCTTTTAAATCTGAAAAATGTTCACTGTACATCCTAAATTCTTTGTTAGTGCTGCTAGACATTAGTTCCCCTGGGATACTAATAATTACCCATTCATTTACCTACACCTAGGAGCTTGTGTTTTCTTATTTTGAGTTAAATGAAATTAGATACATGTCTGCAATCTATAAACAAACAAACAACAACAACAACAAAACCCTACAGTTCCCAAACAGAATCACCTAACATTCCTACATTTTTTTCTTCTCTACATTCACTAATTCCTCTGGGCCACAGTTTCATCAGGTCAAACCACAGTGCACGTTGGAGTGGGCATGGGGTTAAGAGTGTCACGAGACACAACCTGCTAGGTGGATGCTAATTCCATTCCAAAGCCAAATTTCTACTATCTGATTTCTCTAGTCTGCATTTATCCCAGACAAGAGCACCTGCACAGTAATTCTTGCCTGCGCGTAGCTATTTGTTTCCCGCAGGGACATTTGGGCATGACATACTACTGGCATCTGGTGGGTACAGACCAAGGATGCTAACTAAACATCTGACAGCCCGGAGCAGCTGTCCACAACAAAGAATCACCCAAGCTGGGCGAGCTGTTGCACGCCTGTAATCCCAGTAACTCGGGAGGCTGAGGCAGGAGGACCATGAGTTCAAACTCAGCCTCAGCAATTTAGCGAGGCTCTAAGCAACTCAGGAGACCTTGTCTCTAAATAAAATACAAAAGAGGGCTGGGGATATGGCTTAGTGGTTAAGTGCCCCTGGGTTCAATCCTTGGTACCAAAAGGGGAAAAAAAAAAATCACCCAGGAGAAAATTGTCAAAGGTGCTGAAGTTGAGAAGTCGCACTGCACAGCATCAAGCTTGAGACAATCTGCCATGTTTGTAGGAAACAGAGGCTGTTTCCTACAATTGCTTTCATAGAGGGCCAGCTTAAGGGTCTCCAAAAGGGAAGCAAAGAGCAACAGGGCTTACTGTCAGCTCCCTTTCTTCACCTACCTCCTATCACTGAATGATCACTGCTCAGAGGCAAAAGGAACAAGCATCAGTTCCTGCCTTCCAGGCACTTCCTCCTAGCAAAGGAGACAAGATGGTCTCCTGCACCCCTAGAGTGCAGGTGCTCAGAGAGCCAGAAGAGGTGGAGCTTACAGAAGTCCACAGGTTTGTCTTTTTTTTTTTTTTAAGGAATCAAAATAGCATTTAATTAGCAGATATTACTAAGGTGTCCATTTGGGTGAAAAGTTTGGTCACATTAAAATGTGTTTTCAACCTGCCACAATGACGACGTTCCTCTGCCACAAACATCACCTCTGTCCTTCACAAGAGGATATCATCAAACACCCCTCAGAAGGCTGACAGCATCCCAATGGCACTTGAGCAATTCTGGGTTTCTTTTGTAGGGAAAGGTGGGTAAGGATGGTCTAGCAGTCAAAGCAACAACAGCACAGAGAGAGTCGCTTGCTTTCTAGGACACACTGGGACACATCCATGGGAGATATACTATTTTTCCTCCAAACCAAGACATTTCTGAAAGTGAATTCCCCCAGGAGAACAGTAAAAACCAAGACAAGCATTCACTAGAGCTATGACGACTGTATAGTACTTATGAAGCAACCTCAGTTGGACAATGATGCCCACACAAACCCCGTGACAGCCACAGAGAGTAAACATAAGCATGACTGCTACTACTTGTTTTGTTTTGTTTGTTTTTTTGTGGTGCTGGAGATGGAACCCAGGGCTTCACGCATGCCAGGCAAGCTCTACAACTGAACTACAGCCCGGCCCTAACTGCTACATTTTTAGCCAATGAAAAATCAGTTTTAGTCAAAAGCAAAGAAATGAGGCACTTGGTATGAAATCTACACAAAACATATTTAAGCAAATGGCAGATCTAGAAAACCCGAACATACTGTTTATGAATCGAATGTCTAAGATTCCCACAATAGTGTACACCAGATGGGATTTAGCCTTTTCTCTGCAGCACACAAAAAGCAAGAGAAATTGTGAAACAGCTTCCTTTTTAAAAACTTGGCTAATGCAGGAATCCTCCAATCAGCCTAAGCATGTGTCTGGTACTCGCAGCCAATACACAGACCCCGTGACAGTCACTGACTTCAGAGCTCTGCCATGATCAACCTATGCACACAGCAGTACCAGGCAAGGGGCTGGTACTCCGTAAGTCTCCCTGTGAATGTCACGCTTCCAGCAAAAGCTATGGGCTCTTGGACCTTTGGGAAGAGTTAAAATGTTATATATTCAATCTAGAAAATCTTACAAAACAGATGCTAACCTTTTTGGAAAACAGAATTACTCCTAGGCAGAATAAAGTCAATACTCTCCCTGTCTTGATTCTAGCCCATAAATAAGGAAGCGTCTGAAAGAAAACACTGCAGTCTTACAGGGAGCTCACAGATTAAACTCCACACCAAAAACATGCACTAAAGCTTTGGCCACACCACTAAGTGCAAGAGTTCACTCCCCGCAGGAAAGTCGGGAAGGCTAAAGGGAGCCCAGGAGTAGCCCAGAGCAGCAGTGGCCACCATGATGTGGTTCTCCCACTTTCTCTTAAGCTTTCTCAGAAGCAACATAAAGACTCCTTGGGAAGAAAGTGATCTCACTTTCACAAAAGTCAGAACTATCTGACTTGACCTCTATGGTCCGGATTTGATCAGAAATGGCGGCCCATTCTGAAAAGAGGGAACGAAGACCTCTTTAAATTGTAGCTACACTGCAACCTTAGCCACAGTTCTCTATGCACCCAGGCAGAGGTGCCAGAAAAGATGAACAGAAAAAATACAAAACCGGATAAACCACTGATGGACAAGCTTGGGAACAAGTCAGACAAAATTCAACCTTGGCTTGTTAAGGAAACGGATTGTAAAAGATTTAAGATTGGGAGGGATGGTAACTGCCTACTGTACTTCAAATGTCATATTATCCTTATATGGTTTTTGATAGGCCTGGTATCAGATGGAAATGCCATGAATAGAATGCATTTATATTTCTTGATAATAAATCTGGATAAAATGAAAACGTGTGAAACGTATGACAGATAAGAGTTCACCCTTCTCTGCAGTGCCTTGCTAGGAGAGGCTATCTCACTGAGCTGCTGTGATCTGAAGACACAGTCTGGTGTCAATTTTCTTTTTTAATTAAGCAATTATATTAATCATGTAGATGAAGTTCAAGAATGTGCTTATTAATATTGCAGGTGATACAAAGTGAGATGAAGACAATAGCAATAGGACCTTGGTACAGAATGCTGCCTGGGTGGCAATGAGATCACATTTTCATGGACAGATGTTGGGCGCTATATTTAAGTGTACGAGAAAGTCATACCAACAGAAATGCTGGAGACCTTGCTTAGCAGGACTTCAGCAGCAAGGATCAGAAGCAACACAGCTGTTGGGGCTTTTGTTTTGTTTCAGTTCTCAACTGCATTACTAAAATGAAATAACCAGATCAGGGGAAGAAACAGGCAAGCAAGGCTTTACCCATGTGGAAACCACATCTGGAAAAATGACTTAAAACTCTGGGAGCAGCATTTTAAGAGGAAATTAATTATCTGGAGAAAGACTGGGATGATTAAGAGTATTAAAATCATGCCATGTGAGAAACTGTTGACAAAACCCGGAAGGGTTAGCCTAGAGAACTTTCTGTGAGAAGACGATGGCTTTCTTCGCCAATCTAAATGGCTATCCTGGGGACATCCCCTAAACAAGTTCCAGTTTGTCAGTGTTTCTCCAAAACGTAAATGCAGTACACCAGGTCTGGCTCGATGGTAAGAAAGTGAGCCAACCTGCGTGAGGTTGGGCATGCTATGCAGCCAGCGTGAGATGGAATTAGTTTTTTTGGCAACTGCATCACATGGTTGACTCACAATGAATTTAAACCCAACTTAAACCAGTGTTCTCTTGTTGACCATGGTTAGATGCCACCGGTTTTAGCAGTTATCACCAGCAGACATCACATTACATATCTGGTTGCTCAATGGCAGTCTTCATCTACCAGGATGTAAATTTCACCATGGCAGGGGTTTTGTCTTGTTCACGGCTCAATACCCAGCACTGAGAACAAGTCCTGGTCAGTATGGAAGAGATGGCAATTGCTTATTGTACATGAAATGTGGTCATTTCAAGTTATTTTTGAGTCTTAAGGTGGATCACTTCAAAAATTTTTAAGTCAATAATTCTTCATAGAAATGAGTCCTGCAGTCTCAATGGGGCTGATAGGGACATCCCATTCCCTAGGACAACTGTGCTGCAGTTTCCACTTTCCCCTCCAGATCCATTTGGCCCCAATTCCTACCCTGCTCTGAGCTCAGGCAGATTGAACTTGAAGGACTGCATCCACCCTAGTTCTCCAGGTTTCAGGTGGGCTTGGCCAATAGCCGGAGATCAGGAGAGGAGCCTCCAGTCAGGGGACTGATTCCCTGGCTGCAACCCTGTATGCTCTCAGTGGATGTCCTTGTGCCATGACAGAGACCTCAGCTTCCACAGGCAGCTATCTCTACATGGCCACTTATCGCTTGTGGTCTTATAACATGGCTTCCTCTTCCTCTTCAGGCAGAGGTCCCGGCCCTTGCCAACCACTCTTCCTTGCCCTCGTATCCTCACCATGCCCTCCATTTGTGTAGTCTTTTTATGAAACATTCCTCACCTTATCTGTTACAATTTAGATCTGAAAGGTTCCTGGAGGCCATGTGCTAAAGCCTTGGTCACCAGCCTGTGGTGCTATCAGGTGGGGAATCTTTAGGAGACGTGTCTTTGGAGGGTATATTTTCCTCCTAGTTGGAGGAAGTAGATCACCAGGGATGTGTCTTTGGAGGGCATATTTTCTCCCCAGCCTCTTCCTCTCTCTCCTTCTGTGCTCCATGACTGCCCTGAAGTGAGCTGCTCTACTCCACCACACCTTCCCCGCCATGGTGTTCTTTCTGCCTCCCTACAGGCCAGTAGTGACGGGACCAAGCAACCATGGACTGCAACCTCTGAAACTGTGAATCAAAATAAATCTTTCCTCCTTTAAATTGATTTCCTCAGGTATTTTGTCACAATGACAGAGAACTGACTAACACATTATCTAACTTGAGGGTCCTCTCTGCCTCCCACCAGGCCACAGATCAACACCTGAGTTGTTCGACTAAGTTGTTTCTGTGGGAACACGTACATGGAGAGGGAGGGGCCACACTTGATTTTGGAAAATTCTGTTGTACAGCTCTGCCTGACTTCACTGTTAAGACAATGGAGCGAGACATGGCACTCACAGGTCCCAACACATGAGTTTTGTGCCTCAGCACAACTGCATTAGCAGTTGGATTTCCTGTGCTCCTGCACCAGTCCCCAGGTGCAGCAGCATGATGGCTTCCCATCCACTCATTTCTCAGAAACAGGAAGCAGTGGTATTTTATCCAGCAACAATATCAGACTCTGGGCACTGAAGGTCCAAAGGAAATCATGAATGTATATGTGTGTCAGGAGATCATGTGTGCATGACCTTCCTTCTTCAGAAATGAGTTTGTGAAAGAGCAAACACCACTGAGCTTCTCTTTTTAAATCTTTTATTATAAAGGCTATATCTTCTGTGGGAATTACTAGAACAACAGGATATTCTCATCCTGCTTTGATTTTTAGCTACTAGTGTACCAACTAGGAAAATATTGTCTGTTATAGTATAAACAGAGTGGTATGAAATAAATGAAAACATTTGGCAAAGGTTTGTATTTCTTTTTTATATGGCCCCGTGTCACAGCAAGCATCAAGCAAACAGAAGATCAGGCAAGAAAAGTATACACAGAACGGGATGACTTCAGACAAAGGAAAATAAAAATAAAGTTATCATAAACAAAAACATCTCCAGAACTGCACAAAACGCAAAGAAAAATCTCCACAGGGTTTTACTGCTAACTACTTCTGTGTAATTAAAATATCTTAAATTGTATGCTTTTATAGAAATTAAGCATATCGCAGGGCACGGTGGTGTACGCTTGTAATCCCAGTGGCTTGGGAAACTAAGGCAAGCGGATCATGAGTTCAAAGCCAATCTCAGCAAAAGTGAAGCACTAAACAACTCAGTGAGACCCTGTCTCTAAATAAAATACAAAATAGGGCTGGGGATGTGGCTCAGTGGTCAAGTACCCCTGAATTCAATTCCGGGTACCCACCTGGCCAAAAAAAGAAAGAAATTAAGCATATCTGTAGTAACTCTGAATGGCAACGTGGAAGATAGAAATGAAAGTTATAATACTTGTATAATTTCTACTATGACATGTTTCCAGACTATTCAAATATCTGTTTCAGACAATCACAATCAGTATCATTTACCCCCAAAACAGCATAGTCCAAGAAAAGTGCCATCTGCTATGAGGAAAACAGAAACTAGGAGAACCCCAAGAGTCTGGTTGCTCACCTCTTCTAACACTGGGCTGTGGTCCATGAAAGGTACCCTTTCTCTGATGTTTGACCACAAAAAGGACTCAGCACTAGAACATAAGAAATTCTCTGCCATGTTCACAAGAACCAATATAATTTTTTTTCTTCAAATCTAAGGCCTACCAATAATATCTTCCTTTCCTTTAAAAAACCCAAGTATGTGGGCTGGGATTGTGGCTCAGCGGTAGAGCGCTTGCCTCGCATGCCTGAGGCCCTGGGTTCAATCCTCAGCACCACATACAAAGCAATAAAATAAAGACATTGTGCCCATCTACAAAAAAAAGTTAAAAAAAAAAACAAAAACAAAAAAACCCAAGTATGTGACTAAAAACATCAGCTCAGACTCAAAGTCCTTTCCACACTGTACCTACAACTGCTGGGAACTTCTCCATGATGGGAACTTCATAAAGACCCTCCTCTAAACCTGCAATGCTACCTGACTTAAGGTAGGTCCAGATATGGCTTCAGTAAAGAGAGAAGATAAACCCTCAACCCTTGAACTCAGAGGAGAATTTATGAAAGTATGTTTTACTAAGGCTTCAGTTGTAACTAGAATTTACTCCTCTGGAAAGAAAAGGAGAAAAAGCAAACATTTGCCGACCATATCCAAATGGTCACATCTAAATATGGCATCTCTAGCATGAAAGTAAAAAGCAACTGCTCTGGGGCTCTGCATATGTTTTCCTCATTTGACCAACATATGTTCTCACTCTCTTCCTTTTAAACTTGGAATTCTATTTTTTTTAATCAAAAATTTCCTTTCCAGAGACACTGAAAATCTCCCCAGTCCTGCTACCAAATACTGGGTCCAGTTCAACCAACATTTACTGAATTCCAACTATGTGCTGCACACAGATCACTACACTAACAGCAAAAACATTAGTTTTCCCCATGGTGTAATTATCTTTCTCAATTCCTGAGACAGATTTTTGTGACATCCCAACTAGAAATAATAACTATCTATTAGTCTAAGTTACAGCCTTCATCTTGTATAACCCAGGTAATCTCTAGTATCTCATTCATTAACGTAAAAACTATTGACTGCTATTTATTTGCAAAGCTATTTCTTTCTCTCTTTTTTTGGCACAGGGTTTGAACTCAGGGGCACTCCACCACTGAGCCACATCCCCAGCCCTATTTTGTGTTTTATGTAGAGACAGGGTCTCACTGAGTTGCTTAGTGCCTCGCCATTGCTGAGGCTGGCTTTGAACTCGCGATTCTCCTGCCTCAGCCTCCCAAAGTGCTGGGATTACAGGTGTGTGCCACTGCACCCGGCTTGCAAAGCTATTTCTGACAGCGACAGAAATGTTTTGGTCTCATGGATTAGAATCTGGAATGAGGGACAAGTACATGAAGAACCTAAAGTCCAAAGTGAAACTGTGGCATGTGAGAATCTAAAAGGATTAGATTACTAATGGATCAAAGGCAAAACATTCATAAAATGTAGCATTTGAGATAGTCCTCAAAGAAGGAAATAGCACAGGGAAGACTGATTCATGCAAGACAGGAGAAGGAGACATGGGTAGGGAGAGGTAAGAGAAATGAGCCTGGGAAAATTACAGGGGATTGTGAAATTTTCACTCCAAAAACCAGTTGAATTCACTTGGGATAGATAAATTGTGATATACAATGGGATATTACTTAGTAACAAGAAAAGAAGTCAATACCACACATATGAACTGTAAAAATATTACATCAAATGAAAGAAGCCAGACACAAAAGGCCACCTAAATACATAATTCTGTCACAGAAAATATTCAGAATAGGAAATCCACAGAAACAGGAAGTAGATTATTCCTTGCTTAAGGTTGGTGACAGGTGGCTAGGGGAGATGGGGTGTGGCTGCTAATCTCAATGGAGTTTCTTTTTAGGGGTGGTGAAAATGTTCTGGAATTAGACAGTCATGATGGTTGTATAATTCCATAAGTACATGGAAACTTTTTTTTTTTAAATTAAAGTCAAAAGTCATCCTCTTTCTCTTCTGGGTCATATTTACATTATTTATTTGTTTTGCTGAGAAGGAGACCAGGGTCTCTCACATGCCAAACACACACTCAATCACTGAGCTATACTCCCAGTCCTTAATATAAATTCCTGATTTTCTGCTTTGTTATACACAATGAATTTAGGGAGGTGGGGGGCACTTAAGTATAAGCAAAACTTGACCCACTGCAAGAATTAAAAATCTAGCTTACTTAAATGCTCATTTTGTAAGAATAAAAGCAAATGAAAGTGAAAAAGATCGGATAAACTGTACATAAAAGAACAAAAATTTTACCAACTATGCACCATATGAACATACCTAAGGGATAAACAGAAGGAAAGTGTCTTGCAATGTACAAACCTGGGTTTTGTCCCATAGTCTTAATTTTCTAAATCTCTTTAGCTTCTTTGCCATAAATGAAATTGTTATTTATGGTGTAGCTATTATATGTCAGTTATAAAGAAAAGTATTCCCTTCATTTTAAATTTGATTCATTGCTTTGCAATAATGTGATTTCTCCCCCTAAATCAGAAACTTTAAATATAGTCTTTCAATGCACTTGTGAAAGAACTTAAAAGTCTACTTTTAAGTTCTGTAATTACAAAATAGTAAGTACTAGTTAAACCAAGTTAATATGCATCCAGTTTGTTTTAATTCAAGATTCTTTCTAACTTTAGATAATGGCTTCTTTTTTGTAAATAGAAATACTGCTATGTACATCTGCATGAGTTATCATTCTGTATTAAATAAAAAAGCAAAGAATATGTAAAGGACCACAGAAGCAAATTACTGAATAATTTCTGGATTGTTCTTTTGCTAAAACTTAAGCATTCCTTACGTATAAGTTTTCAATTTCCTATAATTATGGGCACTAGATTCCAGCTAAAGACTGATGTTTACATTAAAAGAAATTGCTAAAATTACAAGAAACTCACAAGGTAATAAAACATGAAGTTTATTAGTATTTATTGTAGAGAAGGAAAAGAACACTCTGAAGTGTATTTGCAAATTCAAGTTTAAGTACCAATTCAGGAACTGCAATGTGCAGATACTGATCACTAAAAGGAATCCTCCAAATTAGAAATAGTGACTGTTTTTCTTCAGATCCTGCCAGAAATAGTTAATATAGTACTTGAATTACAGACACTAATTAAAAATAAGAGATCCACCAGTAGTAAAGAGGTGTGTGGTTCAAAACAGATCTGAAATTAACCACCAGATAACTTGTTCAATTTTGAAGGTAGACAGTAACTTCCATACAACCCAAGTGAATTTAGAAAACTCAGAAATGGCTTATGTTTTACTGCTGGGACTTCTAAGTATATTTTATAAGTACCTGCAGAACTTCCTACATAAACATCCAGATTTCCCACATTTGGGCTGGGGAGCACTTGCCTAGTATGTGAGAGGTCTTGAGTTTAATCCTGGGCACTGCAAAAAAAAAAACAAAACAAAAAACCAGATTTCCCACATTCTAGCTCCCCAAAACTAAGTTTCGTTCATCAGGTACTACATTAAAATACACTGGGGGAGAAGGGGATTGTGGGTCACTGATCTTGAGAAAGATACAAATGTTACTGAAATATTTGTACTTATTTGAAAAAACAATGCATTTGTGCATGTGTATTATGGTGGTAATGGGGTAATAATACATTATAGCTATAAAAGTTTGGAAATGCCAGGCAAGCATTTACAAAAAATAAACAAAAATATATATGTTCCCAACACCCATATGTTATCCTTGCAGAATAATTAAGACTTTTAAAGCTAAGTCTTTATTGTTCTATTTTTATGTCAAATTTTTTGATGTTTGTGGCTCTCTTCTTTTTATGATAAAAAGTTAAGAGTAAAAATAAATTGTTTGCTTCTGTATTTTACATCCTTAATAATGACAAATTTAGCACTACATAAAAGCTACAAAGGTGCTGGTGCTATTAACTGTTCCCCGTGATTGTCAATGTACTTTCTCTATTCTCATCTAAAAATAAATTTTATAACAGAACCACATATGACAAAGAAAACGAGCACATGAATACAGCAATTCAAAAATCACAGAATTGCTGAATTTCAGAGCTGGAAGTGACCTTGTGGGCTACATGAGTTCAATTCATATTTAAAGAGAAATCTGACTGTGACCTCTCCAGGATAAAGTCTCTATTTTATTGACATGCAACTCTTTCCCTACAAAGCCCAGCATGTGTACCCTATAAATGCATTTAAAATAAACTTCTAATGTTTGTTGGATGAATTAAATCCATTTTAATGTATTAATTCATAATCTCAGAAGAAAAGACTTCTGGCTCTGGCTCTTCTATAAAGAAACGGCTCATTGTTCATTTAGATATTAGTAATGAGTAACAGCCTGAACAGGACAGCATGTAATGGCAATCCTCAACTAATGGAAAGGTCGTCATCCCAAAGTGTGTACGCAAGTGGATTCATCTGAACTCAGGATGCATTTTCCCATAGAAGTAATGTTACCCATTACGGTTCATTTCTCTGGTCAGCCCACAAAGTTTCCTTAAGTATACAGTCCCGGCAGATGCTAACCACCATGTGGAAGAAGGCTCCATGCGAATGTGTGCTCGGCACCCATTGTGGGAACTCCCTTTTTGCTGCTGCCCAGGAGGGAGGCCCCTCAAGATTAAAGATGGAAGAATATGTTGATGAGAGGTCAGTCCAGGATGAAAGCTGCTATGAAGGACACAGAGAGAATTGATGGCTTACTCTTCGCAGCCCCTTTCTCCTCATTCACCAAGCAAGAATTTTTTGGGGGGCGGTGGGCGGGGGGAGAAGGGGTAATATTGGGGATAAAACCCAAGACCTTGCACATGCTAAACACACTTCCACTGAGCTACAATCTTAGCCTTCCAAGTGAATTTTAAATGCCTTATACATTTTAAGGCCCTGTGCTCGACCCTGGGGAGACCCAGTGGCTGAACCCTTGATGGACACAGTCTTTGTCCATCTGAAGCTCACAATCTAACAGGGAAGGAAAATGCTGACTGGTTAGAAAGGAAAGGAGGATGAGGGTGATGGGGGTGTGATGAGCAGAAAAGGGAAAGAATATTATCAATGTTAGGTATCATGTCCCCTCCCTCTTCCTCCACCTGCACCCATTTCATCTCGGGGTGGGGGATGGGGGATAAGGAACAGAAACAATTAAAAAGTAGATCCAGGAAGAGCTTTTATTGTTGTCTCTCCTTCTTCCACACCTTTCTACAAATCTTGATGCCAATCAGTATAGGAAAAAAAATGACTGTCATTGATGTGAGGTCGGGGAAAGAGCATGAACCCACATTGGGACTTGGGGCAGTGATGAGAAAGGCCCAGAGGAGGGACATCTTCATCACCTCAGAACCAAGGAGAAACAGAGCTGTGATCAGGATGCCCTGCAGGCTGCTCCCCCAATCAGGAAAACACTGACCTGCCCAGGGCTACCCAAGACAGACTCCATTCCAGACATCCACTGTTACATACATTAAAATATGTTCCAACATAGATCCAGTTTTCTCCATAGTTTTCAATCACCCATTCAGGAATACTTTCATTCGTGTTTGCAACTCCTATCATTCCTTAGTATACTCAGGGGATTGGTTCCAAGAAGCCTCCCTTACTCCCAAAATTGTGGATGTTCAAGAACCTTATATGAAATGGCATAGTATTCACATATAACTTACTCATATCTTCCTGCATACTTATCTTTAGTTTACTTAGAATACCTAATATAATGTAAATGCTTTGCAAATAGCATTGTTTAGTGAATAATGACATTTGAAAAAAAAGTTCATACATGATTAGTGTGTAGGTGCAGATCTGCCCCTCATCATATTAGCTGAATCCAAGAAGGACCAATTGCCTATTGTTATGCCCAAAGTTCTCTCAAAGGGAGGAATCAGCAAACTGTGAATAGGTAAATTTTAATCACTACCCTTTCTGAAGTTTAATTACAATGATGCTTTAAGGTAACATGAGGCTGTTTTGATTTGAAAAATAAAAGACAAACAAATAGCATAAATGGTTGGAAGATTTCACAAGGCCATGTGTGTAGGAAGGAAAGTAGCAGACTGGCTTCAATGTGGGCAGATATAAAATAACATCTGTTATTCTTGAGGGATGGTGGCCTCTAAAGCACAGATGTGACTCTAGAATGGGATACAGGACACACCCTAGTTCATCGAAATGGTTCACTCCAGAGGTGTGGCCCAAACACTAAAACCAAAGTATCATAAAAAGAGAATTAAAAGTAACATTAAAAAAAGAACTCAAAATTTAAACACAAAATAGCATGTGTCCATTGAGTAGAAGAACACAGAATACTGTGGGATTTCTATCACTGAACCTCTTGGCAGATGCAGCGAAAGGAAAGAGCCAGAAAACACAATTTCGAATCACACAAGGCCACCCAAACTTCCTGGTTGGCCAGTCCCCTCCAATGGCCTGTCGTCCACCTTCCCAGAGCACCTGGCTCCTGTCCACGCTTCCCCTCCTAAACTATGCTTTTCAGCTCCCTTTAACAGGTTTCTATTCTGGTTCTCCTTCTCCCTAGTAAAAAACACTCAATCTTTTGCTGGTTCCTCTCTTTCTGACTTGAACCCCAAACTGGTGTTCTGTTAGATCTTATTATCTCTTGCTCTACAAACTCCTCCCAGACAACCTCATTGATGCCCAAGCACTGGGTGTCTCTTCCATTCTATGACGCCAGAATCTACAGTGCTGGCCCCAAGTCACCTTCCTAGGCTCAGCAGGGACTCACAACTCAGTAAGCAATGGGTTATTAAGGGACATGATGCAGAAGCACCCTCAAAAGTTTCTGGTTTAAATCAGGGAGGTCATCAGTGTTCTTTCACAAGATTTCTGTGAGGAGGAACCTGGTATGATATAGCAAGAACAGAGGGTTTGTTGGTTGGTTGGTTGGTTTGTTTTTGATACCAGGGACTGAACTCAGGGGCACTCGATCACTGAGCCACATCCCCAGCCCTATTTTGTGTTTTATGTAGAGACAGGGTCTCACTGAGTTGCTTAGCACCTCGCTGTTGCTGAGGCTGGCTTTGAACTTGCCATTCTCCTGTCTCAGCCTCCCAACATGCTGAGATTATAGGCTTGTGCCACGGCACGCGGCTAAGAGCAGAGGTTTCTGAAGCAGACACAGGTGGGCTGAATATTGGAGACACCATAGTCTAGCTATATAATTTTGAGAAGCTACTCTCAGCATCAGTTTCTTTACCTATAAAAATGAGGACAATAATATCTGCTTTTCAAGATGGGTGTGTTTATTAAAACAAAACAACAGCAACAACAAAAATCCAGCAAATAGCAGCTGTTTAATAATCAGAGCATCTGCTCTGTTATATCTGTGAATGCTGCTGTTATGAGAATATTGAGAAAGTATGGATTCTATCATGACATTTTTTCTCATTACTATTATGAACAGATATTTTATTTTATATATGGTAAAATACTCTTGTTCTAATTTTTATTCTACCTCTACCTCCAATATGCCCCATATAGTGGAATTACATGATTCTTCGGAGTTGCCCAACATTTGAATTCCTCCTTCCTATGTGTGGAAAATCAATTTCGATACTACAAAAGCTGAAAATTCCAGATTACTGTTTTCTCAGCCACCCTTGCTAGCAGGGTGCAGGCACTGTATCAGGTACCACTGGCTCCACCAAACAAATCCATCCCAGATTTTCAATCTCAAGCAGTTAAAAGCAGCAAGATCTTGATAGAAACCTGGGTCAGAGGTTGGGGCAGAGAATGCAGTTTCCAGGGACAGCTGTGGTGGTGTTCAGTGTCCTGTGTCACTGGTGTTGGTAAGGCAAGATGTGGAGCCTGTGTTCATGGCCCATGAGGCAACTATGGTACATTCCCTGGACTGGTCCAACAGCATTGTTCCCAGTGGACAAGCTTCCAAGACAGATTCTCACCTTTCCCAGAGAGACTATGAGCTACCTAGTATACTGAACAAACTCCTTTTCTGATTAAACTAGCCAGAGTTTCTGTTGCCTACAACCAAGAATCCTGACTGATAATGCCAAGTCAGGTAACACTTTATGGCTTTTGGTCAAAGTCCACTGTGAGATTTAGAGAGTAAACAAGCACAGTGAAATCTTCCCAGGAAGTCAGAGATTCAGTAAGCCACTGAACAAGATGTTATTAGTATTTCTGAAATAATTCCTTAAACAGAATGAGGATGAATACATTGCCATATTGTTTAAATAGCAAAAATCTAAAATATACTTTACTTTGGCCTATCAGACCAATAGATGCAGCAGTGCACCCCTTTAAAAGAATCCAGTTACTGCCTTGTGTATTGGAAGGTTTCTTATTGCACTGAGGTTCCTACAAAAAACCTTAAATTTTTATCTCTCTGCTTAATTATTCCCAAAGAAAGAGGGACGCCATCCATCCCTTTAAGTGGGCTCGGTCAAGAGCATCACCTTGAGTTAGTTGGACTAAGATTTTTAGATTTTAAGAAATCTTAAAAATCTATATTCTTGGGGCTGAGACCATTTAGGAATTGAAAAATGTAACTTTTGAAGCTGGAAATAAGCTGTCATGCTTTATCTCTGAATATTTCTTATAGTGTCATCTACCTGCAGTCACCTCAGAAAATGCATTTACTTTCTTCTAGTCATCATCAATTGTACAGAAGTCCATACTGAATTTTCTTTTTAGTTAAGTACCAACATTTACCAATACACGGTGTCAAAACTCTTTTCAGTTAAGACCCAAATTGCTACAGAAGTCACATGAAAAACAAAACTTGGCCCATGGAAAAAAAATCTTATTAACAGTAAGCAGGATTCTGAGAAAAAGCAACTCATAAGAAAAGTTTTTTTAGCATGGGGGAAAGGGAACTTACAGGAAGAAGAGCTTCTGTTGCCAGTTTTTCCTTCACTTTTTTTTTTTTTTTTTGGTAGTGGTGTTGCCACTATTTTTAAAATGCCCAAGTAAAATTCCTTATCCTAAGCCTAATTTGATTTTCCATTCTGCCCTCTAAAGGTTTCTGTAAAGAGTAACAGTTAACCACCGAAAGATGGTAATTCCATGATTACCAGTGCTTTAATCTTTAGTTAAAAACTAAAACATTACAATGGAAAAAAGTAGTTTTGATATCCAACCATAAAAACAAAACTTAAAACAAAAACCATAATCATAAGAATATAAACTGAAAAATTCCCAATTCCTGAATTCTAATTTAAAAAAAAAACAAACTAGTGTGATCTATACATGATTATTCTCTCATTATTTCAGAGCAGAACAAAGAGTGGTGAACCGACAAAGGAAGATTAACATCTACTTTTAGGATCGACAAAGGAATCTTCTGTCTTTAAGCCAGGATGTACACAAAGTTAGATCACTTGCACAAGGCCATACAGATGAGCCATTTCCTCTTGTACCCTGTAAAATCATTAAAAAACCAAAGATGCTAAAAAGTCAAGCAGGCTGCAACCTGTCTGACCTACAGAAAAAAGAGGCTCTTTTAGTATATTTCAAACCAAGCGTGACTCATGGGAAAAAAGTAAGCTGCTGTTAACATGAGATCTTCTGAGTTAGGGCTCCTCCGTCTGTGAGCCAGGCAGCCTTCGGACTGGAGCAGGCAGGGAACACAGAGCATGGCAAAGCAGGGGAGCTCATCACCACGACTGGTGTAATAAATACCTTTGGCATTATTGGAAACCCCTGCCAATCTGAGAGAGGTCCGATATGGAGGACAGAGGTATCCAGGAAAGACTTCCACATCCACCACTGGATCTCTGGCTGAACCAATAATAAATAGGTAGGAGAAGGTCATGCCCAAGGGTGATGGGGCTCATGGCTCTGCAGAGGACAGGGCACTCCACAGGAGACAAGACACCCCTGTCCTCAAGTTTAATAGACAAAGGCGTGCTTTTGGAAACCCAGGGACCCTACAACTGGGGAATAGGCCCATGCAGCCATTAGAAATGGTCATCAAAGCTTCCCTTGTCATTACACACTGATGGAGGAGGACGGCAGGATGTGACCAGCCTTCGCTGCTTTCATAGTGGGCGCAGACAGATGAACATGGTTCTACCGGTTTTGTTTGTTGGTTTTGCCTGTGGACAGAGCCCATTAATGGGCACAGTCATTAACATCTACTTTTAGGATAAGACATTTTCAGTATCAGACACTGCATGCTGCACTCATCTGTCCAGGTATCACTACAGCCTCCCATGTATTTCCTGTCACTCAGAGAAAAGAAAAACAGCCCCAAAGGAGGCAGTGACCGGGCACCTGACAATGGGGGGGGCCCTTTGGTACGTCACTCAAGGACTGTTTAACTTCTAATACCATTTAAAATGTTATCACACATTTACTTAGTTCTGCAGTTTATAACAAACCTACCAAACGAGACAAGCCAGTCTGGATTATACAATATGTAAATAAGCCAGGGAGCCTGGAGAAGCTGAGAGCAGGACGAGTTGGGACGATGGCTTGGAGAGTAACCTCACCACACCTGAAGGCAGCCTCTGCACACCCTGGTCTCCTTCATAATAAAACCAGTGCTTCATAATAAAACCAGGATCATACAAAAGCCAACAGAAAAGTTCTGTGTCCCCACAAATACCAACTAGTAAGTCAGTGAAAACAATTAAAAGGGATACAAAAGTATTAAACTTTTATTCAGTTTTTTTTTTTTTTAAATCTGGTGGATCTACTGAATAACTCATATTTAGGCCTGATAATATGCACGAATGCTAAAGAGATTATCATTACTCTTCTTCCCCCATGCATGCTGTCAGCTTAAATATGAGCTCAGAGCCTGGATTCAAGTTTTCACTAGTGTTGCTTTACAACCTAAATAAACTGTTTTAGTTTCATGAATGTACTTGTTTGAAAAGTAGATTTTCTTTTCTTTTTTTTGTTTTTAAATATTTTTTTAGTTGTAGATGGACACAATGTCTTTATTTTTTTATTGCTTTGTATGTGGTGCTGAGGATCGAACCCAGGGCCTCATGCATGAGGGGCAAGCGCTCTACCACTGAGCTACAATCCCAGCCCTGAAAAGTAGATTTTCTATCTACCACTTTCATGAATGCTGAAGACACTGTAAGTAGTAAAACTGGTACCATTCTCAATTATTCCTATAATACAACAAACAGACACAAAAGATAAACTCCACAAACGACATATGGAATATTTTATAATAGAAAAGGAAAGATATTGAAATGATAACCAAAGATATTGATTAATTCACATGGCTTCCCAAAGATTACAATGGCCTGTAAGTTCTTTTAAATGGTCTGTTATGAATCAACTTTTTAAAAATTAATCAAAGGGGTGTTTATATAATTATTTAAGAGTAGATGGTGATCATGTAAATATATGAATCACACAATATTGACAAAATTAAAAGGAAATCATTGCAGCTCAACAAAAGGGAGCTGACATTTAATAACTTCAATCTAGAAATTTAAAAGCTTATTATACACAAATACCACCGACATATAAATATATATGGCTCATTAAAATATCTATTAAAAATGTTGGGCTTGATTTACTGTGTCAGAGTCTTTTCCTAGGTTCTAGTTTTTTTTTATTTTTATTTTTTTTAATATTTTTTTTAGTTGTAGATGAATGCAATATCTTTATTTTATTTATTTATTTGTATGTGGTGCTGAGGATCGAACCCAGTGACTCACGCATGCGAGGCAAGCGCTCTACCACTGAGCTACAGCCCCAGCCCGGTTCTAGTTTTTTAAAAGTGGTTTTAAAAAATAGTAATAATCAAATTTGACATTTTCTGTTTCTGATAATCTGTATTTGTAAGTTAAAAATAAGTCTTATGAACCACCTTTAAAGAGAGAAAGGAAGAAATAAATGCCCTAAAGAGATGAGGGGACCCATTTTTGGCAATTCTATTAAATGCACATTTAATATGCATTTAATAGAATTAAATCTTTGATAAGAGGGTAAGTGTTGGAATGCCAGGCTGTATCTTTTCATCCCAAGGAGCAGGTTTGAGGCAGGGTAACAAACTATACTAATATGGAAGCCACCACACTGTGGTGTAGATTCAAATGCCACCCATAACACTGTCATCCTACCCACCCTTCACCACAATAGGTAAACAGGAAAAAAAAAAATCAGTGTGAATAGTTTTTAAAGAAGCTCTTTGGTGACTGGCACTCCCCTGACCTGTTTTTCAAAATGAGAACGAGAGGATCAAGCATCTGCTACCTGGCCTTCTTACTTTTAAAACCCTGCAGATGCAAATGACTGAAAGCCTGCCTTTCAACTGACTCCTCCCCTGTCTAGTTTTAGAACCCAAAATTGTGGTTTTGGCCAGCTATCTTGCCAATGACAAGTCCAAAAAGTATCTCTGGACAGAGATCCCAGGCCACAAAACTAGCAATGTTTATGAGCCTCCACTAGGAAGAAGCAACTGCTGTATCCTGTCTGCAACCTGTCTGTCCTGGTCCAGCTACCCAGGTTCCCAAGATAGGCCTACAAAGGAGGTTTCCCAGCTGGACTCCCAGAAAGGAAAAATAGAATGAATAGGAACTCAAACACCCAGGATAGATCATCCAGGTGTTTCTGAGACATCTCCTATGTATATATTTATATATTTTATATAGGGACATCTCCTTTGTATATATTTGTAAGTATATATTTTAAAATATATTTTATATATTTAAAAAATACACACAAAGGAGGCAGAAAGAAAAGACAAAAATCTCTGCAAAATTAAAAAATAAAAAAATGTTTAAATTAAAAAAAAAAAAACCCAACCAAACCAACAAAGTTGTTTTGTTGTGACAGTTAAGAGACGTATCCTAACTAGCATCTTCTAAAACTTCTCCTGAGGTCTCAGTCCTGCATCAGGAGTTCACTGAAGGAGATCCTGACACTAAGGAATCGCTGAAGCTTTGGGCTGGCTTTCCAAATTGCAGGTCCCTCCGCCTATTGCCAGGATGCATTTCAAAAACCACGTGCAGCCCTTTGGATCTTTCTGCTACGCTGTAATATTTTCAAAAGACCTGGGACAACATTAACAACAAAAAGAAATTCTTCTCTTCCAAGAAGAAAGGGTATAATAAACATTATAGGCTCAAATCCCTCCACTCATCTCAGAAATTCCCACTGCTTTCTGGCAGGCTGCCAAAAAGCTGAGCTTAGCTGGCAAATATTCAAATAGAGTTATTCCAAATATGTTAATGAGGCTAACCTGGGGGCTGTACCACGTAATCCCACCCTCCCTTTCTTCCTGTGAACTGAACCTGTGCAGGTTAAAACAGGCGTGCCAAACACTTGCTAAGTGAGATTACTGACTGCTGGCTAAACAACTGCCCATTTAAAATAAGCATTTAGGGAGAAAGGCTTTGCTGTATGTTGCTTTTAAAAATGGACACAGGATTTCATTTTGATGTTCAAATCACCCCCACTCACATATTCCTCTATTGATATAAAAACAAGCAATAATTTACAATCTTTTAAAGTGTTCTAAAGATTCCAAGGCCCTTTCCAAGGACTGTGCTCTTTTCTAAAATAATTTCCTAGCGAAATATTTGTCATTCCATAAAACTGAAGAGATAGGATGTAGTGGTTATACAATGTACAGTTAGTGATAACAGAAATCAAAAGCAGAACTCACTTATTTTATCTGTCAATACACAGATTCAACAACATCTCTTTAGCCCAAGTATCAAAGGTGTCTTTTGTGTGCAAGGAAGTCACAGAGTGAGGGGTTGCTCATCTTTGGCTTGTATGTATTCTAAAAATCTCAATATGTCCCCCACAAAAATGCTACTATCTCAAAATTTTCACTTTTTTCCCTGCTTCTCCCAAAAAAGCAGTTGCTCATTTCTTTTTCCACACAGACATTCCACACATAGTCTGAATTTCAGAATTCAGATCATGCAGTGTCATTTGCAGCATAACAGAAAGCACGGATTCCAAAAACATCAACACCCCCCAGTCCCAACATTAGTCCCCAAATCACCAGAACCCTGTGCAAGAAATCAGGATCTAGCATCTTAAATCTAAAAAATTAAAGGGGAGGTGGAAGGAAGGTATAAATGGATTACACTCTTACCTATGGTGACTCATTCTCATATGCTCAAGATTAAACAGCACTGAATCAAGGACCAGGAAAGAATTTTTCCTCGGGCAGAAAGGGGTGTGGGATTTCCAAATGTACACTCAGGTAAGATCATCTGTGTGGATCAGGTGAGCAAATCCCACATAATTAACTTCCTACTACTGCCAGGGAGCAGACCTGGGTGAGGTGCACGCCTTCCTGACAGGCTGGAAAAAGACCCTTCCCTTCTAAGGGTGCCACTTATGAGGACTGTACCCAGCCAGAGAGGGCTGCACCAGTGTGAACATCCTCAACAGGGCTGAAGGATATACTGAAATATAGTTAAGATGGTTTATTTCATGTTATGCAGTTGCTTTCTTGTTTTTGTTATTAAAACACAATTGAAAAGAAAAGTAAAAGAGAAAGGCAGATTGGGATAAATTTATGATACTGGCACTGCTCTGAGGTGCACCTAAAAGCCTCTTGCAAATGTCCATGCATTTGGCTCAGAATCACAGCAACCCCTGGGAGATGAGGGGATAGCTCTGGCTGAGCACTGGACCTGCTCCTTTCTCTGTCTGCTGAAACCAAGTGGTCTTGGGACTCTTAGGCTTGTATTTCCTACAGGCCTCGTTTTTATCATTAAGATCAGGAAACATACTAAAATTTTTTCTCCTATTAATACTGCAAGAAAAACTGGCCTTTACTTTCCTTGAGTCATTTTCTTCTCCTTTAAGTGTTTCAAGAAATATCTCACAAGTTAAGAACATTTATTCTGTTTTGGAAATAATAGGGTTTAAAAACACAAGCAATTCAATGTGAAAACAAACAAGAATGTTTGCAAGATCAGAACTTATTTGAAAGATGAAAAATATTTCAATAACCATGTTTCAGTTTCCCTTATTAAGAACATGAGTTTCTCAACATAGAACTAATTTTCCAAATGGGGGCAAAAAACATCTCTACTAAAAACTGTGAAAGAGTACTTTTAGTGACTTAAAATTCATTAGAATAATTAGACAAATATTAAGGATTTAAGTATATTGGAAATATTAAAAATTAGGACCTGAAACAAAGAAATAAAGACCACAATACACTATGAAATTTAAGTCAATCTATATACATTTGCTATTTGGAAATAAGTAAATATTAGATTACTATAAGATTAAGTATGTATATTACAGTTCAATGATAAATTTAGTATAGAAGCTACACTGAATTACTAAACACTCCCCTTTAGTAACTTGGCAAGGGGTAATAAATCTGCTTACCTAATATTTAATAACCCTTTTTTTTAAATATGTTAAACCCAGACAGAAAACCATGAGTTAAAATACTTCCACTGACAATTTACAAGCAGTATTCTTTTCATGTTGCTGTTGGATGACTATTTAATGTTATGCTTTTCCTTAAGAGGACTTATACTTGTTTCTAGCAAATACAAACATTCACTAGTAACATCAACCACTAAATTGAACAATATATGGATTAGAACAGATTCTAGGGGAAAAAAATCTGAAAAAAAAATTATAATATCACAAGGTTAATAAGAAAGAGATCCACCAAATGTAAGGTTTAAAATACACAAGAAAGGGGGAAAAGTCACCTGGAAAAAACAGCTCGTCTTGCACCTCGCCCTCAATCCCTCGTGTAGGGTCCAAGCCACCAGCGCCAGCCCTCTTCAGTCACCAGGGTAAATGGCATAGGCCAGCTCTGCGTCTACACCAGCACACAGTGACAGTCCTTCTATTCTGTTTGGGAGCAAAGTGATCTACTAACCAAACTTACCTGGACTGTCAGAGCAATGAGAGGGTGTGGCGGACACTTCATGTAATGACAATAATGATCTTCAACACTGACAAAGCAGATATGAAGAGTCTGTAAGATCTTGTGGACAGATGGGCAGGGTACCTAAGCAGCCGGAGTGTTCTTGAGCAAATAAATGAGGAAGAAGTGAGGGAACCTGAGGGACAGCAAAAAGGAAGGGGGGTGGGTGGACCAGGAAGCCAGTTAACCTGGTTCCACAGTGGTAAAATGTTCTAAGTACCATCAGGTGTCCAGCAGGTGTTTCAGAGAAAAGAGAACATTTTTAATGCAGAGATGGTTGGAGTAAGGAGAGATCCATGATTGAGAGGCTAACACCAGCCATCATTTTGTAGCGAATTCCTAATTTTTTTTTTTTTTTTTTTGGTCAAGATCTCTCTGTAAGGTAACTGAATAGAACAATAAAGTTCCATAAAGAAATACTATATCTAAAAAAGAGAGAGAAGCCGGGGGCAGAGAGAGAACACACGTGTTTGAGCACTTTCCAGAAGCAGAATGAGTTCAGTACATATAGTCAAGAATAAATTCCTTTATCTTATTCCTCTGCCAGGGCTAAGTAACCATTCTCACCTGGTCTACTTCTTGACTGATTTTTCTAAAATAGAGTTTGTTCATCTGTTTGTCTCTCTTACTCTCTTTATCAAGTGTGGACTTTAGGTTAAACACATACACAAACACTAAGAGTTAAAAAACAAGAGGACTTAACTTCTTTAGTTAAGGAAAACCACTATGGTATTCCTCTACCAATCAACCACATCTCAAAACTAACCAAAAATCAGGACAAGCCAGGAAGGTACTCTAAAGATGATGAGAAAGGATATCTGGATTTTGAACTATTCCAGGACATCTGGACTCTTAATAACATGCTTTCAGATCCAATAACCAGAATAACCAGAACTTCTGGTGGAGAACTAATCCTCCTTCATCTCTCCTCTTCATCTTTAAGTCGGTCACAAACTCTTGATTCAGAACGCACCTTCTTTTTTAAATCGATACCTGCTTAATACCTGCTGGGATTTAATAATGTCTTTTGAGTGTCTCAGTGACGTTTGAGTACTTTCTCATAGTCCAACCTTTCTAAAAACTGTCCCTTCTGTCATCCCCTAAGTGTGTCCTCTTTGGGGGACAGTTTGACATTAACCATCACCAGGAAAAGCTAATAGCTTACCTTTTTCAAGCATGATGGGACATTCCCCTCTTCTCACAGAAGAGAAAGCAAAGTTACTTTCTGAATTTTGATTCTTGCTTTTTTATTCCACCCTTTATAAATATTTACTTCTCTTGAATTTTCTTTACTCTTTTTCCCTCTATAGGCAAATCAGGGTTTCCCCCAGTATAATCAGAGGACCAACCGCATAAGAATCAGTGAGGGATTTATGCTAGAAAATGCAGGTTTCTGGACCCCTAACTGTACTTGCTAAGACCATCAGATGTGGAAGAAAATGAAAGTGAAGAAGCAGCTTCACTTTGAATGTCACGTGACCCTGATGATGTTCGGTACACTCAAGTTAGAGGACCACTACCCCAAACCCTTAACTTTTCCCAAACCAAAAGACAAGCTTGGGACTCTCCCAAGTTTTCACATCATCAGACAGGAGAGAAACAGGGGCAGTTCTCTCTTCACCTTCTTTGCAAATACAGATGGACGAGGAAGAAACAAGAAAGCTTGGAGAGTAGGAGATGAACCAAATATGAGACATCAGCATAAATACAGCCTTGTCAGCCTGGCTCTGTGGCTACTGCCAATTATAGTAGCCAGACTGGCAAGAGGACTTGATTACATGTAATTTATAAAAAGTAAACAAGCTGGGCAGCTTATGAACAATGAATGGTGATATTCCAGCCAAGAGGTAATAAAAAGCATGAATAAATGACTCAGCACACCCGCCCCCACCCCACCAGCAGACAGACAACAATAGGTGGTGCTCTAGCTAGGGGAGCATGGGCAAAGTAAGGATCTGTGGAGAGAGGTCTTTGCCTATTGCATACCCTCCTCACAACCTCTGGTGTTCAAAAGCTCAGCCATCCCCATGATTCAAGATTCCTGAAGTCAGAAAAATAAATGTTTGATTCCAGTGCGACAAGACAGTCCTTGATCTGGATCCCAATTTTTAGTGACAGCACCAGGAAATCAACTAAATACATAACACGGATGCTCTGCCTATGGGTTTCTTGACTGCAATATTTTGGACCAGACAAGTTCTTTGCTGTGGGGCTGTCTGGTGCGACACAGGATGTTTATTTAGTAGCATCCTTCATTCTACCCACTGGACCCCAGAAACATTCCTTCCTCCAGCTGCAGCAACTAAAAACATCTCTAGACATGAACAAGCATCCCTTAGAGGAGGCAAAAACCATCTCCTGCCCCCACCAAAGACCACTGCTCTGCACACAAACATCAGGAAGAAATGGACATACTGGTAGAACAGCTCATGGAACATGTATTTCACATCCTAAAACTCTCATGATTTTTGTTCTTAAATATATATATATATATGTATATATATATCCCTCTTAAGCATATCATCCTATTTTTCTATTCCTAGGGACTGAACTACAAAATCTTCAAATTGCTTTAGTGAGCTATCTAGACCATGGTAGAAGTAACACAGAACAAAATAACTGAGTGGCCTCCTTCCCTTTCCTAGCCCCAATCAATTGATGTACTCTCATTAACTTCATCTCCAAAGTATTTCTGTTCACTTAACAGAACCAACAGACTCATCAGATGGAAAAGACAATGCCAGGGCCCATCCTACTTTACACAGCACACAAATGTGTTTTAATATTAATTTCTCTTAAAATGGGAATTAAAAATAAACACAATGATAATAAATATATAACAAACCCAGCTCAGAATACATTTATCTTTATATAAACACAACTACAAAATATAATTTTTGATTTTTCTAATGGAGGAAGAGGGCCCAAGAAGACAAAAAGCACCTGAGGAAACACAAAAGTCACAATGAAGCCCCACCAGCTAAGGAGAAATGAATAAGTAAATAACAAATACAATCAGGTGACAGGTGATCTGTGGTGGAACAGCAGAGCATCACAGGAGGAAAAAACAGATCCTCCGTTACACTCTGTGATAGTGGTGGTGGGAATTCCAGGGAGGCTCCCAGAGGGAGGATATTAAGTAGATTCTTGGAGGGCCACGAATTCCTAGAAGAGACAAGAGCATCTGCAAAGGCCTGGAGTGGCAGATCTTGGGGCCACTCTAGACTGAGGGTCTAGTCCTGCTGAAGTGCAGAATCTGAGCAGAGACAGTGACAACTGATACTCCAGGATGGTGCTGATGCCCCATGAAGCCAAGGGAAGAAGTTCAGGCATTCCTAAAAGCAAAGGAATTCAGCAGAAAGGCTTCAAACTGGGAAATGGCATTATCAGATTTGTCTTCCTAGAAGCCTCCATGAAGACAGAGTTTGCAGGGTCTCAAGAATTGATGCAGATCCACAGTTATTGCAGCAGTCTGGAAGAAAAACAATGGTAGTTCAGCCAGCAGAGGGGCCAACAGTCAAGTGATACTGGGGAGGTAATGCTGACAAGGTTTGGTCACCAGGGGTGCAGTCAAAGGAAACCTGCCAATTCAAGTCACCAGAGGAGTATGATGGTGCTCTTCATTGAGAGGGAACAGCAAAAGGACCTGGTCAGGGGAGTGGATGAAAAGACTTACTGTGGGCAAGTGGACTTAGCTCTCTGTAGGGCATCTAAGCAATTAGATCCATAGATCTGGGACAAGAAATGAGCTGAGATGATTCAAATTATCAGCATATAATTCAGAGGCATTTCATGGGGCACTCAGATACACAGATGAGCCTTAAAGGTCAGAATGCATCATGAAAGGTTATGATTATGTTTCTAAGTTTGCAAGAATTATTATAGAAACTGAGAGCCCAGGGATTTATCAAATTCTCAAAGGAGTTCACAACGTCATAACAGATGAAGAGCCACTAACAGAGATGGGAGAAGACAGGGACCGATCAGCACTAGAACTGGAACCCTTAGAAACTCCAGTGCTTAAGGAAACCACAGCTGGTGTCAGGAAGCCAGAGTAAGGCACAAGATTTGCAAAGAGGAGTTGGTCATTTCCATCAATGTCCTCAAGAGTGCCATGAAAAATAAGAATTAAAATGTGTCCACAAGATTTGGCAACAAGGATATCACTGGGGAAGTTAATAGGAAGTGCTCAGATAAGGATGATGGGAAAAGAACCCAGGCTGTATTCTATTATGAAATGAGTGGCAGGTGAGGAAAAGGGACAGGCACACCTACACAACCAACTCAGTGTCTAGTTGGGAAAGGGAGAAGTGGAAATTGGTTCTCACTCCAGCCCCTTCTTTGAAAATGGAATCCATCTTTTAAGGTCCAATGAAATGTCTCTGGCCACCTTGATTAAGCCTTCAGAGTCCCTGAATTAATCTCTCTATGCTGAATTCTTCTACAGCTCAGTCGCACACGTCCCTAGATATAATATAGTTTGTAGAATATGCACATCTCATGCCCCCCTCCCATGACATAAGCACTCTTGAAGGTGAGGACAGTGTCCTCGGTCCTCTGTTTTTGAATTCTTCCCAGGGCCTTGTTCACAGCAGGCATTCACCCAGTGACTAAGAACTTGCCCTGAAAGGTGAGAGATCTGACTCTGACCTGATCGAGCAGCTGGTTAAGTTGTATGACCTTGGACAAATCAATTAGTTTCCCTGAGGCTAATTTTCATTCCCTGTAAAATGAGGAGGCTGGACTCTTCTGGACAAACGGAGAGGGAGATGTGCACAACTGAAAAAAAACGGATATTTAAGATAGTTATTGTTTTTCTAAAGCAAATCACAGAAAGCAAGACCGAACAAAAAGCCAAAGGGCACACCAACAACATATGAGAGGAGAATGGATTAGAAAAGATTGAAGAACACTGGACAAGATGATTTATAACTTTTGGCTCAACATTCTACAATGATTTGGTCATGCTTCTTGAGAGACTGTGCGAGGTACCACATTGTATACTTCAGGCAAAGTACAGATGCCATTTTTTGTCTGTTGGAAAGTATAACCTGTTACGAAAACCACAGGAAGGACAAATGAAATCGTAATTTTGGGGTAAACAGTTTATGTGTTCAGACCTTCTATTGTGTACACTGTGGGTCATTTTGAAAATCATTGAGAGACATATTAGGCTTGCCTTTTCTGTTCGAAGCTTGGCACATTGATAAATTTGACCCCCAACTATTTGATTACTTACAGAAAAAGAGAAAAGAATACTGTTCAATAGCACCAGTTTAACTGTGTGCCCTTTTCTTTGGAGACAAATGACCTAAATACCCAGTGAAAATGACTCCGAAGACTTTGGTTTTATATAACAGCATCACTAATGAACAAATTACCTGCCCAAATATTTTGCATTCTTACTAGTTTAGTGTTTCCTTCTACCTTTTCTCAACCCTTTAAACATTCAAACATGAAACTGTCAGGGAGAATTTGCAAAGTACAAATACTCCTACATAATGTTGGGTCAATTATAACTTTGCCAGAGGGTAGGGGCTTCAAATAATATCTCCCTCACTGAATGAGGCCATCGTTTCTCACCAAGCTCTGCGTAACATCACTGGAATTAAAAACATGGAAGGTAGCATTTTGCCAAGTGTTTCTCTTCCAAAGTCAAAGATTAAAGCATTTCTCCACCAATAATCAAAGGGTCATCCCTTGAGCCCAGAAGCACTTTAATTCTGGCCACCACAACTTTGGCCAAGGCACTTATGGGAATGTGCTATGGATGAGAACTGAGAAATCACACCAGGCATTTAATTCTTTAATCAGGTAGTCATCTCAGGGAGGGGTTCTGCCAGTCGGAAAGTGGCCTAACCACATTTCCCAATACAGTAGTAACTAAAAACTGTGTTTCAGGAGAGAAAAACAATCTACATGCTAAGTGGAACATCATCACTGCTAATCTTCATTACCACATAAGAGTGACACAAATAAAATTGAGAGGGCAGGGAACAGTGGGACAGAGCAATTTGCTTTTCTTTCATTTGAAAAATTTAGCAAATACTATTTCATAGTAAACCAATGCATTAAACACAACAATAAAAACTATAACAAAAACAGGTTGAGTTCTCAATGTTCTCTTGATGTTACTGGCCTGCATACAAAACAGGCCTCCTGACTAAAATTACATTTCCCTGCTTATTTCATGCACAACAGCTAAATATCTCTATGTAATGATGATAAATTCAATCTAACCAGGCATCATGAAAGTAAATTACAAAAGCTGGTGCTGTGTGACATCTGATCTGATCTTTAGACCATGGGATGACCTCCTCTCACTTTTCTCTTAAAATGTAAAACGGAATTGCGATAGGTTTTATTCCACATGCAGTGTTCTTAAAGAAGTGTACAAAACTTTTTTTGTTTTGAATTGAAACTACACGAGTCAAAGCAAAAGAAAACAAATAAAAAGGGGAAAGGAAAAACAATGAACAGGATAGCTGAAGCAAAGCTTGGTATTTTTCTTCCTTTAAAAAAATAAAAGACCCAAGATATTTTTACATTGAAAAGAAATGTTTGGACTCTCAGTATATTGTTTTTAATTCATAGAACAATGTAGCCATTTGTTTTTTTCCTTTTAGGACATTGTTTTTTTTTTTTTTTTTTAAGGACACAACTTGGGGAATTACTTAGGCCAAGTATGAATTCAAAGTAAAAAGCAGAGAGACAGAAAGGGGGAGAAAAAAACACCACCATAAATTTGGCATTCTTTCCAGCACATAAAAATAAAAAAAAAACCCAAAAACAAAAACTCAATTTAGAACTATGATAAACATTTCTGAAACATACACAAAGAAGTAAGGAAAGAAAATTAAACAGCAAAAAAAAAAAAATTAATATGACTCACATTTGAAGTTCTTCTCCTTTACAACTTACAACTTATGTACGGTTTGCATATAGCAGCTCTGCAAAAACAGCCACATGGAAAATTTTTGCTCCAGATAATACTGCAGGACAGGGCTTGGCAGCTACAAGTTGTAATCAGAATGCTTCAAGAGCTAATGTAACAGAGATAACAACCAAATATGCATTATGGTGCACAGTCTTGACTCTTTTCTATAAAGCAGGCTATAAGGGGGGTCAAAAGCCTATTAGGTTATACTTTCTATGCACTTGGCATTGAGAACTTTTCAACTGGGGCGATTTTTGCTCCGGATAAATTAAAGAATTGATTAAAATATAAAAGACTTTTCCATTGAAGGCACTGTTGCATAATTTAAGGTGCTCACACATACAAGCCTGAAATGGTCAAAAACTTCCAGTTCCTGAAATGACTTTTCCCAGCAATCCTACAGGCCTAAATTGTCACCTACAATTCAGTAAGCCTCCTGCAGCCATCAGGTTGGCAATGGAAGTGGCTACTTATTTAAGACATGTGGAAATCCACAGTACAATGAGCCACTTTTCCCCAGAGTAATCTAAAGAAGAATGCTAATTTTATTTGTGCTGTGGTCTAAGAGGAGACAATAATGACACTTGTGACTGGGTAAGTTTTCTGTACTTAGTCCACAGGCGGACTGAGATAAAAGGAGCCCCAGAAATGTTGTGACTTCAATCCAAGTTCAAATGGCAAATTCAGATGGAGCTCTAACTTGGTGGAAATCAGCCACCATGTTAATGTGAGGAATGTGAAATGAGAGAGAGCCCTCCATCAACAGTCAGAAGGGGTTTAATGTGATCCAATGGCATTATCCTCTTCCCTCCAACACAGCCTGGCACTCACACAGCTGGGCTAAGATGGCTTCAAAAGTCCAAAATAAGACACTAGCCCAAGGCAGCGCTGGCCCTCCTGCTGGAACTCAGAAGCAAATGAATCAAAGGCTCTTTTATTCTTCCTCCCACCAGAACATGCTCCCTCTCTGTTGTAAACTCAATGCTTGCCAGAATGAATTATTTCGCTCAAAATAGACATAAAGAAATCTTAAATAACACATGTCCCTTGGAATTTTAATAAGTTCAGGTGACCAAACAGGTTGCTCTGTTTGTTTCTAGTCTGATGCAGAAAATGCACTTGTGGTTTAGGGGTCCACCAAGAACACTGGGTCATGAAGTAGCAAAAGCTTCTCAAACTTGAGTTCCAGTTGATGTCCAAACTCCGTGCATGGAACTGAAGGGTTGAGGGCACTTCTCTTCACTAGGATGCCCTCTTCCTTTAAAACCAACCTTCCCTCACGATTTTGCTTTTGCTCTAGGTAGCACCTCAGTTCTTCCAAGAACAGAGCTTGAAATTCATTCGTGAAGTCTTCTCTGGCAGCTCTGGGCCCCCCTGCTCTCACTCTGAACTCTTTGGCAATTATAATCCCTATCCCTCATTTGGCAATTAATCATATATGGCCCTATAACATATCTCTTGTAAAATGATTTAAATGTTCATGTCTTTACAGCTTGTCTTCACAAATAGATTAGAAACTCCTTAAGGGCAGGGAGTGGCCTTAAGGCTCTTCACTGCATTCCATAGATGGCATGTTACAAAAGCTCTTGAAATACCTGTTATTTTATTCCATCAACACATACTTGTTGAACTTCTACTCTGAGCCAAGCACCGTTCTGGGTTCTGGAGAGACAGAGAGACAGTACCCAGCATAGGAGAAGAGCAGCCAAGGGCACTGTGCTCTGAGAGTCTACATTCTGCTCAAACACTGGAGAGAGTCTGCAAAGAATTCTGCTTCAGCAATTTCTAATGCATTCCCTAAGCTATTTCAGATGAACAATAACTGGAATTTTTACCCCAAAAGACAGCCTATGGAGCATCAACCCATTTGCCCAATTACCCAAGGAAATGTCTAAGAAGAGGTATGCTCCCCTGCAAAAATTTAGGCTGTAGATCTATTGTCTTTCCCCAAAATGTACAGGTAAGGAGACTGAGGATGGAATAGTCATATGATCACATAGATGAGGAGTGGCAAAGTCAAGGAGAATCTAGTTCTGACACATGATCTAAGGAGTTTCCTTCCACAGCAGCACAATGTGGCCCCTAAAAGCACCAGTGACTGCATCAAATTACTTTTTTAAAAAATTTAAAAAATTTTTAATATTTTTTGTAATTGTAGGTGGACACAATATCTTTTTTTTTTTTTTTTTTGTGGTATTGGAGATTAAACTCAGGGGTACTCGACCACTGAGCCACATCCCCAGCCCTATTTTGTGTTTTATGTAGAGACAGCATCTCACTGAGTTGCTTAGCGCCTTGCTGTTGCTGAGGCTGACTTTGAACTTGTGATTCTCCTGTCTCAGCCTCCCTACGAGCTGGGATTATAGGCTTGCGTCACCGCACTAGCTGACACAATACCTTTATTTCTTTATTTATTTATTTTTATGTGGTGCTAAGGATTGAACCCAGTGCCTCACATGTGCTAGGCAAGCGCTCTCCTACTGAGCTATAATCCCAGACCCTCCCATTACTTTTTAAAATAAAATTTTTCTAAAGGCAAGTAGCAGCCCACCTACTTCTATGTCTTTTCTGTCCACCCATGTTTATAAGAAAATTAGGAGTGCTGGCACCTGAATGAATGTTTTGAATCTACCATCTCTTAAGCTTTCTCATTTTGTAATTTATCAAGACCTGATCTACATATTTTTATGTTGACTTTAAAATACAGAATTTTACTTAGTTCCCTACATACGTCTTAAGGAGACTTAGTATGGCAAAATACACCAAAACAACCAATTCAGATGACAACAGATTATCCAAGGATAATTCTTGCCATATTATTGTATTTTACTCAAAAATGATCTTCAGAAAAAATAATCTTAAAAAGGCAGAATTCTAAAACTACCCTTGAAACTGATATTCTTTCCAAATGGTAATTTTTAATTCCCAAAAGACAACGATGGAATCTAAGGATTCAGCAAGTTTTACATGGAGAGTTTTGTACTTATCATTAAGCCCAAGCACAACAAAAGAATTAACTATCATTAACTATTATAAAGGCTTAATGTAATTGCTAGTTGAAGATCTTTGTTAATGGAAACAATGGTCTTGCTACACTTGAAAAGGTAAAAAGAAGACATTAGGAATTTGAATTGAATGTTTACCAACATGAAGATAGCAAGAAAAAATTCTCCTTCCACACAATTATGCTCTTTCAATCACTGTAGGCAAAAGCTGCTGGCAATCAAATATAAATATTTTTTTTAAAAAAAGGACAGGAGGAGCTTCCAGACATTTCAGTCCTCTTTGTTGCAGTGACACTGTTGAGCAAGAACGTCATGCTTAGCGCAGGTCCTCGGCTGTCCTTGAACCAAGGAGATGCTGAGCTTCAACCTGCCAAGCATCCCCTCCTCCATGTCAGATGTCAGGTGCCCACCCAGTGGGAGAGGCTATTTCTGTTTCTAGGCCCATTTCCAGAACCAGGGATGTGTTCTCAAAGTCCAGACAAGAACTGTCCTATTAATTGACAGCTGCAAAGCAGACAGAGCTCCAGCTGGCTACAGATTACCCACCCCAAGAACTGGTTGAGCCCTTGCTCCCAGGCTGGCTGTCAGCTAACAGGACACCTTGCTTGTGCCTCAGAAGCAGGTTCTCCTGCTGAGATTACACACCTGCCCGAGGTTGACAGCCAGGCCATGGGCCATGGAGGAGCTCCAGCTCAGTGTCCAGGCTTGAGGCAGGCCACAGGGAGCTCCTCCTGCAGAGCCATGGTGGTAGCCAGCTGGCTTGAAGTAATCCTTTGTTTACAGCCTTACATTTTATTTCAGCTAAAATTTCAACTCCCGATGAAAATTCACCATTACTTTTTTCAACAGCTCTTCAAAAATCTGAACATCTACAACAATTTTTAATCTTATAAAGAACTAGAAGAGAGGAGTTCAAAGGTTGCCAATAGAAAAAAAGACAAATATTTAAACATATGAAAATGCTAATTATGCTGATTTGATTATTATAATATTGCATGCATGTATCAAAGTATCACTCTGTACCCCATAAATAATGTACGGTTATTATGTCTCAGTTACAAAAATTTAAATTAAAATTAAAAACAAAAACTAAGCACCACTGTTGAGTGCAGACTACCAGGAGTTTACTTGTTGTCTGTAATCCTAGTGACAATGTTCTGTACATGATTTCACTCAGGCCCTTAACCAAGTAAAAAAGCAGCTGTTTAATGTATAACACAGGATACAGACAGCAACATGGGAGTAGCAAAAGAAAACAAGAAAAAAGCATGGAAATTTTCACTTGCATTTTAAGCAGACTTTAAAAATTTCACAGAGAGGGGCTGGGGTTATGGCTCAGCGGTTGAGTGCTTGCCTCGCATACGTGAGGCACTGGGTTTGATCCTCAGCACCACATAAAATAAATAAAGATATTGTGTTCATCTACAACAAAAAAAATATTTAAAAAAAAATTTCACAGAGAAATATGTATAAGAGGTTCTTGCTCTTTGGTAAATACAGAAAAAATAAAACTAAGAAAAGACGAAGCTGGGCCCAGTGGCGCACGCCTGTAATCCCAGCATTTTGGGAGGCTGAGACAGGAGAATTGTGAGTTCAAAGCCAGCCTCAGCCACGGCAAGGCACTAAGCAACTCAGTGAGACCCTGTCTCTACATAAAATACAAACTAGGGCTGAGGATGTGGCTCAGTGGTCAAGCGTCTCTCAGTTCACTCCCCAGTACAAAAAAAAAAAAAAAAACAGGGGAGAGGTAGATGTGTTCCCAAGTCTTTGTCACTTTCTTTTATGTTACATCATTTTCACTCTCTTTAGGCAATCCAAGAAAGCTTTCCATAAAGATAAGCAAGTTACTATGTGAAGAAAATAGTGCTGCTGGAGGTGATGGAAAGAGCAGACCAGCCATGGAGTTTCAGCTGGAATTCACTGGGGGCCATAATTTGAGATGGCTTTAAAGATAAACCTAAAACAATTTTTTTGTCACTCACAAGCCTTTAACGATCATCTTAATCAGTGTTTGGATTACCCTATAAATACTATAAACAGCGAAACAACTGTCAAAGTCCCACAGGCGACATATTTCCCAGCAGAATCATGATGCTCAAACTCCCTAAAGTCTCACTGAATAATTACAGTACCATGCATCCAAGATAGCACTCACAGTGAATCTGCTCATTAAAAACCATTATCAAGGGCTTAGAGTGTAGCTCAACAATAAAGCATTTGTCCAGCATGTGCAAGGCACTGGGTATGATCACCCCAGAAATAAAAGTAAAAAATTAAAACCATTACTGAGCAACATTTTGCCTATTGGGTGGCCTACAATGTCACTTTTCATCCAGAAAATAAAGATTCAACATGGAAAGAAATCAAGCACAGGAAATGCATGTGTATCTGTCTCTATCTTCCATGGTCAATGCTGCTTTAGCAAAAACTACCAAAACTGGATACTGAAATGAAAACATCAATAATTTGAGAATATCAAACTTCTATGCAACTAACTTGACACATAAAATTTAAGGTAAGCCTCAATTTAACTTAAAATAATACTCCATGCCATCCTCCCCACCCCTGAATTCCTAATAGCCCCTCTCCAATGTCTTCCTGGACTACCTTCCTGAACACTTATTTCTCTAGTGCATAATGACAACTGAACCACCAAGCAAGATATCCCTGGTTTTCCCAGCTGTTGGGCCTATTCCTCCTCTGGCTGAAACAATCCAGGTATCTCTCTTAAGTATTTCCAAAGTTCCAGCTGGGCATGCCTATAATCCCAGTGGCTCAGGAGACTGAGGCAAGAGGATCACAAGTTCAAAGCCAGCAACTTAGTGAGGGCAACTTAGTGAGACCATCTTGAAATAAAAAAAAAAAAAAAAAAAAAAACGGGCTAGGAATGTGCCTCAGTGGTTAAGCGCCCCTAGGTTCAATCTCTGGGAAAACAACAACAAAAAATGCATTTCCATCATTTCAGACTACACTGAGCTTGTTCCTCGAAACATTTATAAAATATCCACACTGTTCAACTTGGACACACAGATAGAAAACATTCTGCACTCATGGTCAACTTTATCACACATGCTTATCTCACTGTCCCAAAGATCCCTAAAGTTGCTTGAAGGCAAAGGCTGGGTCATGTGTTTCTTTAGCACTGTGTATCTGATCCACACCTCTGCCCTGCATTCTCAACTTCTATTCATAGATTCATAGCAAGTTATAATCTCAAAGGACCTTTAAGTTGACCCAGTCATAGCGCCACATTTGAAATGAACTAGATGAGACTCATTAACCTTTTATAGCCCAATCAGGCAGATCTGGGTTCCAATCCCACCCCTGGCATGTTCAGATTATTGAGCCTGTTTTCTCTACTGTGAAACATACAATGCCTACCTCAGAAAACTGCTATAATCATCAAATGATATGTATCAATGGATATATATATATATATATATAAAGACTTTTTTTTGGTTCTTGTTAAGACAATCTTTTTCCTGGTTAACATATTACATTAAACTGCACACCCTAGAGACCAGGCTTTTTTTCCTACTGTATTTTGTAAACTTATGGTAGGTGCCCCATAGGTTGGTGCCCCTTAAGGGCCTTTTGGATGAGCCATAAACCACGTGAAAGAATGCATTAAATCTCTATTATCACTTATCTAGTTCAGCAAATGTGTTCTTTAGTTTCCCCAAGAACCCAACTGTGCCTTCTCAAAACAAATCTGTCTCTCTACCCACTCCTCTCTCATATATATATTGTCTTTAAAACTAAGAGCTGGACAAACTGCTGGCACACTCAAAATTTTAAAGTTGGCATCTTTACCAGGATACTCGGGCAAACTGATAGATGGAGAGACAGAATTTGGAAGGAGTTCTCTGGAGAGCTTTATGATGTGCAGCACAGAGTTCTTCAATGATATGACTTTCCTATAACAAATTCTGGCAGAAAGTAAACCAGAAACGCACTGTTGAGTCGTCAGTAAAGTTAAAATATTGCACTTCACTCTGTTTTATGCAAGCAAACAGTGACTAATAAGATTAACCTGAAGCCCAGCGCGGTGGCGCACGCCTGTAATCCTAGCACTTTGGGAGGCTGAGACAGGAGAATTGCAAGTTCAAAGCCAGCTTCAGCAACAGCGAGGTGCTAAGCAACTCAGTGAGACCCTGTTTCTACAGAAAACACAAAATAGGGCTGGAAATGTGGCTTAGTGGTGGAGTGCCTCTGAGTTCAATCCTCAGTACCAAAAAAAAAAAAAAAAAAAAGATTAACCTGAGCTGTTTGGGTGCAGATATCCTTCAACAGAAACAGGTTCCATTAGTACAGATAGTGAACCTATATTTAAATATAAATCTTGCTTTTGGAAGTGTATTTTGCTAGAAAAATATTTGCTGCATATGCCAGAGCAAAAGTGTCATTTTTTTCCTTTGCAAGGAGCAAACGACAAAAGAACTAATGGGGAGGGTGAATAAGGTCCTAGGCTCCTGGGACCTTATCTGAAGAGGACTCAGATCCCCATTAAAGTGAGGTTGGTTCTTTTAAGGAATATTTTTCCTAACAACTGAAACGGTTTAACACATATTCAACATCTTGTATCAGTTACACAAATACCATTTAAGCCATTCTGGTGCCCTGGGAAAGAATCACAACACACAGAAATCCCTGCTGGCTTCAGTTGTCCCCTCCTGCGGGGCTTAACAATGCGTCCAAAGCTCCCAAAAATCAGCCACTAGGCTCCCCCCAGCGCCCTCCTCTTGCATCAAACCGGCAGGGCTCACGGGCCAAAATCCAATGTCCCTGAATTCAAAACCGCGAAAATGCAAACGTTAGGGCGCGTAATAACTTTCCTTTCCCCTGTGCGCTCCTTTGAGATGCTTGCCTCTACAGTCCGTTTCTCAGGTCCATCGCGCGCTGCCCTCCCACCCACCTCGAGGGGCTGGAGTAAGGGAGTGAGGACCGAAGGGAAGATCGGTTAGTTTTAAAATCTCAGCGGCTTACCTAGTGCGGGAAATTTAGTACCCATCAGTACCATCATAGTTAGATGCAGATATAAAGGAAAAGGCTCTTCTCCCCCATCGCACCCCACCCCTGCTAAAAGGAATAACAAAAATATGCAGAAGGCAGTGAGCTGGAGCTCTGGGCCCTCCCACGGGGCGATCGGGCCGGGGAAGCAGGCCGTCTGTAATCTGGAGGAAGAAAGTTGCCCGGCCAAGTGGACGCCAGGGCGTGAGTGAACAGCAGCAGGTCAAGAGCCTGCCTGGAATGGGGCCGTGGGCAAAGAGACCGGGATGCGAAGAAAACCCAGCGGCCAGCGAGCGGGCCGGGGAGGGGTGTGGGCGCCGAGGCCGCGGAGCGGGGCTGGAGCTCTACTTACATAACGCTTTAACTTTTTCTCCGGGGGTGACTTGCGGAGCCACCCCGAGCAGACCACTTCGCCGCCGCTCATGATGCCGACTGTCCGGCTCCGGGCCGGCAGCTGGGGTTCGGTTGGCGCGCTCCGGATACAACAGGCGCCTGCGGAGCGCGCAGCCGACGGGACCTCGCTGTAGCCTGGACGGGGCGGCGGGGCTGCGCGGAGCGCTGGCTCGGCGCGTTCGAGCCTCCCCTCGGCAGGTCCGCGGACGTGAGCAGAACGCGAGCGGAGCCGCGCTGGGCGGAGGGCTGGCCGACCTTCCTTCAGTGCGCCCGCCTCGCCACCAGGCGCGCCGTCCCGCCGGCCGCCTCGGCAGCACTGGCGCTCCGCGGGACTCTGCCCGGACACCGAGCGGGAGCCTCGGTCCCCCGCGCTCCGCCCCCTAGGGACGGGACCTCCCCGGAGCGCTTTCCGAAGCAGACACGGCGAGGCAAACACAACGCTCCACACACACACACACACACACACACACACACAATGCCCCCGCGCGGTGCCCACTCCGGTTCGCCCGCTCTCGGTTTCGGTGCGCCCAGCGATCTTCGCCTTCCCTCTCCTCCGGGGAGGGTGGGTCGCTTCTCCTCGGCGCCTGGGCAGCCGAGAGGAAAAGAGAAGCAGTGAAGCGCCCTGGGGCAGGGGACGCAGGGCAGGTCCCGGGCTACCGAGGGAGCCGCCGAGTGGGCGGCAAGCGCCGGGCGTCGCGGGGAGCTGCGGAGGTCGCAGGTCCGGCGGGAGGGTGGGTCCGCGCTCGCAGCCGCCGAGGAGGGCGGGGAGCGGCGGAGGAACGAGGCGCTGGGCGGCTCTGCTCCTGGGAGGGATCCCACTGTCCCGTCCTCTCGCGCTCCTCCCTGCCGCCTCCCCCACCCCGGGGCGCGCGGCTGGCTGTGAGCAGCTCGGCCCGTGTCCGGCTCCCGCCTCCTCCCGGGCTCCTCTTCCTCCCTTTCCTCCTCCCCTCCCCACGTTCGGGCCCGGCTCTGGTTTCTGCCCAGACTTTCTCTGAAACTCCGCCGGAGCGCTTCCAGCCAAAACAACAAGGGCCGGGGGAGGAGGGGACGGACGGAGGGAGGGAGGGAGCGGCGAGGGAAGGCGCGGAGTCCCAGAGGCACCCTGGGATCTGTAGTCCGGGAAGCGGGAGCGGGGTCCTCGGCCGCCCGCGGCCCCCGGCCGGCTCCGCGGGCTCGGGAGCCAGGAGGAGCGAGGGACGTTGGTGCATGCAGTCCGGGTTTGCCATCTTAGCTCTGCTCGGGTGTCAGTTCGGAGTTTGTTCTGTGCACTGGATCGGGAGTTTCGGGCGTTTTCTACACTTGACAGCCTGAAAGGGGAAACGGCTGGGTGGGAGACCGCAATCCCGCAGGTCCTCACTGCGCGAGACTAAAAGGCTGCGACCAGGAGGACGAGGCATCGCGCCATGGCGACCAGCCTGGAGAGGACAGAGGGGGACCCCAGGGCGCCCGCGGGCTGGTCCCGGAGCAGTCCTGCCAGAGTACTTACCAATTGAGTTGTAACAAAGACCCAAAACAAATCTTAGAAGTTATTTTTTTCAGATCGAAGTACTAAGAATAAAAATAAGAAGAGCTCAAGGAGCATTTCTGAAAAATAACCTCCGGTATTTCCTTATTGACACAACATTTGTGTTCAGCAGTCTTCTATAGTTAAAACCTTACAGATTGTAGTAAGACGTTAGATGCTGGGTTGGTGACAAGACCTTTAAGAAAGCAAGTGCTGGGTCAGTGACTAAGGTAGATGCATACATGGAGGTGGTGGCTTGGGGTAGCAAATAAAAGGGTCCACAGAACTACAGATTGTCATTAACGTGTGCTCTGAGAGAAACAATTTGAGGTGAGAGAATAATGGGTGGCACTAAGTCAGAATGAGAAGGGAGTCTTGGTCGAGGAAGCATTTAGCCAGAGTCAGTTGAAAAAAAGGAGAATCAGATTTGTTTTGTGAACTAATAAAGAGGAATAATTTTAAGCAGCAGCAAGAGGGTTAGTTCTTGGGAACCCAAATGGAGACCACAGAATAGCTCCAAGTAGGGAAGAAGGAGACCACTGATGGTGCCAGCTCCAGTCCCCTAAGCTTGGACGCTGATAAGAGCTCCCCATGACGCATCCTAAGTAGTAGAGTGACCCTTCAGTCACTCTCCATTGGATTAGTATTCTATTAGTGTCGTCACAGGGAACACCTCGAAAATAGAATTTATTTAAGTAACCTAGTCAGTTATAATCAGAAAATAAAGCTAGTATTGTAATGCTGTCTTCAGCTTTTCTACAAAAGCATCTTTAATAGACAACACACCTGCAGAGGCCTGGTTCATTGGGGTTTAGAGACTGTCATCATTTGGGAGGTTCACAGAGTATTACAGCGGCTGACCTTCCACATCTGGATTTCTCTTCTTGGATCATCCATGTAGTGGTCAAATTGCACCATGTCTCTGAGCTTCGGTTTTCTAATAGATGGAATGGAAAATGATTTAATACCAATTTTGCAGAATTTTAATAAAAATTAGAAATGATAGAATTTTAAATGCTGAGCACAAAGTAGGTGATGTTGAGGCTCTCTGTGGTTATTTAAGGCTTTTTAGTACACAAGTGAGTGGAAATTTTGTGGCAGCTAATACACCAAAGAGATTCATTTTAAGTATATAAACACATCATTTATAATTCTTCCAAAAGAAAATAAATCATCGTATTTGCCTTCCATTTCTCCCACAGGCATTATGTATGTACTCTTTGAGTCAAAGTATTAATAATTAGCATTGTTAAGACAATTAGCATTGGTAAGACTAGTCTGTTGTGGAGCAACTAACTCTTGGCTTTACCAAATTTGTTATACCTGGTCCTGATATTATCCTGTAATAGAGCTACATTTCCCAATATATTTGAAACAAAGCCTCCACACAAATTTTAGAAAATAATAGAAACAATCAGACACAAGTGCTAAAAATATGAGGCCATGAATGACCATTTCTGGAAAAAATAGCCATAGGCATTTCTTTATTAACAGAACATGCACATTCAGAGGTTCCTCTGTAGTTGAAAATATTACAAACAATAGCAAAAAATTAGGCTCTGGGAGGTGACAAGACAAAGGTCCTTATATACATCATGGACCACACCCACTCCTTCCACTCTTACCTTAAAGTCCTTTTTAAGTGGAAAATTGTAATATATCTTGTATTATTTTTCCTTTGGAATTTCCAATGTATTTTTTCTTTATTTTAAATAAGGCATTTGGTTATCTCATTTCTATGTAAGAACTCTTTATATATAACTTTCCTATGTTTTACTCTGTGGTTTTAGACTAGTACTTCTAGAGATCAGCAATGAGGTGAGGTTGAAGATAAGTATATGCATAGTATTTTTAGAAAGGAAATATGTATTATTTTTTACATTATATGACAATTTTAGATTATCTGCTATTTCACATTTTATATCTTTATGCATTAAATGGCATGCTGGGGAAAACTAGTACACATAAGTATCTTAAATTTTATTCATACAACAAATATTTATGGAATGTCTAGTATTTGCAAGTCCCTAAGGATCTGAGATACAATAGAGAGGAAAGCCAGATTTGTTCCTGCCCTCATGTGGAAGGGGGAAAAAAAACACCTTTTCATAAATAATTAACCCCATAATGTCTATAATTTAGTTGATAAATGCTGTGGAAGAAAAATATGAAGTCTTGTTTGGACATGTAACAGAGGATTTACCCCTTGAAAGTAGGAATGGGGTGTGATTGGAAAGATTTCCCTGAGGAAAACTTTTAAAATGAAATCCTCAACACAAGCAAAAGTTGGTCTGGCCTGGAGAAGTCATACAAAAGAGAAACTTCTAGGTGTACAGATCCTTAGGCTGGATGGAGCTTCTAAAGAACTGAATGAAGATAGCCCCAAAGTGAGAGTATTAGCACTGGGTGAGATTACAGAGGAGGTATAGGGCAGATTGTGCAGATTCTTAGAGATCTTTGAGTTCAGACTTTTCCTTAAAGTATATGACCATGATTGTATTATCTCTGTGACCTTAAAATTGCCTCAATCATCTCCAACATCCCAGTTTCACCATGTATCTTCCAACTTGATTTTTCAGTTTCTTCCTATCATTCTTTCTTCTCAACAGCTTGTTCTCGTCTATCAATATCTCTGTTCTTTTAAGATCTATCAGAACTCTCCTTCATACCCACCCCCTCCTCTTTTTGCAGTTTAAGTTCTATGACCCACATTTTCAATAATACACTCCTATCTCACAGAGCCCCAGCTCTGGATGAGCCCATCTCTTCTGTCTCCTGCACCCAAGCAGCCAGGTGCTGCTGGAGCAAGTCACAGCCAGATGAGTGGCATCACCGTGGATGTATGCTCACTGACTTCATGTAGATCTTCCACTGTCTGTAGGGGCAGGTCTCGGTTTGCTGGGACTTGAAGTTTATACAGTTTGGGGAGTCCTTTAAAAAAAAAGAATATGCAATTACAAATGCCAAATTAAAATGCATAGGCATTTAGAATGAGGAAATAAATCACCAACAAATTACTGAAGACTTGGAGGGACAGATACCTTTCTTCTAAGATCTATAGGTGGTACCCAGAATCCTTCCATGCAAAGACTTCCTGAGTATACCTTGGCTTCTCTTCCCAGCTTGGAAACTCCATCTCTCCCCTCTGTCCTCTCTACACTCTCAGGGCCTGTGCAACAAGAGACTGAACCTGAAGCTTCCATAGCTACATGCATGTCTCTGCCGCTTGGTGTCTTAGTTCAGGCTGCTATACCAAAATACATTAAACTGGGTAATTTATAGACACCAGAAATGTATTGCTCACAATTCTGGAGACTGGAAAATCCAAGATCAAGTTACCAGCAGATAAGTGTCTGGAGATAAGTGTCTGGGAGGGGCCTGTTCCTTATAGGTGGTACCTTCTTTCTGTGTCCTCACATGGCAGAATGAGCAAGCTCCTTCAGGCTACTTTCAGAAAGGCATGAATCCCAACATTCTTCCTCTTATTAGCAACATATGAATGTTAGAAGGACACAGACATTCTGACCTTAGCACCTGGCAATCCCTCCTTATATGGAAAGTTCACCTACCTACTCTCTGCAATAATTCACCACCCCCCCCACCTTTCTAACCTATTAGGGATATGGAGATATAATCCATATGCCAAAAAAGAATTAGAAAGTCCTTTTTTTTTTTTTTGCAGTACTTGTGATTGAACCTAGGACCTTGGGCATGCTAGACAAGCATTCCATCACCAAGCTATATCCCTAGCCTTTTTGTTTTTCTAGAGTCTCACTAAGTTGTTCAATGTGGCCTAGAACTCGCTCTAGAACTTGCAGTCTTCCTGCCTCAGCCTCCTGAGTAGCTGGGATTGTAGGCAAGTTCACCTTTTTCAAGTGTTGAGTATTTCTTTGTATATTCACAAAACCGTCTCACCTTACCGCTATCTAATTTCAGAAAATTCTCAGAAAGAAACTCCAAAAAGAAATCCTCCAAAAGAAACTCCATTCTCATTAGCAATCACTTCTTATTTCCTCTTCCTCCCGATTCTGACAACCACTGTTTCTGTTTGTGTGTATTTACCTCTTTCAGACCTTTCACATAAATGGAATCGTACAATTTGTGACCCTTTATGACCTTTTCTTTTTCTCTCTTAACATGCTGTTTTCAAGATTCATCCATGCCGAATTAGTATTTTATTCCTTTTAGTTGCTAAACAATTGTCCATCATAGCATATACTACATTTTGTTTATCAGTTGATGGACATTTGGCTTGTTTCCACTTTTTTACTATTACGAATAATTCTTGTGATCGTTCTTAGAACTTCTTCAGAGTTATCAAATCTTTAAATCCTCCACCATTCCCATTAACTGGAGATCTGTTCTTATTGCTTACCTAAGAAAAGTGCTCAGATGGAATTTCCTTCAACCTCTGACCATGACACATGCAAACTCCCATCTCCACTCCTCCTTGTGCTCTCGCACTGGAACCTCTTAAGAATCTTACAGTATACATGATCTTTCTGTAGCTACTCTCAGTGTAATCCTTTCTATAATAATTTCTTGTGTGTGTTGCAATAAGCTTTAATTTACAAAAACGAGTGCTAATCCAGATTTGGCCAAAGGGTCATAGTTCCAAAATTTTGACTTATACTACCATGATCTAATTGGTGATTTCTGAGGAAGAGATCAGAATTCTGATTTTGCTAGTTTTGTAGACCAAAGAACTTATGTAGTTTTGTAGACCAAAACACATGCGCACACATACACACATACAAATAGATACACGTGCACGCACACATATAACTTACACGTTTTTTAGTGAAGAAAGTGAACCATTATGATGATATCTTTTTTAAAAAATGTTTTTGTAGTTGTAGATGGACAGAATGCCTTTATTTTATTTGTTTACTTTTTTAATGTGGTGTCAAGGATTGAACCCAGTGCCTCACACATGCTAGGCAAGCGCTCTGCCACTGAGCTACAGCCCCAGACCAGGATGGTATCTTTTTATTTTTAACAAGTTAACTAATTTACTTATTGAGACTTGAGATCTGATCTTACTCATTACTCTTTAAATTTCGTACTTTTGACTGGATTCAGATTTAGAAGTAGTTAGTGTCCAAGAAGATAGACCAAGTTTCGTGGCAATCTGTTCTTAACATTTTGCTTTTTTTTTTTTCCCTCATTTTCCTGGCCAAAAGTTTACCACATTCTGAGGCCCATTCTTATTTTTCTTACTGTGCTGTTTCTTCAGAGTAATATGTCTCTGAAATTTGTGATGCAGGACACATTAGTTAACAAGATGCTGAATCCTGGATGCTTTGCTTCTAGATTTCTTGCCTTCTTTTCCTAAGGACTATCTGACAATGTACTGACTGACATCATTTTCTTTAGAGAGATTGAAACGTTTGCACATCCTGCTAGCTCTTTTAAGTCCCAAGCAATGGGGCACAGTAATATTCATCAGTCCTGGAATCCCCTTCTCTCTTTTTTTTCACAATAACCAAGATGAGATTACTCAGATTGGCATCCACAATGCAAGCCAAGCAAATTTGTACAGTTTTTAAAAAATCGATTCTTTTTGGTTACATGACAGTAGAATCCATTTTGATAAAATTATACATATAGTGGTGCATGCCTGTAATCCCAGCAGCTTAGGAGGCTGAGAGGCAGGAGGATCATGAGTTCAAAGCCAGCCTCAGCAACTTAACGAGGCCCTCTCTCTAAATAAAATACATACAAAGGGCTGGGGATGTGGCTTAGTGGTTAAACACCCCTGAGTTCAGTCCTCAGTACCAAAAATAAAATTATACATGCATAGATTATGTCTTACTCTAATTAGGATACCATTCTTGTGGCTGTACACATGGTGGGATTCACTTAGGCATTTTCATATATGTACATAGGAAATTATGTCAAATTCATTCCACTGTCTTTCCTATTGCTGTTCCCCCTCCCTTCCCTTCATTCCCCTTTGTCTAATCTACTGAACTTCTATTCTTCCTCTACCCCCTTTACTGTGGTTTAGCTTCCACATATCAGTGAAAACATGTGCTTTCCTTCTGTTCTTTTTGGTCTATAGCAAGAATGCCTCACAGCAGCAGGTGGACTACGCCATGGATCAGGACCCTGTCTTCGTGGGGAAACCTCATTTGTTGTTCCCGCTGATTCTGACCTTATAACCTTTCCATTCTTCACCCAGAGAATCAGCAGTGACTTCTGTGGTCATGTGTGTCTCATAAAAAGTACAAAGTTTGTGTTCGTTGTCCATTTTGATGAGTTTTCCTTCAGCCAGCGGTGGGGAAGGAGATGTTCAGCTTCATCTCAATGCAATTGATCACCTTTGAGGCAACATGAAAAGACCCCTTGGTGCCTTTCAAAATAGCTACTGTAAACTAGATATGTGAAATTGCTGATATTATGCAATTTCAGATTATTTAGTTGTTCCCTAACATTAGCACTATTCTGAATAAACTACTGGATAATTAAGATGAAAGATGGTTGCATTGAATTTCAGAAAGGGCTTGTAGGCAATAGATTATAGTTCACTTCAGTTTTCGTTAAAAACTGAGTTAAATTATCTAACACCTTTTAAACACAGAAAACTTTTTTCCAAAACAAAACAATATGGAAAACCCTCTGCGTTTCATTTTCCTATGAAACTATGGTCTTATCTCTCTTCTTTCATAGCCAAGCTTCTATTAATGTTACAGTCTCAATCTTCACCTCCTTATTTACCACTCTTTCCTTAACTTGCTTCACTCAGGCTACATCCCTATTGCTCTGATTCTGGCCAGCGTTGCCAATGACCCCCACATCAGTCAATCATACAGGAATGTTTCAGTCTTCATGTTGCTCAATCTCTGTCTGAAAATTGCCCTTACTCTCTGAGACATCACAGTGCTAAACTTTTTTATCTACTTGCTCCCTCTCAGATTTCTTTGCAAGATCTTCCTCTCCTGGCCCTGGAGCCTCCTCTCTTCTCATTATGTACTTTCTCATTTGTAGTAACATCAGTTACTATTTATATACAGACACTGCACAAGTTTCTGTCCCTAAGCCAGTTCTCTTCTGAACAAGAAACCTGTAAATCCAACTGCTTTCTTTTTATCTCTGCTTAGTCCCCAAAATAAACAAAACCAGAATCATAACCTCTTTCCCAGACCTCACCAAATCTAATGTCCTTCTCCAATGTTTTTCTCTCTTTCTAGCTCTGTGGAATCATCCTTTACATCTTCCTCTGTCGTCATCCATCATTAACCCACAACCAAACACAGGTGAGCCTACCTACGAAATGTTTTGCATTCCATCCATTCCTCTGCACAACTATTATTTTTTTCAAGCTAGTTCATCTTTCGTCTGGTCATGTTCTGAGTGTATCTACATCCTTTTTCCCTTAATCAATAAATTCTCCCCTTTATAGCTTAGAAAACACACATATGATCACTTCAAGGGCTGTCCATTGGTCATAAGATAAAAACCAAAATCCTGACCATGGGCTCCTAATATGTGCACAGCCCCTCCACTGGCAGATACTCAACCTTCTTGGACTTCACTGTCCCCTCACTTTCCATGCTCAAGCCTCTAGTCCTTGAACCCACTGTTCTCTCTTCCCACCAGACCTCTATTCTTGCTGTTTCTGTGCTTGGAATGCTGCCATCCCCCTTGATTTTATTGAGACTGGTTTATTCCTGCCCACCCTTTGGATTCCAGGCCACTCTTCTCTCCCATGGGAGAGCTCTTCCCTATTCCCCAGGTGGAGTCATAGTCCCTACTTTCCTAATGGCCTATGTACTTCTTCAGAATATGTACCATGGGTGTCTTGCATCTCTTTGTGAGATTATTTTATTGATACATACTTCTCTCCTTGGTGATGGACTCGATGGAGAGAAAGGACAGTGTCAACTTTGCTTATTTTGTTTGTATCCCTAACGCTTAGCAGAGTGCTTGCCGTATGATAACTACTTTGTGCATATTTTCTGAATAAGAGAATGAATAACTTTAGTGAAGGGGTTTGATCCAGTGGTTGGTTCACCTGGGTTTATGTTTACCTTCTACCAATATAGTAGCCAGAGAGGGTGCTGGAGTCACAATGCTTGAGTAGGAAATAGTCAGAAAAATCAGACTCCAAAAGATGACAAACTGTGCTTTGTATCATTAACGAAAGGTAGGGTTGTTTTTCTTTAAAAGTTTTTTCCATTTGTCTTGCATTTATTTGATAATTAATCCATTGCAAAATGCATTACTTTTGTAATAGGATTTTTTTTTTAAGTTTAAGCTTTAAGAAACAAAAGTCAATTAATATCTTTTCATTAAAAATTATTCAAATCTCAACTTTTTGTTTGGTACTGGGGATTGAACCCAAAGGCACTTAAGCTACACCCCCAGCCCCTTTTAAAAAAATATTTTATTGACAGACAGAGTCTCACTGAGTTGCTTTGGGCCTTGCTAAGTTGCTGAGGCTGTCTTTGAACACTTGATCCTCTTGCCTCAGCCTCCTGAACCGCTGAGACTATAGGTGTACATCACTGTGCCCGGCCCAAACCCAGACTTTTTAAGCAGAAATTTTCACCTACCTAAACATTTGTAAGGAAGCTGTGCTTACATTTCGGAATGAAAGCATTCTTGGAATAAGATTTATATGTAATGCAAAAATGATCTGTTGACATGGGACTAAAACTTGCTTGTTTTTAGAACATTTCAATTACAATCATCTGAAGGCATAATAAATTGAAAAACATATGGATGGCATCAGCACCTGTGTTGCATACATTCATTTCTAACCTAATGTGTAGCCAAGAAACTAGCCTACATACATGTGATCACTAAATTGATGACACAGTTGACATTAAAGAACAGTAGGGAAATGACTTGTCAATACGTGGTGGTGGGTCCAATGGTTATTCATATGGAACATGAATCTTGACCCCTACCTCACAACACACACACACACACACACACACACACAAACACAGGTAGATTGTAGATTTAAAAGTTAAAGTGAACGTTCTGTAAGCATAAACAGAGGAAACTGTCCTCTTAACTTTGTGAAGGTAAACAAATGCAGAAGAAATTACTAACCCTAAACTTAAAAAGTGATGTTTTGGGCAACATGAAAATTGAGATAAACTTTTCAGTAAAAACCATATTTAACAAAGTCAAAGAATGATGGGAGATATTATTGATTGATTGACTGATTGATTGTACCAGGGACTGAACCCAAGGGTGTTTTGCCAATGAACTACATCCTAAGTCCTTTTTTCCCCCTTAACTATTTTTTTAATTTGTTTATTCTAATTAGGTATACATAACAGCATAATGCATTTTGATTTATTGTACATAAATAGAGTACAACTTTTCACTCCTCTGGTTGTACACAATATAGAGTTGTACCTAGGGCTTTGTTGTCCATCTCATTCCACCATCTTTGCTGCTCCAATGTCCCATTCCCATCCCTCTCTCCCCTTTGACCAAAGTTTATCCATTCTTCCCATGCCCCTTCCCACATTATGGATCAGCATCCATTTATCAGAGAGAATATTCAGCCTTTGGTTTTTTGGGATTGGCTGACTTCGCTTAGCTTGATATTCTCCAGCTCCATCCATTTACCTGCAAATGCCATAATGTCATTCTCTTTTATTGCTGAATAATATTCCATTGTGTATATATACCACAGTATCTTTATCCATTCATCTATTGAAGGGCATCTAGGTTGGTTCCAGTTTGGTGATTGTAAATTGAGCTGCTATAAACACTGAAGTGGCTGCATCACTGTAGCAGGCTGTTTTTAAGTCCTTTGGGTATAGACCAAGGAGTGGGATAGCTGGGTCAAATAGTGGTTCCGTTCCAAGTTTTCTAAGGAATCTCCATACTGCTTTCCAGATTGGTTGCACCAATTTGCAGTGAGTGGGAGATATTTTAACACATATAATTGTCAAAGAGCTTGTAATTGGAATATATATAAACTCCTCCTAGAAACAATAAAATGTAGGTAGCTTCCAACAAAGATGGAGAAGAAATTCGTCTTACCTGCTTGATTAAAACAACTTTTAAAGAAGGAGTCAAATATATGAAACAACAGTTTCCATGACATTGGACATCAGTCAATGAAGGACAGGAATACCTGGAGATAGAAAACAAGCAAGGAAAGCTCCAAGTTCTCCCAGATTACTGCCTGGAGAGGCTTTCTAGGCCATAGCATGGAGAGCTTGGAGCTCTTTCTGAGCTGAGAAAATGGAATTGGGGGTTTGGGAGACTAATGTCCTCATAAATGGCCAGATAAATTACAGACAGGAAAGAGCTCTAGAGAGAGGGCTCTGGAGGTCCCCACTCAAGTTGTCTCTGCAAGCCTTCAGCTGAATACTGATCAGCAGATGCAGGCAAAGAAACTATCTGATGTGGGGTGGGGGGGGGCGCACCAGAAAGCACGAGAACAGTCAAAATCACCAGGGGTCACCTAAGTTGGAAATATCTCCTCTTCTCCCCAGCTAGAGCAGAAAACACCATACCTTAAGGGACACTGCAAAGTTCTCTGAAAGATTTTGTCTCAGTAGTAGTATAAAGTTATCCCTAGACTAAATGTTGCTGTGGTCTCACCTAGGAAAACTTAATAGCAAGACCTCATCAGTTCAAGCAAATTCCAGTAACTATGTCCCAGAACACAGCTCAATATATGCATAGGAAAACAAAAATATCCAATAGCCAACAAGATAACATTTACAATATCTAACTTCCAATCACAAATTCCAAAGAAGCAGTTAAATGTGACCAGAAATGAGGATAAAAATTAATCAATTGCAGCCAACCCAGAAATGAAACAGATGATGAAATTAGCAGACAAAAACAATAGATGTAAAAATGTATCCCAAGGGCTATATCCCATACCTAGCATGCATAAGGGCCTAGGTTTGATCTGCAGCACTGCAAAACAAACAACCAAACAAAAAATCCTACTATATCCCATATATTCAGGAAGCTGGAGGAATGACTTCACATATTAAGGAGGAACATGTAGGATAATATAAAGACCTAAGTCAAACTTGCAGAGATGAAAACTACAATGACTGACATGAAAATAAAGTGCATGCAATTGGTAGTAGATTAGACAACACAGATTAGTGAATTTAAATACAGAGCAATATAAAACAGAGAGGGAAAAAGATTGGAAAAAAAATGAATAGCACATTAATGAAAACATGACCACCAATAGCAGCCTAATATATGTATAAGTGGAGTCTCCAAAGAGGAACCATGCATTAAAAGTATTTTAAGAGATAATGATCAAAAAGCATCCAAATGTATTGACAACTATAAACCCCTATATGTAAGAGACAACATTGCTGAGAAAAATTAAAGAACACCTGAATAAGATACACTGAGTATATGAATCAAAAGACAATATCATTAAGCTGTCAATTTTCCCTCAGATCAATCTATAATCCAAGACATTCTCAATCAATATCCCAACATCCCAGCCAGAAACACTTTTTCCTTTAAAATTGACCAGTTGATTCTAAAATTCATATGGAAATGTGTAGTAGTCAGCTTTTTATTGCTGTGACCAGCTGTCAGCAATATACCTGACAAGGAAAACTGACAGAATAAATGTTCATTTTGGCTCACAGTTTCAAAGGTTTAGTCAATGGTGAACCCACTTTATTGTTCTGGGCCCAAGGTGAGGCAGAGCGTGATGGCAGAAGGGCAGGCATTCTTCTCTTTTTATGGCAGTCAAGCAGGAGAGAGAGAGAGAGGGAAAAAGGGGGTAGGGAGGAAATGACTCCAGGAAGAACAAGCATTCCAGGACATGCCCTCAGTGACCCACCTCCTCTAGCTACACCCCACCTGCCTACGGTTACCACCCAGTTAGTCCATTAAAACCAGAATGGACTGATTAGGTTACAGCTCTCATAATCTAATCGTTTTACCTCTAAGTATTTCTGCATTAACACAGGAGCTTTTAGGGGACATCTCATAACTAAACTAAAATACCTACCACATGACCTACACCTATAAGTCTCAACTATTTACCCAATATATGCCCATACAAAGACTTATTTATGGCAGCTTTTTTTTTTTTTTTTTTTTTTGGTACTGGGGATTGAACTCAGGGGCACTCGACCACTGAGCCACATCCCCAGCCCTATTTTGTGTTTTATGTAGAGACAGGGTCTCACTGAGTTGCTTAGCACCTCGCCGTTGCTGAGGCTGGCTTTGAACTCGTGATCCTCCTGTCTCAGCCTCCCTAAGTGCTGGGATTACAGACTTGCGCCACCGCGCCCGGCTTCATGGCAGCTTTATTTCAAGCAGCCTCAAACTGGAAACAACCTAACTGTCTGTCAACAGGTTAAGAGAGAATATGTGGCATAGCCATATAATAGGATGCTGCTCAGTGATTTTTAAAAAATGAGCTAGTGATCCACGCAATGATATGAATGAATCTCCACGTTATTATGTTTAACGAAAGAAATTGGAGAAAAATAAAGACAATCCATGTGATTCCATTTATATGAAATTCTAGAAAATATAAGCCAATCTATGACATGGTTACAGATGGCTGTCTGGGAAGGAGGAATATATATACACTATCTTGATTGTGGTGGTTGTGGTTTGGATCTAGAATGTTCTCTAAAACTCATGTGTCGAGAACATAGTCCCCAGTGCAGCAGGGTTCAGAGGTGGGCTTTTTAGGCAATGATTGGATCATGAGGGGTCTGGCTTTTTGGGTGGATTGATCCATTTGATCAGTGGATTAATCCATTGACAGCCACATGGACTACAGGGAGGTGAGACCTAGTTGAGGTGTGCCCTGGAAGGGTTCATCTTGTCCCAGTCCCCAGCCCGACTACTCTCTCCTTCTGCTTTCTGGCTGCTATGAATGGAGCAGCTTTCCTCTGCCACACCCTTCCGCCATGGTGTTTCTGATTTGGAGCCTGCTGACCATGGACTGAACCTCCGAAACCTGGAGCCAAAATAAACCTTTCCTTTCTGAATCGTTCCTGTCAGGCATTTTGGCCACAGCAATGAAAATCTGACTAACACAGTGGTAATGATTTCATGGTGTGCACATATGCCAATATTTACCAAATCGTACACTTTAAATTTATGTATTTTGTTGTATGTCAGTTACACCTCAATTATGTTGTTTAAAAAAATTAAAAGACATTCAACCCAATAGGGGGAAAAGTGCAAAAGACTTAACTGGGAATGTTAGGCAAAGCTGATCTATGGAAGTCAGGAGACTGGTGACCTTGGTAGTGTATGCGTACAGGGATGGGAGGGAAAGACACTGCATCTAGTCGTGATGATGTTGATAACGATCTGGATGCTGGTTACATGGTTGTGTTTACTTTTGGAAATTCATCCAGTTGAGCACTCATTATTTGTACACATTTCTATATTCATGTTAAACTTTAAGAGTTATTTATAATAATAAATCAATATACATCTGCAATTATGATATAGAATTCTGCAACATGTTGTCAGCTGTGTTTCAGGGTAAAGTCTCTGCCCTTCCTATTCTGGGAGATGAATCTTCTCACTGTGCTTTTCCAGGTGGTACAAAAATTTCCTCAGAAGTTTCTCAGAAAGCTGTTTATTATTTTTATAAGTGAGGGATGTGCCTTTTTTAGCTTCAAAGAAATCAGCAACCTCTTCTAGACAGGAAATTACTTGGGAAATGCAATTAGATTGTTCAGAATGTTAATGCAGTTAGATTCCAGTGGGGTGGTGCCTTGGCAAGCTAACCAATTTGCTGGCGCAGTCCATATGCCTCTTCCCTGAGAACTGCCTCCCTTCCCAAGCCCACCAGGGTAGAATCTTTGATGGTGGTTTTACTCTCTGACACTGTTGCCTCTGGTGGCAGCTGATGGTACCACTCGAACTATGGAAAACAATTGATCAACTGTGCCAAACCAATCAGATTTGTTCTTAAAGAAACTGGAACCAGAACAGAGACTCTAGTAGGTGATGGGCCCTGGAGCTGGGAGGTCTTGTAGATCTCCAGTAAGTAGCAATGAAGGAAAGAGAGGAAAGCCCACGGAGGACCAGAAAGACTGAGGCCATCCTGGTTTCATCCTCTTGAAGGACCACATGGAAGTTCTTGCCCTTAGAGTCCATGAGGCTTCATGTGTTAAACAAAACCATCTCTTTAGATTTGATGTAACCAGAGTGGTTTCTCTTCTTTGTATCCCAATACTTCCTGTCTTAGTCATTTAGCAAGTAATAAATCAAAGTAGAACCGGGTGCAGAGGCTCATTTAAGCCTATAGTCTCTGTTGCTTGGGAGATTGAGGTGGGAGGATCCCTTGCGCTCAGGAGTTCAAGGCCAGTCCGGGCAACATAAGACTTCATCTCAAAATGAATGGAAATAAGTAAAACTCTGGGTTATGGTGGCAGAATGAAAGAGTCCTGACATTGTAGCATCTTAAATTTGTGATATAATTTCAAATATATCCAATCCAAACTTCTCCCTCATTTCAGGAATTTCTTGGCCATGAAAGCATCTGCTTCTCTGCATCACCATTTCAAGTCTTCTTCCCAACCTCCTTCCTTCCATTTATTCCTCCTCCTCACTCTGCCTGTCTCCCTTCCTCCCTCGGTGGGTGTCCATCGACTGTTTATCGCTAGTCAGGCCCTATTCTGAGTGCTTGGCACTAAGCAAATCAGGCAAAAACTAGAAAGACAACTCCTCTGCCTTCAAGGAGCTTCCTTTTCCGTGAGGAGAAACATAATAAACAAGAGCGTAAGAAAGAAATTTATATCAGTAAATTAGAAGGTGAGAAATCCTATGGGGGAAAAGAAAGCTCTGGAGTTCAGAGCAGAGAGTAACAGTGGTGATGTGTAAAGGGATTTCAATTCAAATCATGGCGGGCCTCCCTAACCGAGGTGATGGAATTTAAGGAATGTAGAGCAATCTGAATGAGCTGGAAGGAGTGTTGCAGGAGGTCTAACCAAGTCATGTGGAGTCTTGTAGGCAAATGCAAGGACTTTGGCTGTTTCTATAAATGACCTGAGGAGCTTTTGCAAGGTTCTGAGCAGAGAAACACATTCTGACTTATGTTCTGCCACACCTGGCTTCTGTTTTGAGGACAGAGATGCAGGGACCATGTGCTCATTCCTAAGGCAGCCAGTACCATGGAGTCAAAATCTCTGTTCTTGTTCTGAACTTGGAAGCACTTGAAAATTTAATTACTTTTCTTTTAAAAATATGTTTCATCTAGGGGCTGGGAATATAGCTCAGTTGGTAGAGTGCGTGCTTTGCATGCACAAGACCATGGGTTCAGTCCTCAGCATCACACACACACAAAAAAAAGTTTTATCTGGTTATAAAAGTGACCATACATGTTTCTAGTAAGATAACTGGAAAACATACACACAAAAAAGGAGAGTCATTGGTTATGCTGCCTCCAGAGAGAACTGTATTTTCATTTTTATGTAACATTCTGATCTTCATACGATGCGTGCATTTACAATTTTGAATCCCTTTCCTCAACAATTCTTCAGCTATTTGATGGCAGATGATTTTATTTTCTCCCGTAAGCATGTCATCAAGGTTTTTTATCCTGGGGCCCGGGGGTACATTCTAAGGTTCTAGGAACCTCTTGAAAGCATAAACAAAATTGTGTGTGTGTTTGTGTATAGGAAAACATAAGTTTCTTCAACTTCCCCAAAGCTTCTTTTTAATTCAAGATTAAGAAAAAAAAAACAGTATAAAAAGATTTGGGATATTTGCCTGTTCCTGAATGATCTCATTAATAATCCCCTCTCGATACACAGAGGTGGATTCAAGCAGCCATGTTTGTCTAGGATCCAGCCACTTGGCCACAGTTGATGGATACAGTGCAGTCCCTCTACCCATGCAAGCAGAGTCCCTTCTATTTGGAATTCAGAGCTGGGACAGAGCTTCTTCTCCAGCTTGTGTCAAGAAGACTAGAGTCTGGAGAGAGCCGTCTCACGCGAAGAGGAATGAAGCCGAGGGAAGAAGCAGAGAGGAGAAGCAGAGGCAACACTGCCAGCTTTCCCAGTGACATTCCATTTCCTGGCCCTAGCCCTTACTCAGCTCAGTCGGCTGTATTCCTAACCTCGGATTCTCTGAAACATTCCTGTTTCCAGGGGTGATGTTCAAAATATTTAAAGCCAGCACTCTATGGGAACCAAAGAATCAGAATAGATGCCAGAGATAAACAACTAGTTCAACCATACCTATGCATCTCATCTTACCGGCATCCCTGTCTATACCATTAGTATTCACACTTCCCTTTTGTTTGCATGTGGAACCCAAAGTGGTTTAACTAATCTGGAGTCCCTGTTCTGGTTAAACAGCTGTCCCAGCAATTCTTTGTGCCATGGAGAACCCAGAGCCTCTCCATCTTGTGTTTCTCCTGAGTGGTCTGTGGTTCTTAATGACCATTTGTAGGATGGAGGTTAACACCTGGTCATCAGCTGCTGCCTGACCAGTTGAGGGTTCCTATTGCTGGGACTATTGCCTTGCGTGATTTGGACGCAGTCCTACTAATGCGACCCACAAGAGGATTAGCTTTTAGAGCAACTAAGTCACATCATCCTGAACTTATGATCAACAAAAATAACCAGGTCTTTTCACATAAAATAGTCGAGCCATTTTTTTCTATCATCTGTGTTTATGAGATGATGCTTGGAACCCAAACTCAGGGCTTGTTAAATTTCATTCTGTTGTTCTTGAATCAGCCATCTAGTTTTGATTCATCCACAGCTTTGAAACTTTCCTCTATTGCACCCTGGCAAGAGTAGGCTTGTTTGAAACCCAGTCTGGGGTTATGCTCAGTCAGTTACTAGAGTTCCAGTTGGGTATCAGATCTTGCCCAATATCTGGAAAGCTCCGTTGTGGTCAGACAGCCGCGCTGTCAACAGGTATTCTTGTGAGAGGCACTGAGAGGGGTTTTAGGAGGTGTCAAAAATATGTAGACAGGGAAAAGAAAAATTGTCAAACAAATGGAATAACACCGGTAGTAAGGATGTACAGTCTGTTTATACTGACAGAAGACTCTGTCCAGAACTGCTCTTCTACTTGATCTCATTGACCTGATCTCTATGCGTGGCGTTCACCCTCCCATTGGCCTTTCTCCAAATGGTTTGGGGTAGACACTGATCATGACAGCGCCAAAGACAAAACCACTCACCACTTGGACTTGGATATTGTTAGACCTATAATCAACGGAGAGACAAGGTCAGGAAGTGTGACAGAAGATGGGACACCAAATCTACATAGTAATGAGAATCCAAGTTGTGGAATGAGAATCCACAAGTGCCTGAAAAGGGTCTTGACATTGTTTTCCTTCAGTGGGGACAATGTGAGTGCCAGTTCTTTCACCCTGACTTCCAAACCCTCCTGGTTTAAAACTGTGGTTTGCAGAACCCAATATCTATACTCATTATAAAAATTATTTTGCACAAATTATAGGTAAGTGGTTTAGTTACATGTTCCACTGTAGGTTACTTTGTTTCTTTCTTTGTTTTAATGAAATGTTAAGATCAGAGATTTTTTTACATCTTTGAGATCCTGAATAAGTAATGAATAATTTTCAGATTGTTAGTTGCATGACAAAACTTTGACGCGGGCAATGAACAAAACATAAAACAATACCATGGTGATTATCTTATTATAATTGTGAGCTACTTTGGGGTCAATAAAAAGGAAGTTAACATGCTTAAAATTTGTACACTAATGTGATTTCCCAAAATGGCACTACTTTTTAGTCAAGGTTTTATTATTCTATTATTTCATACCTTAAGATTTTTTCATGCAATAATTGCAAATATATACTGTTTGGTAGTGGAGTATAAAACTGTTGTAAGCTGTCTATACTTTCTCAGGATTTCTTTAAAATTAAGCCAAGGTCATTTAAACAAGCACAAATATTTTTTAGCTAAGTTACTTCTTTTTTCTTTTTCTTTTTTAGCTTTTCTTTTAACCCCACACTTATACACCTACATAAAAAATGTCTAGTAATTTGATGGACACTCACACAGTACTAACAGCATAGAGAGGGAAAAATCAGGGAGAAGAATTGGTTCACTTCTTTTGGGCTCTGCAAGAAAAGTGGGAATTCTGAGTCCTGCTGGGGATGCCTTGGATCTACAAAGAGCTGCTACATGAAGAAGATACATTATGATGATGTGAGGTGTGGCACCAGACACCCATTCACCAGTTCTGCCTCACAGAGAAACAAGGGGCCTTCTCAGTGTTTACACTTCCTTTTCACCCTACAATGAGATGAAAGCATTTTCCCCTGAGTTCCTAGTTTCAATGAGCAGTAACTTAAACATTATGGTGTGATTGGGTTGACTTAGAGGAATACATTTCTCTTAGAGACTCCAGTTTAAGATCTGGAATTTACTTCTAGGAAACACGATTTATTCAGTTATTCATTTACCTTTCTTGTAAAAGACACCATCCTAGGCACCTTGTGAGATACCAAGGGGGAATTTCATAGAATCTCACAGTCTAATAGGATAAACCTCCCAAAGTTGTCTAAGTTCTAGGGAGTACAAATAGTACCCATAGGTTTGAAAAGGGCCCATCTGTTGTTTGAATGCTTTGTTTCAGTTGTTGCATACAGATTGCTACTAAAATGTCCATCCTTCCTAAAATGTCTTCAAGGCCCCTTTAGGCCCTAAAATGTCTTTAGGGCCCCTACAAATCTCTTGAACACACCCATACTATGCCTGGAAGTACCAGGAATTATTCTGCTGTTTTTTGGCCAAGCTAAGGTTTAGAATATTTGTGATGTTCAAGTGCTTATTTGCTCAGATACATCCTGTAGACAAGATCTTGGGACCTGAGTATCTCCCTAGAGCTCTGTCCAGTAAGCACTATGCAGCGGCTTGCTTCTTTCCATCCCCACATCCCCCAGAATTCTACACTGAAAAAGGTGGAGAAACACTCTGGGATCCACTGATGTCTCCTGACTGAGCTCTTCTTCTTTATTCCTCTCCCCATCTAATCTGGGAGAATTTTTTGTCAGTTTCTTTCTCTCTTTGACCTAATTTTTTTAAATCTAGAAATTCAGGTTTCTGAAACACAAACATAGAAATTTTTTTCCTACTTTCTTCTCTGGGCCAGAGCTTAGGTCTGACTCTGTGCTTAAATGAGGTGGGGAAAGGAAAGAAGAATGGAAGCCCAGAGAGAAAATGGTGCCTAATATTTGACAAATAAATTTTTCCACAACTATAGTACAAGAAGACAATGAACACTAAATTCAGTATTACTGGTACAGATTGTAGTGGTTTACAAAATATTCAAAAAAGGGAGAAATTAATTTTGTTCTAGAGACAAAGTAGGTTGCATGGAGAAGGTTGAATCTGACCTGGACTTTGATGGGTGGTTATGTTTTGGTCAGATAAGAAGCCAGAATTTTATGTTCTCCATATATACTTATATATATAGAGAGAGAATAATATCCTCAAGGCTGAAATATAGAAAGGTGAAACTAGAAACTGTAGGAAGGACAGAAAGATTTTGGAGAACCCTGAATTCCAGATAAGGAGATTGGTCATTAACTGGTAGAATAATATTTTCTAAAATGAGTTGCATTAATATAAAAAGATACATACATACACAATTCCATGGTCAAATTAATTTTAAAAATTATGAAGTCTTACAAATGTGTTTCAAGGTCTAGGTGATACAGACTTTTTGTTGGACATGGGGACTTCAGCAGCAAGTAAAGTCTTCAGCTCCTGCTGTAGTGGGGAGGCAGCTATTATTATTGGACCGGAGTTCAACACAAACCAATGGCTTCCTGTAGATTTTTAAAAGTCATTTCCAATCATGAATGCTACTAGAGAAGTTCAAGGGGATGTGTGGAAGTCTGTAGTCAGGGGACACAATCTGCGCTACGCTTCAGGTTAGAGGGAAGGGAATTTTCAACTGAGACCTAAAGGATATGTTGGACTTAGCCAAGTAAAGAGGTGCAAGATGGTGCTAAGCAGGGTGAATGGCATATGATGTCAAAAGACAAAATTACAACAAATCAAGTTTAAAGATCTTAATTAGTTTTTATTTGCCATTTTAGACTCAGACAACACCACAGTTCATAAAACAGAAAGAATGTTCCAATGAGCCAAGCAGAGGAGGTTGGTTATAGAGAGAAAAAGTTTGAGGATAGAAGAAACACAGAATAAAAACGTAGATTGAATGTTTCAAAGTTACTTTCTTTTCTTGTAAAGGTTAAAGCAGAGGGTATTTTCTTATCATGCCAGCTAAAACTGGCCTATTTGATGATTTGGTTACATTTTTGTTGCTGTGACCAAAATACCTGACAAGAACAACTTAGAGAAGGAAAGATTTATTTTGGCTCATGGCTTCAGAGTCTTTAGTCCAGGGTTAGCTGGCTCCAAGGCAGAAAAATCACAGCAGAAGGGCCTGGTGGAGAAAAGCTGCTTAGCTGAAGGCCACCAGGAGGCAAAGGGGGCAGAGAGGAAGAGGCAAGGGATGAGATATAGGACCCGAGGGCATTCCCCAGTGACTTGCTTTCTACAATCATGCCCTACTTGCCTACAATTTCCACCCCCCAACCCCAGTAGCCCATTCAGCTATCAATGGATTAATTCACTGATGAGATCAGAGCCTTCATGATCTGATCATTTCCCAAAAGCCCCACCTCTGAACATGGCTACACTGGGGACAAAGATTTCAGCACATGAGCTTTTGGGGGACATTCCAGATGCAAACCATAATGGCTATTATCTCTTTCTCCTAATTTCTCAGAATATCAGATAAAGAACTTAGTTTTGACTTAGTGATGTGCAATTTCAGCATGACTGGCTCTATTTTGGTTTGATCTGTGGGGCCTAGTGCAGGAACTCAGTCCAAACCAATGGGCTCCTATAAAGTTTATTTAACAATGAAAAGTCAAGGAGAGATGGTATAGAATATGTGAAGAATTGAAAATAGTTTTTGTGTGACTGTAGTGTATCATCAAGAATTTTAGATCAGAGAAAGAATCTGGGTCTTAACCAATTTTGTTGACCTTCCTGGGCCTCCATTTCTCCATCTCCCAGTGGGTCAGGCTCATGTTTTCCTCGGACATCCAGCAGAAGGGAAGGGAGCTGGTCCATGCAGTGGTAAGAGCTGAGGCCACAGAATATATCTACCTAAGCTTGTGTGGCCCCAGTAAGATATCAATCCACTTCTCTGATCCTCAATTTACTTATCTATATCGATGAGGGTTAAGAATATCTCACTTTTATTAGGATAGAGTGATATAAGGAATAAAAAATTAAAGTGGGGCATGGCAGTGACATAGATTTGTTCAAATCCCATCCCTAAAATTAAAACTTAGTGTAGAACAAATTGGTTAATCAACAGCCCTGCCTCCTTGGTGCTGCAAAGTCTGGCAAGATAGCTACTCCATGACCCTCACCTGATCTTAGCTCTATAAACTATTTCTTTTTCAACAGGAAGAAGAGAGATGAACTCAGAGGGTAAAGACCAGGGGGCAGGGGTATGTTTGCTCAAAAGGGCCTAACTGCTAAGACATCTTAAGCAAAACCCTGCACAAACAACACTGACCAGACTATGACCTAAGATAAGCACAAGAAACAGAACTTGGAATCGTCACAAGACCCTGAGTCCCTGGGAAAACAAGATCCAGGCTTAGGTGGTTGTGGGAAGGAACATGTGCAGATGGAAAAATGAGTTGTGTAAGATAAACAACGGTCAATCAAATGGAGTAGGTGGATCTGGAAGGTGGAGACTGTGGAAGGTTCCCTTTATACTCAAATAAAGCTGAGCTCACAAAGAATGCAGGGGTGGATCTCCTCTAGCATGACCCCCTTCTCTAGTCCGAGAATGTACTCTCTCTTTTCTAATTAAAGCTCAGTTTCATGCTACTTAAATCCATGTATTCTTGTCTGAATTCTTCTCATTGAAGACATAAGAACACAGGATAGGATGGCTTCTCCTAGAAATACTCATTGGTTATGCAGTCACTGCTCTTGGTAGCCTTGAGTAGTAAAGTCAGGGGAAGCTGGTGTTATGGTTTGGAACTCAAATGTCACCCAAAGGCATGAATGCTAAAGGCTTGGTTACCAGTTCATGGCAATTTTGGGAGGCTGTGGAACTTTTAGGATGTGGGACTTAGTGGGAGGAGATTAGGTCATTAGGAATGTGCCCCTTGAGGGGATATTGGGATCCAGGCTCTTTCTCCTCTTTCTTTTTGCGTCCTGGCTACCATGAGGTGAACAGCTTTGCTTCACCACATGCTCCCACCATGATGTACTGCCTCACCACAGGCCCAAAGCAATGGTGCCAAATGACCATGAACTGAAACCTCTGAAACTGTGAGCCAAAATAAATCCTTTCTTCCTAGTTTTTTAAAAGTTGATTATATCAGGTATTTTGTACCAACAACAAAAAGCTGACTAACATACCTGGAATGAGCAGATTTGTTCAAACAAGGGGCAGAGCTGTGAGTCCAGGACAGTATAGCATGTATATTAGTTTCCCAGTGCTGCTATAAAATGTACCAGAAACTAGGTGGCTAAGAACAGTGGAAACATCTTGTCCCACAGTTCTGGAGGCTAAAAATCTGAGGTATTGAGGTATTAGCAGAGCCATTCTCCCTCTGAAGACTCTAGGAAAGGCTCTTTGCTGGTGGCCTCAGGCGTTCTTTGCTTTATAAATGGTCATTTTCTCCCATGTCTCTTCACTTTATCTTCCCTTCATGTGTCTGTCTCTGTCTAAATTTCCCTTTTTATGAGGACATCAGTCATATTGGATTAGGGTCCAACTTAATGACTTCATCTTACCTTGACTGCATCCTAACTTGACTACCTCCAAATAAGGCCACATTCTGAGGTGTTGAGGGTTAGAATTTCAACATATCTTTCTTGAGGGGAACAATTCAATCCTCAAGACAAAATTCAGATTGCAGAAGCAGATGTAAGAGACTATATAGAGGAAACATGAAGTTAAAAGGAAACATGTTAAGGGGAACACAAGCCACTCTGGGAATTCAAACCAAGTTTACCAATGCTCCAAGGGTCAAGGTGGAAGCTTTCATATGAGATCTGGGCTGCAGAAGAACAGGAAAAGGCAAGAACACCGCCTCCTGAGAGGGAACACCCTCTTTGATGGAGCTTAAGAATCTTCACCCTGTGGGGTGAACTCAGGGTCCACAGGAAGCCTATCTCATAGAGCAGTTACAAAGTAATTGTAATATTGATATTAAGGGACCTTTCCAGCTGCCACCAGGAAACATTAACCTAAAATATAATCTTACATCATATTACAGTGACATCACTAAAGTACAGAATAGGGAAGGGGACAGAGGTGATATATTTATACTCACACAAATAGAAGAAAATCTTGAAAACAGAGAGTTGGGCTATAATTGGTTTTTCTTTAATATTATAAAAGGTAGGGGTTAATGATTCTAGATCTAGATTCTAGATTCTGGTTTGGTTTATTCAGTACCCTTGTCAAAGTGTGCATTCCCTACCTCTGTTGAACCTAGTGACTCTGGATGAGCTGCTGATTTCTCCCTATGAGACTCAGTTCTGGTCACTTGCCAAAGCAAGTGTAAAATACCTTTACCTCAAGGTAAAATACCTTGAGGCAGAAATCTCTACAAAACTCCAGGTCCCCAGCAACAAGACCATCTATACCTGGCTACAGTTCTACCCAGCAGAGCCTGGGATGGGAGTCAGGTCGCAGGGCTGGGAAGCACTTTCAAGGGCAGAAGTACAAGCACCACAAAGCCAACTTGGAAGATGGATAATAGGCTGTGTGGCCAGAGTGCACATAGAATGGCATTTTCTCTGCAGAACAATCACATAACATAGATCCATATGCAAATGGATTTTCCATATGAAAATCCAGTGTTGTAAGCAAACCAAGGTCTGGAATAAAAATTGATATGTGCTGGAAAAAATCGTCAAGAGAGGATCAGGGGGAAAAAAAACAATACCACATAATTGCTTGGGACAAGACTCCTAGGATCGAAAGCTGGCAAAACTCAAGAAGGAAAGTAAGGGACTTCTTTGAATGTCAATGCAACACCCTTTTGCTTTGTCATCTTATCCTCTTATAGACTTCTCTGAGCTTCCTTTCCTCATTTGAAACTTGAATTTAATCCTACCTTCCTCAAAGTGTTATTGTGAACATTAAACCATAAAGTGTATGTGATAACCAAATATACCCAAGTGTGTTCATGTCAAAAAAAAAAACACAAAACTCCAAGTTCCCCTCAAACCAGTGAAGCACTCTTATTTAACTTCTTTTAATATAATATTAACTATATTTATCTTTAATATAATATCCAAAGTCTGCCTCTTTACTATAAATCTGTGTTGACCACTGAGTTTCCCTGAGTTGTAGTTTGCTCATCTGAGTTACTTTCACCCTAATTATAGGGTCTTATCTTCAATTTTTGAATTTATGTTCATGCACACTTGCTGTTCATTCCTTGGGGACCTTCCCTTGACTTGAGAAAGGAAGATTGTCATCTTCTAATATTTGCTTGGTGGGTTTGGCCCAGATTAGGTATCAGCAGAGTTTTGCCATGAAGGGCTCGATGGACAATGTGTAACATAACAAGCATCACTGTGTACTGATCCATCTTTATTTATAAAAATAGGCAAAATAGGTTAGACTTGGTCCCAGGGCCATAATTTGCTGAAGCCCCAGTCCCATTCATAACTTGTCTTTTTACTGCTTCATTTTTCACTCTTCTATTTCTTCTTCTTTCACTTCCACCCTTACATTGCTGAAAGTAAAGCACCATCCCTTGATAGAAAATCCCAAGGCAGAACACTAATCACCACTGGATATGCCAATAAAAATTAGTCTGTGTGTCTAAGTAACAACTCAAAGTTTGAATGTCCATGGTGGCTTCTTGGAAGAAAATTAGGGATATTAGAATCCCAGATGGT